>OX336389.2:28582850-29782850 GCA_946902985.2 Meconema thalassinum | reverse complement strand
TAGACATTAAAATTAATAATCATGTAGAGAAGCAGATTTGCCTTGTAATTCCAAATTTAGTATTCAGTGTTATCTTGGGTTCAGAGTGGCTAAGTAGAGTGTCTGGTAACTTATGTTATGATGTAGGGAGTTTGAAATTTAAATGGGGAGATTCTGAAATAGAAGTAGCGTTCAATGACCATATTCAGAGAAGTAGTGTTGTAAGGGTGATTTGTACTTTAAATGAGAAATCGCCAGCCGTAGAGCGGGGTTCTCCATGTTTTGTGGGCAGTGTGATTACGAACGGAAGTCTAGAGGACTCGTTACGTGATGCTGCATTTCAGGGAAATATAGAGGAGGAACAATGTGTTCGGCTCTATGATGTGTTATTGTGTAATAGGAGAGTTTTTGAGGATCGCATTGGTATGGCCAATTGCTATACACATTCATTGAACGTTATTGATAGGTCAGTATTCACAGGACATAGATATCCTGTACCTTTCGCTTATCAGAGTGCAGTTGAGGCACAAATTAACCAGATGCTTGAAGATGGGATTATTGAGCACTCTAACAGTCCGTATGTTAATTCTTTGATCACGGTACCCAAGGCCGACGGCACAGTTCGTATTTGTTTAGACGCTCGTTTGGTTAACAGTAGAATTAGTTCAGATCAGCTGAAATCTATGTCAATAGAGGAACTAATGCAAACCTTTGAGGGGATGATGTATTTCACTTGTGTAGATTTGAGTTCCAGTTTTTGGCAAGTGCCACTTATGTACGAAGATAGACCATTTACAGCTTTTAGTCATAAATATAACCTTTATCAATTTTGTAGAACACCTTATGGGTTAAAGAGTAGTTCAGCAGCTTTAATTAGGGCTTTAAACATCGCATTAGGGGATGACACAGGAGAGTTTGTAACCATTTACATAGATGATATGGTAATTAGTTCACGCAGTTTTGAGGAGCATCTACGTCATTTAGATATAGTTTTTCAGAAGTTAGATCAGGCAGGGTTCACTTTGAAGCTGTCTAAGTCGTCATTCTGTCAGTCAGAAGTGACAATTTTAGGTCATAGAGTGTCGAGTAGAGGTGTTATACCAGAGGAAAGTAGGGTTAATAAGATACTTAACGCAGAGGTGCCACAGAATGTTTACAGTTAAAAACTTACCTGGTAATTTGCAACTTTTTCAGGAGGTTCGTTCTTAAATACTCAGGGTTGGTAGAACCATTCAGAGAATTGCTTAAAAGTGGGACTCGGTGGAGATGGGAGCCCAAGCATGATCAGGCTTTTAGAGCGCTGAAGGAAGGTTTTGAGAAAGCAGTAGTGCTGAAATATCCTTTAAAAGATAAGGAATATGTGGTTATGACAGATGCTTCACATATAGGCATTGCTGGAGTATTATGTCAGAAAGATGATGAGGATAATCTGTGCATTGTATCTTTAGCCTCGCGAGGACTGACAGCAGCAGAGAAAAGATACACGATTACTGAGTTAGAGCTTTTAGGTATTGTTTTCAGTTTACGGAAATTTATAATGTATTTAGTAGGGGGGAAATTTGAGATCCATACAGATCACCATGCATTACTGTATATGAGGACTTGTAAACTCAGTTCTAACAGAGTTAGTAGGTGGATTCTTGCTCTGCAGGAATACGTATTCACAGTAAAATATATTAAAGGTAAAGATAACATTCTTGCAGACATGCTATCAAGGGACACTAATTTATGTAGGGATTATCCTGTGGTTAAAGAAGAGGACGGTATTTTAATATGTGCATGTGTGGACAGTAGCAACAGGGCATCGTTACAGACACTGAGAAATAGGTAGGTAGAGCAACGTGATGACGTTCATTTAAGGGAGCCACTTGCAAGGTTGGAAGCAGGCGACGCAGAAACATTTACAGTCTCCAAACGTATTGGCAAAACAGCATATGTGCTGGAGGATAGTAAGGGAAACAGATTATACGGGACGTATAATATACATAGTCTACGAAAGTATGTGTCATAAAGTAAGTGTGTTTAGCTGGCGAGCCAGCCTATCAAATGAGTAAGTGTGGTATTTGGTGCGTGGGAGGATATGGTCTTCCAGGCAGGCGTATCAGAAGTCACACAGGGGGGTAGTATGTAAGTAATTGAGAGTTTTTAAGGTACAGGGAAATATGACGGGATTGTCGGATGCTCTTGAGCACTAAAATGTCTCGATACACCAAGGCCAGAATTTGGCAGCGCTGGTGAATTCCCATTTGTCTCCTAGAGATGGGTTAGCGCTTGGACAGGGTATTTTTGCTTAAGGCGTCCACGAGGCAAAAGATGGGCCATCAGAAGGCGAGACAGTCCTTCATGAAACTCATACATAACAGCACACGTGATTTCTGTTTACGGCCTCGCCATGTAAGATTTGTAAGTGTGTAATTTAAGGTAATTTGTACAATGGTTTTATTTGTGTGAGGAGAACTGGTCTGAGTTGAGAACTAGTATTAAGTAGAATATGGTCTACGGGAACTTAACAAGACAGGGCGATTACGGCACAGAAATATTTGGTGTTATATGTAATGCGCATTTACTGTTTTTTTTTTCAGAAGTCAATATTAATATCGTCTGTTATCAAGAGAGATTAAGTACTATGGTCACGATGCGCTGCCACAATAGTGTGATCGTGTGCTCAGTGATAAGTGGGATTAAATTTCACAATAAGGAAAGAACCTCCAGAGAAAATAGGAAGATCTAGGGAGATATACATATATCAGAACAACCTTGATGCGTGTGATGTGGCATCTTATATACATAGTGCTTACACAGTAATTATGTATATTTTTCCAACATAGAGAAATTTGAGAGGCGGAAATATCCGTGGAACACTATTCTATATGAAAAACATTGGACTGGTTGCAAAGTGCAATCCATAGGGACAACAAACTTTGACGCAAAGTGCGTAAAGAAAAATTATGAGTGTATATATCTGTAATTTAGGGTGATTTCATTTATGTAATATGTATTTTGGATGGGGATTATTAACGTATCTGGGATAATCGGATAATGGACCGTCGTCACGGTAAATCATCCGATGATCCGAGGCGAATATGTAACGTGTTTTTCGAGGGGTTTTTATGCCACTGGCATAAGTCAGTAGGAAGCCATTCTATATTTATTTACGCGGCAAATTGTTCAGCCAAGAGAATTTTTCATGTTAATTTATTATTATTATTAACTTATTATTATTATTATTAAGGTATTTTTGGAGCATTTTATAAAATTATAAGCATACAGATAGGTTTTCTATGTCTTAGAAAACACTATCAAGCAAATTATTACGAACGACATTATCATAGATAATTATGTGATTACGGAATTTTACGGAGTTTCGTCAGTTTTGGTATTATGAGAGACATGACTCACTGGGAATTCAGATACAGGCTGATTCTTGTCAAGAAGCATTACGCAAGCCTGGGTCGCAGCGTCAAGAAAAGGTGAATAGTCTGGAAGGGCAAACGACCTCATCCGCGCGCCGTGTGTATTGAGCCTAAGGAGGGGTGTAGCGGGGTGGCACAGCCAATCAGTGAGGACCACGTAAGGTGGAAGTCGGCACGGGAGTGGGGACCCGACGAGTGCATATATCGTTTGGCGCGCCGTGGAGCGTGGACAATCTGTGTAAGACTTGACCAGTATGGTTGCACGCGTGAGTCGCTCCGATGTTCCGTGGAGTGGAGGACTATCTTTGTAAAACTTAACCAGTGTGGTTGTACGAGTGTTTGGCTCCGATGTTCGGACCATAAAGTGACTACATCTACAAGTATTTCATCAAATATCGAAGAAGATGACGACATCCAGGAGACTGTTGGAAGGTCTCTTCATCATCCAGTACGAGGGAAATGCTTCGGCAATTTCCAGTGGTAAGCGCAAATGACGCAGAAATACACAATCTCTCGTTTCTCTTTGTTTTAAATTCAGTATTTCAGTAACTTCATAGCTTGGGAATACGAGTAAAATCAATAATTTATCAGACTCCGTTCTCACGTAATTCTCTATCTGTAATATTAAAATCGCAACGCTCCAATTTAAATTTTAAACTTATTATTATTATTAATTTTGCAATACTTGTTTTATATAATAAATTCATTTCTTTTAACCATGCAATCTTTACTTTCAGTAGGTAGCATTAGATATAGACCAATTCCTTCTCCTGATACAATTGTTGTTTGGTTAATGATCAAATCATACCACGATCTGAGTGAATAGATTCTTGAAGGTGTTCTACCAGAGCTAGACGTTGTTAAATACAAATTTAGATTTCAACATTGCGTTGAGGTCTTGGCGCCCATTAAAACAACATAGCTTAGGCAAAGGTAAACAGTTACATTTATCACCCAACAGTTAGGACCAGTCAACCAGTTACACTTGTACGATCAACAAGAAGCAAGCGAAACCGTTACAGTGGCTGGTTAAATGAATTATAGAGCTTAAACTTTCATCAATTCCTTCACTTGTGTTAGAACGCGCCACCGGCGTGTGGTTATGCATTACCAGCTTCCGGTTTAGTAGTCAGGTAATGGAAGCAATTGGAACTGTGTACTACAATTTTCCTTGCATGTAACTAAGCAAATTATTGTCGTTAGGAGAAATAAAAGTTGTAAAATTCACCAAGAATGATAGGATATTCAGCTGTGTACAATGTGAAAGCTCTGCATGTGTTAATCCCTTATGTATTGAAAATTAAAATCCACAGCCTGCTTCCAGTCTCCGACCGGGTCAGGAATGGAATGAATGAAGCCCCCAACTAGCGGCGAGGATATGAACTGTGCCGGCTGCCGAGGCCTGACGCACTCCTCTGGGACAATGATTAAATGAATGATAGATGAAATGAAATGATAGTGGAGAGTGTTGCTGGAGTACTCGGAGAAAAACCTGTCTGCCTCCGTTTTGTCCAGCACAGATCTCACATGGAGTGACCGGGATTTGAACCACGGACCCAGTGGTGAGGGGCCAGCGTGCTGCCGCCTGAGCCACGGAGGCACTTCCCTTATGTATTAATGATGCGAAATGTCAGCTAACGTTGTGCCGCTTACAAAACTCGTCGTGTATAAATTTAGCACATTTCCCGTCAATTTACTACAGATTATGTTTGAAATTTTTGATCGTGATGAAGAACGTGTTTCTCCAATTGGATGATTGTATTTAACTGTATGCACATCGTATAATCGTGGCAAGGTTGTTTATATCACAGAGAAACATTACACCGTAGAAGGTACGCAGCTTTTTGTATTTAGTTTTCTGGCAACGTGTTTTAAATTATTGAATAAAATATTTCCAAAGACAGCCAATCCATACCTCCATGAGCAGGTTTCGGGTTCCATTATTCTCGCAAAATGAGGTTCGTTCGTTTGCGAAATTTACCTTTCAGTTATTACCGTACCGGTATGGTACTTTACGTAGACTACAACGAAGATGTAAAAGAGCATTTTTTTAAATTGTCGCCAGTTGATTGGTCTATTAACTTACGGTAATATTTTCCATACAGAAAACTAGGCACGGTTGGATTTTAACGTGGAACTGAATGTGCTATCAACTACCGCCTTTATGCATTACCTGGAATATGTAGGCTACCGTATATAATTGTAAAATGATTATTGGTGAAATAAGTGTTAATAGATAGGCTATTGTTATTATAATTATTAAATATTAAAGAAGAAACGACGAGTTGTTAGTAAATATTAGGTCTACCAGTACGGCGAATAGCCTATAACTCGTTTCGTCACGTTTTAACATTTAAACGGGTCAAGTTAACGAATAAAATATAATATAACAACCGGATACCAAATGATTATAATATTATCACATATAACATATTTAATTGGCACCAATTTTATCCAATTGTAGTCTTAAGATATGTTAGACCACTGCCGTTTGAAATATGCAAAACGCACACTCATTATGAGAGCTGTTTGTTATGGTCGTTTCTGTTGCAAAGTTTTACTAAGTATTCTTTTCATAGACACTTGTCTTTGGAATATTCAAGAAAGACCAATCCTCTAGTTCTTATTTCATAAGTTGAACACCTAAAAATAATTCGAAATAATAATGAAAATAATCACGAACGATTCATTGCCAATGAAAATCAAATGAAGATTCGCGGACCGCGGGGAGAGTGTTGTACCTTGGAACGTTTGTACTGTACCTGAATTACGGATGTCTATGTAATATCATTTAAGTGTAACAACAGCGGGACGCGTATTTGAAGAGCGCGCTGAGTTCGTAGTTCGCTGCGAAGACCACAGATGGCACCAGGAAAGACACACGTGGCGCCGATGGCAGACTCAATGAAACTTATTGATGGAAATATGAATTTTGAACATTTGAGGGTTGAAACCGATGAATGATTACTGACTATGGAATTTTATAGTCGCCAGACGAAGTTTCAAGAACATCGGCCAAGAAACATGTAAGATATGAGCATTTTTATAACACCACACTTAGGAATGAACAGTCGAGGGCATAGATTAGATTAGATTTTTTATTTATCCATTTGATCAATTACATGTATACAATACATTTTTGATATAGGACACGTCAGAAATTACATAGAAAATAAAAGAAAGGTATATATTACTACAACTATAACTATTTATAACTTATTATAATAACAGATCTTAAGAGATACAATCTTATTGGACAACTATTTACACCTTACTCTATTATCACAATATGAAAACTTAATTCTATACACACAACAACATACGGCTAGGTATTACAATTAAAATAGAAAAGTAAAATATAATTATAGATTTCATCGTTTCTATACATTAAGATATTCAACTACAGTGTAAAAACAATGGCACTGAAGATAAGCTTTCAACATTATTTTTATATTTTGGGCAGATTTTATATACTGGGGTAGTTTATTGTATAATTTAACTCCTGTGTGAAAAGTTACTTTTTCATATATGCTTGTGTGTGTGTGTGTGTGTGTGTGTGTGTGTGTGTGTGTGTGTGTGTGAAATATGAATGTTTTGATTTTGTCTTGTGTTATGTCTATGAACATCATTGTTTGTTTTAAGAAAACGTCTTTATTCATTAATTCTTTAAAAAAACATAATACTTTCAAAGATATGAATGCAGGGCAGTGGGAGAATGTTTCAATCTTTAAACAGAGGTCTACATAATTCTCTAGTGTTTACATTTGCCATAATTCTAATCACCCTCTTTTGTATCCTAAACGTGCTTAGTACATCTGGTGACATACCCCAAAATATGACCCCATATCTTAAGTATGAATGGAAATAAGCAAAATAAGTATTTCTTAATGTGTGCATGCTAGTGCAAGTTTTCAAAATACGTAACGCAAAGCACATTGAGTTCAGTTTAGTATTCATATATTGTATAAGTTTATTCCATTTCAGATCATGTTGTATTCATTGTCCTAAAAACTTCGTTACTGATTTATTTTCTATTTGATGACCATTTAATGTTATATCTGGCGTCGCAGGATTCCTATTCGGTATAGTGTGTAAATTTAGACATACTTTTTAATAGTTTTTTATGAGGCGATTATCTTGTGACCATTTGATTAACTCTTCTGTAACAGAGTCAGCAGACTTCTGTAAGACCTGTTTAGTTTCACCTGTTATTACGAGTGTTGTATCGTCCGCAAACAAAATGTTCCTATGAGAATCAACGTTCTGTGGTATATCATTGACATATAGAAGAAAGGGTAGTGGGCCCAAAACCGAGCCCTGGGGTATTTCAAATTTAGTAATACCCTCATTGGACAATGTTTCATTAAGTAATCTGGTTCCATCATCCTTGGGTCTCAAACTTACTATTTGTTTACGCCTTGTTAAGCTAGACCTCTAATACAATATTGATTTAGTTTTGTAAGGAGGATTTTATGGTCAACAGCATCAAATGCTTTCGATAAATCCAATAATAGGCCAGTTACCTGTTCCTTATTGTCAATTAATTTCAGTATACTCTTAATGCATTCATAAATTGCTGTATGTGTAGATTTTTCCGTTCTGAATCCATGTTGTGAGTTTGATAGTATCTTATTTTTTACTATAAAACTTATCAGTCTCTCATACATGATTTTTTCCACAATTTTTGCAATACCAGTTGGTAAGGTAATAGGACGATAGTTATCTAATTCATCTTTAGAACCGTTTTTTGTGCACTGGATTTACTTTTGATAACTTTAAAATATCCGGGTAAGTTCCTGAGAGAATTGAACTGTTTATTAAGTGCGTAAGTGGATTTATTATATTTTCTGCATATTTCTTTAAAATTGCATCAGGGATGCCATCAATACCAGCACAGATTTTTTTAGCTCTTTAATAACTATTCTTACCTCTTCACTTGTGACATGATTTATAAATAAAGAATCACTGCATATATTTATTTTATTATTAGAATTTAGTGTATTTACCTGTGATTTATTTAATAATTTTTGTGGAAGTTCCAGAAAATAGTCATTAAAAGTGTTTGTAATTTCTTCTGGATTATTAATCACTTTATTATAGCAGGTCAGTGTAATGTTCCTTTGTATTTTAGCAGATTTTCCAGTTTCTTTCTTTATCACGGACCACATAGCCCTGTTTTTATTAGATACTTGGGATATAAAATTATCATTATGCATTTTCTTTGCTAGTCTTATTACCTTACTTAATATGCTAGTGTATTTTTTGTAGTATAAATTGAATGCAGGTGGTATTGTTTATATAATTTGTATAGTAATTTCTTTCTTGGACATGAATTTATACTCCCTATTGTTATCCAATTGCTAGCTTTGTGATTTTGAATAGTTATTTCTTTAATGGGGAATGCTGTTTCAAAATAGTGTTTTAGGGTACTGTTAAATGCATTAAATTTATCATTTCTATTTCCTAGTTTATAAATTTCTGACCATGTTTCCTTATTTAATAAGTCATTTAAATATGTAACATTTGTTTCAGTGAATGACCTGCACTTTGATTTTATTCCATTTTCATTATTATTGATTTTTTCGGGTACTTCAAAACTCAGTATTTGTCCATGGTGGTCACTTAAACCCGGGAAATAGACTTCTATTGAATGGTGATATTTATCTGTATTTATAAAAAATTGATGAGGAGTGGTTTTACTAAATTTTGTTATTCTTGTTGAGGTGTTTATTGTAGGTTTCAGCCCATAGGAAGTTAGTAACTGTGTTAATAATTCACAATTTCTATCACTTTTTAAGGAATCCACATTTACTCCCCCACAAATTATTATATCGAAATTTACTTTGCTCATGTTATTGAGTAACAATTCTAATTTATCTATAAATAAACGAAAATTTCCTGACGGTGAACGGTATACGCATACAATTATTAACTTAAACTGCTGTATTTTTACTGCAGAGAATTCAAAATTCTGTTCCATAATTAGATAATCATAAGCTGTTAACTGTTCATGATCTAAATTAGGCCTATTTCTTAAGAAGATACAAGTACCACGATTGCTAATATTAGATCTAGAGTATTTACTAGCTAGTATAAACCCTGGGAATTGAATTAATTCGAGTTGTTCATCTTCCAGCCGATGTTCTGAAATACATAGTGCTGATAAGTTTATAAGTTCATTTTTAAGCATTAGATTTAAGTAATCAATTTTATTATAGAGAGACTGAACATTCTGGTGGTAAATTTTAAATTCGTTACTTTTGCAAGCTTTTGTTGGTGATTTATTAACATTATAATTATCATATTTTTATTATTATTGTTGCTAGATAAATCCAAAATATCATTCTTGCACTCAGTTAAATTTGACATCAAAAGATACTCATCTGAATGCCAAACCACACGCTTGGCTTCTTTTACCAGTTTCCCTGCTTCCACTCTAAAGATATTACTGTTGAACTATTCTTACCATTTGAATTTACAATTTTGCAGATTTCATCACTAAGATACTCTTTTCCTAACCTATTTAAGTGTAGGCCGTGCCGAGTGTGGAATTTCCTGTCCAATTTCCTTACATGTATAATTTGGACATTTGGAAAACTCTTGAAAATTTTATTAATTTTTCCATTTGTAGCCTCTATTTCTACATTTACACATGATTTGGGAGTTAAGTCATATCTCTGCGGAATGTTTACAATAATGACATTTGTGTTATGCAATGTACCCTTTAAATCTTTGATTACCTTTTTACTCTCGTTTCTATACACGTCGTTTGCTCCAGCGATGATAACGGCATAAGAGTAGGAGGGTAAGGCCGATTCCAACGAGTGTCATGGCCGCCGCGTGAGTCCAAGCCAATATCTCGTGAACCCATGGTCGGATTTTAACAAATGACCTGTCATTGGACTCGGGCTGACGCCCTCTTTCCAATGGACCATTCATTTCAACCCCTAAATAAAACCTACCCCTACTAGGGGGTGAAATTCTAATTTTTTTTTGTGAAAGTCTCTTTTCAAATGCGACATGTATAAAGTGCGCTGCTAAAATGAACTTAAACGTTGTTGCTCATATAGCGCATGCGTTTTACGAGATGCCGCTATGGATTAACATTTTTGTTATTGTTTTGTACGCATGCGCACTTGGGATTTTTGTAAGAGGGCGAGCTCTTTGAAAAAAAATGATTGATAAGAAGGGGTTTTGGTGGTGAGGAGAGAACCAGATAGTCGCCTACTTTCCTACGAAGTTTGCCGATATCTCGCGAACGCAGGGTCGGATTTGGACGTGTGACGAGTCAAATCGCTTGTCTCGAAACCCTATATATGTTATTAATAGGTTAAAGTTTTGAGAATGAGGGAAACAGGTTTTTTGGGGGTAAAACCATGACTTTAGACTTTTTCCGATATTTCACGAATACCTGGTCGGATTTGGTCCTATGACGTGTCAAATGGCTTGTCTCGAAACCCTTTTTATTTTTGTAATATGTTAAAGTTTTTGAGAATGAGGGAAACAGATTTTTTTTGTTGTAAAACTGAGATTTTAGACTTTCTGTTATATCTTACAAACCAATAACGCCAGAGACGTATACGAGGGGTCGTAGGACTCGGGGTGACGCCCCTCCCCTCTCTCCCTTTCGAATATAGTATTTATGTTTTAAAAAATGCGAAAGGGCCTAACGACACTTATGTTGAAAACATTTCAGTTTTTAAAACTTTTATTAAATTTGTATAAAATGTTCATGACAAGTGGTTGTAGATAGAAAGAGACGATACCACTGGACACGTGTTTCAACGAAGCTATTACTGGCCACGATGGTGATATATCAATACAGTATTCGCTATTTCAATGAGACGGCGGGTCGAGGGTTCATTTTCTGATTTTTCCTATGATGGAATTCCTAATTCCTAAACCCCCTGAAGGGGGTCTTTAACGTGTAAACGATTATGAGTGACATGACAAATGATAATTCCTTGATTCGATGAAGTTGGCTTTAGATAGAACAAACAGAACTGGGTTATATGTTGCTTGAAGTGAGTATAGAAAACAAACTTGCTGGGGCAGACTGACAGGATGTGAATGTTATTTGAGCTTATTGGAATGCATTGACTTGACTTGACAACAGGGCAATGAAAAAAAAAAGCACAGAGTTGCTGAGGACACTTGAAGGTCAAACGTTATGGCAACCATTGTGGGAGGGGGAAGCTAGGATGATGTCGCCGATCATAGTCAATGTTCAATGGATGAATTTATATTTTGCGAAGCATTGTTCGGAGAGGGTCATATGACGACTTGTATTAAGGGTATTTATTTTTTCGATGTTTCGTATGGTGGACTCATTGATTGAAATAATCCAAAACTGCTAGAGCATGGCCTTGAGATTTTATAAACCGATAATGGGATTTTGACATACAAGATCCACTCAGAACTTGACATGATGTCATTCTTTTTATGGCTTATGAATTTCCCCAAAAAAGACCCAAAACAGCAAGATCATGGACTTTTGCTTTTCTTTATATATTGCAAACCCATAATGTAAGATGTTTACTGTGAGTGACGAAATCTAGCTAGGTAAAGAAAGAATTATTGTAGGCTACATGTATGGTGACTGACACGTCTTTGACCATTGGAACTTGTTTTCAGATCTGACTGTAGTACATAGGGAGTATAGGTTGTAGGCATGGATTGACAAACGGTGCACACAAAATTCAATTTATCGATTCAAGAATTAAGAGTAGACTATCATTAATTAATTGGTTAAAGAGTGTAGTTAAAAATAAAAAACTGGTGACTACATTATACTAAACTGAACCAAGTCGAATCAAACCCAACTGAACCAAACCAAGCCTAAAGCAAACCAAACCTAATCAAGAACAAGCCAAGGGCTTAAGTGTAAAACTTGTGGGGGAATGCAGTCATTGGCAATGTTCAAAGAAAGGGATAACGCTGTACCTCTAGAGGGTAAGGTAAAGCTAGCGCATAGTGC
Source organism: Meconema thalassinum (assembly GCA_946902985.2). Classification (NCBI taxonomy): domain Eukaryota; kingdom Metazoa; phylum Arthropoda; class Insecta; order Orthoptera; family Tettigoniidae; genus Meconema; species Meconema thalassinum. The sequence continues at coordinate 29,770,481 of OX336389.2, read as the reverse complement.
TAATGCATATTCCCAAGTACATAAACCACACACACACAACTATCCTTTGCTGTTTTTATGAGTTAACTGATAAAACTTACTCGGTGGTTACTGAGCAAGATGGTCGCTACACACAACACGCTTTAAATACTTGAGGCTAATAATCTTTACACACACACACACACACGCTTGTTCTAAACTAAACTGTCTTGCTGGCAGTGCTCACACAGTAGGCAAATGACAGAAATGCTTGGCTAACAGAAATACAATACATTTCGTTTGTCTAATGTTACCAGCTAACCATTACATGCTATAGTGGTGAGCACATGTGCCTCTTGCACTGGAGATCGTAACTCGATTTCTAGCTCTAAGGCCTAGAATGAATCAAACTAAGAAAGAAGGGTATGGTGACGCAGTGGTTAAACTGTTAGCCTTTCACTAAGGTAGACTAGGGTTTGATTTTAGGTTAATATACATGTCATAAACAAACAAACAAACAAAAAAGCAGAGATAATGTTTAAAACTGATTACACTTGTCTCTTTTCAAATTATTACTTAGATTGCAAATACAAAGGTGGACTGGGTTTGATATACAGTTAATGCTGCCTATCGCATACTAGCCTGTAAGAAAGCCAAACAAGCAAAAGGCGTCGGTAGAGCAGTGGTAAAATCGCTATATGTAGAGAACTACCTAACGGTTTTATGAACTGGCAATGGTATGTCGCATAAACAGTGCAGGATACAATCCAGCAACCATAATTTTTATCTTGTGGAGCAGAGAAAACATATATAGAGAGAGAGATATAGAAAGCTTGTGTATGTATGGGTAGCATTGATTGTTTGACCAGAGAAAATACGATGAGGTAGGGTGGGGGGAGGGAGAATTAACACTTATATATGAATGAATGGTAAATAGTTTTTTTTTTTCAATAGTTTTGTTTTTCAAACGCAGTGGTAGATAGCTGTTATTTTGTAAAACATTCTTAGTTGCAGTAGTAGTAAGACTCTATGGTTCCGCTAACACATAGATAGACTGTATTATTGCCATGGTCAAGCACTCACATTAAGATCTTTTACTAAATCATAAAATGAAAAAAAAATCTTGTTTTGGAAATATCGTTTTTCAACAAACACAAAATAAATATATAAAAAATTTGTAAACAGCAAAATGGAAAATCCATGGTCAAGCACTCACATTAAGATCATTTACAAAATCATAAAATGAAAAATAAAAAATCTTGTTTTGGAAATATCGATTTTTTTCAACATACACAAAATAAATATATAAAAAATTTGTAAACAGCAAAATGGAAAATCCATGTTTCCATATAGACAAAATTTAAAAACCTTAAACGGACATTTAAGAAAATATATGCAAATGGGAAATTGACAAATGTGTAAATATGAAAATGGAAAAATCCATGTTTCCATATCATGAAATTGAAAAACATCAAACTGGTATTTAAAAAAATGCAAATGGAAAATTGACAAATTGCAATGTGTGAAATTGAACAAATGGCTATCATTATTTTAAAAAAAAGAACATGGTGCTCTATGGTTGAGGTGTGAATCAAACCCTCTCTACTTATTTGGACCACCCGAGACTGAGTAGACTAGTTTTAGTTGTCATACCGCTTTTAAAAGTTTGTGTTAAATCTAGGAATTGAACCCAAGAGCTTGTAGGGGTTATAATATGTTAAACAGATAGCCTTGAATGTAGGGTGTGGTAGCTATATAGAGATGAGACGTTTCGCTCGGGGTAGGGAGGCATGGAGATCTGCATCAAACCAGTCAAAAGACTGACGACTCAAACAACAACATGTAGAGCTCACCAAAATAATGTTGTGTAACGGTAAATGTTAGTCAACGAACAGTAATGCATTACTAAAACCCATGACACGATACCTAAGAGCCTTTCTAAAATTATTTTAAAATGCCTTTAACCCTATATTAAACACCCAGTTCACAAGACGCATAACTGCAATGTTATGGTCAAACAAAACAAAATCTATATTTCAAAACAAACAAGTGGTTTAGTCAATGTATACTGGAAAAAGTTTTATAAACACTCAAGTACACAAAAATAATTAAATTAGTAACTGTCAGGTTGACCGAGTGGTTATGGTGTTTGACTTAAGTTCAAATTTTCTGTACAAGAAAGCAAGGGTTCGAATCCCTTACCTGATATAACTATTGCCTCAACATGGCTTGACCACACTGTATTATTGTGTACTCGGTACACAAACCATAGATAGAGTGTATTGTTTAAGGTCACTCTCTTTGCGAACATAGTCAGAGACTGTTGATGGTTAACAATTGCATTAATAGTGGGACATAGGGATAGCAATTAAGAAAAACTAACAATACACATACACTATTTTTATTTATTTTATGTAAGTACTTGTACAATAGTTATATACAAACTACAACTCTCTTTTGTCTATAACTATCTAGTCCTTTTCGATCCACTTGCATATCAAGGGCAGATGACTTTGTAGTTCAGCCCCTTAAAACAACAACAACACTACTTCTTGCATAGTCTGTGATGTTGATGACTCTTGAGGCGTGGAAGATGGATACAACATAACTTTTACAACAGGGGTTAAACGTTGCTCAACAAACAATGCACTATTTTGAGTAGCAACATCTTTCTCTTGTACTAACCTTTTAGCATTCTGATGATTTTTTTGTCAACACCATCAGTATTTTGTCTGGAGCACTACATTGATGATCACTCACACTTAAAACCACACCATTTCTACTTTTCATATTGCCTCGACATTTTGTTGACCTCTGTTTTGAGCATTGCCAGAATATTATTCCTTTTACATTTTGTCGTCTATAGTTATAAGAGTAGTCTTTATAGAGTACACGTTGTTTACCTCGGTTAGTTGTAGTAAGTTCCAAAGTAGTAACTAACCTGTTAATATGATTTGCACACTACAAAGGTTATTTCTGTTCTGGTAATAGAATTTTTTAGCGTTGGCTTTTATATTTAATATGTACAGTTTAAAGTGATAGAAAAGTGGTAGAAACGTGGTAGCAAAGTGGTAGACAATTGGTAACATAGTGGTAGAAAAGTGGTAGCAAAGTGGTAGAAAAGTGGTAGAAAAGTGGCAGAAAAGTAGTAGAAAAGTGGTAGCAAAGTGGTAGAAAAGTGGTAGCAAACTAGAAAAGTGGTAGAAAAGTGGCAGAAAAGTAGTAGAAAAGTGGTAGCAAAGTGGTAGAAAAGTGGTAGCAAACTAGAAAAGTGGTAGCAAAGTGGTAGAAAATATTACATGTATTGTTAAGAAATAGTTTAAGCGGTTACATGGATTCATTACACTATAATTTTAGCATTACGAAGCTCATTTTCTATATCCAAAAGTTCTTCCTCATATTTAGTATGACCAGCCTGTTTACAGGTATGCAAGTACTGAAGCCGCTGGATTAGCTTACTGGGATTGTTCCAGTAAACAAATTTAACAAATTATTTTTTTGGGTGTAAACCATTATCATCATCATCATCATCATTATCATCATAATCATCATCATCATCACGGTTATCATCATCAATATAATTATCATCAATATAATCATCATCACTATTACTATCTAATCCTTTTTGTTCATCTTGCAATGCAACAACCTTTGGAATAGTTTGTGTTGTCTTTGATAGTGTTAGAGGTTTCTTAGACGTTAACGACTGTCCTAACATGTCTTTTTCAGGAGATAATAAACGCTCTTTAACAAACAAAGCACTATCTTGAGCCACACTATTTTTTCTTGGTCTTGCTTTTTTGACCTTGGTTAGAGTATTTTGTCCATTTAAATGAGTATTATTTTGAGATTTACAATGATGATCGATTGAAATAAGTATGTTGGAGCCTTTTGTCTTAATCATTCCTCGACACTTTTTAGATCGTTGTTTCGAACAGCACCAAATAACAGTTCCATTTTTATTAGTTCTTTTTACAATATATGCATATCCTTTATAGTATGTGCACAAACTACAAACAATCATTTTTATTATCGAGTTAACTTTACTAGAGATTAGTTTATGCTTAACAGTTGACATGGAAGTATCAACGACTAGCTATGGTAAGCCATGTGCTTACTATAAAGGATATGCATATATTGTAAAAAGAACTAATAAAAATGGAACTGTTATTTGGTGCTGTTCGAAACAACGATCTAAAAAGTGTCGAGGAATGATTAAGACAAAAGGCTCCAACATACTTATTTCAATCGATCATCATTGTAAATCTCAAAATAATACTCATTTAAATGGACAAAATACTCTAACCAAGGTCAAAAAAGCAAGACCAAGAAAAAAATAGTGTGGCTCATGATAGTGCTTTGTTTGTTAAAGAGCGTTTATTATCTCCTGAAAAAGACATGTTAGGACAGTCGTTAACGTCTAAGAAACATCTAACACTATCAAAGACAACACAAACTATTCCAAAGGTTGTTGCATTGCAAGATGAACAAAAAGGATTAGATAGTAATAGTGATGATGATTATATTGATGATAATTATATTGATGATGATAACCGTGATGATGATGATTATGATGATAATGATGATGATGATGATGATAATGGTTTACACCCAAAAAAATAATTTGTTAAATTTGTTTACTGGAACAATCCCAGTAAGCTAATCCAGCGGCTTCAGTACTTGCATACCTGTAAACAGGCTGGTCATACTAAATATGAGGAAGAACTTTTGGATATAGAAAATGAGCTTCGTAATGCTAAAATTATAGTGTAATGAATCCATGTAACCGCTTAAACTATTTATTAACAATACATGTAATATTTTCTACCACTTTGCTACCACTTTTCTAGTTTGCTACCAATTTTCTACCACTTTGCTACCACTTTTCTACTACTTTTCTGCCACTTTTCTACCACTTTTCTACCACTTTGCTACCACTTTTCTACCACTATGTTACCAATTGTCTACCACTTTGCTACCACGTTTCTACCACTTTTCTATCACTTTAAACTGTACATATTAAATATAAAAGCCAACGCTAAATAATTCTATTACCAGAACAGAAATAACCTTTGTAGTGTGCAAATCATACTAACAGGTTAGTTACTACTTTGGAACTTACTACAACTAACCGAGGTAAACAACGTGTACTCTATAAAGACTACTCTTATAACTATAGACGACAAAATGTAAAAGGAATAATATTCTGGCAATGCTCAAAACAGAGGTCAACAACATGTCGAGGCAATATGAAAAGTAGAAATGGTGTGGTTTTAAGTGTGAGTGATCATCAATGTAGTGCTCCAGACAAAATACTGATGGTGTTGACAAAAAAATCATCAGAATGCTAAAAGGTTAGTACAAGAGAAAGATGTTGCTACTCAAAATAGTGCTTTGTTTGTTGAGCAACGTTTAACCCCTGTTGTAAAAGTTATGTTGTATCCATCTTCCACGCCTCAAGAGTCATCAACATCACAGACTATGCAAGAAGTAGTGTTGTTGTTGTTTTAAGGGGCTGAACTACAAAGTCATCTGCCCTTGATATGCAAGTGGATCGAAAAGGACTAGATAGTTATAGACAAATGAGAGTTGTAGGTTGTATATAACTATTGTACAAGTACTTACATTAAATAAATAAAAATAGTGTATGTGTATTGTCTGTTTTTCTTAATTGCTATCCCTATGTCCCACTATTAATGCAATTGTTAACCATCAACAGTCTCTGACTATGTTCGCAAAGAGAGTGACCTTAAACAATACACTCTATCTATGGTTTGTGTACCGAGTACACAATAATACAGTGTGGTCAAGCCATGTTGAGGCAATAGTTATATCAGGTAAGGGATTCGAACCCTTGCTTTCTTGTACAGAAAATTTGAACTTAAGTCAAACACCATACCCACTCGGTCAACCTGACAGTTACTAATTTAATTATTTTTGTGTACTTGAGTGTTTATAAAACTTTTTCCAGTATACATTGACTAAACCACTTGTTTGTTTTGAAATATAGATTTTGTTTTGTTTGACCATAACATTGCAGTTATGCGTCTTGTGAACTGGGTGTTTAATATGGGGTTAAAGGCATTTTAAAATAATTTTAGAAAGGCTCTTAGGTATCGTGTCATGGGTTTTAGTAATGCATTACTGTTCGTTGACTAACATTTACCGTTACACAACATTATTTTGGTGAGCTCTACATGTTGTTGTTTGAGTCGTCAGTCTTTTGACTGGTTTGATGCAGATCTCCATGCCTCCCTACCCCGAGCGAAACGTCTCATCTCTATATAGCTACCACACCCTACATTCAAGGCTATCTGTTTAACATATTATAACCCCTACAAGCTCTTGGGTTCAATTCCTAGATTTAACACAAACTTTTAAAAGCGGTATGACAACTAAAACTAGTCTACTCAGTCTCGGGTGGTCCAAATAAGTAGAGAGGGTTTGATTCACACCTCAACCATAGAGCACCATGTTCTTTTTTTTTAAATAATGATAGCCATTTGTTCAATTTCACACATTGCAATTTGTCAATTTTCCATTTGCATTTTTTTAAATGACAGTTTGATGTTTTTCAATTTCATGATATGGAAACATGGATTTTTCCATTTTCATATTTACACATTTGTCAATTTCCCATTTGCATATATTTTCTTAAATGTCCGTTTAAGGTTTTTAAATTTTGTCTATATGGAAACATGGATTTTCCATTTTGCTGTTTACAAATTTTTTATATATTTATTTTGTGTATGTTGAAAAAAATCGATATTTCCAAAACAAGATTTTTTTTTTTTCATTTTATGATTTTGTAAATGATCTTAATGTGAGTGCTTGACCATGGATTTTCCATTTTTCGGTTTACAAATTTTTTATATATTTATTTTGTGTTTGTTGAAAAACGATATTTCCAAAACAAGATTTTTTTTTCATTTTATGATTTAGTAAAAGATCTTAATGTGAGTGCCTGACCATGGCAATAATACAGTCTATCTATGTGTTAGCGGAACCATAGAGTCTTATTACTACTGCAACTAAGAATGTTTTACAAAATAACAGCTATCTACCACTGCGTTTGAAAAACAAAACTATTGAAAAAAAAACAAAAATACTATTTACCATTCATTCATATATAAGTGTTAATTCTCCCTCCCCCCACTCTACCTCATCGTATTTTCTCTGGTCAAACAATCAATGCTACCCATACATACACAAGCTTTCTATATCTCTCTCTATATATATGTTTTCTCTGCTCCACAAGATAAAAATTATGGTTGCTGGATTGTATCCTGCACTGTTTATGCGACATACCATTGCCAGTTCATAAAACCGTTAGGTAGTTCTCTACATATAGCGATTTTACCACTGCTCTACCGACGCCTTTTGCTTGTTTGGCTTTCTTACAGGCTAGTATGCGATAGGCAGCATTAACTGTATATCAAACCCAGTCCACCTTTGTATTTGCAATCTAAGTAATAATTTGAAAAGAGACAAGTGTAATCAGTTTTAAACATTATCTCTGCTTTTTTGTTTGTTTGTTTGTTTATGACATGTATATTAACCTAAAATCAAACCCTAGTCTACCTTAGTGAAAGGCTAACAGTTTAACCACTGCGTCACCATACCCTTCTTTCTTAGTTTGATTCATTCTAGGCCTTAGAGCTAGAAATCGAGTTACGATCTCCAGTGCAAGAGGCACATGTGCTCACCACTATAGCATGTAATGGTTAGCTGGTAACATTAGACAAACGAAATGTATTGTATTTCTGTTAGCCAAGCATTTCTGTCATTTGCCTACTGTGTGAGCACTGCCAGCAAGACAGTTTAGTTTAGAACAAGCGTGTGTGTGTGTGTGTGTATAGATTATTAGCCTCAAGTATTTAAAGCGTGTTGTGTGTAGCGACGATCTTGCTCAGTAACCACTGAGTAAGTTTTAACAGTTAACTCATAAAAACAGCAAAGGATAGTTGTGTGTGTGTGGTTCATGTACTTGGGAATATGCATTAGCACTATGCGCTAGCTTTACCTTACCCTCTAGAGGTACAGCGTTATCCCTTTCTTTGAACATTGCCAATGACTGCATTCCCCCACAAGTTTTACACTTAAGCCCTTGGCTTGTTCTTGATTAGGTTTGGTTTGCTTTAGGCTTGGTTTGGTTCAGTTGGGTTTGATTCGACTTGGTTCAGTTTAGTATAATGTAGTCACCAGTTTTTTATTTTTAACTACACTCTTTAACCAATTAATTAATGATAGTCTACTCTTAATTCTTGAATCGATAAATTGAATTTTGTGTGCACCGTTTGTCAATCCATGCCTACAACCTATACTCCCTATGTACTACAGTCAGATCTGAAAACAAGTTCCAATGGTCAAAGACGTATCAGTCACCATACATGTAGCCTACAATAATTCTTTCTTTACCTAGCTAGATTTCGTCACTCACAGTAAACATCTTACATTATGGGTTTGCAATATATAAAGAAAAGCAAAAGTCCATGATCTTGCTGTTTTGGGTCTTTTTTGGGGAAATTCATAAGCCATAAAAAGAATGACATCATGTCAAGTTCTGAGTGGATCTTGTATGTCAAAATCCCATTATCGGTTTATAAAATCTCAAGGCCATGCTCTAGCAGTTTTGGATTATTTCAATCAATGAGTCCACCATACGAAACATCGAAAACATAAATACCCTTAATACAAGTCGTCACATGACCCTCTCCGAACAATGCTTCGCAAAATATAAATTCATCCATTGAACATTGAACATGATCGGCGACATCATCCTAGCTTCCCCCTCCCACAATGGTTGCCATATCGTTTGACCTTCAAGTGTCCTCAGCATCTCTGTGCTTTTTTTTTTCATTGCCCTGTTGTCAAGTCAAGTCAATGCATTCCAATAAGCTCAAATAACATTCACATCCTGTCAGTCTGCCCCAGCAAGTTTGTTTTCTATACTCACTTCAAGCAACATATAACCCAGTTCTGTTTGTTCTATCTAAAGCCAACTTCATCGAATCAAGGAATTATCATTTGTCATGTCACTCATAATCGTTTACACGTTAAAGACCCCCTTCAGGGGGTTTAGGAATTAGGAATTCCATCATAGGAAAAATCAGAAAATGAACCCTCGACCCGCCGTCTCATTGAAATAGCGAATACTGTATTGATATATCACCATCGTGGCCAGTAATAGCTTCGTTGAAACACGTGTCCAGTGGTATCGTCTCTTTCTATCTACAACCACTCGTCATGAACATTTTAGACAAATTTAATAAAAGTTTTAAAAACTGAAATGTTTTCAACATAAGTGTCGTTAGGCCCTTTCGCATTTTTTTAAACATAAATACTATATTCGAAAGGGAGAGAGGGGAGGGGCGTCACCCCGAGTCCTACGACCCCTCGTATACGTCTCTGGCGTTATTGGTTTGTAAGATATAACAGAAAGTCTAAAATCACAGTTTTACAACAAAAAAAATCTGTTTCCCTCATTCTCAAAAACTTTAACATATTACAAAAATAAAAAGGGTTTCGAGACAAGCCATTTGACACGTCATAGGACCAAATCCGACCAGGTATTCGTGAAATATCGGAAAAAGTCTAAAATCATGGTTTTACCCCCAAAATACCTGTTTCCCTCATTCTCAAAACTTGAACCTATTAATAACATATATAGGGTTTCGAGACAAGCGATTTGACACGTCACACGTCCAAATCCGACCCTGCGTTCGCGAGATATCGGCAAACTTCGTAGGAAAGTAGGCGACTATCTGGTTCTCTCCTCACCACCAAAACCTCTTCTTATCAATCATTTTTTTCAAAGAGCTCGCCCTCTTACAAAAATCCCAAGTGCGCATGCGTACAAAACAAAAACAAAAATGTTAATCCATAGCGGCATCTCGTAAAACGCATGCGCTATATGAGCAACAACGTTTAAGTTCATTTTAGCAGCGCACTTTATACATGTCGCATTTGAAAAGAGACTTTCACAAAAAAAAATAGAATTTCACCCCCTAGTAGGGGTAGGTTTTATTTAGGGGTTGAAATGAATGGTCCATTGGAAAGAGGGCGTCAGCCCGAGTCCAATGACACGTCATTTGTTAAAATCCGACCATGGGTTCACGAGATATTGGCTTGGACTCACGCGGCGGCCATGACACTCGTTGGAATCGGCCTTACCCCCCCTACTCATAAGCCTTTGTAGTTAGGGACGCACAATCTCCTACCATCCCGTCGGTGATCGCTGCAATTGGAGCGAAGGAAGAGCGGACCAGGCATGCTTGATTGCAAAGCCAGCAACCCGTCACGTCGATCCTGAATGATATATGAGAAGCAATCCAGAGCGCTCATTCAGTCATTCTTATTTCCGCTACCGCCGAGTATTGTTACTACATTTACAGCCTAGTTACAGTCAGTTATACTCTCAGTCTTTACTACAATCTACGTTAGCACTTAGTCAGTGGAGACTATGATACACTTGGCAACCCTACTACGAAATGCAGCGAACAGGCACTTGTGATATTCATGTAATACCGGTCAAGAGTTGTTTGAAAACTTAGTCTACGAGCCTTGGACCATCTGTCTTGTACAGATTGAGTGGGACAATGTCCTTACCCAGTTATGGGAGTATTAGTGGGGCCTATCGGCTGATGTGGATACGGTTGAAGCATCCTTCATTACACAAACACAGGCTAGACGAAACGAGACCAAAATTGCAATGCGTGTTGAGTTGGGAGCATATCCCGTACTCGTGTAGGGATAACTTAGAACAGGCATCTTCAAAATTTCGAACTCTCCGTGATTGAAAGAGTATATCCAATGAAAACAAACTGCCATGTCAAACTGCAATAATTGGTTGGAAACGGGACTTTAGAATCAAACTTTATTACGAGCTTTGAAAAAGTGGAGAAGTCGTGTGAAACCACGGAAATGTTTCGTATAGCACGAGCTATAATGCCAGACATTTTTGAAAGTTGTCAGGAATTTTACACGTGCGTAATTCCGAACGCGAATATGTATCATTAAATCACGAGTTGATAGGACAATGGTGGATACCGGAGACGAGGCAGATGGTGACGCGGACGACCGAGGGGAAGGTTGCCATTCCTATGGAATCTTAGGGTACCCATTGGACTATGACGTCAACCGAGGACACGCATCGCTATGAAACATCGGAGGAATATGTGAGCTAAACTCTAAACATGTTTAAGTAGCTAGTTGTATGTAATTGAGAATTTATTTATCGTATAAAATATCAACACTTTCTACGCTTTGATGAGACGATTATTTCGTTCAATTTTGTTATGTTACGATTTGTCAACCGACTAGTGATTTCTAGTATAGACAGTTTAGATATGCTTAGATCAGCGGTAGATTGTTTGAGTGACACGCTGACGTAATTTTTCATTAGGATATGTTCTTTCAATATGAATGTTTTTGCAGTTCTGAAAAATCATGGATTTTTCAAGTAATTCAAATAATTCATTTTGAGTTTTAAAATCTCGTTACCTTACGAGATAATAATAATAATAATAAATATGTATTTAAATATTATAAAAAATGTTCGAGCTGTGTGTTTAATTATTTCTTATTCGGTATTGCAACATTAAATATTTGTCAATAATAATAATAATAATAATAATAATAATAATAATAATAATAAGAGTTGGAGATTTTTGTGTTAAATTAGTTGACAACAGAATCATATGAGAGTTAGACATCGACATATTTGAATATGGCACATTTCTGAAAAGCACTATAAAAATAAGAAGGGAATATGGAAACGAAAGATTGTCAAATAACATAAATGTATCAACTAGGGTGGATTATTGTTAGATATAGGCATGGGTAGGATTTTTACCAGGCGTAAAGAGTACAATTATTAGAAGAAATTTGTTTACACAAGAACTAAGTGGTGCTTGGATGAAACTACGAGGTTGTTTGTATGACGGAAATATTGCACTAATAAAAAAGAAAGGAAAAGAAATTTAAAATATAATTATTGATTATAATGGTTTAATATTATGCAGCATGAGTGCTGGCATAAATTTATGGTTGCAAATTTGTGATTTGCGTGGAGACAAGGAGTCTTCCACTGGAAAATAGTGTCCCGAGTATAACTTTGTTGAAAGATGAATATGTTGTTGAGCATAAAATGTCAAGCTTATAGTGAAAAAGATGGGTAGAGTCGTGTTACCGCCCCATATTTTTGTCCCATCCAAGTACTGTTGGTAGAATTCTGTTCCAGGATACGTGAGTGTATTGTCCGATTTTCTAATTTGAATACGCCTATTAAGTGAAGTTTCTATTAGATTTGATAAAACCTTATCGGATCCATTTAAAATCTTATTGGAGTGCATAAATAAAAATGAAATAGGAAGTCATGTTGATTAAATAAATTGAATAAATAAATGTTGAGATGATCACGCCATAATTGGATAGGAGTAATGTCTATTAATAATATATTTTTTTTTACGAGGGACTGTGGAAAATCTTCAAAAGACACTTGTGAAGGGTCCGCACTCCACAGTAGTGTGGGATTCTTACCCACTAAAAACCACATCCCTTTTCCCACGATGAGTTCGTCACCCCGGAACCGCTCTCGCATTACTTCAGGGTGATGTCGTGCTTACTTAGCCTTTCAGACTCCTTCTTTCTTCATTTCTTCTTAAGGGCGTTCGTACGCTTCCAGATCCCGCTTTTTCTGGCGAAGGACATCCTCCACATACACTGCTACATGATCCCACGATTGCTGGTTCCGTAACATCACAGAAATAATATTATCTGGTGTCAGTTCTCCCAGTTCAGTTTCCACATATTCCCTCTTTAACATCCAATGGCCGCACACGAAGAAGGTGTGAAGTACATCATCGATGTCGTCACAATATATGCATGTTGCACCACTCGCTCCGCCTACTCTATGCAGGAATTTCCGGAAATATCCGTGTCCTGTTAGAAGTTGTGTGAGATAATAGTTGACTTCACCATGGACTCTTTCGACCCAGGTATCCAGGCGTGGTATCAGTCGCTTGGTCCATGTACCACGAGGGTCACTTTCCCATCTGAGTTGCCATCGCCTCATCCATTGATTAAAGGCACGCTTCTTTGCTCATTTTTTCCCAGCTCTCCTTGGGTACGCCAGATTTCTTGTCGCTCCAATGCAAGTAGATCTATTGGGGCTATTGCTGCCACCGTGAGGATTGCAGGTTCAGAACCCGTGCGGTATGCACATGCAATACGTAAAGCTGCTCTCCGTTGTACGGCAGCTATCCTTCTCCGATACCATCCAAATCTCAAAGATTCGGCCCAAACTTCAGAGCCATACAGGAGCACTGACTGAACCGTCGTCATGAGGAGGCGTCTTTTACTTGATTTTGGACCGTTAATATTGCCCATCAGCCTACTAAGTGCTGTCATGTATTTTACTGCCTTATCTGTCGCTCTCTGAATATGGTTCCAGAATGTGAGCTTGGAGTCAAGTGTCACTCCTAAATATTTTGTACTCGTAGATGTTTCAATAACTGTATCTCCAACAGTCATTGGTACAAGAGTCTCAATCCTTTTCCTCGTCAGAAGAACTATCTCAGTTTTATGTTCTGCTAGTGTTAGTCTGTGACTCGTCATCCAGTTTTTTATGCGCCGCCTCACCTGGTTCAATTTGATTTGAGCCATCTCAACATTGCGGGCCACTATCAAGGCAGCCACATCATCAGCGTAACCCACTAGATTCGTATCCTCTGGCATCTCCAGACGTAACAAGCCATCATACATGATGTTCCAGAGATCTGTACCAAGAATCGATCCCTGCGCTGCTCCAGCCGTTAGTCGTTTTGCCCTTTTTCCATCTTCCGTATCACACAGCAAAGTGCGATCCCTGAAGTAGTCTTTCATTATGCGCATAAGATACTGTGGTACTTTTAAAGTCTCTTCAAGAGCTTCCAACATGTCATTCCAACTTGCCGAATTAAAAGCATTCTTTACATCCAGGGTCACAAGAAGTGTCACTTTACGAGAATGATGATTGCCCGTTTGCGCTTTTTCTACTGTGTTCACCACCTCCAATATTGCATCAATAGTAGAATGTCCTCTGCGAAATCCATGCTGATGAACAGATAAATCCCCTGCTATCTGAACTGCTGAGAGAATTCTTGGCTGCAGAAGTTTCTCTAGGCCTTTTCCAGCTGTGTCCAACATACATAAGGGTCTATAACCACCAGATTTTCCTTTGCTGATCAAAACCAATCGAGCCATTTTCCATCGGGCATTAAAACACCCGCTTGCAGGCAATGATTGTACATATTCAACAACAGTTCTGGACAAAGTTCTGATATTATCTTTAGCACTTCTGCAGGTATATCATCTGGTCCTGGAGCCTTCTTGTTTCTAAGGGAGCTAAAAGCTGTATTCAGTTCTTCTACTGTGAAGAGAGGTATATCATTCAGCTCGCTTTCATCGTCAAAATCAGTCCTCTCTGGATGGTCGGGAAATAGTGTATCCACAATTTTTTTAATGGTTTGTGAATCCATGCACGGGTTTGAGAATTTACCAAGTTTCTTCATTACAATCTTGTAACCTAGACTCCATGGATCATCTTCCACTTCCATAGCCAAAGCCCACCATTTATCAGCTTTACTCTTCTTAATTGCTTTGCCGAGTTCCTTCTTTGCTGACTTATACTCCGCTGTGACTGAGGTATTCACTTGTCTGCCTCTCGTCCTCTGGGCCATGCGTCGAAGTCGCAGACAGTTTCTTCTCAATTCTGCAATTTCTTCGGTCCACCAATACGCTGGGCGTCTGCTAGTTCGTGGTCTCTTTCGGGACATTGATGTATTGCATGCTTGCTGGATTAGCTGCATGGTGAGTTCAACACGTATACCAGCTGCTTCTTTTCCTCTACAACAAGAACATTTTTCTGCTATGTTCTCCATTCCATTTTGTATTACATCAAGAAACGTTTCCTTGTCAATGCTGGCTATATTCCACCGTGCTGGTCTGCGCAGTATGTTTCTTGCTTGGGGAACTTCCTGAAGTAAACGAAAGATGATATATTGGTGATCGCTCCCTGTATAGTCCTCAATAACTTGCCATCCAGCAATCTTAGGCGCGATATCCTCCGTTGAGAATGTTACATCCGGTATTTTTCCCTGACATCCTGGCCGTCGGAATGTTGGTACATTTCCAATGTTATTGACCACTAAACCTGTTCTAGCTGCCATTTCCATTATGCGTCTTCCTCTGGAGTCTATTTGCGGCATGCCCCATTCCAACGCTTGAGCATTAAAATCACCAGCGACCACTAGTCTTTGGTCCATTCCACGCAATGCATCCTCAAGGCCATCAAGTTTCATTTGAAAGTTTGGGACAGATTCATTTGGCGTAAAATAACAGCTTACAATAATGATTCCCCCAATCTGTACCCAGACAAAACCGTTTTCACATCTATGCTCTGCGACTGAGAATTTTCCTAGATCTGGTATCCAAATTGCTGCTGTTCCAAGATTATCCGCAAACCACCCAGGATGGTCCCTCTCTTGATATTGTTCACTAATAATAATGATGTCTGCTTCCATCTCATAAATCAGCTGTGTCAGAAGGTCGTTAGCTTTTTGACTCCTATGCATGTTTGCTTGAAGGATTCTCATCATTTGCTGTTATTTTTTGCCTTTTCAAGAGCTTCACGAAAAACTGTGCATGCACCTGATCCAGGAGCATGATTTCGTTTAACTTCATTGACACCTTTATCTGTACAAAGCATGCATCGCGGATTATTCTTTTTACAGTCTACTGCTTTATGACTAGCTTCTCCACACATAAAACAAAGCTTACTTCTGTCAGGGCCTTCGCAATTCCGTGCCAAATGTCCATATGACAGGCATCGAAAGCAGCGAGGTAAGATGGTTCTAACACGTACTCTGCAGTATAGCCATCCTATCTTAATTCTTCCTGCTTCCAGAAGTTTCTGACCATCCTCATCTTTAGTTTCAAAAATGGCAAGTCTCTCTCCCCAACTATTTGGTTTAGTTACCGAAATTTTCAGCTCTCCATGAGTATTACCACAATCCCGCCTCACAGCTTCCTCCACATCTGCAACGGTAGTGATACCATCCAAGTCCCGAATCTCCAGTGTAGTTCGGGGAATTAAAGCCTTTACATCACCATCTTGTCCAAGAGCATCTCTCAGAGGTTTACTGAATTTCTCCCTGTTTTCAATCTGCGTTGTTTTCTTGAACTGAAGAAGAACAGCCCCATCTCTATTTTTACGGATAGATCGAATGTCTGCTCCATTGTCTTCCGGCTTCACCTTATTCCTGATATCCTTCAGAACATCAGCGAAAGTCTTGCCCTTCATTGGTTTGATAATTACGGCTTCTGATCGACTCCTTAATTTAGAATAAGGTCGTTTTCCACTCTCGCTAACCGCTGTATCTTTAAGATCATTTTTGACCTGCTCCATTGGAATATCATTAGGTTTCCTCTCCTCACTCTTCTTCTTTCTCTTCTTCTTAGGTAGAACCTTTTCCCATTTTCCTGGATCTTCCACCATTTCATTTGTTACTAATGATGTCCTGGTCAATTCTTTGTTCTCCATGATAGTTATTTCCTGCTTGAGTTCTTCTGCTGATTTCTTCCATGACAACCTACATGTTGCTCCAGCATCTAAAGCTTCTTCCAACTTCATGAGACCGTTTTTTATATCCATTTTTAAGTTCTTAAGAGGAATAGCCATAATCTTCTTTAGTAGTGATCTGGCAGTCTCAAGATGCATCTCTTCTTCATGTTGATTCTCTTTTATCTGCCGACCGATATCATCAATCTGGTTTGAGTCAATACGCCTACCATCTCCGCCATTTTGGATGCTTTCCGTTGATGCTCCCAACAACTCCGCTGTATCACGCTGAATCTTTGCCTCTTCCGTCATACCGATGGTGGAGTCTAGTAGGCCGTGATTCGGATCGAGAGATTGAGGTCTTTGGTTAGCGATAGGAGCGCTTGGACAAGGAAATGATCGCCTATCTACCTTCTGTGTGATTTCATCTTTGACAAGATGGCTGTTCACAACAAGGTTATTTCACCACAAGATTTATAGTATACACACGATATTATGTCGTTCTAATTGCAAACTAACACATCTACCACACAATGGAGGTTAAACAACTGTACTAACCCGCTTTGGTAAGTCAAATCACAATGCAAACTCACTCTCCGAAGCTATTCTGCAGCTGCGTAACTCACGTGCACCTTCCTTAGAATAACCACAACAATAATAATACTAATAATAATAATAATAATATCATATGCAGTAAAATAATTTTCTTTGTAGTTAATTATTGTTGGAAAATATATATTAAAATAATAATAATACTTAATATAATAACGAAATTAAATTTATTAATTAAGTCAGGAAGGTAATGTTTATAATTAAATCAGATTGTGTAAAATAATGAGTTAGTTAATTGGATTATATATATATATATATATATTTAGGGAAGAAATGCATTTACGCACATAGTGTCGGGCTCCTGAGTAGCAGACTACCGAATAAAACTCCCCCGTTACTTCTGAACACTAGCCTGGAACCGTTTATCACATTACTTCAGGCTAGAGTCAATTTATATTTGCCCGTAGGGCACTCTTCCGTAATGAATCATCTTCAGTGGCGATGCAGATCCGTCTTCTTTGTTCAGAGGATATCTTCAACAAAACTTGCTACAAGTTTCCAGTGTTATTCATTTTGTAGCATTACCGCAACAATATTGTCGGAAGATATCTCTACATAAATTTGATTTTGAAGAGACTGCCTACTTTGGACCCACCGTCCACAAGAGAAGAAGGTGTGATTAACATTATCTACCTCATTAGCACAGTAGATACAATCTGGTGAATCCACTTTCCCCATTTTCTTAAGATAAGAACAGAAGTACCCATTGGGTAGATTATTAGCTTGGGAATAACCTAACCCCCAAGGGAAGATGATAAAGAAAAAGAAGTGGGTTTCGGACTGGAGAAAAAGAATGGAGAAATAGGACGAGAGTCCAAAAGAAGTTATAATTTTAACTTTAAGTATACTCAATGCCAGCTGCCACTGCAAATCCGCTCTCCGAAACTTAAAGTGGGTAGGGACCTGGGCAAAGCTAACGGGAAACGCTGCTAGAACTTGGGCTGTTCTCGAGAAAGCTGCTTTAGTGTATTCCCTCTCAAGCATACATATTCCTACTATGGGGAAGGGTGGTGGTCTGGCAAGACAAAGAGTAACAGATTTATTGTGTATCTGTTCAAAGGAGTTTGTTTGTAAACAAGTAATTTGAAGAGTGCAAATAATTTGAATCAGCTTCGATATTTTAGTTTTTGAAATTGTAGAATTTCTAAAGAGCGACCAAATGCTTCCAAGAAGGATACGGATAAAGCAATTATACTTTTGGGAATAATTTTGGTAAGTATACCAATAGTTGCATTTAGAAATGACTAAGCTTTTACCCAGCGAGGAGCCGACTAAAAGTTTAGACAATGAGAAACACTTATATTTTGAAAAACCAACCATAAGTGTTAGAGAGAATCTCCACAAGCGGGAAGCTGGCGTAGCGAGCTATGCTTGCCTTACTGGCCAGTTAGAATTAGCTATTAAAGCTAAGAGAGACTTTACTAAGTTACCAACTAAGAGTTCTTGCTCAAATGCAACAAGTGGTGAAAACAATATCAATAGATTTATTTTTATTGAATAGGAAGAATCAACGAACACAGGATCTTGCCTAACCGTTATGTTAGAGAAATGATAAAGCGAAAAACAAATATTTAATTTGTTTAACAATGTAAACGGAAGACGTTTTTGTAACAAATATATAATTTTGATTTTTATAAACAATTGGGGTCGCAGACCTCCGAAAATATCTAAAGCTTGCAGCAGGAAATTTATAACTCTTTTGGTTTTAAACCTTTTATATGTTTTAAAATCTTCGTAAGATTTTGAAATGACGAAGATAAATAAATGAAAAATTTAAAGATAACTGACGTAATTAAAGTTAAACAACAAATCAAGTACAAGGTGTGTACTTGAAGGATTTTTAGATAAGTATCTTAGAATGAATAACAACTTCGCAAGTAACAACAACAAAAAACAGGAAGAGTAAAATAGAAGTTTCTATAACTTCTTGTATTGATACAGAAATACTTGGTTGTATTATACAAATAGGGCAGGTCACTTATTGTGAAACCTGAAGAGAACAATTGAAAGGAAGTTTCTGGAACTCCTATGTTTAAGTAGGGATCACGAGAAAAATGGGGCAAGTTTCCCTTTCGTGAAATCTAGAGATAACTCACTTTTGAGTTGAAAGAATTATATTCCCTCATTAGAAGGGAGAAACAATATAATTTAAGGCGTGTACTAGACACGAAGTTTTACAGACATTAATTCGTTGTACGTGGAACAAGTAAGGGAGTGCACTTATTGAGAGTGACACCTCATTGATAAAATACCTAAAGTAACAATATTATTATTTTGGTTTATTAGTAAAGGGTTTGGGAAAGATCAAATGGGATTGAGGAAAAGTGTTCATGGCCGTATTTATTTTACTCGGACGAGCGCGACGCGGATGAGAAGTTGAACAGGCACTGTTATCACTATGTCTGTTGATATAGTTGAAATGTTCACTGTAGTAGCACAAAAAGTTGATGGCAAAGAAAGTTATTGCAATGGTGGAAAATAACTAGTTACACTAGATTAGCGAGAGTCTATTGCTTGAGAAACTTGTAGGTTATAGTTGAATGCACCAGAAAAATCCCAACGGAGGAAGAAAAAGTAGATATTGATTAGCAGTTCATAAGGAAGATTCCTTAGTTTGAAAAAGTATTCCCATATGTGAGTGGAAAGTACATGTCAGTATAACTGGTAGATAGAGTGCAGGTTCTGGAAGCTTCCAGAGCAATGATGAGTTGTTTAAATTGGGTAGAGAATCCCTCGGCGGAAAGCTAGATTATATAGACAGTGTGTATTTTAGAAATATCCCCCGATGTGAGATAGCATCTCAGAAAATCTTTCATGTTGAAAGTTAAACTTGATAGTTTAAGTTTGATCAAGAAGATCTCTAGAAAGCAGTTATTTTCACATAGCAACTTCCACTGTCTATAAAATCCAAATAAAAGCATTGAGCCTTTAAAAAGCGATGTGAATGAGGTTAAAACCTGAATGAAGTCGGTACTTATCTTTGCTTCATGAAGAAGGCGATGTTCCTGTTGACGGTTGATACTAAAATTCGAACATGGCGTCGAAATTTAAAAGTTTGCCTCTAGAGTTGAGGAAACGAGCTTTAGTTAAGCTCTAACTGACTGGGTCGACTTCCGACGTACAAGTGAGACACGCTCAACGGGGCGCGGAGGGACCAGGGAAGGGGAAAATAGTGGGGGTAGGAGACAAAAGGAATACATATAAGAATAGCCAACTTAACAGTTAAAAAAAATCTTTTTGATGAAATGGTCTTCAAAGAGTTGATAGTAGGAGTCACTAGCGCAGCCTGGAGGGTGAAAAAGTAGACGAAGTTCTCTTGATCATGGAGATGATAGCTAGCGATGGCGACGAGATCTGGTGGCTAGATTGATAAGGAAGTCCTCTTGTACAGGGAAGAATTGAGGAACTTCAGAGATTCGCTGCTAGATGACGCTAGGTGGGTCATGGAAGATATATATCTAGAACAGACTTACAGGTATTATGAGAGACATGTACCAACAAAGAGAAATAAGAAGATCACTGTTGGTGTTTGAGAAGAAGGGAAGGGATGAACTAAAGCAAAGAGAAGCATTAGCTTACTCTATCTTACCGTGTATTCCAAAGAATACACCAAGCTGGGAGGGAAAACACCAACAGAGAATGAAGACATAAAAAATCAAAAGTTTAAAGGTAAAGGAGCAAATAAAGACAATGGTCTTATGATATGCCCATTAGTGGTCAAGATCTTGACTACCCTAACTCTCCCATCCCTTCCAGGATAACACTCGGTCACTCTATCAGAAATCCAGACCAAGGGAGGAGAAACATCCCTAACCAAGACCAAGTCCCCCACTTTAATGTCGGGATTGGAAAGAAACCACTTCTGTCTCCGTTGCAGGGAAGTTAAGTATTCCAAATTCCACCTCTTCCAAAAATAATTACGGAGGGCTTCAAGTTTACGCCGAACAATAGGTAAATTAGAATCCCTGTAAGAGTTGGGTAGGGGGAGGAGGGGCAGAAAGAGAAGTGCCAATAAGGAAGTGACCAGGTGTGAGTGGAAGCAGGTCATCAGGGTCATTGGAAAGCGGAGTTAAAGGGTGAGAATTAACAACACATTCAATCAGAACAGACAGCGAATTAAATTCTTCATAAGTCAGAATGTGATTACCTAAAACTTTTCATAAGTGACGTTTAGTGAGCTTTACGCAGGATTCCCACCTACCACCGTGATGAGGAGCGTAGGGAGGTATAAAAAGCCATTTGAAACCTTTTGAGTAGGAAAAATTAGAAATCTGTTCCATGGCAGGCGAAGATGTGAGAGCTTTCTTCCACAAGGAAGCTGCGCCTTAAAAAGTGGAAGCGTTATCAGAGAACATCTCTGAAGGAACACCACGCTTAGCAGCGAAGTGAGAGACAGCTGATAAAAAGTAAGAAGTAGAGGCATTCGTTACTAGTTCCAAATGGATCGCGCCAGTAACCATGCAAACAAAGAGAGAAACATAGAGCTTACCAAACAATTTGCGTTTAGCTTCAGGGGAATTGCGTTGATATTGGAACGGACCCATATAGTCCACACCAGTTAGAGCAAATAGACGTATAGGACAAGAGCGAAAGGAGGGTATATCGCTCATTAATTGAGTATTGACTTTAGGTTTCGCTTTGAAACAAGGAATGCACTTGTGAATTACAGAGGAAACTTCATGAATTCCATTCATAATCCAGTACTTTACCCTTAAGAGGCAACGCAGTGTGCGTGTACCAACATGCAAATTACGATAATGAAAGTCACGTATGATTAAAGAAGTTACGTGATGTTTAGAAGGCAAGATAACAGGATGCTTTTTGTCCTCAGAAAGCAAAGATTGCGAGAGCCTACCACCTACCCTGAGTAACCTATTGTCATCAAGGAACGGGGCTAAAGCACGAAGACGACTGGATTTTGGAAGATCCCTTTTAGAAGAGAGTAAAGACAATTCAGAAGAAAAGGCTTCTTGCTGTGTTAGTTGCAAAACCCTGATGGCAGCGAGATTCAATTCATGATTGGTAAGGTGTGGTTTGGGGAGAAGAGGTTGGTCGACCACAAGATATTTCCATCTGATAAGATAGGCAACAATTCGAAGTAATTTGTGAAAGGAAGAATAGCGGGACAACAAGGGATGAGAAACGTTGGAAACAAGACACGAAGCAGTAGATTTAGATACTTTAGCGTCTGGCAAGTTGGAGTTTGTAGCTGGAGGTTTCGAAGGCCAACAAGAAGAGTCTTCGATTAACCACGAGGGCCCATGCCAGTACAACTGAGAAGCTGCCAATTAAGAGGGTAAACATCCACGAGAAATGATGTCGGCAAGGTAGTCAGCGCTGAGCACATGTCTCCATTGACATCCCGAAGAATGAGTTTGAATTTTGGAAACCCTGTTTGCAACAAAAGTTTGCCAATGAGCGGGGTTCTTGGCGATCCAAGAAAGGGTGATCATGGAATCGCTCCAGAGATAGATTTGCGAAAATTCGACTTTTAAGACTTCCCGTAATTTCTTAACATATTCTGCGACCATGAGTGCAGCACACAATTCAAGCCTAGGCAAAGTGATAGTTTTAAGAGGAGCCACCTTCGATTTGGCACAAACAAGGTTGGAAACTGAAGATCCATTTAATGAACCGCGATAAACTTAATATGCACAGCAACCGTAAGCTTTTTCGGAACTGTTCGCAAACACATGAAGGAAAAAAGGTGCATTAGGATGAGCGTTAATTAAATTCCTGGGAATTTCAATAAGGGAAAGATCAAACAAATTGCTGCGAAAAGAGAGCCATCTGTTAAGAAAGGAAAGGGGAACAGTGTCGTCCCATTGACATTTGAGCGACCATAGCTCTTGCATGAAGAGTTTGGCTATAACAATAACCGGGGCAAGGAATTGAAGCGGATCAAAAAATTTTGCAATTTCAGAGAGAATTTGTCTTTTTGTGTTAGGGAGCTCTTCTGCAAGCGAAACTTTATAGATGAGAGTGTCAGTGCTAGTGCACCAATGGACTCCAAGAGTTTTCATGGATTCGGAGTTTCCACAAATTTCGACGGAGGAGGGATCTACATCTTCAATAGGAAACTGGGCGAGAATCTCATGGGAGTTGGAATTCCACTTATGAAGTGGGAAACCTCCATTCTTTAGCAATGCCTGAAGTTCTAATGACACGAAAGAAGCTTCCTCCAGAGTGGAGAAGGACTGCAAGTAATCGTCAACGTAGAATGATGTAGTTAGTGCTTCGGAAGCTTTAGAATCAAATAAATGACCATCTTGAGAGGCTAACGAGTGTAGGGATCGGATAGCAAGGAAAGCGGAAGGTTTTATGCCATAAGTAACCGTCTTTAAGCGAAATACCTTAATGGGCTTGCTGATTTCGTCGCGCCACAAGATTCTTTGGAGATCTCGTTGTTCAGGCTGAATTAAAACTTGACGGTACATCTGTTTTATATCCGCTAAAGCAGCTATGGGAATTAATCGAAAGTTTAAGAGTATAGCAGATAAATCTGACTGAAAAGCAGGACCAGAGTAAAGAGTATCGTTAAGACTGTTGCCATTAACGTCAGGTGATGAACCATTGAAAAAGACTCGGATTTTATCCTTTACAAGAGGATTTTTCCACACGGGATGATGATTTAAGAAAACCGTTTCAATTGGGGGGTGTAATTCGTCATCAGATTTGTTAACAACTTCCATATGATCTAAGCTTTCATACTCATCCATGAAATCAGTATACTGCTTTTTAACGAGAGGTTCTTTCTTGAATTTGCTCTCGATAGCAAAGAGAGCTTTTCGAGCTTTGGGTTGAGAGTTAATAAGTTTAGGGGGATTATGTAATCTTGGCATCTGAACAATGAACCGGCCATCAGAAGAACGAGTGGTGGTGTTCAGAAAATGTTGCTCACAGAATTCGTTTTTTGAAGAGGTCACCTTAGGAGAATCAACGCTTTCGAGCCTCCAGTACTGTTCCAAATCAGTATTAGCGAAATAACATTGCGATACGGTTTGGGGAGAATAATGAGGAAGTTGACCGGTGACGATCCATCCAAAATTAGTGTCTCTGGCAACCACGTTTGAGGATAACTTGCGAACCTGTTTACGAAGGCAATTCCAGAAAACATTGGCACTAAAGAGTATGTCAATGGGGTTTTGTACATTGAACAGAGGATCGGCTAGCCTTAAATGCAAGGGAATGTTTAAACCTGAAATGTCCACAGAGTGACTTGGAGTATCTTCTCCTATACTATTGAGAATGAGACAATTCAGTTTGAGAAAGTTGTTTCTGTGACAAATGTCTCTTATGGTTAGCTTTGAAAACTGTAAAGCTTGCGATTTTGAGCTGTTAATGCCCAGTACGTTAATAGAAGTGGGGTTTACAGGTAGGCCTAGTTTTCTAATCAATGAATTAGACACAAAATCATGAGTTGCCGCTGAATCAAGAAGACCACGTGCACGGACCCAGTTGCCAAAGTTATCCTGAACTTCGATTTGGACAGTGGACAATAGTACTTGGGCACTACGTATGGACTTGGCATTTTGAATGTAAGATGAAACATTAGAACTGTTAGCATTATCACTTTTCTGAGAAGTAGATGCGGTCGATGACCTTGCTTGATCATGACGATGTAGTAAAGTGTGATGAGCTTTTTCACAATGGAAGCAAAGTCTGGTAGACTTGCAATTTGAAGAAGAATGTGTGGGTGCTAAGCAGTTGAAGCAATGTTTATTGTGGGAAACTAATTTTCTTCTGTCGTCGACTGACAGTTCTTTAAAAGGTTTGCATAGATATAAGGCGTGGGAATCTTTACAAAGTATGCACTTTAATGGTTCATTTAAACTCTTGCGGGGTGCGCTTTGAGTGTTTAAAACGAGAGAACTAGCAATATGGCGTTCACTAGACCTAGTTGGGTAACCAGTGGCGTTTGACTTGAGTTTAGATGAGCTGGTCCCAGGTTTTTGGGTACTAGACGCTATGCGTTCGCTTTTAGGTTTAAGAGACATTGATTCAAATTTAGAACTAGGGGATGAGGGTTCACTTTGATTAGCTAAAGCAGTTAAGAGTTGGCATCTAGCATTTATGAAAGTGACTAAATGCTCGTAAGAGTAATCGTCTTCTCTGGAAAGTTCAATCTCCCAAGCTTTGAGGGTAGCAACATCGACTTTAGAAACCACTAAATGTATTAGGAAAGTGTCCCAGTGATCAGTGGGTTGATCTAATTAGGATAGAGCTTTAACGTGAAGTTGTGTCGTATCAATGAGAGTACGCAAACTAGTGACGTCATTGTGCTGTGACGCAGGTAAGTTAAATAGAGCCTTCATATGGCGTTGAATACGTAACCGTGAATTACCGTATCTTTCTTTCAACAGGTTAAAGGCAATGGGGTAGTTTTCGGCACTTAATGGGAATGCTTCAACTAACTGCAGAGATTGACCTCGGAGGATAGATCTCAAATAATGAAACTTGTAGATGACTTGATTGTCTTCATTGTCATGAACAAGAGAACAAAATAGTTCATAAAAATAATCCCAAGTAGATTCGTCTCCAGAGAAGTGGGGTAAATCAATCTTAGGTAGAATTGGTTTGGGCTTGTGAGTGCCCTCGCGAGAAGAGGTTTGTTGTTCGTGAAGGGAACCAAGAACAGAACCATCTTTTTTCTGTTCTTCTTCGAGTTGGCGTATTATTTTAAAAGCAGAACCTATACCTTCGTAATATTGATTTTCTACTTCGACTCGATCTTTAGTTTGCTTGAGCATACAAGTTTCAATTTCAGTTTGGATGTTACAATAATTTTCATATGAACGTTCAAAATCCTTTACACGATGTTTTAACAAATCTAATTGAGCTTCTGAGGGATCTAGCTCTTTGATGTATTTTCTGAATCGGGTAATTTGCCATTTATAGGATGCTCGTTTAGAAGTAAGTTTTTCAACCTTATCCTTTTCTGTAGGAGCCATGACAAAATAGGTAAATTAAAGTACAACTTACGAAACTGTGGAACCTTGGAAATGCTGTCAGGCTGGCAGCAGCAAATAAGTTGAAAGAAAGGGACACACCAAAAGAGACAGGAGCGGCCTCTTTCCACTTCACAGACTTTCCACGCTGTAGTTATAGCTGAAAAATTCAAAGAAGATATTAATGATTTGCAAAATATTGTCAAATAACCCCTGACAAATAGAAGATGTCATAAATGGACTCTCCCGGGTTTCTGGGACCAAATTTTGGGTAGATTATTAGCTTGGGAATAACCTAACCCCCAAGGGAAGATGATAAAGAAAAAGAAGTGGGTTTCGGACTGGAGAAAAAGGATGGAGAAATAGGACGAGAGTCCAAAAGAAGTTATAATTTTAACTTTAAGTATACACAAAGGCAGCTGCCACTGCAAATTCGCTCTCCGATACCTAAAGTGGGTATGGACCTGGGCAAAGCTAACGGGAAACGCTGCTAGAACTTGGGCTGTTCTCGAGAAAGCTGCTTTAGTGTATTCCCTCTCAAGCATAAATATGCCTACTATGGGGAAGGGTGGTGGTCTGGCAAGACAAAGAGTAACAGATTTATTGTGTATCTGTCCAAAGGAATTTGTTTCTAAACAAGTAATTTGAAGAGTGCAAATAATTTGAATCAGCTTCGATATTTTAGTTTTTGAAATTGTAGAATTTCTAAAGAGCGACCAAATGCTTCCAAGAAGGATACGGATAAAGCAATTATACCTTTGGGAATAATTTTGGTAAGTATACCAATAGTTGCATTTAGAAATGACTAAGCTTTTACCCAGCGAGGCGCCGACTAAAAGTTTGGACAATGAGAAACACTTATATTTTGAAAAACCAACCATAAGTGTTAAAGAGAATCTCCACAAGCAGGAAGCTGGCATAGCGAGCTATGCTTGCCTTACTGGCCAGTTAGAATTAGCTATTAAAGCTAAGAGAGACTTTACTAAGTTACCAACTAAGAGTTCTTGCTCAAATGCAACAAGTGGTGAAAACCCTATCAATAGATTTATTTTTATTGAATAGGAAGAATCAACGAAGACAGGATCTTGCCTAACCGTTATGTTAGAGAAATGATAAAGCGAAAAACAAATAATTAATTTATTTAACAATGTAAACGGAAGAAGTTTTTGTAACAAATATATAATTTTGATTTTTTATAAACAATTGGGGTCGCAGACCTCCGAAAATATCTAAAGCTTGCGCCAGGCAATTGATAACTCTTTTCTTTTTAAACCTTTTATATGCTTTAAAATCTTCGTAAGATTTGGAAATGACGAAGATAAATAAATGAAAAATTTAAAGATAACTGACGTAATTAAAGTTAAACAATAAATCAAGTACAAGATGTGTACTTTAAGGATTTTTAGATAAGTATCTTAGAAAGAATAACTACTTCGAAAGTAACAAAAACAAAAAACAGGAAGAGTAAAATAGAAGTTTCTATAACTTCTTGTATTGATACAGAAATACTTGGTTGGATTATACAAATAGGGCAGGTCACGTATTGTGAAACCTGAAGAGAACAATTGAAAGGATGTTTCTAGAACTCCTATGTTTAAGTAGGGATCACGAGAAAAATGGGGCAAGTTTCCCTTTCGTGAAACCTAGAGATAACTCACTTTTGAGTTGAAATAATTATATTCCCTCATTAGAAGGGAGAAACAATATAATTTAAGGCGTGTACTAGACACGAAGTTTTACAGACATTAATTCGTTGTACGTGGAACAAGTAAGGGAGTGCACTTATTGAGATTGACACCTCATTGAAAAAAGACCTAAAGTAACATTTTTATTATTTTGGTTTGTTAGTAAAGGGTTTGGGAAAGATCAAATGGGATTGAGGAAAAGTGTTCATGGCCGTATTTATTTTACTCGAACGAGCGCGACGCGGATGAAAACTTGAACAGGCACTGTTATCACTATAGTCTGTTGATATAGTTGAAATGTTCACTTTAGTAGCACAAAATGTTGATGGCAAAGAAAGTTATTGGAATGGTGGAAAATAACTTGTTACACTAGATTAGCGAGAGTCTATTGCTTGAGAAACTTGTAGGTTATAGTTGAATGCACCAGAAAAATCCCAACGGAGGAAGAAAAAGTAGATATTGATTAGCAGTTCATAAGGAAGATTCCTTAGTTTGAAAAGTATTCCCATATGTGAGTGGAAAGTACATGTCAGTATAACTGGTAGATCGAGTGCAGGTTCTGGAAGGTTCCAGAGCAATGATGAGTTGTTTAAATTGGGTAGAGAATCCCTCGGCGGATAGCTAGATTATATAGACAGTGTGTATTTTAAAAATATCCCTCGATGTGAGATAGCAACTCAGAAAATCTTTCATGTTGAAAGTTAGACTTGATAGTTTAAGTTTGATCAAGAAGATCTCTAGAAAGCAGTTATTTTCACATAGCAACTTTCACTGTCTATAAAATCCAAATAAAAGCATTGAGCCTTTAAAAAGCGATGAGAATGAGGTTAAAATCTGAAGTCGGTACTTATCTTTGCTTCATGAAGAAGGCGATGTTCCTGTTGACGGTTGATACTAAAATTCGAACATGGCGTCAAAATTTAAAAGTTTGCCTCTAGAGTTGAGGAGGCGAGCTTTAGTTATGCTCTAACTGACTGGGTCGACTTCCAACGTACAAGTGAGACACGCTCAACGGAGCGCGGAGGGACCAGGGAAGGGGAAAAGAGTGGGGGTAGGAGACAAACGGAATACATATAAGAATAGCCAACTTAACAGTTAAAAAAATCTTTTTGATGAAATGGTCTTCAAAGAGTTGATAGTAGGAGTCACTAGCGCAGCCTGGAGGGTGAAAAAGTAGACGAAGTTCTCTTGATCACGGAGATGATAGCTGGCGATGGCGACGAGATCTGGTGGCTAGATTGATAAGGAAGTCCTCTTGTACAGGGAAGAATTGAGGAACTTCAGAGATTCGCTGCTAGATGACGCTAGGTGGGTCATGGAAGATATATATCTAGAACAGACTTACAGTTAATATGAGAGACATGTACCAACAAAGAGAAATAAGAAGAACACTGTTGGTGTTTGAGAAGAAGGGAAGGGATGAACTAAAGCAAAGAGAAGCAAAAGCTTACTCTATCTTACCGTGTATTCCAAAGAATACACCACCCATGGCCAGTCAAGAACTGAGTGAGATAATAACCAACCTCACCATGTTTCCTCTCTGTCCAAACCTGCACCTGGGGTATCATTCTCCTAGTCCACTGGCTTCGGTGTCCTTGCTCCCATTTGATCTGTCAATTGTGATAGGTTTGTGCTCTTGCTGTTCGTCTTGCATTTTGTAAACCTACTTCCGATTTCCTCCAGTAAATGTACTTGCGTTCTTTCGCTAGAAAAAATTGGAATTATCCCAGCACTAACAAGAACTGCTTCATCAGAGACCGTGCGATAAGCAGATGCCACGCGTAAAGCACCCCGCCTCTGCACTTGTGCTAGTGACTTCCTATAAATTTCCTTATCAAGGGCAACCGCCCCTATTTCCGCTCCATACAGCAGAACTGAATGGATGGCTGTCATCAGTAATCTCCTCTTACTAGATTTTGGCCCACCAACATTGGCCATTAGCCGACTGAGAGACGTTACTCCTCTTGTCGCCTTGTCTGTAGTCCGTCTAATTTGTTCAACAAAATTCAGTTTATTGTCGATCATGAGGCCCAGATATTTTGCTGCTGGCCGCGTCTCTACTTGTATGTCTCCTACCTGTATTGGGAGTATTGTCTGAATTCTCTTCTTTGTTAGGACTACAATTTCTGTCTTACTAAGTGCTAGAGACAGACCATGTTCCTCCATCCAACTATTGATTGTACGCATTACCATATTGAGTCGCAACTGTGCCTGCTCGACAGTTCTTCCTGCTACAAGAGCAGCAAAATCATCTGCATAACCTACTAGGATAGTTTCATCAGGGACTTCAAATCTCAGCAAGCTATCATATGAGATATTCCATAGATCTGGTCCTAAAATCGAACCCTGTGCTGCTCCGGCTGAGACCCGTACCCTGCGTTGTCCTTCTGTCGTGTTATAAAGCAACGAACGATCTTTCAAGTAGGAATTTATCATCCGTAAGAGATAATTTGGAATATGAAATGTATTCTCCAACGCATTCAGCATGTCACTCCACTTGACAGAGTTGAATGCATTTCTTACGTCAAGAGTAACAAAGAGAACCACACGACGGGAGTGGTGATTGTAATTCTCCGCCCGCTGGACAGCTGCAACAATTTCTTGTATCTCATCCAGGGTCGATCTTCCTGTTCGAAATCCATATTGTCTTGGTGATAAGTCGCCCGCTGCCATGATCGCTTGGCGCAACCTGACCCTCAGAAGCTTCTCAAAGAGCTTCCCTGTTGTATCGAGCATACACGGAGGGCGGTATGATGATGGTAAATCTGGGTCTCCCTTTCCCTTATTAATGAGCGCCAGACGACAGACCTTCCAGCAGATGCTGAACACTCCTGCTTTTAGACACTCGCTGAACATTCGTAATATTAATTGTGGATGTAACTCAATTATTAATTTGAGAATCTCATTTGAGATGCCGTCGGGACCAGGGGATTTTTTGCTTCGCAGAGACTGAGTAGTCCTACTCAACTCATCCTCAATAAAAAGAGGAATTTCAATATCTACATCGAAATTATGCTCAGGGATTGTTGGATGTGTTGGGAAAAGAGTTTGGACAATAATGGCCATACTGTTTGCATCCATGACGCACGGTGTTCTTTGTGACCCAAGCTTCTTTCTGACAATTTTATAACCCAATCCCCATGGATCAGTGTCAATATCCTCACATAGCTTCCTCTAGCTCTCAGCTTTGCTTTGATTTATGGTTTTCCGAAGTAGCTTCTTTGCATCTCTATGTTCGGCTGATAAGGCTTTGGCATCATCCAGATTTCTTGTCCGTTGTGCGGCACGTTGGAGTCAAAGGCAATTCCGCCTCAATTCTGCAATTTCATGTGTCCACCAATATGCAGGGCTCTTCCGATGGCGTGATCTTAAACTTGGCATTGAGGTATCACAAGCCAATGTAATAATATTCATAGTTGAGGAAACGAGAGTCTCAACATCAGCCTGTCCGTCAGGCTCCATATCCTCAATTAGTTCTACACCACTGGCTAACGCTTCCTTAAATGCATCAAGATGGATCTTATTCAAATTCCATCTCCGTTGTTTCTGAATAGATAAGATCTTCCCACTTATATTACTGCACACATCTAAATTAATATACTGATGATCACTACCAGTGTAGTCTTCTATAACCTTCCATTCCTTGATGTGTAGTACTATAGTCTCAGAAGCCATGGATATATCCGGAATGGTCTCTGTATAATCCGGACGCCGAAAGGTTGACTCTGCACCTACATTTAAGATCAAAAGCCCTGTCCTTGATGCCATTTCCAGAATGAACTTACCTCGGGAATTGGTATGTGGTATACCACATTCCACTGCTCTGACATTGAAATCCTCAGCTACAATGATTGCTCCAGTTGTATTAAGAATGGCATCTTCCAGAGAGTTGACTTTCTGACGAAATTTTCCCATTGTTTCATTTGGAGTAAGATAGACACTAAAATAGGTGACTCCTATACTCTTTAACCAAACGAATCCTTTCCCGCTCCCATGTTCTTTAATTGGAATGTTTCCAGGGTGTAAGATCCAATTAGCAGAGGTGCCTAATTGATCTCTAAGCCAGAGAGGTGACTCCTTATCTTGGTACTGTTCACTGATTAACAGCAGATCAGTTTGTTTCTCGGCAGCAAGCTGGTACAACAGATGATTTGGCTGTTCTACTCCCTTCTATATTAGCTTGTAGAACTCTGATTATTTTTGTTTCAGCTACGTCGCTTTCTCCAGGGCCTCTCGGAACACCTTACATTGGCCCGATCCGGCCACATGACACAAATTCTGCTGCGTAACGCCACTCTCCTCGCATGAGACACACTTCTTTGGGTTGATGCAATCCTTGGATTTGTGATCCTTTTGTCCACAGTAGAAGCAAGACTTGCTTCTGTCAGGGCCCTCACAAATATTGGCTATATGACCATAACTAAGGCATCGGTAGCATCGGAGAACTGATATTCTCCGCCTCACTCTACAACTGACCCATCCTACTTGAACCGAACCTCCCCTTAGAAGATCATTTGCAGCTTTTTCTGGCAGAGTTATAACAGCCATTCTCTGTTTCCGACTGTTAGTCTGCGTTACCATAATCCTCAGACCATCCGGGGGTTCTTTAATAATATCCTTAATGGACTCTAAAACTTCATCTTTGGTCGTGAGAACATCAAGATCTCTAATCTCAATTGTCACCTTTGGCTCAAGACTGCGGACTGTCGCATCTTGTCCCAAGATATTCTTCAATGTGTCGCTAAATGCCGCATTATCTCGATTGCTTTTCCCGAGAGTAACAAGAGCTTCACCGTCTCTAGTCTGGGTTATAGACCTAACTTCCGTTCCTGTGTCAGCAGGATTTGCCTTCTGCCGAATCTCCCGTAACACATCGGCATACGACTTGCCTTCTGCTGGCTCAATTAACACAGCTGGCAGTCGAGACTTTGTTAGTTGCTTCTTGAGCAGTTGACTCTGTCTCTTGCCTGGAGAATCTTCCCGCTGTAATTCAACCTGCATTTGATTCCTTTTCTCTCGTGGTTTCTTCCTGGACACAACCTTAGTCCATGACTCTACTTCTCCTCTTTCCTTTTCTTCAATTTCTCTTTCGTCATCAAGAGAGTTTGATGCTTGTGCTCGATCAGTTATCTTGGTTCCGTCGACTTGTTGTTTCTCCTTGTACCTAGCATTCTTACAGAAGGCAATGCTGTCAATGGCCTCCTCCATCTCCACAATACCATCCTTCACATCATTGGACATGTTTTTCTGTTTCGCCGTAGCAAGCTTCATCTTTTGAATAATATTATAGCATTTCTGCAATGCCTCTTCTTCCGTTCTCCTCAGTTTGTCAAGATGCTGGGATGGGAGAAGTATTGTATCTACCGCAACTGCCCCATAACTCGATGACTCTCCCGTTATATTCACCTTAGACAATCGAGGCCATACCTCATTTTTCCAGTTCGCATCTCTTTCTTGGTTCGTTAGAAGACGATTCATGTTCCGAAACTGGTAAAGCGTAGGACAGGCCAGTGGCGTGGGAAGAAAATAGCGCTTACTCCAAAGAGTCCAGACCCTCCCTCTATTATCAAGCTCGTACCCAAGGTAGTGGGGCTCTAATGGCCGCCGAAGTAGGCCAGACCTTCTTACTGCCCCCTGACGACGGAACCTGTAGTCTCTGTTGACTATACTACTAATCTAAGCTCAGATGGCTTTGAATAATACGATTAGATTACGTCACTTCCTGTCACAGAGGAAACTTCATGCTCTATGGGCTAATAGTACACGATAAAACTTAACCCCAAAATCATGTAACAAATCCAGTCTACACTCGAATAAGTTGATTTGAGGAATACAATTTAGTAAGCACCATATGTTAAACTATGAACTACGATACACACTGACCTGTTCCCAAGCTGGAATACAATTCTCACTTCCACAAATAACAATTTTTTCGATAAATACACCAGT
Organism: Meconema thalassinum; assembly: GCA_946902985.2. Taxonomy (NCBI): domain Eukaryota; kingdom Metazoa; phylum Arthropoda; class Insecta; order Orthoptera; family Tettigoniidae; genus Meconema; species Meconema thalassinum. Next base: position 29,736,729 of record OX336389.2, on the reverse strand, counting down.
ACCGCACAAGCACACTGTATGTCAAAACATTGGATAATAATAATATTATTAATAATAATAATAATAATAATAATAATAATAATAATAATAATAATAATAAAATCATTAGGACTAGAAGATTAAATAGTTTTGTTTTGTGATATTGAACAAACTTATGGTAATATTTGTTATGATTTATGTGAATTCGTTAAGACGAAAATTTATGAAGCAGCCAAATAAGATAAGAATGAAGCCAATATTAATTGATTATTGTTCTGTGGAACATTGGTAGGTCTAGCCTAGGCGTAATCTCCTCTGTCCTTACATAGTATATATGCTACATGCGGTTTTTATTTTTTTCTGACTCAAACGCTGGCTTCACTGCGGCTTGCCGCCTGTAGCATATAGTCTACAGGCCCGTGACCACCGAGAGACAAGACCAGTTCACTGGGTGCCGAAATGCTTGTGACGTCACGCAGCGTGGATCCAGCTATTTTCGTAATTTCTCTCCCTTCACCCTCCGCTAACGGTTTATTCGACCTTCGCTAGGCATTGGAGTGGTCAGTGAAGCAGTATAGTCTTCCATGTTCGACATTGCTCGTGTGGTAATTTTGGGTTACCAATATTTGCGTTATACTACAGTACTCGTGGAATATTATGTGTAGTAGTTTGTGTAGTGGAATAGTTGTGAGATAATACCACATAGTTGCTGTGTGCCGAACTGCAACAGCAACTATAGGAATGGACTGAAAGTGGCACTGTTTTCCTTCATAAAGCAATCTGAACTTCGGCAGAAATGGATTCGAGGGTTCAAGAGTGATCATGATTGATATTATTCTTTATTATTAAAGTCAGTTAGTTATTTCTGTTTTAAGGGGCGGAACTACGAGTTAATCTGCCCCTTTATTATATTATATTACATTATATTATAATAGTAATATTATTCTCCCCTATATCAGTGAATAATATTTATAGGCTACATGTAATTTATTTCAGGAAAGCCTCGTATATACGGTATATAGTTACCTCGCCTAATCTAATTGGCTGCGAGGCTCAACGGTAACGTTCTCGCCTGCTGTGTCCAAGCTTGCAGGATCGAATCCTGGCGCAGTCAGCTGGCAATTGAAGATGCGCAAATGCGAGGGAGCCGTGTCAGTAGATTAACTTGGACGTTAAAGATCCCCTTCGGGGAAAATTCCGGCACCCCGGCGTCTCTAAAAGCCACAGTAGTTAAAAGGGACGTAAAACCAATAACATTAGGCTATTGGTATTAATCTAATTGGTCAAAAGCCTGTTGACCGACTGTAAACTGTATCTTGATGTTCATCAGGGTACCCCCAATTTTTATTTTTCAGTTTAAAACAAAATTATAGATTGTTTTTCAATATTTTGTATTTGATAACAATAGTATAATTTTGACCCCACAAATGGTAAGATAATTCATACATGAAAATACTATATAATTGATTACAGTATTGAAAGCAAAATGTTAAGTAAACTCAACAGAATCTGTCAATTTATGGGAAAAATAAAACGAGTTTGCTTTTATACTGTATAGCCGACGAGCATTGCCTTATCTAGATGGGCTAATTGATTTTACATATACAGTACTGTAGGTACCGGAACCACAAATCATTCACCGATAAAGATGAGAACAATATTAATATTATAATATACCGGTAATGTAGTGTTATGTAATACAGTATGAATATTATACACTGCTAAAGGGGAGAATAATATTAATAATAGAATATATTATTGTTCAAAAGGGGCGTGGTGGCACAGTGCTGAAGCTGACTGCCTCTCACCAATGCGAAGTGAAATGCCATCTCCTGTGGTTCGGATTCCACGTAAAAAGGAGGTCCCGTGGCTTATGATCACGAGATTAACGGTCACGTTAAACTACAATCTTCCTTACATATAGTATTATTCACTGATAAAGGAGAGAATAAGATTAATATTATAATAGCCTATAACGTAATACAGTATAATATAAAATATTAATTTTATGAATGCAGCCAATGGCCATGTACCGTACTTTTCTTTTCAGGACGGGTAAAATTATCATTCATTGATAAGGGGGGATTTAGGATCATTGCTGAATTTGGTCTGCCGATGAATGTTTGGCGGTATATTTTGTTAATTATTAAAAATACAAATACAACTCAAAATATATATACTATAAAAAGTGGGGTACAACCACCAATCACTTCCTCTCGAAAGAAAATTACTGCATCATGATTAATTTTAAATATTTTAACCCTTTTTTTGCACTGAGTTTAGGATGTCGACGCAATGAAGATTATATGATCATATCTACACAATATTGCCGCTGTTAGAAAATTAATTCGCAAACACAGATTAAACTGCAATGTAGGCTTCAGGTTTCGTTTCTTAGTACCGAATGTAGAAAGAGTTATCGAGTGAATAAGTACTATCTGATCTCGTTCTACCCTGTGCCATATATCATGTGAGAAGTTCCAAGATTTTTTCAGGATTGTTTATTTACTGTACTTATTATTTCAATTTTATTTTTTATTATATAGTATACATTGTAACCCCGCCCAGTCGTGTTGACCGACTGAAGAGTTACCACTAACAGTTTGTGTAGGCAACACTGGAAAATGGTTTCAAAACTTTACATTTCCTTAGGTCTGTAATTTCTGTTGCACAGACATATTAGCGTATAGTGGATAGTGCTAATAGCACAAGGAATGCACTGTTTTAAAATATGTTCACGAGCCATTTAGAAAAAAAGACAAAAACGAAAAAAATAAAAACTTCCTCATTTTAAAGTTTATCTCAGACTGCCAATATTTCAACCAACACGTTGTGAAGTATATATTCGAATTACTTTTATTAAGAAATAAACAAGAAGCCGCGTTTCAAGCAGACCAGTGCTACAGTTGGAATTATTCTCATCGGACGCACGAAAGTTAATAAAAGATTAATCCGTTTCCAAAAATGTCAAAAATATTCCTCTACGATGAATAATAATAATAATGTTATTGGTTTTACGTCCCTTTTAACTACACTGGCTTTTAGAGACGCCGGGGTGCCGGAATTTTGCCCCGAAGGGGATCTTTAACGTGCAAGTAAATCTACGGACACGGCTCCCTCGCATTTGCGCACCCTCAAATGCCAGCTGACTGCGCCAGGATACGAACCTGCAACCTTGGGCCCAGCAAGCGAGAACGTTACCCCTGAGCCACGCAGCCAGCCCCTCTACGATGAGGCTTAGCGAATGCTATCCATAATCGTAAAGGTTTCAGACAGTTGTAAGTGCTGTGCAGGTACTTGTTCATTCAATAGTTATTAAAAGATTTTTCAGAATAGTACGGTAGTAACACTATATCAAGTGGTGTGACGGTCTTTGAGTTCAAGTGACTGTGAGGACTGAATCGACGGACCGTGACGTCACAGCGGACCGCTATGGCCTTCTCTCTCGGTGGCCATGACAGGTCGCGCATCACGCACATTATATTTTTGTTACCCGCTCTAGTGAATAGGTGGCAGCACCTCTGTGAATATTGAAGTTGGCGGACTGGTAACCATGGAAACAAGACGTGCAGGTAATTAACGTGTATTTGTATATTAAAGTAATGTAAATGTTTTATAAATAGCTTACAATTGATCTACAGTTAATTTGCTATTGAATTAAAGTTTCGGTAAAATACTGAAATACCCACACGTTCACGATTTGCATTACGTAGCATATACTCTACATCAGACAATTACCTTGACATTTTATACTTGCAACATGATTTTATGTCTGAATTTTCCTAATTTTTTAGCATGTCTTTCAGTGCTGTAGATAATGCATAAGTCACATGTGGCTTAAATGTTGAGAAATATGCGGTCTTTAAATATTATATAGCCTACTTTCTCTTACCATGTAATGAAAACGGGAACATTAAATTTCACCATTTATTTCCTCAGCCTTGAATGATGCAGACATTGTGGAACTGATTGACTGTATCGATCCTGATGTGTCTGATATTGAGCTGGAGATTGTAGGAGATGATGATGATGATGATGATACAGCATTTCCAACAATGAAGATGAAGCGAATGATGTACCTGCTGATGATGATGGTGATGAGGACGATGGAAATCGAAACTTGAAGCGCCGCAGAATACCAGCGCCTATGCCGTCTGTTCAATCCAAGAAGTTTCATGCGTTGCATCTACCAGAAATGATGAGCAGAACGCATAAAAGTAGATCAAGATGTAGACTACCAGGCTGAAAGGGATTCACTTTTGTACAGTGCAAGACATTCAAAATGTACCTGTGCTTTACGGAAAAAGGAAACTGTTTCTCAGAATTTCATGAGTCATAACTGGATATTGTGGATTGTACCCTCAATTTTATGTTTCTTGAATATAACTTCTTTAGTGCTTTGACTTTTTAGTTAAAAAATTAAATATAATTTCTTAATTATTTGTATTTTGACTTTAGTTAATGCAAAATAAATGAAGAAAAATTTACAAAAAAAATATGTTACTATTGTAAATACTTTACAAGGCATTAAACCATTAGTAATCGTGTATAAAAAAACAATTTAGCATTGCAAAGTATTGGGAGGAGAGTCGTCATTAAGTCCTGATGTAGCATATATGCTACATGTCATAATAGCCCAGTGATTTCGATTTTTTTCTGATAAATATGTATTATTTTACCCAATTACAATAAGTTAAACAAAGAAAAGTATATTTCAAAGTTCTGAACTGAGCTCAGGACTGAAGAGGTTAAACACTACCGGAGGGAAGATGATATGAAAAAGGAAAGGGCTTAAGAATAGAAACGAACTCTGGGTAGAAAGGATCGAATCCAAGCATAGAAAGAAATAATATAATTTAATAATGAAAAAAATAGTAGGGTTTTGATTACGGATCGTGAGTACAAGGCGAGAAAGCAAATACTAGCCTCGAAAGTTTGAGTTATTAATTGGGCATTTTTTTAAGATTGATTAATTGTCAAATAAACTGACGAAAACTTGAGGAAAGAAACTGATAAAGAAAACACAGTCTTGCTTACGCATAGAGCGACCAAGAGTGTGTATAACAACGTACTTATAAGTATAATGGAGCGAACAACGCTGGCTGAGGTTGCCGGCAAGCAGGCGCTAGGTGTACCGTCCCTCCCAAACGGAAAATAGGGTACTATATAGGTACACAGTTCGCTGGCGAGGAATTACAAACAAGGGAAAGTTGAAATATTTATTTTCCTTTCTAAAAGGAAATGTTTTAGGGAGTATTCTAATATACTCAGGATATTGAAATTGACAGGAATAATTTTATTCCCCACCAAGGATGGATCTCTAAGCGAGAAACCAAATGCCCCCAGAGTGGACAGAGATGAAGCGCTTTCAGAGCTTTTAGTAAGATTATTGTTATTAGTAGAAATTACTGGAAGGAAACAATTGTTGCGTTTAAAGTAGGCTAAATTTTTATCCAGCAGAGTGCCGACTGAAAGTTTAGAACGGGGTAAGAAACCCAAACCAAACTTAAACAAAACCACGATTCAAAATAGTAAATCGTAGGACAAAGCAGGAATCGCTTCAAGTAGGAAGCTGGCTGAGCAAGCTATACTTGCCTTTAATGATTTACATGAAATAGCTAAAGTAAGCTTTATGAGCGATGTTAGCAGAAGTTTTGCTATGAACGCAACAAATGATTGAATTTGTATTAAACTTAGCATTCAGTACTCAGGGTTATTTATTTAAATACAGAAAGTAATTCGAAATAAAAAATAGGGAAAGGTAGGCCATACCTAACAGCTCTTCGAGCAATATATTTGAACTCCAGGAAATTATAGCAATTTTAATTGCCTCAACAATAATAGATTTTGGAACAATTTGTACAATTCGAAGGTCGTAGAACTATAAGAAGAAGAATAAGAACCCTCACATGGATTTTCAATCAATTTGTACAATTAAGGGATCCGGGACCTATAATAAGAATAATAAGAAACTTTACAAAATGTTTAGATATTGCGTAAGATTGGTTAGAGTACCAATTCTTTATTAGAATGGCTTTGTAGTAAAGCGAAAGGAGCTTTAAACAAATGATTTTAAAATCCTGGGAACAGCAGGAGAGAGAAAAAAAGGATTAAAAGGTGGATTTATAACCACTTAGATTAATGAAGCAGTAATTACGATGTGTTAAATACAGATTGGAAAGGTCACATTAGTGAAGCCTTGATTACACAAGAAAAGATACAAACGTTTTAACAATTGGGAAATAATGAATTTAAAATTCCTGAATGCAGCAGGAAAATGAAAGTGCGGATTAAAATGTGGATTTATTACCACATAGAGTATTTATACAGTAATTACTAGATGTAACACATGAAAATATGGGAGGGAGCCTATTTATAGGCAAAGCCTCATAGTAAATTGCGAGAAAAATATTTAAATTACACTAAATTGTTAGTAATAGGAAAATTGGGGAAATAGGAAATGGGGAATCAAAGTCTGGCAGATTTTACTGTTTCGGAGGGAACGTGGTGCGGACGTTAGCCACACGATCACCTTTCGTAGCTCTGACAGTTTGGTTGAACATGAGTGAAATGTCACTATTGCAGTTTATAGTTCAATTTGAGTTGCAAGTTAGCAGTAATTTGAAGTTGTAGAGTATAGTTCTTCACTGTTTAGAGTCTATTAAAAATGGAAGTTTCTTGAGTTGTAATTATAGTTAAATAGGGCAAGTAGAGAATTCCACGCAGGAAGCAAAGTTATGTTTTTAGACAGCTATGAGGTTAGCCGAATTCCCTCGGTGGAGAGAAGGTATACCCCTTTATTTCGTACAAGAAGTACTAGGTTTGCATGGCATTCAATGGCAAGCTTAGTTAGCTTAAGAAGGACAAAGACATTTCCCACGTAGGGCAGTTAGGAGATTGCACAATAAGGTAAAAATTTAAATACTGCCGAAAGTATCCATTAAAAGCTTTTGGACTAGTTCAAACCCCTTGAAATGTGGTTTAAGAACACTTTCAGATGGTAACTTATGTTCTCATTGCAGCGTAGTTGATGTTTCCGGCCAGCCGTTACACTAATATTAAGACATGGCGTCTATTTAAAAATTCAACACATGGTTGAAAAGTATGCTTCTCCTAAGAAGAGAGCTAGACTGTCACACTATAGCCCCGGAACGAGATATACAGACACTCAGAGAGCCAAAGCGGTGAAAGGAAAGGGCGGGGTGGAAAACAAAGGAACAGATACATAGTAAGTAACATAAGAAAACCAAATTGTACAAGATAAGCATTAAATAAAAGAAGTTGAAATCTTCATGGAGATTGTAGAGCTTGCCGACGATGCCATCTGCTTGTATGGAATGAATCAGTCCTTGGAACTACTGGGTCCAAGACTTCAACAGGCTACCACGTGGAGAGCTGTGGAGAGGCTTACAAGGAAAATGCACATCTGAAACAAACTTTCAAACAGGATAAGCATATGTACAGAGAAACTGAAATACATGGAAGGCCACTGTTGGTGTCTACGAGAAGGGAAATAAAAGAACGTGAATGAAAAGAAAGAAAAGCAAAGAGCAGTGACTGCTAACTCTAACAAGACGTATATTCCATAGAATATACCAAACATCATATTAAAGGCAAATAATATTAATACTTGACGTTTATGTTACTCAAATATTGGTATTAAATCAAGGAATAAATGGTGAATAGGCAGAAATGATTCCGAAAGAATTATTTATAATAAAACACATATGAGAAAAATATGGTAATATTCTGAGAAAAATTTCAAATGAGACTGTAATTTAATTCTGAAAATTCTATAGACCAGAGTTCGTCAATCTTGAACATTATCGGGAAACAGTGATCTTGGAAAATAGTAAATGGTGTTTTGTTTTTAGAAAAGAAGTGAACAGTGTTAAGTGTACAGCGACAGGGGTCAGACAAACTGATATTTTTCTCTGGACCACCTGCTATAAATATAAATAAAAACATTAAAAAAATATTCTGATGCCAAATGGACTAATAATTTTCTGGTCATCAATCAATAATAATTTAAAACTTCGTTTCCAGTGTTGATGTTTTATGTTTTGGTTGTTTGCATTGGTTGATTTTTATGACTTAATTTCAATTTTTAAATTTATACTTTAAAATAAAATGAGATGATTTTAGGAAATTGTGGTATTTTTCATTTCTCCTTCTCTCAGTCTTGTTTGCTTATTGCCGAGATCAGTGAAGTCAGCTTTTGTTTTGTTTTCGCCCGGATAGACCCTGAGATATTTTGATCTCGTGCTGAACTGATTTCGGGAATTTTGAAATGTGGTTGTTGGACTTCGGTCTAAACGGGCACAGTACCTTGGAACAGTTGCATTATCTTTGATCTTAGTAAACATTCTTTGGAATAGCTGAGTTGAGTTCATTAGTTTGCCACCCTAGGCAGCACTGTTTGTCTGGTGGCATCCATAGTGGCTTCAGTTCCATGTTATTTAAGTATATAAAGCATTCAATATTTACACGAGGTTAGTATGTAAATGGGCTAACTTATACACAGGTTAGATTTTTGTTGTACCTAACATATAAAAAGAAATGCATGTTTTTCTCTGAAATCGCTACATCATTTACCTTGGAACACACATACCTATTGTACCTTGGAACATAAAGGTGTTCCAAGGTACATTACAAGGTACCGTACACTATGTTCTCCTAAATACTATTTTGAAACAATATCTTCTCCTTATTCTGTATTGGCCTGAATACAACTCAGTATTAATAGATCTAGACCCAATAATCACAAGTGGTCCACATAGTATGGGCCATTCATAATGTTTAATGTAGTTTTGATTGGAGAGTAATTGAAAATCGATTGGTTAATAGAAATGAATTTAGCACGCTATTTGCTTAGTTTATTAAGCATAAAACTAATTTTAGACTTCTACCCTTTGTGGCAATAGTACGAAGTACGTCCAGAAAGTAAGTTCCGTTTGGTAATAACATTAAATTGTGTACAGATACAGAAAAATTATTTATTGCACAAAATTCTACAACCCTTACACTACTTTTCCACATAACTGCAGAAATGTTGCAGGCATTTGTCGTGTGCCGCCTGTGTCTTCAACTAGTTGTACGTTCCGCTGCAGCGCAGTTCCGCATATGCGCGGTAGACGCTCTGAATCAAGGAGAAGAAACGTGCGCCATTTGGAGAGCGCTGTCAGCCACGCACGCGTTGTTGTGCATGTTTACTCGTACAATGTCGGTGTTGATTGAAAATTCCGCCGCTTGTGAAATTAGATCTGTGATTCGTTTTCTGAATGCTAGGAAAGTGAAACCAATTGAAATTTATCGGCAAATTTGCGAAGTGTATGGACAAAATGCGATGAGTGATTCAATGGTGAGAAGATGGGTCCCACAGTTCAATGAAGGGCGTAGAACGATGAAGAACGAAGTGGGCGTCCATCTTTGGTTACAGAAGAACTTGTTCTCGCGATTGGTGACAAGATCCGGGAAAACCGCAGGTTTACAATTAGTGCTCTCGCTATGGAATTTCCCCAAATCTCACGATCACTAATTCATGAAATTGTTACCGAAAAACTGAACTTTCGTAAACTTTGCCGACGTTGGGTACCAAAGATTCTTACGGAGCAACACAAAACAAAACGGATGGGTAGTGCACTTCAGTTTTTGACCCGTTACATTGAAGGCGGCGAAGAATTTCTGACACAGATAGTCACACGAGATGAAACTTGGGTTTCTTACGACACCCCTGAAAGTAAGCGGCAATCAATGGAATTGAGGCACACTTCATCCCCAGCAAAGGTTAAGCCGAAACAAATCTTGAAACCTCGGAAAATGATGTGCACAGTGTTCTGGGACTGGAAAGGCATCTTACTCATTGATTTCTTACCGCGTGTTCAAACAATCAACGCAGATGCTTACTGCGAGACACTTAGGAAATTGCGCCGCGCAATACAGAATAAGCGCCGAGGGTTGCTGTCAAAAGGTGTTGTTTTTCTTCACGACAACGCACGACCACACACTGCAAATGTGACGAAAAACCTCCTACAGGGATTTGACTCGGACGTGTTTGACCACCCTCCGTACAGCGCTGACCTCGCGCCTAGCGACTTTCATCTGTTCACACATCTCAAGTCTTTCCTTGGCGGTCAACACTTCAACAATGACGACGAGCTGAAAGAAGATGTTTCCAACTGGTGGAAGGCACAGGCGGCAAACTTCTATGAAGAAGGTATCCAAAAACTTGTGCCACGCTATGACAAATGCCTGCAAAAGTTTGGCAGTTATGTTGAAAAGTAGTTTAAGAGGTGTAGAATGTTGTGCAATAAATAATTTTTCGGTATCTGTACACAATTTCATTTTATTACCCAATGGAACTTACTTTCTGGACGTGCTTCGTATTTGGAGTTATGCTAATAGCGAATTCTTAATTATATAAGAATATTTTTAAATTTCAACAGTTTTAAGAATATATTCTCTTTTGTTGGTGCTAGGTTTCTACAATGCCTAGGATTAAAGTAGGAGTTACGAGACAGAGAATAGTAAACGAAGACATTGAAAATGTAGTCAGTGCAGTGTTAAACAAGGAACTGAGCATGCGTGAAGCTTGTTACCAGTATTTAATCAATCTTGCCACACTCCACCGTCACGTGAAAGCACACATTCTTGGAGATTCAGAACAATTTACTTTTCCCATAGGCCGTAATACAGTTAAGCAAGTATTTAGTAAAGAAGTTGAGTTACAATTGCTTGACTATATCAAGCTTGCAGCAGTGATGCATTATGGCATGACTAAAAGGGACGTGTGTCAATTGGCTTTTCAATTTGCAAAATTAAACAGTTTTAGTATCCATCACAGTGGGATGAAAAAAATAGCCGGGTGTGAATGGTTGCGTGGATTTTTATTGAAATAGGAAGTGATATTTCTTTGAGAAAGCCTGAGGCCACATCAATTGCAAGAGCCACTAGTTTTAATTGGAATAATGTTCAGACATTTTTTGACAATTTAAGTACCGCATAGAATATATAACGTGGATGTAACTGGCCTCTCTACAGTCCATGTCCCACCTAAGCTGTATGCTCCAAAGGGAGTAAACTGTTTGGAAGTGTGACTTCTGGGGAAAGAGGACAAAATAATACGCTTATTGCGTCTGTTAATGCAGTTAGTAATCATGTTCCCCCTCTGATGGTATTTCCCAGAGTCCACTTCAAGGATCATACAGTATGTTCAAAGGGGCACCAGCCGGGTCTGTAGGAGCTGCCAATCCATCTGGATGGTCAAATGAACGTATTCTTAATGATTTCCTTGACCACTTTATTAGCCATATTAGGCCATCTAGAGAAGAACCCGTGCTCATGATTCTTGATGATCATGAAAGTCACGTGAATATGTCTGTCATTAAGAAGGCACGCGAGACAGGGATTGCAATGCTAACGTCCCCTCCTCATACCTCACATCGTTTGCAGCCACTTGGTAGAAAACTATTTGGGCCATTTAAGATTCATTACAATAAAGCTGTAAATGACTGGGTGACAATGAACCCAGGTAAGCCATTGTCGATTTATGAAGTGGCTGAAATAGTGGGCAGAGCTTTCCCTATGGCGTTCACAACCAGAAATATATGCCGAGATTTTGAGGTGACTGGAATCTGTCCTATCAATTCAGATATATTTCCTGATGAAGCATTTTTGTCATCTCATGTTTCTGATCGTCCAGAACCTCGAAACGAGAATGCAAATGGAGGAACTACTCTGAAAGAAACAGAAACGTCAGGGATGCATAACACTCAAGCAGATACTTATCTTGATCCAAACAGACGTCCTCGCGTATCACCTAAAATTGTCTGGCCCTTCCCCAAAGCTTCTGTTTTGGCCTTCCTTGGTCTTGCCTGTAAGGAGGGCAGTTGTTAGCTTTATGTCCTATCTTGTTGCACTTGTAGCATTTCACTTGAATGGATTGTTGGATTTCTTTTCAGTTCACTGACAGTAGATTTCTACTCTGCTCAGGCACATATGAGACATTGTGAAATGTGATATCTTTGGTTTCAATGTCTCCTTCAAGTTCAGTGACCATAGTCCCATCTTTCTTTGCAACTTTTATATTTTGAGGCTCAGTTGTTCTCCTGTTGGTGAGCAGCGCATCTTGTTTGGTCATATGGCTCGTGCATCCACTATCCACAACAAACTCTTCAAGAAACTCTTCTCCAGATTTGTCTTCTGTTGTATGGCATTGTTTTTCAACCACGTATAGCTCCTATTCTCTATGTTGAACCCTTTTTCTACGCATCTTCTCTCTGTGGCAATTCCAATGAGGATGATTGTCTATCCCACAATATTTGCATGGTTCAAAAGTTTTACCTGCATAGCAGTCAGAGGTTTCGTGTCCACCTTTATTACAATTTTGGCACTCTAGATCACATTTTCCTGAAGCTTGCTGCTGCAACCTGAAGCTCTTTTGATTTTAAAAATAAAATCTTCATTGCGGTGAAGTCGTTACGTGAAAAATAACTGCATGGTATGTCTGTTTTATTTCATCGAACAATACAATCTAATAGAATCTAATGGAAGTTATCTAAAAATATGAAAGAAAAGATTACTTCAACAGTAATTTCTGACGTGTCCTATATCAAAAATGTATTGTATACATGTAATTGATCAAATGGATTTAATTAAAAATCTAATCTAATCTACTAATTATCGATCCTATTAGTTTTAAACCAAAAAATGAAAAGTAGAATACACACAAAATAACAACCGCACCAGCCGGAGGGTAGAAACAGACTGGTTGACTGCGAGTGGGGTGGCTAAAGGAGGAGGGCGGAGGTGGGGGGGGGGGGGTGTTGTTAGGCAACCATCTAGGGTTGACTGGTTGACTGCGAGTGGGGTGGCTAAAGGAGGAGGGCGGAGGTGGGGGGGGGGGGGTGTTGTTAGGCAACCATCTAGGGTCAAATTGTCGTTATCCTGAAAATTCCATCATAGACCGATGACAATCGTGGACGGTATGCGTACGGCAAGCAATAGCTTTTAACCGCACCCCACCCCTCCTACCCATAGCCGTAGGACTAACACGTGGAATTTTCTAGGACGTGTTATGTGGGGTACGAACTATTAATTGAACGCATGCCTGCTTTGATCTTTCGATTCAGGGGCGTAAAACTCCTCGAAGACTTGGGAAGTGGGGCGGTCATATTTATTAACTGCGGTGGCATACCTACCAGCGAATTTTATTTTTGTTAAGACTTTAAGGCTTGAAATAACACGGTGATGTAGGCCTTACGCTATATTTATATAAATATGATGATTTTTATTCCTTATTTCCAATTAAAATACAAAATACAATAAGAATATGAATACAAAACATAACATGATGAAATGCTGGGGCTCCAACGATTTGGGTAAACACGACACAAACATAGCACCAAATGTCAAGCTCCTGACGTCACATGCATCACTGCTTTTCGAACTCAGTCAGCGCAACGCAGGGCGCAACCGCAGGGTGTGCCTAAAACCCGAGAAAAAACAAAGGCACGCGCGCTATTGTTTCCTGGCAGGTGTTGTGTGTCACAGGATCTTACCTCAGTTTTAAACCGGGGCTCATAAATAATAGTTAGAAAATGCACCTTTTTGGATCGTCGTGATGAGGACAAAGTTCAAAGCGCCGCGACTCTTGGCCCATTGGTGCCTCGGCAGGACGCGGGAGCGGGGGGAAAACATACTGTTTTTTCGCTAGAATAAAGAAATTACAACTAAGCTAGGCAAGATGGTTTTTCCGATTTTCAGCCTAACGTAATATTAAATCATTTATAGAAGAGTTTCGGGTTATTTTACTATTTCTTTGGATACCATACTTAAAAAATTGGTCTTGTACCAAAAACTCGGGGGGGGGGGGCAATGCCCTTCCCTTCCCGTGTTTTTCACCCCTGTTTTGAATGTTGGGGTTCAATCCTTGTTCTCCTGTAGGCTACTATAGGTCGTGCTTGGTAGCAACGTAATGATATGTCAAACTACGGTACGGTATAGGCTACATAGAGGGACGTCCTATATTATCGGTACTGGTAGTTGACAGGTACTGTACCCGTAAATTCGGGAAGATGCCTGTTGGGCATCCACAGCAAAAGCTGGATTGGTTTAATTTCTGAATGAGCTCCAGCAAAATCCATCAGAAATCGCTCCAACAAGATCCTCGTGAATCTCCACAGTATCGATCAGTGGTATCGTGGCTCCACAACATAAATACACTCGCTCAGAAGCACCTACCTTATAGTTTTCTCGGGGTCTCTCAGGGGCTTAGCTCCAACCTATAAATGAATCCGCAATACCACTGTTTCTAACTATATAAAATAAGTCACTAATAGACAACATAGAAAAACGAACTGGTAAATTTATTTAACAATAGTAAACTAATTCTAATATTTAAACATTAAATAACAACAATTAAATAAAAAATAACACACACTCTCATACGCACTCCTCCACTACAACAGATACTCTATTAGCTTTATGGTGCTGTAAGTTGAATATAAACAAATTTTGAAGGGCCTGAGCCGACTGTAACTATTTAAACAGTTTAAGACAAATACCACATGCGCCATGTATTCTTGAATAGCAGTATAAAAACTGGCACGCTTACTCGTAATTCACCTGGCTATGCGGGATGAATGACCCACTTCTGAATCAGCCACTAAGTAGTTTGACTACAGAGGGCTGTGAGTTCTCCAACATAACAGGCTGGCCTTGAGCGAAGCAGTGGGCATACACATCCCCACACTACTGTTCTCGAATTGTCAAGCGGACATTCGCCGTGTTTAAATTTACATTTTCCAATTATAAAACTCTTCATATCTCACACACCTTTCAAACAATCTTTCTCAGATTTTAACGTTAGCATCCATGCATCCTCCCTCAACATTCATGACTGCCAGGGTTCAATTATTCTTAACAATAAACAAATCATTCATTCCAATAACATGCATTCGGGCAATACCCTATACGGTATTTCAAAAAACATTGACCGAGAAATTATTTCAAAATTATTTGCTTAACTAAATAATTATAAAATTATTTACAAAAGTTGAATCGTTATATTTAACGTTCTAAAACAGAGTCATAGCTCTCTTTAAACAATACTCCTTCTCTCCCTGCTATATACAACGTGTTCTTCACATATACTTTTCTTTAAACATTTACGAATGTTTTTATACTGCACACTCTTGGTCATTATTAGTGTTATAGACAAAATCAATCCAATGCTTTCAATCATTTAAGTTCAAATGCACGTAAATACTTAAATCCTTGTTAATAAAAATAAATTATAACATTAATTATATTATTCCTTAGCAAGTTCCCTGTTGCTATGTCAATTTCAACGTTCTAGAAGCGTCTATTGCGCAAGATATCACGTGATCGGACTATCCCACTGCCTCGAGCTTGTAACACGACTCACTTGTGTCACAGTTCCAGGATTTATATTTACTGGTTAAATTTTATCATGGGCTCGGAAAATATTCTAATTTAAGTCCAAAATAATTCAATTTTCGGGGGCAGTACCACATAGGGAATCCGTCACTGGAATTAGTATACCGGTATATGATATACATTTCGGCGAGATGTTAGTGTAACAACGTTTTAATACACGCGAGTAACTTGTCCATGTTGGAAGAATTTAATGTTTAGTAGCGACATGACATAGGACATAGCTTGGGTAATGGTAACATGTTTTACAGCGGAAGTAAATAGGGTAGAGTGCAGATTGACAGTGACACTCAAATTACAATATTTAATTGTCCAAGATACAGAAGTGTAACTAGGAACAGCTTTCTGACGACATTATACAAGTTTCACACCTGTTAGCTAGAGACGATGATGACTCTAGTTTGAACTGGGTGTTTTGTAACGGAAGCAGGATGTTATATTTCGTGGCGTCAATACCTGTAAGCAATTAGTGTCGTTTTGTAGGAAACTTGGTTCACAATCACGTCGCCTAATTAAACATGTTGATAGGTTTTTAAGGTATGGTACTTTATCGTCTGACAATATGATAGTTTATCTGCTTCCCCAAATCAAATTTCTGTGTATAGGCTATATGATTAGAGAAGCCGAATGTAGAATTCTCTATTTTCCTGCTGTACATACAAGCAGGTACCATTAGTTATATCTATTCAATTACAATGATAAATAGTGACGTCTTATTTGACCATGACGGTCAACTTGCAAATATATGACTTAAGAGTAAATGTTTAGCGTCATGGTTGTATAGGCCTATTTGTCACTGTTGACAAATATAACCGCTCGTTATCAGTGTGCACTTTGAAGGGTGTGAAAATACCTGATTTGATTTGTTAAATATGATACTGATTTTGCGCACTGGTATAGGTAGGAACTTTTATTAATTGTTCCTCTGTTCTAGTTTGCTGATCATAATGGAGAAACAACTATTCACCAAGAGTGAGCCAGAATGGTTGACGCATGAATTCCGTAACATTGTAAGTTCGTTTTAATTTATATAAGGTGTAACATTGATATCTTAGTGATGTGTATGACAAGTAAGGTTTAGTGACATAATACGGTACTAAATAGTAAATGGTAGGCTACTCTAACCAGGATCTGTTAACGTTTACTTTTTTTGACACACACTACTCATATTGTATCTATATTTAACATAGGGTGATACTTCGCAGGATTCAAATGAGGTGTTGCCCTCTGATAATCTGCAGAACGTGGCTGGCGATATATTTGACGAAGAAAAGGTAGCACTTGAAGAGGACTTCGAACTTCAGGTAATTACTTCCCTTATTATAGGAATGATTTTTAAAATGAATATTATTTGGAAGATTGGATCACTCAGTCTTGTTTTCTATAATTACACCTAACAATAGGAGATGTAATTGTTTTGATACTGCAGTTCCACTCCGCTGGCACCGTAGATCCTAATACAGGTGAAGTCTACACGACATGCCATGTTTAAACTCAATCAAATGAGGCATTTGGGATATGATTGCCCTTAAGTGAATGCGCTGCTGTTTGTGTACCGGTATCCCATTGCTTATAGGCTAGACTGCTACAGCAATACAAGCTTGTTACCGGCATAAAACAACGTTAAGATTTTAACTTGGCCGTCAGCAATCATATTTCTAATGAATAATCATCACCATATCTGTCTTCTTCTATACTATTTGTTGATAACGTGACCGCCAGTGGAACAAGCAGAATACCTGCTAACACTTCCTTTGACCAGAATCAAAGTAACAAATTCCTAAACTACTGAAATTAGCCAAAATACATGTAGTAATGGTAGGGAAAAAATCTGGAGATGATATAGTAATAGATGTTTACTCCTCTGTAACCCACCCGACCACCCCAAATACGATCACGACTTATGTAGATGAAATTCTAGCTGATTCCGCCATTTTTAGCAACATATACAGTACTGCCAACCCCATGCATTCGGAACTATTTCGTATCCACTATCGTAGAACAAAAGAGCGCCGTCAAGGTAATGTGAAAGTACGCCAAGCTGCGAGCCGCGTTAGCCAACTTAATCACCTGGATTTTGTCACGCATCAATTATCTTTATCCAGACCAATGGTTTTGCCTAGACCAATATTTTCATCGCGACCAATGGTTTTGCCTAGACCAATAATTGTTAGGTAGCGTGGCCCTGCGGGCCACATTCTCCAATATTAACACCCCTGGTTTTTGTCACGCACAGTGGGGGCAGTCACACAACAATAATCTTTATCCAGGCCAATGGATAAGCCAATTTCTTTTTTTTACATAATTGCAACGTGACATGTGTCGTGTGGTGAATTTTGTATCGGACATGTTGGCATCAGTGATGAAACGTGATATGACGTCAGTGTGTCGGCCACCGTGGCCGACGAGAAAGACAGGCCATGGCGCGGATCTGTGACGTCAGAGGAGTGGTGTCGCTCGCTCGCCTCGCCGCATTGATTGCACCAAGGTATTCTCATCTATAGAAGCCTACCAATAGCCGAGTAATTTGTTAGTGTGAATTTAAGGATACTCAAAAATAAAGTTAAAAGCTGTGGAAGAAATCCACCCCTATCACTAGCTCAAAACCTTAGAGCAGTAGAATATTAAGCAGTGTAATACAAACGTTGAATGGATGTTCCAGTTTATGCAGATATACAAAACTGTACTTATTATCCTCTTATCTTCGTTCATCAATAAGTTGTTTCCATATATACCAGTTTACATGTAAGTTTAACTTTAAAAGCAGCTGGAATTTAAAAAAAAAGAAGAAGAAGAAACAACCAAGCATTGCATTAGGAGAAAGTATCCAGTGCTTCATTTATTGCAAGGGAAGGGTCATTCATGCCCCAAAATAATAAAAATGAATTTAAGAAATTTGAGCCTACACTCGTGGTTTTTAGCATTTTGCTTTTTTGAGTAGGCCTACCATAAGACAATCTTTTTCAACAACAAAAATTTAATGCATAGGACTACTTCAGATACATATATGAATTGCTGAGATTATACTTACCTCCTTTAGCAGAGAGCCTTTTATCTGACACCAATCCCCTACAATGGCAGGTTTACTTCTTGTGGCAACTACCTTCATGTTGGACATGATTAACGGTTCTCTCCCGTTCCCAGTTAGGCTTAGGTCAAATTTATGGTTTTATGGGCTCAAGATTTTTATAACGCAGTATATTACTACAAATGAAGGACCTTGGAAACTTATTCATTGTGAGTTAATTCAGTGGATTGAAATGTCGTGGATATCAGCCCCATGCACTTATGTGTGTACTGTACTTGTAATAGAAAAGGATGTGGTAGTGGTTTTCAGTTAGCTTTTATTTACAGTTGAGTTGGGAAGACACTTCCAGGATGCAAGGAGTGGGATTCAAATCATTCTATCAAGAGCCTTTGTGCGAAGCTTTGAAGAATAAATCCTATATCAGGTTTCAAATACTCCTTCGCAAAGCAGGTCACCTGGACAAGAAGCCACTTTACTTACCCCTACTCAATGTAGGTGGAACTGTTCCATTTATTAAAATTAAAGAAAGACCATACTTGCCATTGTAATTTGGATCTATGCTGGCTACACGGACATGGTATCTCCCTCCCAATAAGATGTCCAAGATCTCCACCAAATGTCAAACGAGACCCTTCAAATTATTCAAATGAAAGCATTCCTCAACTTTTAATTATTTTTTCTTATTTTTGTTTCACCCTGGTGGTCTGGGGATGAAGAATTTTATAACATACCCAGTCCCCCCCGACCCCTTCCTCCCAGAAAATATCGTATACTCCTCACCACATCCATTCCCCCTGAAAAAGAACATGGGCATCCTTGCAGGCCACATGGAAAATAAGCAGTTAACAGTACTACACACTGGGTAAATCGGTTTGAAATGGGTAAATCTAGAGCTTTAACAGAGAATTCTGGATGTGGTGATTGGTAGGGCCCTGGAGTACAAAACTATGCCCGTATCTTCAAGAACACTAGCAAATTGCAAGTAATCTTCATCCAATGACACAGTAATGTTTACACTTAATTATAATAAGCACACACAAAATGTATTACAGACATTATTTTATTTAGGACATTGGTTATAAATATAAGCATCTGAAGCACATTAACACATTGTCTGGAAGAATCTTAGAATGTAGAAAATGAAGTTTGCAGGTTTCACCAAGTAGGCTATAAAGGTGATATCTTGCTGATCTTGGATATATTACTGGCGATTATTAGGATCTAATATCCTCCAGCTATTAATATTCTCAAAAAATCCTGCACTGCACATAGGGCCTACAGCCATTATACCCTGCTGATGATTCATGATCTCTTCAGGATTTTAAATTTTTCTGACACCATTTCTCAATCTCACTGGAGCTTAGTGGGTTACACATTCATCGTTACAAAGTTGCATGAACACAATTTGAGGACTGGACATGTCTAACTTGCTTCCAGCTGCCTTGCTACTGTTTCCTTATGCAGTACAAAATCACTATCAATTACGTTGGTATCTTGCAGCCTTGGCAACGATAGAGTCTTCTATTAACTCTTGTACTATTTTCATCTCTAATTTATCTCAACAAAACAAGCCTGCCAACTTGTGTCAATAGCTTTAATGTGGACATGGAATGGAATTTACACTTACAAAATTCCCCTAGACACAAAATGGCATCATCCATGTCAACGTGGACAACACTTAGGGTTTAAACGCTGCATACATGTTAAATTCTATGAGTTATACTCTGATTTACAAAAGATGAACGGTGCAAGCTGCCATCCGCTTAAATGGTGAGGTGAGGAGTGGAGACAAGAGGGGTAACGGTGTCCATAGCAACAGCGAGCAGTGTTGCAATGAATGCCGACACAGCAGTGAGCACATAGTTTGACGCAGAGTTCTACTGTGAACTAACTCGTCACTGCCATTAGTAATATCCCGTGCATATATTGAAGTGCATTTGCTTATTCTTTCATAGGCTACAGTAAGCGTTATCGTTCTGTTTTTGTTGGAAGCGTGTTTATATACAGATTTTGAGTTTATTTCTTTTATTTGCATCATCGTGTCTATTTTCGTTGTGTAAAAATGGCATCGGTTCATGCTCGCGGAATGCCAAGGATCCATTCTCTGCGACAGAACAACTTCAGGCCGTAGTGTGACTCTCCATAGCCAACTAAAGGAGATGGTATGTGCGGTGAGGAATTTTATGGAGGAAGAAGAGGAAAGTATGTGCTTACGGGAGGAACCTCTGATTCCATTTGTTCAGGTGAGGAAAAGAACTGCCAAGACTCTTGGTGAGAGTGAAATCACTGCATACCGAGTGACGGAAAGGAAGTTCCTGTCTGATGATGCTGGCCCGTCTAAACTATCAACTCCAGGGAAGAAGAGGCATAGAGAAGGGGTGGTCACTAATTTAGATGGCTTTCAACAAGATGCTGTTAGACGGCATACTTATAGCTATTATTTTAGGAAAGAAATTCCAACATGTCGCAAACTTCTTGTTTTTGCTCAGAGAGGCACAATTATTTCAAGGAAGCCTTTCTTCACTGAAAGTGTTGCACGATCTGGGATTTAAATATAAGAAAATTAATGGGGGGAAGGTGATCATGGAGAGGCCAGATATTGTGGCTTTGAGGTGTCAGTTCCTACATGAAATGGGGAGACCCTACTGAGTTGTAGGCCAAAAATTACAAACAAAAAACCAAAATCTGGTTTCATGCCCTAGAAGTTACCTTATCACTTGGGGCACTTAAATATACATTTGTTTTTTATGTACGGCCATTTTTAAATACCTTACGGGGGCTTTTAAAGAACACGTGCTTAGGTCTTGAAATGGGCAACGCCTACTTCCTAGAATCAAAAACCCCTCAATTTTGTTGCAATTTCATACTCTTGGCCAATATTATCATGCCAATCATCTGAATTCAAGCTTATGGTGCCATCTGATGGTAAATTTATCAGTTATGAGTAGCCTAGGCAATGTTTGTCAAGTGTGAAACTTTTCTTACCGTACATGTTATTTTCTTATCCCATATAATTTTTAGCTGTATGGCATTCACTAAAAGAATATCATTACTATACACATACACATATTTAACATCGAACAGAAGTATTTTGGTTTGTAGTAAAGTATAGGCCATTTTGGATACATGGTGGAACCATGCGTCTTTGTTTATTTTGATGGTCAGTGGCTTTAGTGAAGTTTATTCGCAAGAATTATATTTTTATTGGTTTACTGTGAGTGGTGGAACTTGTGTAAGTTAATGGTATTTTAGAGGTTTGTGTGCAGTTTATTAGATGTATTCTGTATCTAGTCGATGGCGTAAACCGAAAGTCCGTGAAACAAAGAAATGGAATAGTGCTATTTTGAATGTTGACAAACAGTGGGGTGATATTACATGTGAAGTTAAGTAATGCAAGTTCAACAGCTGCAACTACTTCTTCTGCCAGTGTCAGAAAACTGGAATAAGCCTATTTTAGTGAGGAGAATACTGTTAGACCTAGTGTTAATGTCAAGCACATTCTCATTCATATATGGGTGCCCTCCAAAATTTGTTTACAGACCTGTGTGGTGAATGTGGCAGTAAATCTTCGTGTCAACATCAGGGAGAAAGATGGGTTTAGTAATAAGTTACCTCTGAAGTGTGGGAAAAGTGATTTGTAAACTCAGGGAAGTCTTGATGCAGGAAATTCCACTAAAATACTGTATTTTTTAATAAAGTTAGCTTTTTCTCAATACTATATTTTTCAGCATTTTAAATGTTCCAGTTGCCTGCGTTTTGATCCCATTACCTTCAAACTTGGTTTGTACATACAACTTTGTGGTCTTAATAATGTGTGGAATCCATTTTGAAAAATATTAATAACTTTCAGAAATATTTAGGTTCAAATTTGAAAAAAAAATGACATATTTTAACAGAACAACAGGTCATTCTAAGAAAAAAACATTTTAATAATAAACCATTTGCACTGATTTTAAAAGTAATACCAATTTTTATTTGTAGACCATTGATGATCATTCCATAGAAGTTTTAGATTGATAACTTTAAATTTGATGTACCTGGGACATTTTCAAAATTTGCATATTTATTACATAAAATGTTATAATTTCTAAATGACTGAACCAAATAGCTCCAAAGTTTAGAATTCCCTTAATTATGCTCACTTTAAAGAACCTACAAAATTTGGTGAAAATTGGGTGAAAATAGGCTACTGGAAAATTCAAAACATAAGTTAATAGGGCAAAAATGTTATGGATATTGTGTGGTTAGGTGAAATGTGGGTCAATGCTGGTCACACAGTGCCTAAGGGTTGGAGTGACAACTCAGTTCAGGGGACAAGGAAGGGCCATCAGGCAGAGGGGGTCGATTTATTATTCTACATGCCGGGCTATCACACGGCTTTGTTAATAATACACTTTTGCTCTTTAGGTCGAAAAGAACTGGTGATTACCATGAAGACGGACTACAACTAGTTTTTAAAATGGTTCCAGGAACAATTGTTACCCAACATCCCTAAACACAGTGTTATTGTAATGGACAATGCTTCGTACCACATAGTACAGATAGAATAAGCTCCAACAACTTCAAGTACGAAGCCGCGAATGTTGGAATGGCTCGACCACCATCGTGTAGCCTACCATGCGACAGCTCTCGGACAAAAGGAATCCTTCTCGGTAGTGCTGAATGAACATAGAACGAGCGATAACATTCTATATAATACATGAATTAGCCAAAATACCTTATAAAAGGATGAGAAATAAATCAGGAAGCAATGTTTTAATAGATGTTTCCTCCTCCGCCGTCTGTGACCCACCCAGCCATTCCAAATATAGCGAAAATTACAGCAGTGAGCGGCATTGTTCAAATCAATCTTCAAAAAAGTACCATAACAGTACTGCCAACCTCGCCCTTACTATGTGAAACAAAAAAGTGCCCAATTCAGTCTCTAGTGGGCATCATTCGTTCGCAGCACTCAGTTCACGACTCTAATTATGCTAGTGTGTGCAATATTTCGCATCTCTGTACGGCTGAAATGAGTGTTTTTTGTTATCTGCTCTGTAATAACTATGCAGTATATCGCTCTCCTGTAATACGTATGTGTATTTTTTTCCGCACAACTGTGGTTTTAACAAAGGTTACAGCCTAACGCGCCCAGATCAATGGTTTTGTGTCAACCATGCCCCGCTAGCAGCGCGCGGCCAAGGCTGCACCTACACCCGACCATTCTTACCTTCACTTTGTCCAATCCAATGGTTTTTGACAATGGTTACAGCCTAACGCGCCCAGATCAATGAATTTTGGTAATGGTTACTGCCTAACGTGTCCCGATGATTCTTTTTTTATCAACAGTGATTTTGCATCCCACTTCTTTTTATCAACAGTGATTTTGTATCTCACGTGTGTGCCTCGGTGCGTGCTGCTAGAGTGAGCCTTGATGACGGTTAAACGAGATCAAGTGCTATCGAAGCATGGCAGCTGTTTTTAAAATAGCAAAAATTAAAAACACATATTTACGTACTTTAGCACATATATGAGGTTCGGTAGTAAGTTTTAATTAGGGTTCCTAATTTCAATACGTAATATCGCCCAAAAAATGAAACAAGGACACAAGGTATGTAAAAGTACATTCATGTCTGCTACAAGTGTATAAGCCGCGTTCCACTTTCATTCAGACTTAATATCCTTTTCAACCTTATACAGCAGTGCGAGCCTAAACCCATGTAGGCTACCACGTGGATGAACTGGCGAGAAAGCATGGCCATGAGATCATCACGCTGCCCCATTTCATTGCCACTTCAATCCTATAGAAATGATATGGGGTCAAGTGAAGTGTTATCTAGCACGGCATAATAAGAATTTCACACTCCGTGAGGTTGAGAAGCTTACCGTTTAGGCTATTAGGGAAGTGACTTCATAAAACTGGAAGCGTTTTGTGTTAATAGTGCAACGAGAACTGGATGAGGCTACGAAACGTGAATGTATACTCGATGATGGGGTAGATTGGTTCATAGTTTCCCTGGAAAGCAATTCCAGATCCAATTCAGACACAAGTGACGAAGAGGGGGTTATGAAAGGAATAGACCCATAATTAAGTTAGTAGCAGCTAGAGCGATTAGGCAACTAAAAATTCCCCTAAACTCGCGTGCATCGCAATGTTTAATTGACCCTTCACACGAATACGGCTGACACACCACAGATCCCAGTATTTGTGTCTTCCTAGAAGCTTCTTGGAATGTTAAGAGTCATGATCTGCCTCAGTGGCAACGCAGCATTTCCTCACGTGTTAGCTTTGACAGCTGCCAGCGCTCATTATTGGTACCGGCAATACAGAGTATTCTTTGCGTACAAACACAAACCTAACCCCAGACCTCCTTGCTTGTACTACTAACAATACCGGTAATTTTGGTCCAGATAGTCGCCTAACCAAGTAGCGACCAATGGCTTTGTCTCACCATGGCTTTAGAAGAGTACAGTTCAACTTTTCCATTAAAATGAACTACGGTAAAAGTAATTTACGAACATGCATGATCTTTCAAGAAATTATTCTTCTTTAGACTGAGATAGGCTACTCAATACTCCCAATAATGTCAAAAGTACTCAAATCAAACTTACCAAGCAACTTTTGAAGATTTGATGGATGAGGCAGATAAATATGACCACTCCGATGTAACTTTTTGTACACTGATGACAAGTGAACATATTATATGGAAGCTGCCAAGAGTAACGTGTCTCCACTGTACCTACGATTGTTTGCCTAACATCTAAAAAATTAATTTGCTCTATTAAAGACTATAATGGTGTGCAATCATCACTCGAAAAACTTCTCTGTAGGATGTTCACAGGAGCATTCACTGCTGACAACTTTCTTCCAATTTCATCGCACTCAGAATTTTCAATGAACTGAAGTAGGCTAGTTCATCAAATGATTTTTTATCAGTAATGCAAAGAAAGTTTTGTGGAACTTAATGTTTGGGAATCTGCAACCCATTGACAGCCAGCTCAATGCTGAGGTTATTTAGAATACACACAGAACCTGTAATTATGGGCACTGCATCACTCAAATTCTTCAAGCACTTCACCAACTTGTCTTCTGTCTTGATATGTGTCCATTCCTGCTTAAATTTATTCCTGTTGGAGGAGAAGTGTTCAGATATATCCGATAGACTGTGCACAGAATTCTCTTCTTCGTAGTGTCTGAAGTCTTCCAAGCTCGCTTCTATGGCTTTATCCGAGATTTTCTACCTCTGCATCACACAGTCTTCTAGAAGAAGGCCCTGGAGTGGATAGCTATCCTGGCAAATTCGAAAATATTGAAGGTACTGCATCAGGTTTCAACTTCGGATAACTCCTAGCAAATGTCTTTATTTCCCCATCAACTTGCTCTGTCCTGTTAACAGAGCTATCAGGAAAATGTTTTATACAAATTATAGGCTTGCTCACTTTAGAGAAGTCAGTGGGAATTTTTCTAGGCCATATATTTCTTAATTTTTCGTCCTTTGGGAGAGAAAATGTAGAAACATTTTCATGCTGAGATCTGCAATTGTTCTTACAGCCAGCCACATTACAGCATCTCGGCATTTTGATTTCCTGTAAAGAGACACATTCATTAAATATCTAACTTTAACTCAGATAATTAACTTAGCATGCATTCTAATAGTCCTTAACATCCACAATATTAGGCTAACGTAAGTTCGTACATAACCTGCACCACACGTGCGTTTGATTAACCTGTATCATTAATGAGAAATAAAGTGTTAACACTTACCCTGTAGGCTACGTGATTATTGCAGCTACATGATGCACCACAACACAAGTTGGATGTAAAGTTGGACATTACACTTTATAAAACACTAACTATTCTCACACTGCTATTCACAAGAAATTCACAAACAAGTCTTCTCAACCGGAGTCACTACTTCGCCTACGTCACAAACAAGATGGCTGATCGCACTGGGGCCAGTATCTTTCGTGGGCCACGGTCGGCCACAAACATGGCGGGCGTCATTGAACAAGTAAGAAATATAAACCTTTATTTATGCAATATTATAAATATTTCCAGTCCAGCAATGATATACAATTCCTAATGAAAGGTTTGTGAATCATATATTTCCAATACTCTACCGGGTTCTGGTTTGGTGCTGGTTTTGGTCAAGAGAAGAGTTGTACTAAGTAATTACACAACTAATGATCCTTGCCTGTGGTAGCTCATTTGTAAACTCTTGATGTAGAGGATAAGTTGGTACAGTGCCACGCTCTCTAGAATTATTTGTATAAATACATGTTTTAGTTAGCTTAAGTGAATAAACAGAATCTAAATATTAACTTGCCACAATTACAGTAATTGGAAGATGCTTGAGACCCACATGGTCTGAATAAAGCCCGACGTTGCTTCTCATCACTTGTCCTTTTTTTTTTCATTTTACCACCCCTGGTCAACTCTTCCTTAATTCTTATTCCGATAGTTGCAGGTTATCATCCATTTTCTCACTCTAATTGACTGTTTTGCTTACTACCTGATTACTTGCTTTAATTCTTTTACGGGGTCAGACCTATTCCTTCTCTTCATGATAATAGTGTAATTGCACAGCACAACTGCTTGGAATGTAAAATATTCAGATGCACTCCATCTTTCATGAAAGGTAACACATATGGGCTATGTGTACAAGTATAGTATGGAACCGAAGTAATACATCAAAATGCACTTAGGCCTGTGTGGAGGGCGATATGTGTCAGATAGAGAGGGGGAAGGGTTCCCTTGTTCTCATATCCTCTTGTACCAAGTACACTCTGCAGGCACATTTCCCAGTATGTTTTGTAGCCCTTTAGGCATGTAGATAGACTGCTGAGGGAATGGTTGAAGAAGTGCAGTAGGTGTGGGAGGATATGGGCTGCTCCATGTCTGGCTCAACTCCTCCCTTCTAAGTTCCTCATTCTTCAACAAGTAAGGGTACTCTTTGAACTTTTCTTATTTATGTTTATCGTGTCAAAAGTTAAAAGCCATTTTTATCCTACTTACGTCATACAGTATTAAACTCGGTTCTATATAATATACTACTACCTCGTCTGACTAGGAACCTGCACTTTAAATTTTAACATGTTTCACCAGTCCAATAAGGCAACCATGCGAAATATTTCACCGGTATTAGATATCTCCGAAACGGTTGCAGATATCACCCTGATAATTTGTACGGTGATAGAAAATATGATAAAATCACCTACGTGACTATTAAATAGCTGTACAAAACTAACATGGCGGCCAAGCAGTATTAATGAATTTAAAAGAATGTTTTTTAAATATTGGCAACTTTGCTGTACCAATGCCGTGAAACATAGCCAGGCAATATAATGCATACCTGTGGTAGCTTAGATACCCACCTTCCCACAGCGTGAATGAACTCGTCCTCTACAACCATGCATGCGTGCTGCAACAAGAACTACTGTAGATCGCAGTTACTTCGAAGGCCTGTAGAACGTTGTAAGTATGCTATGTACCTGAATAAAGAATAGTTGCCATTATTTAAAATGCAACCCCTTGTATTTAAGTTTTGAAATGGCATTTTTGACCAAAATTTCAATTTTTGTTTTTTCATTGTAAATGGAAGTCTTATTTGTCTGCTTCAAAATAACATATTTTTCATGTCGAAATTCCACCTGTTAACAGTTGAAAAACTATTTTAAGGGGGCTCGTGTGCACATGTGTAGGGGGCATGGCTCCACAGCTTCTTACTTGCATATACATATCCTGGAATATCAAAAAAGGTATGAAAATCATGAAAATGGCATATATCTGCATAGAGCAAGAGTAGGATCCAGGTTCATCGCTCCCGTAAAAGTACTGGTTTTAATATGTCTAAATTACTGTATTTGGTGATAGGGTAAGATTAAACTAACTAAAAACAGACTCCTGTGGAAAGACACGCCGTAGGCCTCTTCCCCTATAGTCGACCAATGTTTCTAAGCTCGGTGACCTATTCAAATTAATTTTAAAGCGAGTGTGCTTTTGAAATACACCAGTCACATTGAACGTGGACAAGTCACTATTCAAGGTTACTGATTACTTCATCCTAATAGACATGGCATCAGCCATTATATAAGGTGAGATCATCTCACTCAGGTGACGTCATGATATCGACGTAGGACGAGCAGTCACTCAAACTAGTTGTCTTTCAAAAACCAACAAAATAAAGTGCGCCATGTACTGCGCCAAAAACTAACTGTAGTTTATAAAAAGGAGCCATCTGGCTAGCTACAATAACTATTAATATGAATTGTTGCATTAAAAACACCTTGCGACGAGGTAATTATTATTATTTTCACTGCGGCATCATATGCTCGTCTAAGATCCTACAAATTATGAATGATATTTACAATATCTATGCTTCCATTGAGCATGTCAACTTCCAAGAAGACGTAATATTATTGACCATGCCATCCAGTCGAACGGTATCGGTGGAATGCTACTGCTAGCATAGCTATGGTTTATTTAAACACCAATAATTATAAATTCTAAAACATGATCCACTGCTGTTAACACATTATAGCTTTCAGATATTATTATTATTATTATAATTTCTCTACTTAAATCCATGAACAAATCATCTATGAAATTGTTAATAACCCAACTCAGAATGTCGTTACAGTAATGTATGGTTAAATTCACATCATATGTCAAGATAGATAAACTGTGGACGGTATTGTGCTATATTACAAATTCATTGTGATTATTATTATTATTATTATTATTCTTGCTGAATAACCTCGCATACACTGCGAAAACATATTCTTGGACAACAAATACTACCTCGCATTACAAATATACCATTTTAATTGGAGACTTTTCCACTCCTGTCCGAATCATGACGCTTCTGACGTCATCACAACAACATCCAAGAATTTCTCATACATGGGCAAACAATCTCATATACTTATTCATATTAACAATTATTATTATCTACACAGTGCTTAATTACTCCATCCTATTTGAGCACAAAAGTATATACCTCCATTACAAGAATCATAATTTGTTATTAACAAATTAATTTATTAATAAATAATTTATCCATCATGATAATGTCATTCATTTCGCATAAAATGTCGAATAAGCTGTTTGATTTACTGATTGCAGAAAGTACGATCAATAATCGTTGAGTTAAATGCAATAAACAAATTTACGTTGTGCAAACGATAATGTGCCGTAAAAGTCATCAAGCAAAGGAAATGCACAAGAAACAGCTAATATGAACTAGCGGCTAAGGTTTCAAATGTTGTGTCAGACCTTAGTAGATTAGCAGCGGCTGGAACACCTCGTGTACCTGGGTCCCATAAAGAACCAGGAATGGTCTCCATGTTTCCTAGCGCCTGGTTACCACGAGTTGGTTGGCTCAATCCTGATGTTAAATTCCCGTCCATCCTTCAGGAATCCGGTCTCGGCATCCTCCAAGGTCTTCTTATCCACACCTGGGCTTGCTGATCTCCTCCGACGGTTGCCGGGTTTGTCTTGAGGTTCGTTACTGATGCTTTTATCCATTCTCGTCCGCGATTCCCATGTTTAGTTATTATAGCATGATAAAGCACATGTCACCAGTTGTAAAATTGAGAATTTGATGTGTAGATTGAATTCTCATCGTAACGTTGAATATGAACATATCACCGTAATATCTGGTGAATATTTATGTAGAAGAACCCAATGCTGGAACAACCTGTAGTTATATTTGGTTGGTTATTGTTGTTGCTTCCTTGTTCTCTGATAATAAATTCTGATGTGTTTGAAGCTCAAAGAAGAAGTGCTTTACAACTTGTAGGTTTTAGTTTGAATATTGAACAGCTTTATGAAGCTCCACTGAAGAAAAACAATGTAGAATTCCTGCACCTCGTGTAACTTGTGCTGAGTGAGAGTGAAGTTCTGCATGCGTCTGACTGAGCAGACCAGCTGTTGCGGTGTTGTCGCTGTGAATGTTTGCTTGCTGATTACAATCGCGCTGCAAGGCAAAGTTGTACGTGACGTAATATCCCTGTCGAGTATGCAGGCCTGAGAGACACTGTCTGTCTGCTGTTGTATCTTAATGTGATTTTTTCCTTTGTTTTTTTTCGTTTGGGGCCCGAAAGAGTACCCGCAACCCCCACGTGGCAGCCGACCTTTACTACTGCTGCCTCCGACATGCAATTAAACTACGATAGTAGAAGGGAAAGCATAGGGTTTGGCGAGGGTACTTCTGCCTGTCCGAGTACTATGTACTCTACCAGGCTCATAAAGCAGGATTAAGGAACATAAGCGGGTTAGGTCTAAGTGTAGGGCCAGGGAAAAACCGCATAGGCAGAAATGAAAGATTGGCCTATACGTAAAACCTGGCGTATTGGAGATAGCCACATGCAAGGATGTGGAAATATTGGTTGAGTTGTGCTAGAGGGAGAAGATACCATGCACCAGTTTCACGTCCACTCCTCGCCAGTTCGTCTCCGGGAATCAGGTTAACTCGGCACTGCTGGGACTAGCGCGGGCCTTTCCGGTTACCGAGCAGGGACGCAAGTGCCTCAGCAAGCACCCGTGCCATAACCCGATCTCCATGGGGTCCCTGGTACTGAGTCTCCGTGGACGGAGAGAGGGGGGATCACCTGCCGGAGCAGGGGCCTCGCTTCCGGTCTATGGGAACGAGCCAGTGGTTGGCCTGCTTGGAGTCCGGAGACGAGACCCCCTCCTCTCCAGTGCGCGGGGTAGCCCGCGCGTCGTCCAGGCTGACGTCACTACCCCAGCTCAGGCCGGGCTCTGGATTACCCCAACTCGGGTCGCTCTCGTTGTCTGGTAGACTAGCCGCATCTTGTGCCCACGGCTAGCTCGGTGAGATCTATTAGATCGGAGGGACTAGGAGGGCGGGGATGAGCCTTGGAGTGCAGTGAGAACTGCGCTGGATCCAAGCTCTCGCCCTCCCCTAGGCCCGCGGGTCCATCGTTGGAAGATGTGCCGGTCGGGTTGACGCCCAACACCAAGCGCCTCACGGCCGGTGGCTTCTCCTCTCCCGGGGCCTGTGCGTGGCCGCGAGACCAGGCGGGGCAGGCTCAGAGACTTCTGTGACACACCCGCCACGTCCCGTTGCTCGCTGCGTGGTTCGCTTGGCCCCGCCTCTACTCCGGGCCATGCCGCTGGGTTCCTTCCTCCATTGGCTGGCTCCGCTGCTTGCTCCTCCCGTCATCCTGGCTCCTGGTGGGCAGTTGCAATACCTGATTGCTCCGGGCTGCAGTGACTGTACTCGTAGCAAGTGTAAGTCGAACTGCGATTTTTTCCCCTTCACAGGCAAGCTCTTATATACGGTTCGGTGACCTCTACGTCACAGGGGGTACTCGACTTGGAACACAATCCCGGCCTACGTCATGCTTCTCCCGTATTCTCTCGAAAATTCCAGAGCAAATCCACACAATAGAATTCAAAAATCTCCAATATATTACGACCATATGTGGCTGGCAGGTACAATACATCAAATTAAAGCTAATAAAAGTAGGAATGCTGTGAGCTGGGGACTTTTGGATACTTTGAAAACCTTAGCCTTCTTGTTTATTTTAAGCAATAGTAAGATTACATTCCTTTTTTTGAAAAAATGAAAAAATCTACACTCTGTCTAACGCAGATAAGTGCATGATTGTAGTTTAGAACATTATATGCGTTAAATTGAAGAACTCAGTAAAATAAATGTGATGACTAATGAATTTTAGGGCGTTTTGAAAAATTGTGATTTTTATTTAGTTTTTCAAACATTCAGAGAACTGATACACACAATTGGTGGATGGGTTTCATGTGTGACGTGGTAAAAGTTTCAAAGGAATCGGTTCAAAAATGAGGATATTCTTCCTGAATATTCTGGGGAAGTATCTGCCAAAATCCGAGGATGAAGGTGGATTGCTCCAACTTTTAGTCCCCGGATAGAAGAACTTCTAAGAGCCGCTGGAAAATAAAAACTAGTGTGCTAAAGGACGATTCTACTGGGTTCTTGGGTTACTATCTACTTTAGGGCGCAACGGGTAATAGGTGTGGGTAGTGTCTTCTATTATACCTCTTGGTGTATTTTTGGAAATACACGGAAAGAAAGAATTAGCTTTTGCTCTTTTTTATTACTTTATATCAGTCCATGTATTTACATTTCTTTCCCGCACACACCAACATCGAACTGTTACCTCCTGTTTGCCCCGTGCATTTGTTCATTTTTTCTGTCGGTTTTTTACAGAAACGCATATTCCGCTGAACTGGCCTGACAGCGTCCCATCGCTGCCTTCCAAACTTCCATTGCTTCAAGCCATGAAAGCATCTACATTAATCCGCAGGGCGTCGTGTTCTTCACCAACCATCTACTCCATGAAGACACCGCTCCAAGAAGAATTTTGTTTTTGTCAAGTATTTTCATGTTCATGTATAACCGCTTTGTTTCCTCCCCTTACTCGCCCTCTTCCCCCTCTTCTCGCCTCCTCCTACTGCTCTCTTCTCCGCGTGCGCAGCCCGCTCGCTCGTTCACATCACTTCTACACTTCGTCTCGACTTGTCTCCGTGCCGTGAGCAACCGCTCACCCTCATAAGTGCACTCAACTTCTTGTTGGACATGCCGTCTAGGCTAGAGTACTTTCGCTGCGTCTAGCAGCCCTCACTTGTACGTCGGAAGTCGACCCAGTCAGTTAGAGCTTAACTAAAGCTCGCCTCCTCAACTCTTGAGGCAAACTTTCAAATCTTCGCCATGTTGTGAATTCCTGACTACGGTCACCTAAGGATTCGCCGTTCATCGGAAATGAG
The DNA here is from genome assembly GCA_946902985.2 of Meconema thalassinum. NCBI lineage: Eukaryota > Metazoa > Arthropoda > Insecta > Orthoptera > Tettigoniidae > Meconema > Meconema thalassinum. The sequence goes on along the minus strand of OX336389.2, from coordinate 29,703,517 downwards.
CTAAGTACTTCTTCTACGTTCTTAACTTATTTTAATTGATTTGAAATAGCTAAATGCTTTTTAATGATCATTTTATAGGCAGTGTGAGATTTCTATATTTGGGGCAATAATCATCGTTCGCGGGATTTTCAATGTTGGGCTTTTGTCTATCTAAGCCAATCTTAACATGAAGCAGCATTCTTATGCTTATTAAATGAGAGATTTTCTCACAACGTGGGACACCATTAAATTACCCACTGTCTATAAAATACTTAGCTCGTTCCACCGCTGGACTAACTTTTGCCCTATTCTGCAGTCAGGATTGTTCTGGAATTCTCCATGCCGAACATTTTATCTACCAGTTATACTGTCATGTATTTTCCACTCACATATGGGAATACTTTTTCAAACCAAGAAATCTTCCTTATGAACTGCTAATCAATATCTAATATTTCTTCCTCCGTTGGGATTTTTTTCTGGTGCATTCAACTATAACCTACAAGTTTCTCAAGAAATAGACTCTCACAAATCTAATGTAACTAGTTATTTTCCAACATTGCAATAACTTTCTTTGCCATCAACTTTTTGTTCTACTACAGTGAACTTTTCAACTATATCAACAGACTATAGTGAAAACAGGGTTTGTTCGACCTTTCATCCGCGTCGCGCTCGTCCGTGTACAATAAATACGGCCATGAACACTTTTCCTCAATCCCATTTGATCTTTCCCAAACCCTTTACTAACAAACCAAAATAATAAAATTGTTAATTTAGGTCTTTTTTCAATGAGGTGTCACTCTCAATAAGTGCCCTCCCTTATTTGTTCCACGTACAACGAATTAATGTCTGTAAAACTTCGTGTCTAGTACACGCCTTAAATTGTATTGTTTCTCCCTTCTAATTAGGGAATACAAATCTTTCAACTCAAAAGTGAGTTACCTCTAGGTTTCACGAAAGGTAAACTTGCCCCATTTTTCTCGTGATCCCTACTAAAACATAGGAGTTCTGGAAACTTCCTTTCAATTGTTCTCTTCAGGTTTCACAATAAGTGACCTGCCCTATTTGCATAATCAAACCAAGTATTTCTGTATCAATACAATAAGTTGTAGAAACTTCTATTTTACTCTTCCTGTTTTTTGTTGTTGTTACTTTCGAAGTTGTTATTCTTTCTAAGATACCTATCTAGAAATCCTCAAAGTACACACCTTGTACTTGATTTATTGTTTAAATTTAAATACGTCAGTTATCTTTAAATTTTCAATTTATTTATCTTGGTCATTTCAAAATCTTACGAAGATTTTAAAGAATAAAAGGTTTAAAACTAAAATAATTGTCAATTGCCTGGCGCAAGCTTTAGATGTTTTCGGAGGTCTGCGACCCCAATTGTTTATAAAAATCAAAATTATATATTTGTTACAAAACCTACTTTTTTACATTGTTAAATAAATCAAATATTTGTTTTTTGATTTATCATTTCTCTAACATAACGGCTAGGCAAGAACCTGTCTTCCTTGACTCTTCCTATTTAATAAAAATAAATCCATTGATAAGGTTTTCACCACTTGTTGCATTTGAGCAAGAACTCTTAGTTATAACTTATGTCAAACTCTCTTCCTATTTCTCCATCCTTTTTCTCCAGTCCGAAACCCACTTCTTTTTATTCATCATTTTCTCTTGGGGGTTAGGTTATTCCCAAGCTAATAATCTACCCAAAATTTGGTGCCGAAACCCGGGAGAGTCCATTTATGACATTTTCTATTTGTCAAGGGTTATTTGACAATATTTTGCAAATCATTAATATCTTCTTTGAAATTTTCAGCTATAACTTCGCAGTGCAAAGCTGGTGAAGGTGATAGAGGTCGTTCCTGTCTTCTTCAGCCTGTCTTACTTGCAACCTGTCTTCTGCTGCCAACCTGACAGCATTTTCAAAATCTCGCTACAGTTTCGTATGTTACACTTCAATTTACCTATTTTCAACATGCCAACTGAAGAGGATGAAACTCTCATTGCCAGACGTTCTTCCTACAAAGGGCAACTCACCAGATTTAGAAATTTTCTAAACAAAATAAATCCCGCCGAGTGTGATCTAGACGTCTTGACACAACGCCCTAAGTTGTACAAACGGTCCTACGATTACTATGATCAAATTCAAACCGACATTGAATCCGCTTGCCCAGAATTTCTATCGGATCGGGACGAGGTTGAACCCTTGTATTATGAAGGGATTGCCAAGGCCCACCAACTGATCCGCAGTATCTCAGAACCGGACACTTGGGTCATCAATCCGGCCCAGTTCGCACCCGCTTCAGTTCATAAGGACAAACCGAAACCGTTACTTCCTAATATAAGACTACCTCACTTCTCAGGCCAGGAAGGTGAATGGTATTCCTTTTACGAACTTTACTGCCCCCTTATTCATGAAAACACAGACATTCTCGATATCCACAAGCTCTATTTCTTGCGTTCGTCCTTGGAAGGCCAGGCTTTGGCCTTGGTTGGGTCACTGCCTTTAAGCGCAGTTAACTACCACAACGCCTTTAATCTCCTTAAAGAGAGATATGGTAATGTACGTTTGTGTGATGCTCGCCACATTCGCTGCCTGTTCAACTTGCCAGTCGTAAAACCTAATGACGTCACCTCTTTAAGAGACCTGTTAGACTCCATGCAATTAAATGTTAGAGCGTTATATCAAGTCAAGCAGCCAGGCCAAATTTGGGACACCGTCCTTATTCATCTAGCTACATCCAGATTCGATTTTTCGACATTAAAGGCTTGGGAAATCGAACTCACTCGCAAGGAGGAATATTCTTTTGAACACCTCATCTAGTTTCTGAACAGCCGCTGCCAAGTACTTACAGCACTCTCATTTCAGTGCGAAAATGTCGAAACGAGTCATCAGTGTCACATTCTGGATAAAAAACTTTTCTCTTCAAATGGTCATCAGTACCCATCTGTCGAGAACAAGCAAACTCGTTCTGCCTCTTTCAACCATCCAAGAGAACATATTAGGCCGCTCAACAAATCTTTAAAATGCACGCTCTGTAAAAAGTTTCACACTTTGTATTCCTGCAAATCCTTGAAAGAATCGTCTGTTGAAGACAGAAGGAGGTTTGTCTTCAATAGTAAATATTGCCATAACTGCTTGTCACCTAAGCATTCTTCTGCTAATTGTACGTCATCCAACCTCTGTTTTCATTACAAAAGACCGCATCAGTCTTTATTGTACTTTCATGATCAATCGAGGTCACTAGTACCTGCTTCTTCAAACTCCATGCAGAGCAGCTCCGAACAAACTAATGCTTCTTCCTGCATTTCTAACGCCGAAACTTCTCACAGTGCACAAGTCTTTTGTCCACTGTACAATTCGAAATCCCAGATAAATTTGGAAATTGGTTTCGAACCCGCGGTCTTCTCGACTCTGCATCAACTCACAACTTTGTTTCGCAATCGTTAATTTAAATAATAGGTCTTTCTTCATCACCTACTTCCATCAATGTATCCGGCATTGATAATTTGAAAACGCAAGCCTTGCAAACTTCAAAATTGAAAATCAGAGACATTTGTCAAAGAAACACCAATCTTAACTTAAACTGTCTCATTCCTACCAGTATTGGCAAGGACACTCATAGCAGCTCTATTAATACTTCCGGTTTAAAGATTCCTTCGCATTTAAGGTTAGCTGATCCTCAGTTTAATGCTCAAGGCCCCATTGATATACTTTTCAGTGCCAATATTTTCTGGAATTGCCTTCGTAAACAAACCCGTAGGCTATCTTCAAACGTGGTCGCCAGAGACACTGATTTTGGTTGGGTCATTACTGGTCAAATACAACATCCCAGTCTTCAAACCAAATCGCAATGTTATTTCGTGAACGCTGATATAAATCCCTTTTCTGAAAAAGAGAATACTTATGTTTCCGATCTCAATACATTTGGAAAACACTTGCCGAAACGATGTCTCATTGTAAACAACTACGTCACCTGTGTAAGTTGTTTAAATGGTTTTGCCTTATTTCCGCACAAAATGGCAATTCAAGTTCGCCTCGCCTTGGGTCACTTCGTTTACCTTCTCATGCCATTTTTTATAGCAGGTAATTGTTTAAACTCTCTATCAAAAACTATCTTCCCCTTGTGTAAAACCATGGCTATCAGTCACCATCATTTCGCTGTAAGCTATGTTTCACTTCTCTCGCTATTTAGTAGGAAGGCCATGGCCGGCTCCTTCCCTCTTTTCACACTCGGAAGCCGCTTTTGAAACCGATTGAAAATCTGAATTCTCTAGCATCTAGAATAACTATTCTTACACATAAACTCCTTCTCAATGTCCCAGCTTCTCTTCTTTGTTCAGAAGAATTAAGCTTTTTTCTGTTGAAAATAGTTGGATTCCGTGATCCTCAAAATTATGCGAAATTGATTACTTGCTTTATTTCATATGTCTTTAAATTGTTTTTTCACGCCCAAGCTACGAATGACTGCATGACGTGTTACTTGAAGTTCCGCTTTAAGTCTCGGCTGATTGCACTCGCTTTGTTTGTTTATTTTGAACTGCTTGTTTGTCAATCTTGTTTGTATACAAGCTCGGGTAAGGCCAAGCTGCCGTTTACTTCCTGTATGCTCGACAAAGGTCACAGCAAGTTTTCCTTATCTCAACTTTGGCTGACTGCCAACCATTGTCTTGTGAGTTGCTCCCGTAATTTCAAAAGCTGTTCACCTCCTTACCAAAGTAAACTTCTTCTGGTCAATGACTCTTTCAGCTATTTATATTCGTTATCTCGCTGTACTATGTGGGTCAAGGTCGTGTCTACCTATCTCTCCCACTTGCTCACATTCGTATCCTATAGCTGTTTCGATCCTTGTTTCATAACATCGTTTCATATTTTTTATGCGCGTATGTATTGCACCCTGCTTACATATTTTGCACTTTTATTGTTCATTGTTGAACGAACTTGTTTTTTCTCGTCGTTACTCTCGATGTGTTTTTGCATCTATGCTTGTTACGTCACGTTTCTTGGTGACTTAAGTATTTCTCTGATTAACCCATTTGATGCTTATTATAACTTAAGGTCATTGTTTATGGCTACTAGATTTTTGTTACCTATGGCGTTCTTGCCTTCTACTCGCCTAGTTCCATTGTTTATTTGGTATATTCTTACCCTTAATCGATGTACTTGTTTCTTTAAGCTTTGTTCAAATTTGTTAACTCTCCTTTCGTATCTTGTCGCGATCTTCACTAGAGTTTTATTTCTCGCAGCTTCTAGTTACTTTGTGATTGACGGCGTTGTTAATTCGCGCCTGTCGCCCCCGCATTCTAATAACCCTGATAACTTGCTTCCACTTACAGCTGGTTAGTTCCTCATAAATGCCACCCCCTTTTTCCTTTCTACCTCTAGCATAGATCTTTGGCGAAATGACCGATTGTTACCCAGGAGGGAAGGGAAGAGTCAGAGAAAGAATGATCTCTACTACCCACGTGTTTATTATAAGACATCTTTCATATTGTGTTCTTGTTCTTTGCTGGTGTTTGCTGTTGTCCCCCAACATGGTGTATTTTTGGAAATACACGGAAAGAAAGAATTACCTTTAGCTGTTCTTTATTACTTTATATCAGTCCATGTATTTATATTTCTTTCCCGCACACACCAACATCGAACTGTTACCTCCAGTTTGCCCCATGCATTTGTTCATTTTTTCTGTCAGTTTTTTACAGAAACGCATATTCCGCTGAACCAGCCTGACAGCGTCCCATCGCTGACTTCCGAACTTCCATTGCTTCAAGCCATGAAAACTTCTACATTAATCCGCAGGGCGTCGTGTTCTTCACCAACCATCTACTCCATGAAGACACCGCTCCAAGAAGAATTTTGTTTTTGTCAAGTATTTTCATGTTCATGTATAATCGCTTTGTTTCCTCCCTTTACTCCCCCCTCTTCTCGCCTCTGCCTACTGCTCTCTTCTCCGCGCGCGCAGCCCGCTCGCTCGTTCACTTCACTTCTACAATTCGTCTCGACTTGTCCCCGTGCCGTGAGCAACCGCTCAACCTCATAAGTACACTCAACTTCTTGTTGGACATGCCGTCTAGGCTAGAGTACTTTCGCTGCGTCTAGCAGCCCTCACTTGTACGTCGGAAGTCGACCCAGTCAGTTAGAGCTTAACTAAAGCTCGCCTCCTCAATTCTTGAGGCAAACTTTAAAATCTTCGCCATGTTGTGAATTCCTGACTACGGTCACCTAAGGATTCGCCGTTCATCAGAAATGAGCTAAGTACTACTTCTACGTTCTTCAACTTACTTTAATTGATTTTAAATAGCTACATGCTTTTTAATGATCATTTTATAGGCAGTGTGAGATTTCTATATTTGGGGCAATAATCATCCTTCGCGGGATTTTCAATGTTGGGCTTTTGTCTATCTAAGCCAATCTTAACATAAAGCAGCATTCTTATGCTTATTAAATGAGAGATTTTCTCACAACGTGGGACACCATTAAATTACCCACTGTCTATAAAATACTTAGCTCGTTCCACCGCTGGACTAACTTTTGCCCTATTCTGCAGTCAGGATTGTTCTGGAATTCTCCATGCCGAACATTTTATCTACCAGTTATACTGTCATGTATTTTCCACTCACATATGGGAATACTTTTTCAAACCAAGAAATCTTCCTTATGAACTGCTAATCAATATCTAATATTTCTTCCTCCGTTGGGATTTTTTTCTGGTGCATTCAACTATAACCTACAAGTTTCTCAAGCAATAGACTCTCACAAATCTAATGTAACTAGTTATTTTCCAACATTGCAATAACTTTCTTTGCCATCAACTTTTTGTGCTACTACAGTGAAATTTTCAACTATATCAACAGACTATAATGAAAACAGAGTTTGTTCAACCTTTCATCCGCGTCGCGCTCGTCCGTGTACAATAAATACGGCCATAAACACTTTTCCTCATTCCCATTTGATCTTTCCCAAACCCTTTACTAAGAAACCAAAATAATAAAATTGTTACTTTAGGTCTTTTTTCAGTGAGGTGTCACTCTCAATAAGTGCCCTCCCTTATTTGTTCCACGTACAACGAATTAATGTCTGTAAAACGTCGTGTCTAGTACACGCCTTACATTGTATTGTTTCTCCCTTCTAATTAGGGAATGCAATTCTTTCAACTCAAAAGTGAGTTATCTCTAGGTTTCACGAAAGGGAAACTTGCCCCAATTTTCTCATGATCCCTACTAAAACATAGGAGTTCTAGAAACTTCCTTTCAATTGTTCTCTTCAGGTTTCACAATAAGTGACCTGCCCTATTTGCATAATCAAACCAAGTATTTCTGTATCAATACAATAAGTTGTAGAAACTTCTATTTTACTCTTCCTGTTTTTTGTTGTTGTTACTTTCGAAGTTGTTATTCTTTCTAAGATATTTATCTAGAAATCCTTAAAGTACACACCTTGTACTTGATTTATTGTTTAACTTTAATTACGTCAGTTATCTTTAAATTTTCAATTTATTTATCTTGGTCATTTCAAAATCTTACGAAGATTTTAAAGAATAAAAGGTTTATAATCGAAAGAATTGTCAATTGCCTGGCGCAAGCTTTAGATGTTTTCGGAGGTCTGCGACCCCAATTGTTTATAAAAATCAAAATTATATATTTGTTACAAAACCTACTTCCTTTTACATTGTTAAATAAATCAAATATTTGTTTTTTGATTTATCATTTCTCTAACATAACGGCTAGGCAAGATCCTGTCTTCCTTGACTCTTCCTATTTAATAAAAATAAATCCATTGATAAGGTTTTCACCACTTGTTGCATTTGAGCAAGTACTCTTAGTTATAACTTATGTCAAGCTCTCTTCCTATATCTCCATCCGTTTTCTCCAGTCCGAAACCCACTTCATTTTCTTCATCATCTTCCCTTGGGGGTTAGGTTATTCCCAAGCTAATAATCTACCCACCTCTGTAGCACAATATTATCACAATAACCTTGAATCTATACAGAAAGACTCCTTATTCCTAATCATTCCCTACTCTAAATAAAAATGAAATAATTGGTATACAGCTCTTTCTATACATATTTTACTCGTCTTACTTTCCATCATAATGTTTGCAACATTCCCACTAACTTGGGTAAAATTCAGTAATATTCGTCATACTGTATATCGGAATCCATAATCCGTACATCTAAGCATATATTATTTCTTAACACCTCTGAGTTCTCTCACCCTATGATCCAACGGTAACTTTCACTTTCGCTCCGATCAGCTTTTTACTTCTGCGGCATCGTGTCTCACATAATTGCCATAAAATACTACTCATATCTCTCGAACTGACTTCATAAAAACAATAACATATTCATACAACCTGTATTCCTTCATAATATGCATTCCTATTCTCACAGACATTCCCGTGTCTCATGATCTCGAGATTAACGGTCAAGTTAAACTACAAGCTTCCTTCCTTTTATTCTCACAGACTATGTCCTCGCAGATATCAAAATATTTCAACCTTCAGTGAAACAATGTTCGACAACACATTTTCACGATCACATAACTAAGCATATCTTTCCTCCAATATATGGGAATACTTTTACAACCTGTTTACATAACATATATCCACGTAGCCTTCGTATAAATACCTTAATTAACCTTGTTTGTGTTCCTTTTTTAAATTCTTGAACAATATTTCAAGTTTGAAGCTCTAAATGCTTGTAAATATTTCAACAACTCCTACTTTAGTAACTGCTTTAAACTCCTCGCAAAAATATCTTGTTTAACATATGAATAGCTCTACTTCGTCATCAATCTTTCTCACAAATTGTTGGCCGGCAACAATACATCATGTCCATATGACATCGTTCCATCAAATAGATTTTCATTACATTGCTTTATACATCCTGATTGTAGAAATCTTTCCGAACTGTCAATAAGATTTTTCACAACACTGTAATATTTATCAGTATTCTTTCATAATATTATTAAAATATATCACATTTCTACGAGAAATGTCTTTCAACTGCCTTGTAAATCTGTTGACTTTCGATAAGAAAAATCCTGACATTGATCAAAGTAACGATCGTCAGCCTGAAACTCTAATTATAAATCAAAAACTTATAAAAATCACCAAAATGCTAATTAAAAATCCTAAAACGTCGATATTACTATCTGAGACCCATTGATTAAAAATATCCCACCTCAATATCTAAAATATTAAAATCGTGATAAATCCAAAAATCCTTATTCCAGAATTTGAAAATGCAAAAATTACCAAAATGCCTAAAATTCGGTCAGCAAAAATATCGATGCAAAACATCGGAAATGGTCAATCAGATACTACCAAAAATCTTTAACTAACAAAATGACCTACTGAAGGAAATTCTTGTCTACCTTTTGTCGCGTATAGTTTTCTACTTGAGGTCCTTTTAGAACTGGATTCCATTACCATAATCGTCCGTTTCGTACCTCCATTGGATGGTATTCAAAGATCAGCATTCGCCTCTCTCGTCCATGAAGTTACGCCCTGCAGGTCCATGATGGTTCGCGTTCCTCGATCCCGTCCATCCCGCTTAAAGCTCCAAGATGTTTCTCCTGGTAGAACAGCTTCATCTCGCTTTCCGTCTGCGTCCTCGTTCGATTTTCGCCTCTGGTCTTACGTTCTTGTACTTTTTCTCCCGACCTCATGTTCTGTTCTTGATATTTCCTCAGCGTAGAATTCCATTTCCATAGGAATTCAAGTAGTCTCAAGGTTATTTGTTCAGTTCAGATAATATCATCGGAGATGGTGTCCTCTTCGTTGTCCTTTGTCACTCCTGATATTCTTATCATCCTCGTTGGCTATGTTTCCATTTACATGTTTAGCGCTGCATAATCACTACTTCCACAAAGTTCAAAACTGTCCTCTCAATTTCACTTTCTTAACCGTGATGGTAATAATCTTGCAGGTAAATATTTGTAAGAATCTTCCTCGAAGTATTCACGTTCAATATTATTCAATAATGTTCAATGCCATAATACACTATGCGTAATTGCGTAGATTCTCAATAACGTCATAATTTATTTCGAAATGAATAAATATATTATTAGCGAAAATTCCTTGTTGAAAAATAATGCATATTACTATTTTAATAATGATCCTCGTATGTCTATCACTTCTATTGTTCACTTCACAGAGTTCAATTCGTTGGCTATGAGACTACTTCTCGAAATTTTACTGTCTTTCTCTATTGTTGCTAGTTGAACATATATCAAGTCTTCATATAAAATCCCTCACACGAGTGCGAATGAAGGCAAACACTTCGCCCGATGTGTTGCCTCACTTCCCGATACCAATTAGATTATTCCCGTCGCACTGTTTAGACCGCCGAATAACACGTCCGATCACCTCGATGTCTCAAAAATAAGAAGCCTCGAATCATCTCCGCAATGCCCCACCTTCGACTCAAATTTGGTTTCATCAGAAAAAACTCGCGCGTTAATTAGGCAGGATACTTAATTATCCATATTTGGCCCGAACGAGTCTTCTATCTCGTTAAATAAATACATAGGAAACTCCGTAGTACACTTTTGTATCATCCTCTTAAATACAAATACTACCATAATGTCCAGTAATTAGTAATGAGAATCTTTCGCTATTACTGTAAATTCAATTTTCGTATTGGTTGCAAACAATCACGTGCTTTAGATTGGCGTGCTTCTTACTCGTGTCATAAGAACTAGCTCGTGGCTAGTCGTCCTTCCATTGGAAAATACAAGTGGGAAATATGAAAATAGGCGAATTGTTTCTGCTTGTTCATAGTTGCCTTCTTAATCTTGTTCAATATATTAATTTCGTGCATTCTCTGAGCAGTTGTGCGGCCTCAAGGCAAGGGTCGACTTATTAATTTTCCCGCAATATGCTGATTTTGTACAATCCCATTGACCATAAAATTATCCCTCTCATTTCCATTTTTATTCAGTATTCAGGGTTTATTCTCATCGGAGAATTATTTATATTGCTTACGTATTTCTCCAATATATCACAGAGCCAAAGGCAAAAAGAACCCCTCGTGAAATCCCAACACAAACACATAACACCAAAGTCATAGCCTTCAGCTAGTTACAACATGAGAATGTTACTCTCAGGGCATCAGGTAAGGATTGGGTAGAGTTATGAAATTAGCTCAAAATACGCGTTAATTAATGTAAAGGAAATTTCTAATGTATTGCAAATCACCAACCATTTCAGATAAAAGTGTGTCCTCAGATAATGTATTCATCAAAGATCCCTAGCCTACACTTTATTGGGACAAATGAATACATTTTAAGTTAATTATCAGGATTAAAAGTATATTTAGCTGCAAATAACTGTACTACAATACATGTTTCATTTAAAAAGAGACATAAAATAAACTAACAGTCTTCATTATAAGGAAGAAATATTTACAAACCATTTCACCTACTTATCCTCTCTCTAGCATTAAAAGTTTGCATTTCAAAACAGTATAAGAAACACTTGACACCTGCACCTCAAACACTGGAGCACCGCCTCCTGGATTATACTCAACATCTGTTTAATCTCAATTCAGTATTTCCATTTCCAGAAGCCTGTCCTTCACATTTTGGTTGGACTCACCTTCCAGGCTTGAATTGGATATTCCATAACGACCTCCTTCCTCTCGTTGAATTGAGTGGCTCATGGTGTTGGTTGGAATCATCTTCCCTATGGTGTGAAATCTCTTAATAATTGTATCTAATCTTCTACACTTGTAGTAAATAAATGCTCTGCTTTCAGATTTAACACAGATTCTAGCATTGCAAGCACTTAAAATAATTTCACTCGTTCACTTCTATCACCTGCCAAACTTCATATTTAACTCTCTGTCATTTATATCTCGTTTTATTAGAGTAATCGTGCTTTCAAAGCGTCCTACAATTAATTTACGGTGTACAGAAAATAAATCTAGAGCCATCTTGTCGGTGTAGCACTTTCCAGTTTAATGACATTTACTCAAGCTATCGCACATTGACCTTGCACTCGACAGTTCGCAAAATTCAATAAATACACAAATCTTCGTATTGAATCATCGATTGCGTATTATTATTGTATTCCACACTCAATAAGAAATAATTGCACTCTATGTCACTAATACATAAATCTATACACCGTAGATTACCGTGGCGTACTGTGCCCGTTTAGACCGAAGTCCAACGACCACATATGCATTTCAACAAAAATCAGTCAGCACGAGAAGCTAAACATCCCAGGGCGCCATATGGGTTAAAGTGACAACAATGCCACAATAAAAAAAATGCTTTACTGTTTTTCGGCTCGATGCAACAATAAGGATCGATGGAGACTGAAAACAATTCGTAAAATAATCTCATTTTATTAAAATGTTAAAATTGACTTGAAATAATGCCAGTATAGCATTTATGAATGCATGACGAATCATGCATTTATGTACACAAAATATACAGGGTTATCAACACATGAACACTTAATATTTGAACTAAAGCCAGATGGTCAGTCCTGTTGACTTTGTTAAAATTAAAATGTGTACAGTCGTAGGTTCTTCCGGGCAAATTAAATTGTCCAGCCTGATTCCTAAATCATAAGCATTCACTTGTTGGAAATGGTTTCACTCGATGTAGAAAAATGACTGTGTTTATGTTTTCGAATGTTGCAGAAAATAACTATCACTTTCAGTAATTAATATTCCAAAAATTGGTTCATTTTTAAAAACATAACAATGGATATAACAACATCAACTAATATGGACATCTGAGCATGGATTCGAAGAACTTCGATATTAAACAGAAAATTTATTATACCATCTGTTCTCGATCCAAAATAATTATTCTGAGTGCATGACTCGACTATCAACTTATGGTCAAAACTTATTATTAACAAAAGATCAATTCTTTAAATATTAATTTAACCATTCAATCATTCAAATATCATTTGAAAATATTATTTAGAAAATTGTTACAAAAATAGTAACGAATACTATTGTCAAAAGTTGCAATTCTTTGACAGAATATAAAAGTGTTAATCAATTCATTATTTTACATAATATTTTTAATAGGATCACAAATATCCTTTAAATGGTAGTGGCCGTTCATGAAATGACAGTATTAATTTATTTATAGCATCGACCCATTCTATTTAAATGTGTCAAAAATCACATGATCATAATTAGCATTAGACAACGGTAAAGTCTCCTCACAATGAAAGTTTAATGTTAATAACAAAATCCGGGTCAACAAGTACTAGGAAATATTTTTAGAACACGAGAATCAACTGTGAATTAACTATGATGGTACCATAAAATAACCCTTGGTTATGAATTTGTCGAAAGTGTGGCTTGTAACAATATTTTCAATTCCCAACTTATTTATCAAAATCATCCAACTTCACAATGGTTGATGCTTCATTTTAACAACATCATCATTCCTGCGACTTAATTGCACAACCAGAATGGCACAGTTAACTTTTCCACACACAATCATTTCTTCCCAAATTATACATAATAATCAAGCCTTTGCTTGTTATCCAAACTGGAAGATTTAGAATCTCCTTCAAATGAGTACTGTAATTTTACCATCATATTGAACATTAATAATTTCACATCGTGTCTATTTCAGGTCAAACGTTCTCTCTCTGAAAAGACGTTACCCAAATGATTTATATTTATATAAACTCTAGTAAAACCCTGTTTTATACATTCTATTTGTTTCCCGTATCATCACTTTCCGTGTCTTCTACATGATTTGATTGCATAATGCAAGTGTAAATTTCTTCCAATGAATTACTCTGTTAGTAGAATGTGGGCGTGCGTTTAACCACTAACCTTCGGAAAAACAAGTATACCATGTAGCAAACTGTTTTAACCCTCTTGGTGCCAAGCCATTTCCGGAAATACTTGCCAAGAATGCCAAGCCATTTTCAATGGTCATGCAGACTATTCGAAAAACAAATCATAAACACCACATTTCCAATGATAGAATCATTATTTTTCCTTTGAATTTTAACCAATACCTCATTCTTTCTTACATTATGTTCATAAAAGTAACTTCGGCATCTAAACCTTTTTAATTGAGGTTATCCTGATAATTGTTCAATTTTTAAATTTCTTTTTTGTAAATATCAGTTTTGAGCCTAAATTAAGGACACCTAAGAGTCATATAAGAAGAAACACTACGTTTCCAGCTGTAGAAAGTTATTAGATACATCTGTAGGCAGAAAACATCAACAAGAAGTTAACAACCGCACCGCAATTTTGGCGGGAACGCGCGTGATTTGGGGTGCTCAAAGGGAGGGCGTGAATACAAACTCAAACATATCGCGTAACGGACTTCTAAGGAAAGAAGTAATAACCGCACAGCCAAGCTTGAAACCTTACCTTTCCAACAGTATGAAATAATCACGGAGATATGCCTACAGAAATCAACAAATATAAGATAAACAGTGCACCGATTGAATCGGCTCTGGCGCGAGCAGCGAGAGCCGATCTGATCGGCGCGTGGCACTGAGAGGGTTAAATATCCAATTTATAAATTCATACTACAAGATATGATTTTTAGAAAATATAAAGCATAATTTGTATTATCTCAGAAAAATTGAAAATAATAATTATTATTAAATCATCATTATTATTATTATTAATTTCACAACTGGATTTAACTTCAATAAACTATTCGAGAAAGATCAAACTCGATTTCTTAAACGTGGAAAAATATCCATTCCTCAACTTAAATTTCTTTTTAAATTTACAGTTAAGCTGATGACCGCGATTAGAAAAAATCACAAAATCAAATAAAATGCTCGTGGTGCTCGTCCATTGATTCAAATCATTGAATCTTCATGTCTGAATGCAGAAAATAGTCCGAACAAGGCTTTCCACGCCTCGCATAAATATATGCAACAGCAAATTATCAAAGAAAATGATTGTGTTGATAAGACTGTAGAAAAATGAGAATTCCAGCTAACTACGCATAAAAATAATGCAAATTGTTGCTTACATTGTTGTAGATCTTGATGTTCATTCATTCATTCATTCGTTTATTTGCAATTGGGGGTGTGACCCCCGGTGGCAAATTAGATATACATAACAAATAAATAATTGTACATAACAATTCACTAACAATTAAACTGGAGTATTTACACAAATAGTCAGTCTTTTCTTATACACACCTATATGTTTGGGAAAAGGCTCTAAGACTGCGGCAGGTAGAGAGTTCCAATTATCAATGGCACGGTTTACGAAATAATATTTACCATAATTTGTTCGCTGTGGTCGGCCCTTAACTTTGAAAGGATGATCGCTCCTACCCATGTAAGTAGGCTTTTCCATACGTTTACTAAGCTCACCCCATGCTGGTTGATTTGTATACGCGTTGTAAATAACGCAGAGTCTAGATTTCATCCTCCTAGCCTCAAGTGATTCCCACCCACGTTCCTTTAATATACGGCTGACACTGTTCCTGGGATTAAAGTCACTGAGCACAAATCTAGCGGCCTTTCTTTGTACCATTTCCAACTCATTTATGAGCCCTACTTGATATGGATCCCAAACCGCCGAGGCGTATTCCAGAATAGGTCTTACAAGTGACAAATATCCTAATTCTTTAGCAGAGGTACTACTTCCTTTTAATACCCTCATTACAAAGTGCAGGGATTTGTAAGCTTTAGAAACTACACATCCTATATGACTACTCCATTTCATATCATTTCTTACGTGAACGCCCAAATATTTGCAAGAATCTTCTTCTACAAGTATTTCCGAGCCAATGTTATATTGAAAATCTTGCCTTCGTACTTTCCCTATTTTTATTAGACTACATTTTCTTGTGTTTATTTTCATTTTATTTTCAATCGCCCACTTATAGACCAGGTTCAGATCATCTTGAACTACTGCATTGTCTTGTGAGTCATGTATCTTTCGATATATTACACAGTCATCCGCAAACAATCGACAGTCACTGCGAATCCCATTTGGTAAGTCATTTATAAACGCCAAAAATAACAAAGTTCCGATTACGCTGCCCTGAGGGATACCCGACGTTACGGTAATTTCATCCGAGAATCGGCCTTCAACTTTCACTTTCTGGGAAAGACCCGTCAAAAATTCCTGGCTCCATAAAATTACTCTTCTATCAATCTTCTTCGAAGCTAATTTATGGAGTAGCATGTCATGCGGCACGACATCAAATGCCTTCGCAAAATCTATGACTACGGCGTCGACTGAAACTCCATCGTCTAACGATTCGCTAATATCTTGAAAAAGTGATAGCATCTGACTCTCGCATGAGTAACCTTTCCGAAATTCATGTTGCCTATCATTAAACCATGATAATGTTTCCCACTGTTCCCTCAAGTAGTCGCAAATGAGATGCCCCATCTGTTTACAAATGATGGACGTAAGACTAACCGGCCTGTAGTTGTCCAATTCAAGTCTGCTCCCACCCTTAAATATTGGGACTACCGTAGCTCTTTTCCAGTCATCCGGGATTTGCACATTGTTTATGGACACATTAAACATCACCTCTAATTATCGTGCCACGGCCCTACCTCCTAGTTTAAGTACATCACTAACAATATTAAAAGGATCCTTCGATATATTGTAACGTAATTTTTGTATTAGCTTTACAATTGCTGACTGGTTTATTTGGAGAAGTGGAGCCCCTGATTCACCGTTAAGGTCCAACACACAGCTGTTGGATTTATTGAACACACTACCGTAAAAGACATTTAATTCATTAGCAATGGCTTGCTTCTCAGTAATTAATTTACCGTCACCGGACATTATCATAGACAAATTATTTGAATTTCCCTTTCTTCTCCTAACATAACTGTAAATTTTTTTCCACCCATCACCTCCCGAACCAAGTAAACCTTGCATATAATTGTCATGAGCAGCCCTCTTTTTTAAGACGAGCTCTCTTGATAAGGACTTAAATTTCAACATATACTTGTCACTATCATATCTTTTATTGTATAATTTCCTAATTTTCCGTTTAAGACTCCTGATTTCCCGTGTGTAATACTCAGGATCTGGGTTTTGTTTCAGTAATTTAAATTGAACAAATTTATCAATAGCGCTATTTAAAATTTTCAAAACGTTAGTCCACAGGATATTAATGTGATCTCCTTCCGATGCCAATCCTACAAATAGCTCATTCAAATACCCCTGAAACTTGCCATGATCCGCCCGGTTATACTGGAATATGATCTTATTTGCTACATCAGAGTCTAATTTTGTAATGTCACCATATCTAATATTTAATTCAACCCCAGAATGGTCACTAATTCCTGGTACTTTCAGACAGTTAATATACAGCTCTACAGGCCTTACGAGATAGACATCTAAGGTATTATTGCCTCTAGTTGGGAAGTCAACTACTTGGGAAAATCCCCCCTCCCTTAAGAATGTGTTTGCAGCGCTCTGAGCTTGACCACAGCTAGTTGACTCACCAGACCTCTCTACTTTGGGGAGGCTTAAATCTCCGGCAATTATTATGTTCTTTTTCATAGCATTACCCGTACAAGTTTTATCATACAGTGTGTCGAGAAGCGGAAAGTTATCTTTCGGTGCTCTATACGCCCCTATCAGCTGAAGAGTGAATTTATTCCCTTTATCCGAAATTTGTACACAATACATTATATGATCCGTATCAGCCCTCTTTAAGAAACTAGCTATATTTTTGCGCACTCAACTAAATAGCCCACCACCTCGCTTCCCACGATCCCTTCTGTACATTTCGTAGGTCCCTTGAATTATTTCATTACTATTTATATCCTCAAATAACCAAGATTCAGTAGCAATGACAATGTCCGGAGAATACGTCTCTACAAGATTCCAAAATTCAATTAATTTATTTCCTAAACTCTGACAATTAACTTACAGTAATCTTAGAGTCTTACCTCCGCAGCAAATATCCCGACGTAGCTCCTTCTGTTCCTGTCGGCTGGCAACCTCTGGTCCTGCTCCTCCTCACAATGGCCGGCACGAACCGATGACCCTGTCATGTAGGCTCCCTAGGTTAAAAGCGCCCCGTCGATTTAAATGCAGCCCGTCTCGGGCGAAGTCACGGCCACCAATCCAGCAGTCAGCATCTACGTACACTAATCCCAGTTGTGCACAAACCCAGTCCATGCGGTCATTTACAGTCTTAACTCGCCTTAACGGAACATCTCCCCGCCGAACAATGCCACTCATTATAATTTTTGCATTTCCAAACTTGCTTTTAGCTTTTCTGCCTAGTTCGTAGAGCTCCCCCATGGTGTAATCAGCTGTAGCCCTCTTCTTCAAATCGTTCGTCCCAACATGGAGCAACAACACTTAAACTTTGTCACAGTGCTCTACATTTGCTTCTTGTACTTGTTGGGCAAGCTGGTCAATTTTAATCCCCGGATAACACCGCACTTTCGCACCTGATTTCCTCGAGATATTCGCACTCCATCGTATCATAGAATCACCCATTATGATGACGTCATCCTCAGTTTGCTCCTGCACGCCCTCTTCCACACTGATCCCGGTAGAAAGCCGTTCAGTCACATCCTTCACCGTTTCCTCTGATTCACGAAGCTTTGTTCTAAGTTCCTGTATTATTTGATCCCTTGCTTTGATTTGCACCCTCAAACAGTCCGGCATATCACATACTTTACAAAACCAATTCCCGACATCACAATCCTCCTTCTTGACCTTAATACAGCTGAAGTGAAACCATTTCTCGCATAGTCCACACTGAACACCGTTCTTCAATGTTTTACTGCACGTCGAACACTTTAAAGCTGCCACTGGATCATTTGCCTGATTCATATTTGGAGTAACAGGGCCTGGATTCACTTCCACTCCACCAATAACTAGCAATGCAGCTATCACTAGGGCTATGAACCACAAATTACTATGGCCCGTACGCACACACAAACACCGGAAATCCCGACTACCCTGAGGATAATCTGGTTAAAACCAGACCATTCCAGTCTTTAGTCCCCATTTGAACACGTACTTAAATTCTTGTATCGGCCTCCATTGTATACCCGCAATTTGTCTACGAAGACATAGCGGTATTCATAGTCGTTGCCTGATAATCTTGATGAAAACTGTTCATATTGGCTGCGTTAACAGCTATAGTTAAATTCTTGACAGGGGTAAGATCTAATTGATCCATGATGAAAAGTACCAGATGTAACAAGACCCAACAGTGATGCATTCAGTACAGTTTAATACACTGACAATCCTATTCAGCATCGGTAAAAGTTCTGATGTTCAAGTCCCTGAGCTGAACCGTGCAAGAAAGTTATTTGAAAAAGTACTGACATATAATCTTGGTTGGTCACTTAGTTACCAAGACAAAAGCTTGCTTCTGGCAATTGGATATAAAAATAATCCAATAATGGTATTTGTGGACTGTAGAAAATTTATAGACTAAGTCTATCATATGTCCGTGAGCAGTTTTATATTTACCAATGTTTCTGCCACAAAATGTCTGTCGCCTGAGTGATAACTGACGAAAAATCCTCTAAGTTCACTGAAATAATTTCCAACACTTTTTGAAGTTCCAGTAACCATGTACTGTTTTGTTGAAACGCACTAAGTCCTAGCAACCATGTGCTATTTCTAAGTATAACGTCAAATATAGCAACCATGTGCTTGTAGATATCTTTCACGAAGTAACGTACGATGTATCAGTGACTGGGCGCTGTGATGAATTAACGTAATGTGCCTTGGTCCTCGCCCGTTTTATACTCTCCAGGCGGACTCCTGACGTCACTGCGAGATATGTCCTCAAACCTTAAACTTCTCATATCTCGGCTTCCGCTGGTTCGATGTTCTTCAAATATAGCACATTCTTCTTCCATTTTCCGTTCCAGTAATATGGTAGACATTAGTCCCATTTTTCCTATCAATCCGGAAATATTTTATCCAAAATATAGCCTCGCTTGTGACAACCAGCTACGTCACTTGCCGTTCTGTAGGCTGCATAAAGCTTCGAATTCCTTCTTAGAACATTCGGAGCGCGCTATTCAAATCCTCCACTCGGAACTTAGCATATGGGCCTGTGCTCTCAAATCTGGACAACTGGATTTGGGCACAGTACGATGCTCGTATCCACCCTCGCTGGCGTTCGAACGGCTTCTCCGTTCTGTTGCCAATCAGCTTCCTCCTCTTCCTATTTTCTTCCGGGTTGTTCGAAGTATTTCCATAAAATGTACGCTAAATATCTAACTCAATTTATTGTATTGTCAGTTTCTTCAATCTTTATAATATTAATTTTGATATTGTGTTTCCAATGAATTACACGGCTCGCTCGATCCTTTCACAGATTTCAAAGTATCTTATTCCGTGCCCTTTCTTCCTAATTGTACTCAGCTTACAATCTCAGTGTTGTTACGTGGCCTGGCATGATATTCAGATCATGGCGCGTTTCATGAAGAAGTCAACGGGGACAATAAATAAATGTATGGAGATCAACAGACTTAAGTTACCCAAGTCTGGAATGTTAACTCTGAAAACAGTACTACCATTTTGATCAAAACTTTGTTCTACTGTAGGTCTTGTCTGTCGCATTATGTGTGGAAGGTATTCAAAGTAATAGAAACCTGTGTTAGATTTAATTCCACCTATGTAAAGGAACATGTTTGTGAAACAAGTAATTTCTCTGCAGGATGATGCTGATCTCACTAAGGATATTAAGATAGAAGAATTCTCCTTACCAGAGTTTGTTCCTTGCATCAAAAAAGAATCTCCATCTTTAACGAGTGATGGAGATTTCAAAGAGGTAAGATCCTTATTGGGTTACTGCTTGTTGCATTTTATAAAGGACATGACCTGATCGCCATCTTCTTCTCAAAAATGCTATTTAGGGATTCCATAATTGTGTATGCAGACCATAGTGATGACCAATGGAATCTGTTTGCTATTAGGTTGTAGAAAGTACAGAAAATTGAAGACAGTAGGGGGGTTGTGGGTGTTCTAACTCACCCGGCGTTGCTCGGGCGGCGTCCATGTTAAATAATTAATATCTGGTGAACCCAGGGTCGGATGTTGACAAATGAGGTGTCGTTGGACTCGAGCTGACGTCCTCTTTCCTATGGACCTCTTGTTATATTTAAAATAAAAAGAAAATTTTTGTTTTTGAAAGTAGGCGATTTTTTAAAAACCAAACATGATAGAATGTTGTGCCATGGCTCAAACGAACGGTCTCTATGTCCTTTATTTTTTTTAAGAAAACTGTTTTATTTTTTAAATTTTTTAGAAAAAGTGCAATTTTGAAATTTCCATATTTTGGAAACAAGGAAGTTTACAAAAAAGCTTGTTTAACATAAATGGAAGGTCCCTACCCCCTCTACCATCAAAATAAATTTCAAGCCTCTAGGGTAAAAACTCGACAGTAGTGCTAGGTTGTAGGTTCTGCTTACAAAGGAAGTTGTGAGCCCCTGGCGACCTTGGAATGGAAGGAGTAATGCTAGGAGGGCGTGCTGGGATTCGTTTTTTATTTCATATCGTTGTGCTCTTTACGGGAATGTAGATGTCGAAAAGGTGAAATGCTGGAAACATGTTTTTTTTTTTTTGGGGGGGGGGGGGATGGGTAAAAACGTGATTTTAGACTTTATGTTATATCTCGCGAACCAATCATGCTAGAGGCGTGTACGAGGGGTCCAAGGACTCGGGGTTATGTCTTCTTTACTATGGACCACTCGTTATATTTAAAAAAAAATGGAAACTCGATTTTGGGGTATACAAGTGTTTTTTTTTTGTGATTTTAGCTTATATCTCACGAACCAATAAGCCTAGAGACTTGTACGAGATGTCATTTTTTCGTCGCGTTGTCCTCTTGCCGAGGATGTTCGTGTTGAGCAGGAATAAAAAATTATTTTGGGGTAAAACCGTGATTTTAGCCTTTTTGCTATATCTCGCAAACCAATATAGCTAGAGACGAGTACGAGGTGTCATGGGACTCGGGCTAACGCCCCCTTTTTGAAACTATTTTTGAAATTTTGACAAAGGGCCTAACGACACTTTTGTTGAAAAAAAAAATTTCTTTGCCTGTTAAAAATGTTTATGAAGCGTGGTTGTTGAGAGAGACGATACTGCTGGGTGTGTTTCAACGAACCTGTCGCTGACCACGGTGGCTGTGCTCAATAGAACAATCGATATTTCGACGGGTCGGTTTATGACAGAGCGAGGGTTCGTTTTTCTGATATTTTACCCCCGAAGAGAGCCTTTAACGTGCAAACGGTTATGAGAACTTAGTTCTATGTTGGTCGAAGCGAGTACCGAAAACAAACTTGCAGAGGAGCAGACTAGCAGGATGTGAATATCATTTGAGCTTAGTGGAATGCGCTGATCTGACTTGACAGCAGGTGCAATGGAAAATTACAAAGACGCGGATGACGCTTGAACGTTAAATAATCTGACAATCGTGGTGGCAGGGAAGAGCGAAATGCATGTGAACACGTGTGAAACCACGTGTAAGCTAAACAAGTTACATCCTGTTTTGCTTCGTACGTGACAAAATGCAATTTCATGTGAAATTTGACCTGGCACAGGTGTTCACCTGGGACGTTAGCTGTCCACGTGCACGATAACAGAATGTTCAAAGCGTGGGAATCGCTGAATCAGAAAAGGTATGATGCAACTTGTGGGAATGATGTCACAACAATAGATAGGCATGAGCTGCGAACAGCAGTGGTGGGAGGTTAAAAGGAGGGGGGGGGGGCGATGGGGGAGGGGTGATGTATGAGAGAACACAGGTGGAAATAGAAGGAAATATGTGGAGCTGAGGACTGTACATATAGAGCTATAGGTGGTGTACAACATGTGTGAATAAATAAATAAAGAGTACACAGATTCACACGACATGTAATTTATTGATCCAAGAATTAAACGTAGAGTTAAATCCTAACCATTTGACATATAGTTAATTTCCTTTTTGTTTCAACACTTTTTCCACAAGATAATGCTTAGGAAATGCTGTCTTCTGAAGTTCATGGAGATAAAATCTACATTTTATGGGTTGATGGTTGAGGTCCTCGAGTAAATAGGTGACTGGACTGTCCAAGTTGACTTGACGAATTAGAAATAGTTCAGTTCCCCACTGAGGCGTGTAGCCCATATTGAAAGCAGACTTAAATTTGCTCACACGAAGAAAATCCACAATTTTCAGTCGGTGACGTTTAGGATCGGCTGTTTTTATGGGATTAAACAGTTTATCCAGTCGCTGAATATTTTTAGTCATGAGGCGTGGCTTGGTTTCAATCGTTCTATGCTTGGTGTCATTGTAACGTGACACTAGCTCTGATAACATGTCCAACCAGCGATACGTGCCCTGTTCGGTAAACGCTTTCCACATATGGGTTTTCAATGTTCGGTTAAACCGCTCGACCACGCTGGCTTTGAGATTGCTGTACGTGGTGAATATCCTTAGATTTGAGAAAAGTGGAGAAAACCTTGTAGAGAAATTCCTTTCCCTGATATGTTTGTAGCAACTGAGGTTGACGTTTGGAGTGTTGAATAATATGTTGAAAGGCCTTGGTGACCAGTGGACCAGACTTGCGACGCACAGGTTCAACAAAGGCCATTTTGGAATAGACATCAATGACGGTCAACATATAGCGTACACCGTCGTTAACGCCAGCATAGGGTATCATTTCAACCAAGTCAGCCCGCCAAAGTTCATCCACGCCTCGTGAAATCACCTTGAGTCGCGGATAGTGACGCCTTTCTGGGCGACGCAACTCGTGAGCAATACCCATTTTAATGGGTGAGGGCTTAAACAATAATTTTGGCATTTCGAAGTTCTTGTTCAATTTCTTGAATTTTCCAATCGTGACCGGTATGGCCGGCTGGACGTGAAGCATGCAACAACTGTAGCCGCTGGATGAGCTTATTGGGATTGTGCCAGTAGGTAACATCCACAAGGGGTTTTAATGGTTTAAATGTCACTCCCGAAGTGGACATTTTACGACGAGTACTTTGACAGGTGGGAAACATTTTTGCAATGATGGTTTTATATTTTTGAGATATATTGGCATTCACTTGTTGAGGGGGATCATACTGTATTTTGTGAGCATGGGTGTCCAATAAAATTGATTTATATTTGTCAAGGTCCTCTGGTGTATAATCATAGAATGAGGGAGTCCGAGAAAAGAGCAGCTTTAACAGTCCTGGTGTTAATTTATAGTTGATGTTTTAAATGACAGCTTTCGTACGAGAAAATTTAATGGATGAATCCCCAATTTTAAAACTATCATCCTCATAGCGAACACCATACGTGGTATCTGTGTTTCCAATAAAGAGATCGGTGAAATAGGGTTCCAGTGTTGATCCATAATATATCATTAAAATGTTTTTGAGTTGAGCTTTATGTTGAGGGGTGGCCAAGAGTTGTGAAAACGGAGACGATCTGGAAGGGCAAGGTGTTTCGACCATGACCAAGGATTTCTTTTTTCTTAAAATCTCTGCAAGGGGTGCGGCCTTTTTGAGGCGTAAACACTTGTTCTTCGCTAACACTAGTCAAATCTTCCTGTTCCTGTTCCTCTTTCTCTTCCTCTTCCTCACGGTCGTCGTGCAGCGTCTGAGTGGCTTGTGGAACGGTGGGTAGCGTTTCAGATGGCTTGAAAGAGGTTTTCAACATGGCTTTTAGCGGAGGTGCTAAATGTTGTTGAATAAACAAAGCATGATTTGCACGTGATCGTTTCAATTGACGAAACTTTTGGCGAATAGTATTTTTTCTCTAATAATATGCTTTTTCAATTGACTCTCTGCTAACGCCATGGTGTCTTGACATATGACTTGAGAGGGAATGAGACAGGGCCTTAAATAGCAATAAAATGATCAAACCCTAAGCGATACCGTCCTTGCTTGAGTTCACTTTGTTTGTCGATCACTAAACAGGCATGACGTTGAGTGTTCCAGCACTCGGCGCACAATTCTATAAACATTTGATAGGTCATATCCGGATTCACATGTTCATTATAAATGTGACGACTGTTCCTCTCGTCCTGGCGAAATAAAACAATGACATTGGCATTGTCACGAATCAACTGTTTGGACATTTTAGAATACGTTTGTCCAAGATAGAAGCAATCGATATGCTTTTGTCGACCCATGCTGAAATAGCTTTGAATGATGCCTTGACGTTCAGTGGATACATCATCGAAAATCATGAGTGAATCAGGCTTTACTTCATCCGGTGAAATAACATTTTCTTGCATGGAAAATGTGAAATAACCCATATTCTCTTTTTGTAATCCAGACATGACTTGATCCAGAAACACGTCGAAGGGTTGGTAGAGAGATTTTGCAAAAATATAAATATTTTGAAAACGCAGACCATTGGGCGCTGTGATGAGCGTCAGCAAAAGATTGGTCTTTCCACAGTCGGAAGGCCCCACAATGCTGCAGCGAATGGAAGATGGAAACAGTGAACCATGGCGTTGTTCACGTCATGTGGGACAGAGATGGGAAACCATGTCCCCCTCGGGGAATGACTCTTGCTGCTTAATAATCTTCATTTCAACTAAGGCTTAGCCAGGCCAGCAGGCTCTCTCTATACGGGACACCGAGCCTTGTCATAGAAAGAGTAGACTGGTACTACATGTTGACGATGGATGTCTTTGGACGTGCGTTGATGGCCAAAGCTAGGTCTGTTCCCATACATGATCCTAAACAAGAAACAGTTCCTGCTAATAAGCACTATGTGGATAGGTCAGTAGTGCCACGCACAAAACAGGGAGAATATGACTTTGAGGGAAAGCGGTTAACCCATGTAAAACATCAAGTGTCTACAGACGTTACTACAAAAAAGTATGTGGATAACAAAGTGTATGAGTTTTATGACAAAGTGCCCCAGCTTACAGTGAATGGCTGTAACGCTAATCACCATCGTATTATTCACGTGGAAGACCCGCAAGACGAAGACATTGCCTGTACCAAGCGTTACGTGACCTATGAAATGAAAAGGCTTTATAAATTTATCCCATCTGTATTTTTAGTGTATCTGACAAATGAAAAACCTGTGAATGACAGAAACCATTTACCGCTAATCCATGACCATCACCTGACCTATGTGCTTGCTTCGGGTTTAAGCCACTATCGATTACACTATGATGGAACCATTCACATGAAATACGCGATGCCTGATGAAAACCATTTACAAATACCGATAAATGGGCATAGGATGTTGGTCCATAACCATAAAATGGTCAATGCGGGTGACGAATTATCCTTTCATCTCATGTTGACATGCGATGAAAAGCAAGCGGGAAAAACCATAAACGATTTCCCTCTTTATGTGGAATTGGAATATACAGCCATGAAATAACAATCTGACGTTAGTTGTGACTTAAACTTTCTTGTGAATGGTTGTTGGTGATTATCATCATGGTGAAACAAAGGAATGTGGTGAGAAAGACTAAAAATAAGACCATGTCCTTGGCAAAGCCTGGGCTTCAGACATTCGTGGACAAGCCCTTGCGAAAGAAAAAAATAAAAATAATGTATTGACCATAAGAAAAGTCTTTCGAGCAGCACAGAGACGTG
This sequence comes from Meconema thalassinum, assembly GCA_946902985.2. Taxonomy (NCBI): domain Eukaryota; kingdom Metazoa; phylum Arthropoda; class Insecta; order Orthoptera; family Tettigoniidae; genus Meconema; species Meconema thalassinum. The sequence continues at coordinate 29,677,019 of OX336389.2, read as the reverse complement.
TTATTCCAAAACGTCAGGGTTCAAAACTAGGGCGAGTGATTCCCGTCCCCAAACGAGCGGGATTTTTACCTGCATTATTTGCCGGTTTGGCTGCTCTGGGTTCACTTTTGGGCAGTGCCAGTGCCGATGCGAAAACCATTAAAGCCACGCAGCAGGGCAAGCAACAACTCAAAGAAAGTCAGCGACACAATGAAACGATGGAAGCGATTGAAATGGGGGCTAGAAATGCCAATTTGAAGCCAGCCTTTTATCAACAAGGATTTGGGATTTTACCATTTCAAAATATTTAAAAAGAAAATTAACCTCAGCCACACATGCCCTGACGCATCAACAAGTGGAAAGCTATGCTAAACAACTAAAGCTTTCTCATTTTCGCGGTGTGTTTATGCGAAACCAATTACCCCCACGACCCTGGAAACAGGAATGTGCTGTTGTCAATTTGGATGATCACCGAGGACCAGGAACGCATTATGTAGCTTATGTCAAAGAGGGATCCATTGTATGGAACTTTGACAGTTTTGGGAATTTACCCCCGCCCATGGAACTAGTGACCTATTTTGGAAACAGAATCAAGATATATTATAATGTGAAACGTGAGCAAACGTTTAACAGCCAACAGTGTGGACGTTTGTGTTTATTTTTTTAATATAAGACACAGCATAAGCAAAAACGCCAACAGTATGTCGGCAGAAAGTAAAACGTTTACACTGCATGGACGTGGACCCGAAGTCAGCCTAGACTTTTACCCGGCTATCGAATTGAGTGAAAAACCCTATGGTTTAGGACTTGTTTCTCTTGAAACGTAGAATCGAATATACAACATACGTGAAAATGTGAACAACAAGTTTTACTATGATGATTCTGTGCTCACCCTGAACTCTTTTGGATACACGATCGATGACATTTATGAACACATTTATGTGGTAAGTTATGTACTTTATTTATAAATAAAAAGATATTTTGTATTGTATAGTGGACAAGTACATAACTTATCAAAATCAATACGGAAAAACTTGAAAAAATGACTAAAGTCATAGATATTCACATTTATGTGGTGTTGATCAATAAATATGGTTTAAAGTCATTTATCGATGGAACGCGCAAGTTTGAACTTGTAGGAAATACCAATACTCACCGCTGCAGTATTTTTTCTACATTCAAAATTGACTTTAAAACACACCCCGATTCCATTGGTCCATTACTAGGATTTAAACCACGCGTGTTGGAGCCCAACAAAAAACATGAATCAGACCATGAAGTGAAATTCATTGAGAACCATCATGTGTCGGTGATGTGTAATATTATTAGCCAAGTGTACACCAATCAAGAACCATCGCATTCGCTTTATGACTTTATTGTGACATCGCCCAATGGCTATATTATTCGTGAAAACCCTCCAGTGGTGCTTTTTCATTCTGTGGCTGTCGATAATATTAGTAATTTAACATTAAGACTGATCAATAGAGATCACAACTCATTGATCTAGATTCTACCACACCAGTGACTTACAAGTTGGTGCTAAAGCCACTATGAAGTTTGTTTATAAAGCAACAACACCGTCTAGGAATGTTGTTAGTTGTTTGGTACGTGAATACACGTTAACTTCTCAAGACAAGCAGATTTTACAGCATTTGGGTTACCACGTCAACCCCCATGATGAATTCTATCCTAGAGGTAGCAAACCGCATCGAGGAGCAACCAGGGGTGGTAAGAATTGATCTCCATTCCTATCAAGCTCAAACACCTGGACTCAATTACAATGATGAAATTCAATTTGTTATCAACAACCAAGATATTTACACCCTACCGCATGAAAGTGTCATTCAGATTGAAGGTCGGCTCACCTTGGCCTTTCTGTTTTCTGAAGTACGTTATGTCATTAACGATATCGTGGTGGATAGCACACGAAATGTGGGCATTTCCAGTGTCATGAAACTATATCTCTCTTATAGTGAGGAAGAAGGTAAAACACTTTGCATGGCAGGTTGGTGCCCTGACTCGACCAATAACTGGATGGTACACATCGATGGGACCTTTACTGGATATTTACCTCTTAAACTGATTTTAGGCTTTGCCGAAGATCACCAGCGCATTGTGGTCAACGCAAGGCAAGTGCTTTATCTGGTGAGAGACAGGAGTGATAATAATGCATTCAAGGGAGCCGCCAATGCCCCCATAGATTCAGAAATTCCACTACAACGCTTGCTATGGAAAGTGTCCCATGTGACCCTTGACGATAGCAAAAAACTGGACATACTCAAGATGGTAAAGAGAGATATGCCTCTACCCATGGAATTTAGAAGCTGGGCACTCCATGCGTACCCGCTATTGCCCACCACCAACACACACAGTTGGTCTGTAAAAACAGCTCGCTATACAGAGAGACCTCTCTACATGATCGTGGGTTTTCAAAAGAATCGCAAGTATCAACACACCAAAGATGCCACGCAATTTGATCACCTGCAATTGAGAAATGCACGTCTTTTCCTCAACGGTGCTGTGTTTCCCTATGAAGGACTGGATTTGGATTTTTCAAAAAATAAGTTTGGCCCCCTGTATGACTTGTTTTCTAAATTTCGATGGTCGTATTATCAAAAAGAGAACGGCCCCATGCTGCTACCCCAAGCGTTTAAGGCAAGGGCGCCACTGATTGTTTTTGACTGTTCTTATCTGGAAGAGTCTGTCAAGCCATCCAATATTAACATTCGACTAGATTTTGAAACGCATGACAATGTACCAGCCAATACGACCCCCTACTCTTTGATTATTCATCACAAACAAGTCAACTATTATCCACTGTCCAACCAAGTGACGAGTGTATAAATAACAGGTCAACCCACGTCAAGCCGCTCAGTCACGTCTTGCTTTAAAGCCTCAAGAGAAGTCACATCCATGAATTTAAACTCTGAGGAACAACGTTTCAAGACTTTTGCAACATGGCCAGTGCCTTTCATAAACCCTCAAGCCTTGGCGGCCGCTGGCTTCTACTATTTAAAAACAAGAGATGAAGTGAAATGTGCCTTTTGTCCCATCGTCATAGACCAATGGCAAGAGAGTGATGAACCCATGCAGGAACATCAGCGCTGGTCACCTGCCTGCCCCTACCTGTGCAGAATGGAAGTGGGAAATATACCCTGACATTCAAGCTACCCCTCACTCGTGCCTCTGGGTAATGAAAAAAAAACAAGTTACGATACGTGTGGACCGTATGGTGTCCATGATGCTTCGGTGAGCAGCTCACCATAAAAAACGCCTAGTTTAGAGGCATTGGGACATCATCGGTGTTATGGACGTTACAAACACAAGAGACTATATTGTTGTATCAGTTGGTATCGTCCCAATCCCAAAATGACAAAAGCCTGTAAGACGTGTTATGATAATAGAATGATGTTATTCTTAAATTCTTATTTTTTCATGTCCCCCTGTTCTTCCCTAACCTCATTTTTTTTTCAAACTAGCGTGCCAGGTAAGTCCATGTCATGGTCACACCTTAGAGGTCGATCGTCAGTCAGTCGTCAGTTGAACTTGGTCCAGTCAAGTGGCGACATGTTGCGCACACTCATGTGGATTGCCAAGGGTTTAAAATTGGTGACAACAAATTTATATTTAAACAAGTGGCCATTATCGATTGTACCACGTTTTGGATATCGCAAGCTACGCATTTGGTATTTAAACCGCCCCATGCTTTTGATTTGTTGTGTGAAAAAAAAAAACGTAAACAAACCCAGTGGATTGAAAATCATAGGCAACTAGACTGGAATCAAGGAACCATTTACTATAAATATTTGGACGTGGTCAAGAAAGTACACTTGTCCTCGGCCAATGTGGTATTTGTGAAAGGTAATGAAAAACGTCAATGGTTGCAACCATTTTTGGCGTCTTGCTGTCAATGTATCGATCTCATGGAGTTGGGTTGTCCTTCATTGCAAACGCTCATGGATACTTGTTCCTGTGGCAACATTATCCATACAGCCCTAGCCCATGTGTGGCATCTCTTTCATTGGTTAATCACCCATGCCTGTTGGGTGTTGTTGAAAAAAATTATAACTCAAGATTTACCTGTGAATGACGCCAATGAGATTTCTACAAGTGAAGTGTAAACATCTACAGCACGTGATACCATGGAGAAAGGCAATGCTACGGACAAAGCCATTGGCAAGTTTTTTGTGTGCAAAAAGAAACTAGACAGTTTTACCAAAGAGGAATTCTTGGCGCTCCCCAAATCGTTCATTTATTATGTGGCCGCCAACGCGGTGAAAGAAATCTGGCAACATGTACCAAAATCATGGACTCAAGGCCCTGTGTTGAGTGAATTGCAACCCTGTACGGATTACGATCATCATAAGCAAGAAGCCATGGCAAAAATACCGTCTATGCGTCAGAGTGCGACTTGTCAGCTAGTGAAACTGTATCACGTTCATAAAAATCCGTGTAAAGACTTTGTTGAATCATTCCACGAGTGTCATGGCGAGAAAAAGCAACAACAACAACAAACACAAACTTCGTCCACAGAAGAAGAGGAAGACCAAACCTTTTTACCATCGATGGAAAAGGATATGCCAGACCTGTACTGGCAATGGCGTCATTGACAAAGTAATTCAATACTTCCCTTTCGAAATCCATCTTCCAGGTTATCGTTTTTGTGGCCCTGGAACTCATCTTGAAAAACGTTTGCAACGTGGTGATGTACGCATTAATCTTTTGGATCAAGCATGCAAAGAACATGACCTATCTTGTCGCCATAGTCATCCTGGTTTAAGACATGTGGCAGATAAATTGTTATTGAAAAAAGCTAAACAACGTTTCACATCCTGTGATGCCTCAGTGGGTGAGAGGATGGCAGCCCTGATTGTGATGAGTGCAATGAAAGGAAAGTTGATGATGCGTGGACATAAACATTGAGGAGTGAGGAATTGGAATGTGTTTGTATTCTATTTTTCTTTTGTCAATCCCTATGGTTATGAAATAAAAACAAAGGTTTACCAGAGCACCATGTTGTTTTATTTTTAAAAATCTTGATGTTGATAGCTGATTGTTCACTTTCACATTTCACACATTGCCATTTGTCAATTTGCAATTTACAGTTTTTAAAAAAGTTCATTTCAAGTTTTGCGTTTTTGATGATATGGATTTTTCCATTTTTGTTGACGACACTTTTTAAACAATGTCTGTTTGAAGTTTTTCTGAATATTCATATTTCACACATGGCCATTTCCAGCTTTTTAAGATGTCTGTTTTAAGTTTTGCGTTTTTGGTGATATCGAAACATGGATTTTCCATTTTGTTTACACATTTTTCCATTTGGTGTATGTTGAAAGTTGAGATTTGTCAATGATGTTGATGCGAGTGCTTGACCATGATGATGCTGCAATGTGTTTATGGGTGTTTGGAGAAACGTCGAGGTCTACGACTACTGCAGGTAAGACTGTTTTTACAAAAATAATGTATATTGACAGCCACATTTCAAAGAAAACAAAACTATTGAAAACAAAATGAGTATATAAGTAACAATTTCCCCCTACCCACTCACCCTACCTCACCGTATTTGCTCTGGTCATACATATACACCAGCTTTCTCTCTCTACTCATACATTCACACCTGTCTTGGGAATCATGTAATGGAAAGGGAGGAGGAAATTGATGAGGATGCGAAAGGAGATTTAATATTGAGATCAGAATTTGATAGAGCTTTGGAAGACTTAAGCAGGAACAAAGCACCAGGCATAGATGATATACCGATTGAGTTGCTACGCTGCATAGGAGATGAAGGTCTGATCAGGTTATTTCACTTGGTGTGTAGGATTTATGTGACAGGTGAGGTACCCCCTGATTTCAAGAAGAATGTAATCATCCCTATACCAAAGAAAGTGGGAGCTGACAGATGCGAAGATTACCGTACAATCAGCTTGATTACTCATGCTTCAATGATCCTGTCTAGAATAATTTACAAGAGGATTTAAAGCCAGATAGAAACGGAGTTGGGTGAAGACCAGTTTGGTTTCAGGAGAAATGTAGGAACAAGGGAAGCTGTACTAAGTCTTAGGCTGATTTTGGAAGGTAGAATAAGGAAAGATAAGAGAACGTTCATGGCTTTTGTAGACTTAGAAAAGGCTTTTGATAATGTTGATTGGACTAAATTGTTTGACATTTTGAAATCGATTGGAATAAAGTACAGGGATAGGACGGTGATATACAATCTGTACAGAAATCAGACAGCAGTCATTCGAGTTGAAGGACATGAGAGAGAAGCTGGTATTCAGAAAGGTGTAAGGCAAGTCTGCAACTTATCACCCATACTTTTCAATCTTTACATTGAACAAGCAATGAAGGAAATTAGAGAAAAATTTAAAGTGGGAGCGAAGATTCAAGGAGAAATAATTTCAACTCTAAGATTTGCTGATGACATCGTCATCTTGGCCGACAAGCCTGAGGATTTGAAGGAGTTTTTGAATGGTATGGACTCCGTCTTACGGAAAGAATTCATGATGAAAAATAATAAATGTAAAACAAAAATACTGGAATGCAGCCGAAATAAATCAGAAACCTCTATGGAGATCAAATTGGCAGGTGAAAAGCTGAAGGAAGTAGGAGACTTCTGTTACTTAGGAAGCAGAATAACCAGTGATGGACGAAGCAAAGAGGATATAAAAAGTAGGTTGGCTCAGGCAAAGAAAGCATTTCTACAAAAAAAGGAATCTGCTGACATCGAATATAGATTTAGGTATTAGGAAGTCATTCTTGAAAGCCTTTGTCTGCAGCGTGGCGCTCTATGGAAGTGAAACTTGGACTATTGGTGCAGCAGAAAAGAGGAGAATTGAAGCATTTGAAATGTGGTGTTACAGGAGAATGATGAAGATCAGATGGGTAGATAGGGTTACAAACGAAGAGGTATTAAGACGAGTGGGAGAGGAGAGATGTTTCTGGCGACTGTTAATGAAGAGAAGAGATAGGTTGGTAGGACACATACTAAGACACCCAGGAATAGCAAGCTTAGTTATGGAAGGAAGGGTCGAGGACAAAAACTGTAGGGGTAGACCAAGGTTAGAATATGTTAAACAGATTGCCTCGGATGTAGGGTGTCGGAGCTATGTAGAGATGAAACGATTAGCTCAGGACAGGGAGGCATGGTGCGCTGCATCAAACCAGTCATAAGACTGAAGACTCAAACAACAACTTGGGAACAAACACAACCACTTTATTTATTCCCAAAAGCACATTCTCGACATGCACACTCATCCTAAAAGAACTTTTTAGTTTACCATTTACATTATAAAAAAATAATTAAATACTAGTCATTAAAGTTACTAAAAAATATTACTTATTTCATGTTTACAAAAAAACTCCAACTTTGTACAGCTTTAAAAGAATCAAACTATTTACCAATCAAAATTTTAAAAAAATATAAGGTTGCATACAACTTTTTTAAAGAGCAAAAGGTCCAAGTGGGTTGCCACTATTTGCAAAATCTACTATTTACAATGACAAAAAAATTACAAAATACTAAATCTAGAAGTTACAAAAAGCCATGTCCCTAAACGATTAAACAGAAAAATCACACCTCCTCCTCCTTGCGATCATAACCCTAGGGTAGGCTAGTGAGCAGGTCATCAGCCCACACACGTTTGTTATCCATGGAGGCGAGGGTGCGTTTTCTCTGTTCCACAAGATACAAATGATGGTTGCTGGATTGTATCCTGCACTGTGTATGAGACATAGCTTTGCCAGTGCGTAAAACCGCCAGGTAATCGTCTACACGTAGCGATTTTACCACCGCCCTACCTATACCTTTTGGCTTCCTTACAGTATAGTGTGCGATAAGCATACATTTTCGAGGCCAAACCTACGAATTCCGTCGTAACGGAATCACCGCATTCATCTTTTAAAACGCCCATTACCTTCTTGTTTTTTTATGGGTAGCTGAAACATGTTGTCAGCGCTATAGGAAGAAGTGTCGAACCAGTCACTATGTTGTCTCATGACGTCATAGGGGTTGCAGTGGCGAATGTGGTATATGAATGAGTCCGTATCCATATACAAAAGAGAGACGTTCTCAAAATTGCGTTTGGCAAACTCATAGTGGAATCGATACATGACCGATTTAGAAAAGTCTAAAATGACTTGGCCCAAGCAAATGGGCTTATCCATGGTCACGCTGGTCCTACTCAATTCAATAGTAGCCAAATCCTCATCGATAATGTTGATCGATTTGAAATTTGGCTTGGCAATGTACCGCCGGGCACCCCGCTGCCCCTCCCAGACATTGACCAATTTAATGTCACGGTATTTGCGGACATTCTCCATGGAATTGCCATAGATGCAGTTGTTCATTAATTTTAAAAAAATAATTTCACACTGCTGTGTTGCCATTTGACGGTTCTCTGTGTTGAGTTGCATGTATGGCTCGAGCCATGGTTTTTGAGCAAAAGAAATATCCCTATGGATTTTCTTCAACGCCATGCCTTGGGCGAGGCATTGCACCAACATTTGGATATGTAGCACATACCGATTTTTGTTGTAAAGTGTGCCCATGAGTTTTTCAATTTTCACTTTACTGTCAGGGGGAACCATTTGCTCAAGGCAGAATGGGACATCAGCATGTTCATCATACAAAGATGAGGGATATTCAATATCCACTTCTAAGACATATCCACGGCCTGTTACTTGGCTAGCCTTGATCACATCAAATTGTTTGTCTGTCAGCCAAGCAAACTTCCCATTAGGGCAAAGGCTGACTCATGGCGTAACATTACAAATTATTCACATCATAGTACATTAAGTACGATTCTGGTTTGTCTGGTGAATTATCAGGCATGTAGACATTGTTCGCTTCGGCATGGCGTTGGTTAAGCGACATAAAGCCGCCTCGAATGCCCTTTTCAAAAAATAGAACCATGTCTACTTCAGTGAGTAAATCCAATTCCACTTGAGTGTATTTCAAAGCGGCATCAAACGAGAGCCCAGGACTCGTACAATAGTGAGCCGGGTCAAGACCGTAAATGTGCTGACACAACTCACGGAATTTTTCAAACACATCGGTGAGGAGCAATACATCCAGTTTTAGGTAATGCCAAGCATATTCACCTAGAGTTTTGTTATCAAACACTCGCCAAACTTGACATGCATGTGCATAGTCTTCATCGGAAACGGTACTGCTTGTTAGTTTCGAGTAAAATTTCTCTTGTGGTGGGAGTTTTCTTAGCTTTAACACGTCCCAGCTGTTGCAGAAATCCTACGGGAATATACCTTTCCGATTGCACAATTGAAATTGCTCAGGATCTTCTTCTTATTCTGCGCGAATAGGTCTCCTAGGACCACGCGGAATCAACACTTCTTGGCCTTGTTGTTTGCCCAATAACTCTTCATGCGCAACGATTGAGATAGTCTTCGTTGCTGCGACCAGACGTGTCTGGTGGGTCTTCTCTCTTCTGCCTCAAAACCCCGTGTATTAGTAATTTTCCTAATTTCCTCTCGATCCTTGAGGTTGGGAAAACCTAATTCAGCCAAGTCCTTTTCCGCCTGTTTGTACCAATTGGACCTTGTTGCCTTTTTCTGCAAAAACGTATAGATTTTATTTGTTAACCTAGTTGGGTCCACTCTGTCCAAATGTCCCATGAATTGGATCCTTCTCATACGGATTGTGTCTGTGATTTTAGTAATTTTCAAATATATGTCAGCATTAGGTTTCGGAAGGTGAATTCCATCTTTAATTCTTGGTCCCAAAATTTTTCGCATGATTTTGCGTTCCTTAATCTCCAATTGATTTCTCAGTGTTTTATGTTGTAGATTAAGTGTCTCGGCTGCATAAAGGGCTGCAGACAAGAATACAGTTTTATAATGTTGAATTTTACAATGCCAAGAGTGGCATTTTTTTATAAACTTGATTTGTCAAATGGAAAGCAGTTTCCATTTTCTGTAGTCTTGCTTCTATAGCTTTTCTTTCGTTGCCAGTTTCATTGATCCATTCACCTAAATACTTGAAGTCTTTCACTCGGGAAACCTGACAATTACCGATGCGGAGTGTATTCGGAGCAGTTTTAATATCCGTCATAAATTTTGTTTTGTCAAAAAAAATCCGTAAGCCGATTTTTTCTGCTTGTTCTTGGAGTAATTCAAGTTGTTTCTGGGCATCAGATATGCTTGGAGCAATTAACGCCATGTCATCCGCAAATGCCAAACAGTCTAATGTTATCCCTTTGAGTTTTGGTACTAGTCTATGGGATGGTGCACCAGCTCGTCTCCATTCTCGGACAACTTTTTCGAGCGTACAATTAAACAACAATGGAGATAATCCATCTCCTTGACGCACCCCTGTATCAATTGAAAATTCTGCGCTCAGTCCTCCCATAAATTTAACCTTTGAACTTGTATTCAAGAGGGTATCTTTGATGATTGATTTTGTCTTGCGATCTAATCCAAATTCTGAGAGTACAGCAACAAGGGATTCACGGTAAATGCTGTCATAGGCCTTTGCAAAGTCAACAAAAGTAATAACATAATTTTTGTTTAACATTTTACGGAAGTAAGACATTGAGTTTTTCAAATTGATAATTTGCTCTGTACACGATCGGCCTTTCCGGAACCCACCTTGGTATTCACCAATCTCCGGATCCAGTTGAAGATAGGCACGGTTCAAAAGGGCTTTGGACAAAATTTTGTAAGTTACCGAGAGTAATGAGATCTCTCGGTAATTGCTTGGGTTCGTTTTGCTACCTTTCTTGTATACTGGATGGATGATCGCCATCTTCCAATCTGGAGGAATTTTTTCTGTTTGCCAGATTTCATCAATAATTTCTTTGAGTTTGATGATGAGGTTTTCCCCTACATTTTTCCATAGTTCTGCAATGATCTGGTCCTCTCCCGACGCTTTGTCGTTTTTCATGGATTGGATTATTTCATGAATTTCCTGTAGGTCCGGTGATTCCGTGTCAGGATTCCGTAGAGTATGACAAAATTGAAATGTTTCCTGAGGTTTCTCACAATTGAGTAGTTTACCAAAATAATCTGCAAGAAGTGCACAATTTTCAGAGTAGGAGTGGGCGATGTTCCCATGGTTGTTTTGAAACTGGAGATAAGGTGGTGAATATTTAGTTAATTTCTGCTTGAATGTTCTATAGTAATTTCTAGAATGATGTATCTTAAAGTCCTCTTCTATATCTATTAATTTAGTGTTTTCATGTTTTTTACGAATCACTCTTAGCGATTTTGTTACTGTTTTTCTAACGTCTTGAAAATATTGTAGCGTCCTTTCATTCTTGTTGCACATCCAGTTCTGCCATGCTTGTTGTCTTAGGTTTATGAGGTGGTCACACTCATCAGTCCACCATGCATGTTTCCGTACCCTCGTTAGAGGTGCAATTTTTTCAGCCGTTTTTAGAAGTTCAGCTTGAAGTTGCTGAACATTCTGTGGGGTTAACTTTTGTGTCTCTTGCGTGAATTCCATACTATTTTGTGTAAGATGGACATCATATCGACGGGGTGGTAATTTAGGAGCGAATTTCCTCCTTTCTGGGATAATGTCCAAAGAGAATTTTGTGGGGGTAATGGTCAGAGTCCAGATCTAAACCTTTGAGGACTTTAAGTTTCATGATTTCCGCCGTGTTGGAACGAGAGGTCAGTACATGGTCCAACTGAAATTCACCCAATAGTGGATTTGGTGAAATCCAAGTCTTAGTTTTTGATGATTTTTTCTTGAAAAATGTTGATTTAAAAAATAGATCATGGTTCCTGCATACCTCTATTAGTCTCATGCCATTGCTGTTAGTTTGCTTGTGACCTGACCATTTACCAACCCAGTATTTATACTCTTTTTCTTTGCCAATCTGGGCATTGAAATATACCCATTAAGATCTTAAACATGGTTTATTGGGATTCTCTGAAGAACATCGTCTAACAAGTTCCAGAATTCGTCTACTTTGTCAACGTCCTGTCTATTGGTAATAATGGTTGGTGCATGTCCATTGACTAGCGTGTAGATCTTATTAGCTGATTTAACTGTCATGGTGGAAAGTCGACCTGAGAAGGATTTAAAGTCCACAATAGAATCAAGTACTGTCTTGTCTACTATGAACCCAGTACCGAATTGAGGATAATTTGGCATAGCTGTACCCTTCCGAGTCAAAAGGGTGCTCATCAGTATACCGTGATTCTTGAAAAGCGATGATTCGGATTCTCCGCTCTCGAGATTTGTCAAGAATATTCTTAAGTCTTCCCATTTTCAAGAGGGAGTTGACATTAAAAGTCATTAACCACAGTTTGAATTTGGTCTGATTTTGTCTTTACGGGGTTTTGAGGTTCTCCGATTTACCTCATGGTGGGTAGCTTTTTGCTAGGAATTAACCCTACCCCCAAGGGAAGATGAAGAGAAAAGAAAAGGGAAGTGGGTTTCGGACTAAGGAGCAAGTGTGGATAATAGGACGAGAGTCCAACACCAAAGAAAATAAGTTTAAGTGAGTTAGTGGCGAGTGTCACCGCAAAGCCCGAGAAACACCTAAAATGGGTATGGACCTGGACGTAGCTAACGGGAAATGCGGCTGGAACTTGGGCTATTTGCCAGCAAATGGCATTTGTGCTTTCCCTTCCCAGCCTATATTTGACTACTATGGGGAAGGGTGGAAGTCTGGCAGGACAAAGAACGAGAGATTTGTTGTATATCCTTTCAAAGGAATCAGGTTTAATCAACGGTTTTGAAAGGCGCAAATAATTTAAATTCGCCGTGATGTTTTTTGTTCTTGGAATTGTAGGATTTCCAAGGAGCGACCGAATGCTTCCAGGCAGGGTAGCGATGAAGCAGTTATCGTGCTTTTAAAAGCAATTTGCTTGTTTTTGAAGCTTTTTGGTTTTACATTTTGGTAAGAACACCAATTGCTGCATTCAAGAAAGGCTAAGCTTCTATCCAGCAAAGTGCCGACTAAAAGTTTAGACAAGAAGAAAAACTTAAATTTGGAAAACCAACCATAAGTTATAGAGAAAGTCTCAACAAGCAGGAAGCTGGCGGAGCTAGCTATACTTGCCTTACTGGCTAGTTAGAATTAGCTATAAAATCTAAGAGCGACTTTGAAAAGGTTTTTGCGGAGAGTTTTTGTTCAAATGCAACAAATAGTGGAACCTTTTTTACTTTGATGCTCGAGTTTCTTAAAACGAGAATGAGCTTTCGGGTATAGTTAGGGGAGGTAGGATATTGCCTAATCGTTATTTTATAGAAAATGATGAAGCAAAAGGATATAGTTTGATTTATTTAACAATACGTAAAATTATGATAACTTTAACAACTGTAAAAGGATTACAGGACAATTAGCCTAATATCAAATGCAGCCAAAGTATTGCTTAGAATAATGGCCAGAAGACTGTATGGAAAGTTAGACACATATAATGTGGAAGAGCAGATCTGAATGCAACCTGTGAGCAGTATGGAATGCGCATTTAAGAGCAAGACAATGAGTATATGGTTATAAGCGCAAGATGGAAACATCAGGATAGGCCAGGACGATATTGAACAAGTGTCAGTTTTTAAATATCTAGGAAGCATACTAACGGATGATATCAGAAGCAGTAAAGAGGTAAGATCTCGCATTGCCGTTGCAAAAGAAGCCTTCAACAGAAAGAAAAGATTATTGTGTGGACGCTTGGACTTGAAGTTAAGGAACAGGCTGGCAAAATGCTTTGTTTGGAGTGCGGCACTTTGCGAAGCCAAGACCTGGACGCTAATGAAGGATGATGAAAGAAGACTAGAAGCGTTTGAAATGTGGTTGTGGAGGAGAATGGAAGGGATATCCTGGGTGGAAAGGGTCCGGAATGAGGAGGTATTGGAGAAAATAGGAGGCTGTTACATACCATCCATACAAGGGAGAGGTACTGGCTTGGACACTGACTGCGAAGAGAGTGTTTGCTAAGGGATGCCCTCGAAGGATCGGTAAACGGAAAGAGAGGAAGAGAACGGTGAAGGTACCAGCTGGTGAACAGTGTCAAAATGGCAGGAAATTATCACCTAACAAAGAGAACGGCTGAAGACTTATCGGCTCTCCCTAGCATTTACATGGTTGCATTTCAAAACAGTATCAAATATCTCTTAACACCTGCACCTCAAACAAGTCTTCACGGTTACTTGACATCTGTTACGTCTTCCTCTCTTGCTGAATTTAGTTGCTCATAATGTTGGTTGGTATTATCTTCTCTATAGTGTGAATTTCATACTAATTGTAACATAACTTCTTCACTTGTTTTAATTGTAGTATATGAATGTACTGCTTTCAGATTTAGCACATATTCTAGTAATTTAGCACTGAGAAAAAAAATTCTCGTTCAATTCAAACACGTGCTCAGTTTCACGTTTAAATCACTGTTACTTATACCTTATTTTATCGGAGTAATAGTGATTTTAAAGCCTGCAACTATTAATTTGCGCAGTACAAATAATTCTGAACATTATTTGAGCTCTTCCGTGTCGGTGTAGAACTTTCCAGTTAAAATGAAATGTGCGCAAACCACACAGTTCGCAAAATTCAATAATCAAACATTTTTTCCCACACTCAATAACAAATAATCTGAACTCTATTTCACAACTTATACTCAATTCTATACACTGTGGATTACCCTGGTGTTTGATGCTCGAATCTCTGTATCCACCCTCCGGCTTCCGGCTTCTCCATTCTGTAGCTAATCAGCGTAATCCTATATTCTTCTGGTTTGTTCGAAGTATTTCCATACAATGTACGTTAAATGGCTAAGTCAATTTATGTTATTGTCTGTTTCTTCAATCCCTATTAATTTTTATCGTGTTTTTCCAATGAATTCCATGGTTCGCTCCATTCTTTCACAGCCTTCACAAGTATCTGTTTTCGTGCCTGTCTTCATAATTGTACTCAGTTTACAATGTCGGAGATTGACTCGGCGTTGTCTCGTGCTCTGACATAGAATTCAGATCTTCGTGCGGTTTATAAAGTAGTAAACGTGGACAATATATTGAGAACAGCTGATGAAGTTACCCAAGTCTGGGGAGTTTACTCTGAAAACAGAACTAACATTCTGTACAAAATTTCTTATCTAGGTTTTGTACTGTATGTTGTAATGTTTTGAAGGAATTCACAGTAGTGAAAACCTGTTTAAGATTTAATTCCACCGATGCAAAGGAACATGTTTGTGAAACAAGTTATTTCTCTGCAGGATGATACTGATTTCAGTGAGGATATTAAGATAGAAGAATTCTCCATACCAGAGTTCGATCCATGCATCAAAACAGAAACTCAATCTTTAGCGAGTGGTGGAGATTTCAAAGAGGTAAGATCCTTATTGGGTTACTACTTGTTGCATTTTATAAAGGACATGACCTGATCGCCATCTTCTTCTCAAAAATGCTATTTAGGGATTCCAGAATTGTGTATGCAGACCATAGTGATGACCAATGGAACCTGTTTGCTATTAGGTTGTAGAAAGTACAGAAAATAGAAGACGTCTAGATTGATGGTAAAGCATTTTATTGTCCGACTTTTGCTTGACTCAAACTCATGACCTTCCTCTGTGTAAGCTGTTGGTGTATTCACTTAGGTAAAGGAGGATATATCTTAGTCCTCATAGGTGGAGAGTACATCATTATGAAGCCTGCATATCCTAAGCACAATCACGTTGTATTAGTTGCCTGTTGTGAACTTTGTATTTCTGTATGAAGAAGTTACACCAAACGATCCGATTATGCATGATGGCTTGTCGCATTATATTCCACCTTTCTTGGCAGACCAGCCAAACGGGAAGGTTAATATTATTAATTTTAGAAGAAGATCCTTATTCCCTGCCCTGTAGTAACTCTAGTAACTGCTGTTGATATAAAATGAGAATTCAATTGGCCTACTGCTTGCATTAGAAGCATAATGTAGTGACAAAATATATGTTAAATGGTCTACAAGCCACTCTCTCTAAAGGCGCTTTCTGTAATTGGATTACTGGGAGTTTTTTGAAAATGTATCTGCCCTAGTCAAAAAGTTTGCAGTGTTTTGGTAAAATGTTATTGTGGAATATTGTTTATATGGCATATAAGAGTGATTTATACATTCATTCTTAAAAGCTGAGCTGGTGAAACTATTGAGGACCGAGTCACGGAAGTGACATGTACATGTATTATGTGCTGTGACTGAAATGGACCAAAGGATGGACTCGCAAGAGAAAAGGCTTTTATAGTCTTGCTGCTAGAAAATACAAAAATAATTCTTGCAGCCCTTAAGCCTATTACTTCTTTTAAAATATTCTTCTATACATTTTCTATCACACTTCAATTTGTTTTGGTTTCATCTCTACATAGCTACCACACCCTACATCCGAGGCAATCTGTTTAACATATTTTAAGCTTGGTCTTTCCCTATCGTTCTTATGCTCGACCCTACCTTCCATAACTAACTTTGCTATTTCTGGGTGTCTTAATACGTGTCCAACCAACCGGTCTCTTCTTTTCATTAGCAGTTGCCAGAAACATCTCTCTTCTCCTACTCGCCTTATTACCTAACTCTATATTCGATGTCCACAGATTCCTCTTTTCTAAAAATGAATTCCTTGCCTGAGCCAACCTACTTTTTATACCCTCTTTGTTTCATCCATCACTGGCTATTTTGCTTACTTAACAGAAGTCTCCTACATTCTTTAGCTTTTCACCTGCCTATTCGACGTCCATAGGGGTTTCTGATTTCTTTCGGATGCATTCCAATATTTTTGTTTTAAATTTATTCATTTTCATCATGAATTCTTTCCTCAAGACAGAATCCATACCATTTAAAAGCTCATTCAAATCCTCTGTTGTAACGGCTAAGATGACGATGTCATGAGCAAATCTGAGACTTGCCATTATTTGTGTTTGAATCCCTACTCCTACTTTGAATTTTTCACCAATTTCGTTCATTGCCTTTGCAATTAATACATTCAAAAGTATGGGTGATTAGTTGCGGCCTTGCCTTACACCTTTCTGAATACCAGCTTTCTAAGTCTACAAATGCCATGAACATTATCTTATCTTTCCTTATTCTACCTAAGACTTAGTACAGCTTCTCTTGTTCCTACATTTCTCCTGAAACCAAACTAGTCTTCACCCAACTCAGTTTCTATCTGGCTTTCCATCCTCTTGTACATTATTCTAGACAGGATCTTTGAAGAATGAGTAATCAAGTTGATTGTACGGTAATCTTCACATCTGTCAGCTCCCACTTTCTTTGGTATAGGGATGATAACATTTTTCTTGAAATCAGAGGGTACCTCACCTGTCTCATAAATCCGACACACCAAGTGAAATAACCTGATCACACCAACATCACCTATGCAGCGTAGCAACTCAATCGGTATATCATCTATGCCTATTGATTTGTTTGATCTGTCAAATTCTGATTTACTTGACCTACAAAGGAGGGATATCTTTGATCAGATCTAGATGAGACTTGTATAATGCAATGATCAAGAAGAAGAAAGTAATTTCAGTCAATTGTACAGCTGATAAATCCTTTTTCTAAGTTGATCTGTGCAGTGAAGTTCCATTATTTGTTATTGATTGTGTACAAGCATAAAATGAGATCAAATAAATTAATGATTCATTCTTGTTGCTAGGATATAACAGAAGAAACCCATGATGAAGAGATTGATGAAAGTGGAAATCATATAAATGAGTAAGTGAACAACATAACAAGGAAAACTCTTATTGTCTTTTTTTAATGTATGAAAACTGAACATGTTGGATGTGAAGAATTTTGTTTACAAATCAGTTATTTTCTTGTTTTTATCCTTGAATGATTTTGTATTTGTCTGTCGTGAAAGGTCATTGATATTCACGTTTTAGTTGGCAGCTCTCATTCAGAGTTTTAGCTGTTGGAAGTATTCAAGTACATATATGGTATCCAGTATGAATGTTATTGCACTTATAACCTAATAGGTGTACCCGCCATGCGTTGCGTTGCCAATCAAAGAAAAAAGTGCTTCAGTTTTAACTTTGTTTATTGAAGTGCGCACAACATTCAACGAAGTTCAATTGTTAAAATGATTAGCTTGCCGAAACTCATTTGTTGAAACAACTAGCACACCACCATTTGTGACATGGATTTACTAATAAAGAAACTTTCTCGTGCTTGCAAAACTTATTTGTTGAAACGAATGCAAAAGTTTCATATACATGAAACCACAAGTCGATTTGAGTTCTTGTTCTTGAAACAAAGCTAAGCATATGACACAATGTAATGGTCGCACCACGCGACTCCTTCATTTCAGGCAGATTGTGTGGGATGTTCCCAACAGCAGAGTTCAATCATCTTTTCGTTTTAATAAACAAATGTACAATCAGGGAATTGACCCGCAAATCCTAATCCATTTTTTGAAGATGATTATAAATCCTGGGATATGTTAATGCCTTTTCCGCAAATGTACAGTGAGCGTGAAAGTAAGCTGAGGCATAAAATAAATAAATACATTAAATTTAAAAATTATAATAACTCAACAATATAGAGACAATGAATTGAAATAAAGTTGGTACAATACAATACTATGCATGCCATTTTAACAATTAACAATTCCTCACTGTTTCAGTACGGTACAGAATCACTGTAATAATACAGTAGCAGAACTGAGAACTACCCCTGCCATCCTAAAAGTGGTCTTCCGTTGCTTCCCCACTTCTACTCGAAGCAAATGCTGATGACCATGATATAAACCATATTATCATTAACCAACTTCAATGTATATACTCCATTGGCCTACTGATCCTAAGCAGTGCACCTGGGGGTGTCAAGACATCTGCACACACATTCAGCGTTTCTAACAATGTTTACTCTCAGTTCACCTACAAACAAAAGCCAGGTAGCCTGGGAATGACGAACCCCCTGGATATACATTGTCCCAAACAATGTACGTATGAAACTCACCTACAAATCAAAACCAGGTCACTGAGTTTCTCTGCCTGCTCGCAGCATGGAGCGGTGATTTAGTGTGAGGCGTGTTGCCTATGTAGTCCGTGCTTCATACTCAAGTAATGCAATGTGACAGCCGTGAGGACTATCTCGTGGCGTGGTGAGGTAAGTAGTTCGAATCCCACCTTGGACACAAACTTTTGTCATTGTTTTTGTTGTTGGATCCAAGATAAAAAAAAAGTTCAAGATTGGTTTTGGCACCGCCAAAAAGAAAGCAGCGCTTTGAAGAAATAACATTGTCAGTGCTAGAAAATGAAGTTATCAGTGTACAAAATTATACTGTAGATAGTGGTCCAAAACATAAGCTGAGGCATCTGTGGGTTCATGATCCCGGGACGAACGTGGGTGACGTGTCTGGTAATTTTGATGGAAGACTGTGGTTGTGCTGGCTCAAGACCTGGACCGAAACCTGTGTTGCGGCTGCGTGAAGAGGCGGCTGCGTTTCCAGGGTACAATGTAAAGGTGAGGCACAAACCGCAGAACAAAGGTCGTGGACAATAACCTGGTTTGTGCTAGCATGGAGTCGACTGCGTCGCTCAGGTTTGTCTAATGACGAGTTCGGGTGTCCAGGAGAGTGCCGCCCGTGACTGTAGATTGAGCAGTTGCTTGTTGTCCACAGACTCTGCACAAAACCAGCAGAGCTCTCGACTGACTTAATGATTCATTGCAGCCCATTTCGTTTACTGACTGCACTATCGTATACATGTCACTCAACTGCGTGGCATCCGTATACATTTGGAAGGATAGTCTGGAATTTTTCAGATGGAGAGGCAATTCTAGACGTTACGTGAATTAAGCATTGTCTTGTAGTACACACTTACATCATATTACATCTTAATGGAAAGAAAAACAAAAACAGATAGTCTCATAATTTAACATCTAAATTCAAAATATAGTCCTTTGATGCAGGAGTTATTGAGGTATGTTACCACCATAGGCTCGTATAGGACAGTGTTTCATTATTTGTCTGTCGGCTCCACAGTCACACGGTAACCTGTTCCACTTGAACAAACACCAGAATAATTGGTTCTGAACCGGTGCAATTTCGACCATATCCGACGAGGAAGATCAAATCCAGGTACTTAAGATGTGACAGATGTCATGTCTCGGCACTTCTGTTGAGCAAAAATCTTCCAATCATGAGACCACTGCTGGACTATGTCAAAGTTCTCAATGATAAGTCTCGTTGCTGTCTTCACAGGGGGCTGCCTTGTGCAAAGTCTGGCTAGACAGGCAGCAGGTATGTCAGCGTCAATAGGAAGATCCTGATTGTATGTTGTGGATCACCTTTTAAGCTGGGTCTGAGCTACGAGCCTGGCATGTTTGATGATCTGAGTGGCCTGTGCTCTAATTGCATCTGTTTCGAAGACTGGTGGATTACGCTTTGAGGATTCTACCGCGCAAGTAAATCTTCCCTAGGAAGACGTCTCGGCCTGATGGCGAAATTAAGTACATTGCTTCGGATGTAGGATGTGGTAGCTTTGTAAAGATGAATAAATTGATAACTTCCAGATTTGGAGACATGGAGTGCTGAATTGGAAGGGTCCAAAGGCTGGTGACTCAAAAAACAACAACAACAACGGTAATATATACTTGTCACTCATCAATTAACAGCCTTTGTGAAATCTCACCGTATTACTCGCGCAAGAATAGACTCATTTTCTTGAACATCGGAGAAGGTCAATCAGTGATGCAAAGGGAGGGGCATAAGCACCGTGCCCTTTACGGGACCTGGCCTATAGAAAATCTAACGTATTTTGATTGGAAGATTGTGGTGGCTATGATACGCTTCCAATTCAGTCATGCTGTCAGAGCTATGAATCCAAAATCTCCGACTAGTCACACCTGTAAGATATACATATAAGGGCTTCGTTGGCGTAGTCGGTAGCATGTTGAACTCCTATGCCCAAGGTTGAAGGTTCAAACTGGGACAAAGTCGCCAGATTTTAAAGAGCGTTAAAATCCTTCAGCATGCCTTCCTTCAGAGGGAAAGTAAAGCCGGCGGGACCATGTCAGATTTATGGCATGTAAAACAACCAACCACTGCAATTAGTGGTGTGTATCCAAACTTTTAGGTTATATTTCGCTGGTTAGCAACACCCTATCAAGTTCCAACGTTCGCCATTAGGTGTCAGTGACAGTAGCATCTGCTAGCCAAAGTTGGAGCTACTTGAAATTCAAATGTCTGGGAGCCTATGGGCGTTCATTGAAAATACCCTGCTATGGCCATTGACTGCAAATCGTATATCATGTATCATATATCATAATCTTATAATATAATGTTCGTTTGTTCGTCTTTTATGCGTTCATAAACCATTCATCCGATTGCGATCAAATTTTGGTGAGTTGTTGTGCACACTCCCGGGATGGTTGCAGATATAGTTAATCCAATTTATAATAGATAGCGCGCGAGTAATTTAAACAAATGAGTGTTGGCGATGCGTTCATATGCAATTCATCCGATTGCTATCAAATTTTGGCGAGTTGTTGTGCACACTCCCGGGTACGTTATAGGCATATTGAATCCAATTTACAATAGATGGCGCGTGAGTAGCTTCAACAAAATGGCGTGCGATTCGTTCCAAAATGTCCCGCATGCATTCATATACCATTCATCCCATTGCGATGAAACTTGGGTGAGGTGTTGTGTACTCTTCAGGGAAGGTTTCTGGCTGAGTAAATCCACTTTAAAATAGGTAGCGCACAAATAGATTCAACAAATGAGCGACGACGCGCAAAGCGTTTCAACAAAGTTCCGTATGCGTTCATATACCATTCGTCCGATAGCGATGAAACTTAGGTCAATTGTTGTGTACAATCCAGGAATGGTTTCTGGCTTAGTAAATCCATTTTATAATAGGTAGCGCACGAGTAGATTCAACAAATGAGCGATGGCATGCGAATCGTTTCAACAAAGTACCGTATGCGTTCATACACCAATCATCCGATGGCGATGAAACTTTGGTGAATCGTTGAGTATGCTCCAGGGAAGGTTTCTGACTTAGAAGATCCATTATAGAACAGGTAGCGTACGAGTAGATTCTACAAATGAGTAACAACACGTAGCGTACGAGTAGATTCAACAAATGAGTGACAACATGCGAATCGTTTAAAAAAATCCCGTATGCGTTCAAATGCCATTCATCCGATTGAGATGAAACTTTGATGAGTTGTTGTGTACACGCCAGGGGAGGTTTTTGATTTAGTAAATCCGTCTTACAATAGGTAGTGTGCGAGTAGATGCAACAAATAAGTGACGACGCGCGAGGCGTTTCAACAAAATCCCATATGCGTTCATATACCATTCATCGGTTGCGGTGAAACTTTGATGAGTTGTTGTGTACACTTAGCTGAAAGTTTCTAACTTAGTAAATCCATTTCACAGTAGGTAGCGCACGAGTAGATTCAACAATTGAGTGACAACACGCGAATCGTTTAAAGAAAATTCCGTGTGCGTTAATATGCCATTCATCCGATTGCGATGAAACATTGGTGAGTTGATGTGCACGCGCCCACGGATGTTTCTAAATCAGTTAATCCATTTTACGATAGTTTAAGAGGCAGTTAACGGAAATAAAATAAAATAATGTATATCCAAAAGCACTCCAAGAAACAAAATTACAACGCCAACTCTTTTGTTGATTGGCATTGGAACGTATGCCGCGTAGAGCTCAGGCTATGTGTAAAGCGTTGTATTGATGAGTGGAAACGCCATCATTTACCGGTACTTCTTGAAAACAAGTATACGGTACTGGTATTAATAAAAGTAACACCTTTTATATGTATACTACATAGATCTCTAGGTCCTTATAGTATTATTCTACTTCTGTGATAATGTACCGCTCTTAAACTGTTAGTACTACTGATTTCAGTCTGACATGTCCAGATACATCGGATCCTGCTGTAGGAAAAATGTATGCTTTTGGTACTAGTGGAAGACAATTTACTAACACTGCATCTAGAGGAAAATTTACCATCATACAAAAATTGAAGCCAAACATTGTTAGTCATCTCGGTAAAAGGGCATATTCATGTGTCTGTTAGGTAGTCAGCCCGAAGGCTGGTTGGATCCTCAAAAGCACCACCGTTACGTTATGTGAGTAGATACCTACAAAAACCCAAGGCAGTGCTATATTGAGGCGTTCTAGACAAGAAGAGGAGTGAGGTAGTTTGTCATTGCTTTCCTCACTGAGTCAGAACAGTAGTCCAAACCCTATGAGTAGAACCTTGCACAGCATTCACAGGCACTGACTGTGCCCTGAATGCCATTACTAAACACCACCCATACCTCAGTAGCTTCCATATAATCACAGCCATGAGTGAGACTGAGACATCGGTGAAAAGCCACCTTTTACTCTAGCCTGTGCCAAATGACAAATGCAAATGTACTGTATTCATCAAGAGATGGCAAACAGGCCACATATTCATGTAGCGTATGTGAATCCAAATTTACCAGCAGAGCAAATTTGAAGAGACACATGCTCATCCATAGCGGCGAGAAGCCATTTTCATGAAGCGTATGTGAATCCAAATATACAAGGAGAGAAAACTTGAAGAGACACATGCTCATCCATAGCGGCGAGAAGCCATTTTCAAGTAGCGTATGTCAATCCAAATTTACTAGGAGAAAAAATTTGAAGACACACACATGATGATCCATAGCGGCGAAAGGCCGTTTTCATGCAGCGTATGTGAATCCAAATTTACACGCAGAGGAGATTTGAAGAGACACGTGCTCATCCATTAAGGCGAGAAGCCAGTTTCATGTAGCGTTTGTGATTCCAAGATTTATCAGACAGGAAATTTGAAGACCCACTTGCTCACCCGTAGCGGCGAGAAACCTTTTTCCTGTAGCGCGTGTGAATCCAAATTTACGTGCAGAGGACAAATGAAGAGACACATGCTCATTCATAGCGGTGAGAAGCCATTTTCATGTCGAGTATGTGAATCCACATTTAAGCGCAGAGGACAATTGAAGGGACACATTCTCATCCATAGCGTTGAGAAACCCTATTCTTGTAGAGTGTGTGAATCCCCGTGTAACGAGAGAGGAAATTTGAAGACACACTCTCTGATCCATAGCGTCAAGAAACCCTTTTCGTGTAGCGTATGTGCATCTACGTTTAACCGGAACTTTAAAGACACACATGCTCATCCATAGTGGCGAGAAACCATTTTCATGTAGAGTATGTGAATCCAAGTGTCCCCCCCCAAGAGGACATTTGAAGCGACACGTGCTCATCCACAGCGGCGACAGGCCATACTCAGGTAGCGTCTGTGAATCCCCCTGTATTCAGAGAGGACGCTTGAAGGGAAACATGCTAATTCATAGTGACAAAAAGCCATATTCATGTTGCCTATGCAAAGGCAAATTTACGAGGAAGTATCTTTGAAGAAATCATGTTAATCCATAGCTGTTAGAAGCCAAATTCATGTAGCGTATCTGAATCCAAGTTAACCAGTAGCTGACATTTGATGATACACATGAAAATCCTTAGCGGCGAAAATCCATAGTCATGTGGCGTATTTGAATCAAAGTTTACCCTTAGAGGACATTTGATAATACAAATGCTTATCTATAACAGCGAGAAACAGTACTCATGCAGCGTATATGAATCCAAGTTTACCCAATGTGGACATTTCAAGACACACATGCACATCAACAGAGGCGAGTAATAATATTCATGTAGCGTATGTAAATCCAAGTTTATATTTAGAGGACATTTGAAAACACACTTGGTAATCCATAGCTGCGTGAAGCCATATTCATGTGTCGTATTCAAAGGCATATTTACAAAGGAGGAAAATTTAAGTTCGCAGTTGCCCATCCATAGCCGCTAGAAGCCATGTTCATGTAACATGCGAACCAAATTTAAACAGAGAATCATTGAAGAGTCTTGTTAATTCATAACGGTGTGAACTGGAGTAAAGTACTATCTGCAAAGCAAAATTTTTCTTTCAAGCAACATTTAAAAACACACTTCCTAAACAATTGAGCTGAGAAGCTATTGTTATGTTGTAATCGCAAAAATTCAATTTCCCTTTCAGTACGTGAGAACAGTTAATCACATTCTTATTAATGGTGGCAAGAAGCAACATTCACGTAGTATTTGTGAAACAACTCAGATCTATGGGGAAATTCGAGGACACAGGTTCTAATCAATAGATCCTAGAATCCATAGGCATATGGCAATTGCGTAGATTCATTTGCTGAGACATGACGTATGAATAATCATATTTTAATTCATTGTGGCAAGTTCGTACTTTACATTTGTAGCTGTTGCTTTTTGAGTCTTTATTCCCTTATCTGGTTTAATCCATCCCTCTGTACCTTTATGTCCTGAGTTAACCGTTTCATCTCTACAGTATACACTCGAGGTAATCTTTTTAACATAATCTAACCTTGGTCTATCCCTATAGTTCTTGTCCTCTACACCTCCTTTCTTATTAAAGAATGGTATTCCTGTGTGTCTTAATATGTGTCCTGCCAACTTATCTCGTTTCTTTTTTCGTAGTTGCCCGAAATATTTCCCCTTGCCTACACATATAAATACCTTTCAATTTGTTGCTCTGATAGCCATCTGATACTCTGTCACACACATTTAGAGAGCTCTTATTCTCCGCTTTTATGCTACTTCAAATGTCCAGGTTTCACTTCCTTAGGGTGCCACACGCCAGAAAAATTTCAAGGACACCTCTTAGTACCTATATCTGTATTTGATGTAAAAACAATCTTATTCTTCGTCCATGACTGTTTATTTTGCTTCTTAATTAGCAAGAGTCTCCTACTTCATTCTGTCACTTGCTAATTTGGTGTCAATGTAGGTTTCTGATTTCTTGTAGCTGCATTTCATGATTTTGGTATACATTAATTGATTTTCATCATGAATTACGTTCTAAATACTGTGCCCGTCTGTCCACCTGGGACGGACAGGCGATCGCTTGGAAGGCAACATGAGCACAGTGTGAGCATGAGTCTCAGAGCATCCTGGGTTATGTCGGCAAAAATCCTCAACACACTGCCCCCATGCTCCCCGTAAAGGATTCAAGGAAACAACACAACACTGAGTGAGAAGACATTATTTATACGAAAATCATTTCACATATTTATGCACAAAAGGCATTCTTTATCAGCACAAACACAATATTATGCACTTGACTGCGATGAAAATTAATCTGCGATGGCGAAACAAATAGTGATTTGTACTGTGACCGTTTGACGAACGTCCTACGACCGAACAAGTGCGCATCCGAACAACAGTCGAGCACAAAGACTCAAAAACATCTCGGGGTTAACAGTGAGCATTCCACAAAGGTGTAGAATAAAAAAATAAAAGCTTTGCTGTTCCGCAGATGCACACTACAGCAAGGATAGAAGGCATATTTCGAGAATCATGAATGACCACAGTATCAGTTAAGATAAAATTTGCATCAATTTAATTGATCTATTCAACCATCCTAATCTTAACAAGGGCATCCTCAGGGAGAAAAATAAAACACCACCTGGAAAAAATAACATCCTGCGCTTCCCCTGGGATCCTATACTATTTAATCATAGGTGTTGAATAACGTTCCAAAAAAATTAATTATGCAACGAAAACATCAACTTTTAAACATTTCATTGCGTTAGAATACCCATGAAATTAATAGTCCATCATGGTATTCTATTATATTATAAACGTTATTTACAGTAGTCAAATTCTGTTGATCACTGATCGTCCTATCAAACACATGAATAAAATTTTACTTCTGAAGTTCTACACCTTTCCATATTTACAAAAAATCATGGATAATCCTATGGGATATTCTCTTCCATGAAACGAGAAGAAATTGCAAAACATTACTAGAATTGTTAATTATGCAACTTAATGCAAGTCAGATCAAGTCGAACAAAGATGGATCCATTAGAAATATAATACAATTTATATTTCATTATTTCCACACAAGGAATATTCATATTAGAAATTAGAAATTATGGATCTGAGATTTGTCCTCGATAATAAAATAAATTATGGGATTAATTATTCAGTGATATTATTTGCAACTCAACCTTATTATTCCAACCAATTTCAAACACTTATGGATGATTCGTAGCTATTTCAAAATTTTCATCGGAACATGAGGCCGCATTTTAAATGCCCCATTTCTTTATGCACTTTATCAATTTGGTTTATTCCTTGATATCACAATATGGCAAAATTATTAGGCATTTTAATCTATCTGCCGGTTTATATCATTCAACCGGGAAATATGTAATTATGGTTAGAGCAAATTAAAGTAGAATCTAGAATTCCACTGATGACAAGATCTAGATAGCGGCGTGGGGCTGCAACAGCGGCACCGCCCTTCTTTTGAGTAATATGAGGCAACATCCTCCAAATTCCAACATTTCATTATATTCAACAACTATAATTCTTTTACATATTATTTTCACATATTGAACTTCCATCCAGTCATATTTACTGTATTTAATGGATTATCATAATTATTAATGGGAAAAATGCCTGCGCGCATTCCCAATTCAACTCATCACCCTATCAGATTTATCATATGAATGTTATAAGTAACTGTCTCCAATTAACCTGTTCAATTATCCGCTTGTCACCATAACAAAAATCCTCCTAATTGATACACCTTGCTCTAATAACAAAACTACGTTACGATTGCTTTATCAATCCAATGTGCATTAATTCATGTTAATTTCTTATTTCTCATATTTGTTTTAAAGAAACATCACCTAAATTATCCAAACTCATCCATTTATTATTATTAATATGAAATTCTCATGGATAATTACCATGTTCTATTTTTCATAAGATCCATTAAATTGTTATGAGTAGTGGGGTAGTGACAGAGCTGCTTCCAAAAGCAAGTTGTGAGCCCCTGCGACCTTGGAATGGAAGGAGCCATGCTAGGAGGGCGTGCTTGGATTCGTTTTTTTCGTCTCGTCGTGTTCTTTACGGGAATGTATGTGTCGAGAAGGTGAACATAGGGTTTTGGGTCTAAAAATGCGTTTTTCACATTCTTGCCGATTTTTGGAAAACGGAAACGTGATGATGACGTGTGTGATAGTATTTTTTCGTCTCAATGTCCTCTTTACGGAGATGTAGGTACGGAAAAGGTAAAAAGCTGGAAACACGGTTTTTGATGTAAAAATGGGTTTTTCTGATTTTCCCTTATATTGCGAAAACTGAAAACGTGAGGATGACGTGTATGATAGTATGTTTATAGGTTTAGTACAATTACCATGTATATAATTTTTTATAATAATGATGAAACTATTAGTTAAAATGATGGACTTTTGTCCTTTTTATATTTTGTGATTTAAAATAGCGTTTATAGCAATCAGTTGTAAAATATTGAAGGCAGCGCTCACAAATATGTTTCCTACCATCATGATTAGACACTTGGCTGCTTACTAGTTTTCCTAAATTATCTATCGAACAATAATGGCTTTTATCCCCATCAGACAGGAAAAGCAGGTGAATGTGATGTTGCTTTACCTGTTTGGTGGCATACAAGGGGCCCACAATATTGGATCCGTCGATGCCATACACCATAAAGGAGAAATTTGGATTATCTTTCTCAAATAAATGAATTCTATCTAGAGGCATGGGAAATGAAAAACGCTCGAGATTGAGAGTTTGTTTCATGTGGTTAAACAATTCTTTGTACTGCCCTGGTTTATGACCATTTCTGTCTTTACAGGGTTGCAAACAGCTAACTATACTCCACAAAAAGCAGCAATCGTCTTTATTGCGTATGTTGATCACTGCCTTTCTGGAAGCGATAAAGCTCGGTGTGGCAATATAGCTACTTCCTGCATTCAATGGATTGTATTTACAAATATTGATTTGCAAATAGGCAATGTTATTAAGGGCCATGCCTCTGGGACCCTGTTGCAACTTATCAAATTTAGTGATAAGCGCTTGAATAGCTTTCTCCTGATACCACGTTTCCAAATTATCAGCTATCAGTACTTTCTCCATTTTTGTACAAAGGTTGAAGGTGTGTTTCTATTCAACATTATTTTTTATCAACGTAAATGCACTTAGTAGTTCGAAATTTATTTTTAAAGCCTGATGCAATCTTAAGCCTTGTTCATATTCACTCAAAAAATGGGAAAACATACTTCCACAAAATCTTTAGGCAACAGACAGTGATTCGCATTGTAAATTCGGCCGGAGCAAACTCGCGTTTTGAAACATTTGGCCAAAGGCTGCCACATTAACACTTCGCTCTCTGATATAGAAATGATTATAAAATGGACTAATAAACGTGCAAACCTTACCTTAGAATAGGTTAATCCAAAACCAGCAATTCCACACGGCCACACTTATCGCTTTCACTGACTGGCACACAATCACACTCACAGGCACACAATGGTCGTAGCAATTTAATGATGATTCTTTACAATTGGCCCCAGCAGGAAATAATCACCAACAAAGGTTTCTGTTGATTTGTTTCCAACGATTTATCTGAAAAACAAACAAATACAATCCGTTATTAGTCATGGTTATATACATTAAACATGTGCATTCATTCATCCATTCATTCATTCATTCATTCATTCATAAGAGTTGCTAAAAACAAAAGGTTTCAAGTGTGCGCACATAGATAAGACACTCAGTCAAAAAGTAACAAGGTCATTTACAAAGAAAAGAATTAATCGATATTCATAGCTCACCTTTTTTTATTTCGCAAGCGTCAAGGTAGTTAAAGCCTGTTCACTCCATACACGTCTTCATTCTGAAACAATAATAAATACACGCCATAAGTTTATACATTTCCGTGAAATAAATGGCATAAATTTAACAACAACATCAAAAAATAATGGAACAACATGTACTCACCATATAATGAATTATAATGCTTTCAGCAAATGTGCTCTTTGCCGCCACTGTCACTATCACTGTTTCTCTGTCAGCTTTCCCAGATTAATGACGTTTTTTTTAATCTGCAACAAACGAAATCCCAAAAAATACCATCAGTCACTAACTTACTTTTCACGCATACACAAAATAACAATAAACATGTCATAATTAACAATAATGAACCTACCTTAGTACAAGTATGGCCGCGGTTCACGTAATGTTTTACAAAGAGCATAAGGCACTTGCATCCGTCACCTTCAAAGATGAACACAAGAATGATGAGTCTCTCTTACCCTCAGAACGTATATGTCTCCTCAACAAGATGCAAAGTTAACACTTTACTTTTTTTTTGTTCCTACGAGTAGGATGTCATGGAGCGCACAAGTCAGACTGATTCTCACAAGCTTTGCAAACTCTGCATGAGTGTGCGTGGGAATGCAATGATCAACTTTTCAACAGAGCTGTATGTCCTTCATCGCGATATCGAGTTACACGTCTGGGTCAGATAACAGCCACCTGCATGCGAACAACAGGCTGTTATCTATCTCTGCTGCGAGGCACGTACGATGATAAGACCAGTGTCTGTCTGGCTCGCCGCGGGTCAGTCTCAATGCTTTCAATTCTCATTTCATCAAGCAAGTTCTCTCTCTGCGTGTGAGCCCTGACCAGCCATGACAAATAATAATAATAATGCATAAGTGTTTTACCAACATCATAGCGCATAACATAACGTGACTTCAAATCTGGTTTCTTACTTTTTCCCCAGTTTTCCTCAACGATCTCGAAAAAAATGACGGAAACCATGATTTCTGCTTTTCCATACCTACATTCCCGTAAACAGAACAACGACACAAATACATCGACATGCCCATCATAAAAATCGCCTCATTCGTTTTCCAAATAACACGAAAATGAACAAAAAACACCTTTTCCATAAGAAAACCATGTTTCCAGCTTTTTACATTTTCCATATCTATATCCCCGTGAAGAGAATAAAGAGACGAAAACATACTATCACACACGTCATCCTCACGTTTTCGGTTTTCACAATATGAGGGAAAATCACAAAAACCCATTCTCCATAAAAAAACATGTTTCCAGCTTTTTACCTATTCCATACCTACATCTCCGTAAAGAGGACATTGAGACGAAAACATACTATCATACACGTCATCCTCACGTTTTCAGTTTTCGCAATATAAGGGAAAATCAGAAAAAACCATTTTTGACTAAAGAAATGTTTCCAGCTTTATAGCTTTTCCGTACCTACATCTCCGTAAAGAGGACAATGAGACGAAAACATACTATCACACACGTCATCCTCACGTTTTCGGTTTTCACAATATGAGGGAAAATCACAAAAACCCATTTTTACATCAAAAACCGTGTTTCCAGCTTTTTACCTTTTCCGTACCTACATCTCCGTAAAGAGGACATTGAGACGAAAAAATACTATCACACACGTCATCATCACGTTTCCGTTTTCCAAAAATCGGCAAGAATGTGAAAAACGCATTTTTAGACCCAAAACCCTGTGTTCACCTTCTCGACACCTACATTCCCGTAAAGAGCACGACGAGACGAAAAAAAACGAATCCAAGCACGCCCTCCTAGCATGGCTCCTTCCATTCCAAGGTCGCAGGGGCTCACAACTTGCTTTTGGAAGCAGCTCTGTCACTACCCCACTACTGTTATGAATATTCCTCCTTAATTCCCCATGTAAATTCTCATACATGATCATTTCGCATTATCATATTAAAGAAAATCCTTAGCCACCAGAAAAATCGAATCATTTCACGATAAATGACAATCAGAACTCATCTAAGACGAATTGCATCAAAATGACCAAGAACTACATTTAAATAAACAAATTACCATTAAACTATCTCAAAACAATCGCTAAAAATAACAATGTGCCAGAAAAATATGCACGGAACTGTACAACAAAAAAAATCAGGATGAAACTCGAACAGCCGGATGCCTTCCGAAAATATACTCATTCTTCGATATGCCCACCGTGGATATGCTATCTCAAAAGAATAAAAGAAAATTTGAAGGGTGGACAACATCAAAAAGATCCATGCTTATGTCCCAATATAATGCAGAAAATAAAGATCTATGGCGTGTAAAACGATTCCTAAATGGTTGAATGCTATAGTCTAAGGTCTGATATTCACCGGTACTAGATATTAAGAATAGAATAAGGGGCTCACGTCCATTTCAGATGTTCTTGAAGAAGCTCCAAGTTCCTGCGGAATGCCCTTAGTCTGAGCATAAAATCCCACGCGATCCTCCACACACGGAAATGTGTACCGATCACCTTCATGGCTCCACTGGTCTAAGTCCCAAGTATCCAGACGTCAGCATCCATCGTACACCCAATGCATATTTAACGCACCATAATACTGGCTCGACTCATGGTAGATTTCAAAAGTTCATACCGGCGTATCGCTACCATGACATCCTGATCGGATGGTCTTAACATCATAGCTTCTGCTATGAACAAGCACGTGTCTAATACTGTCACTGATTTTACGACAATCACCCGGTGTTTAACCGTCTCAAATATTTCCGAATAGTCACAGTAATGTTCCCGGTTACTTGATTGTAATCCTTCTGTAGTTATCGCAGTACGCTTACACACCTGTTTAGCCTTAATTCCATGTCAATTGCTAGCCAAAAATCTACCCTTAGTATGAGGTATTATATTCACATAACTCAAGTAAGGAGTTATTTCCAGCTCATATGCCTTAATATGCTGTGAGCTCGGGCCATACCCAACACAACTTTGCATTTACAAAAGCTAGTCCCATCTAGTAAAACTATCCTGAGCACATT
Organism: Meconema thalassinum; assembly: GCA_946902985.2. Classification (NCBI taxonomy): domain Eukaryota; kingdom Metazoa; phylum Arthropoda; class Insecta; order Orthoptera; family Tettigoniidae; genus Meconema; species Meconema thalassinum. Next base: position 29,644,384 of record OX336389.2, on the reverse strand, counting down.
TGAACAATGCCTCGTATGTAGGCTAATTTTGGCTTCCAGGTCAGGTACTCGTAACTTAAGATTGATTAAAAAGGAAGAAGGAAGATTGTAGTTTTACGTGACCGTGAAACTTGTGATTATGAGCCACGGGGGTTAAGATTGATTAAGCCGCCAAATACGACTGTGTCTCTCATTACAGCAGCTGGCTTTACCCTGCCAATCGTCAGGTGTTAGCATACAAACGCGCATCGCCGTCCGCGCATCTCTTCCAGCCTGCAAACTGCGGCAGTGAAACTCAACTCAGTCAGGCGCTCGCTTCAAATTCAAAATATAGCCGCGACAAAAAACAACATCTCCATAACCAGCAACTGACGCTCTTTCACACGGTTACAGTACATCTCGAAATAAAAATATTCATAGTTTTTATCTTAAGAATCCATTTGTATGATTATAGTTGAAGAATACAATTTAATAATTTAACTCTCTACAAAGGAGCATGCACAATCATTTATATAAATAAATATTGAAAAAATTAAAGGATTTAAATTATGCCTCTTTTCGCTGCCTTATCCTCTAATATTTAAATTTAGGAGCTTCAAAATTGTTTCACACGTCATCATCAATCAAGTAACGTTATTTACAAGTCACCGAATAATTATACTTTTTTAAGGTAATATAATCTGAATTGGGAATTTTATCTACTCCCCTTGAATGTCAAAATTATAAGCTCATTATCTATCAAGTTATGAACAAAATATTTTTCCTTCACAGTTAAAACGTTGCATGTGCAGTACATGCAACGTTCTAATATTGTACTCCACTGCTCCTGTTATAGTAGTTGCAACGTTTTTCAAAGGGGATTTACTTTCTCATTATGTAAAGAAAAGTTTTTATTTCACATATACCTAACGTTTTCATATAAAATAATATAATTATTTTCCATTCAAACTAAATAAGAAAAAAATTTAAATCCATAGGAAATTATTCATTTTGACATCCCTTTCAGCACTTCCTGGCGTAGCAAAGTTCCTCGAATGCTGGTTGGACTGAAGAGCTGGAGTTGTTCACTGAACCATTTTCTTGGTTCAGCAGAGTCCATATTTCTATTCCGTCAATGATCTGACTATGGTATTTAAATATCTATTCCCTTATTATTATTAATTGATGTATTTCATTCTTTTATTATGTCATTTTACAGTCCTCCCCTTAGAGGGCGTGGTGGCGCAGCGGTAAAGCTGTTGGCCCCTCACCAAGGTGGAAGGAGTTCGATTCCCGGTCAATGCATGTGAGATTTTCGAAGTGAAATGTGAATTAAAATAAACAGAATACATATTGACCAAAGCTGAAAAATCAAAACTAATAAACACGAACCCGAAAATACCATCATTGAGGCGACAACCAAAAATACACAAAAAGGAGTGCCCAATGAGACCAAATAGTCAATTGTAGGAATACGCCTTATTACAAAATCAGCAAAGAGTTACTAATAATCTTAAAACACCGCCTTTCCATCGACAAAAACAACTCTGTAAAGAACACAACGGAATTAGTTACAGCATTGAACACCCTACAAATGAAACCTAGCATGAGGCTTGTATCTTTCGATGTAAATAACATGTACACCAATATTCCAATTAATGATGCAATCAACACTATCGAAAATAACTTAAAATCCAACAATTCGGCAAAAGAAACGGAAGAGATTGTGAGATTGCTGAGGGTCGTCCTCAGCCAAAACGTGTTTCAATTCGACAATAAAATGTACGCACAAACAGAAGGCTTAGCGATGGGATCACCACTAAGCGGACTAATCGCTGACATCTTCATTAATGCACTAGAAAATGAGTTCTTAGAAAATACTTCAACAAAGGGAATAGTTATACGGAAAAGATACGGAGATGATGTAATTTGCATCTACGATACTGAATTAACAAGCGAAGAAACAATTCTCCAATCCATTAATAGCCTACACCACTCAATGAAATTCACTAAGGAATCCGAAACAGATCGAAAAATAAATTATCTCGACATAACTATTGAACGTAAAGACAACGAGCTTTCATATTCCATATTCCGAAAAGCCACACAAAACTCGCATGCAATCGACATTCAGTCTAATCACCCCAGTACGCATAAATTAGCGGGGTTCAATTCATTGGTGCACAGGGCTTTAAACATACCTATGTCGAAAGAGAATTATGATAAGGAAATAAGAACCATTAAACTAATAGCAAAGGAAAACATTTTCCCGCCAAGCAAAATAGACCAAATTGTAGCCAATCATAAAAATAAAGATAAAAGATTCTGGACATTAATGAGAAAAAATTTCGCACGCTTCAACTATGTAAATGCGAACACATATAAAATCACTACTCTATTCAAAAGGCTAGGCATAAATATAGCATTCACAACGAATAATACGACCGGAAGGCACCTGCAAAATAGTAATCTTAATAAACAAGACCCGTATTCATAGTCAGGGGTATATTCTATTACATGCCAAGACACTGGTTGTCAAGCTAATTACATTGGACAGAGCGGAAGACGAGTGGATACACGTTATAATGAACATAGGAATGCGATAAGATACGGAACACATTCAGCCGTATGCGAACATATGTGTGACACGTGGCACAGCTTTACTAAAATCGAGACTGACCTAAAAATAATTCATCACGAATCGAAAGGCAAAGCCCTCGATATAAACGAAGCAATCGAGATTCACCTAGCCAAACAAAACAATCCCAAGAATCTAAATGAACACACTTTTATGGAGAGTTCACCCCTTTTCACTCTACTAAAAACACACACCCTGTCGAAAACAAGACACACCTTAGCGATACAGACAAGCTAGATAAAAAAAGGGGGAATATAGCGGGGGTTATAGGTAAATGTTATTTGGATCAGGCGTACCATGTACTTTTTTCTGCAATAAACCTAGGCCGGAATGCGCGGCCGTATTAAAAGTGTCGGGACGTCTTCAATAGACCGTGTACCACTTAGTTGAATGGCTTTTTAGTCCACGCGTGGCGAAGATAGTTCCACGGTCTTTAATAGTTGTAGATCTTCCTGTATTCAATAACATACATTCTTATCTAGATTTGGCAACGCCACACAAATAAACATGGCACTGACATCAGAAAGAACATAGGAACAAAAGGGGGAGAAAGGGAAAACCCAGTTCCGCCTAGTTTACACCCGGTTTAGTCGACTATAACTGGTGCCAGAGTGAACACGAAACAGCTTGAAGTTCCAGTTAGGGGACAACCGGATAAGTATTAGCCTGTATTATTACAGTATAACCATAGTTGATTTTGTATAACCATATTATCACCCCAAAAAGACAAATTCCGGATTATTATCATAATTTTAGAAGTTCACCTAACATTAGATATACTACATTTAGCATACACCGACAGTTGCATTACCAACACTGCAACTAAATAATTGTACTGTGACCGTTTGACCGAAGTCCCACGTCCACACGAATATCAATTTCAATATCCGCCGAGCATAAAACTCAACATCTCGGGGTCCATCTGAGTAAATTAAAGCGAATTAAACAAATCTAGCCGGACGGATATCGAAATTCACACTCCATAAAGGATGGAAGGAAGTGCAAATAATTTGTGAATAACACCAACTTCTAAAAAACACCTCAGTTTAATTTAACTGTCTGCTGGTCCTATTTGAATACAATGCTCCCCCAGGGAAAAATCTAATATTCCAGTCCTGAAAAATAAAGACATCCTGCGCTTCCCCTGGGCCCACATCTACATATAATTTACATAACGCATAAAATAAATTATTCACAGCCTTTAATCAAAATGAATTCACTATTTTAAAAATTTAATTTGATGTCTGAGAAAATCTTTAGTCCATCTCAGCATCTGTTTTAAATTAATTGTGTAAACTGTACATTTATCACTGATGTGCAGGAAAATATCAGTCCATCCTGACACCGTGATTTTAATATTTAAAAAAGTATTCCTTGAATCAAATTTCCAGAATTGTTTCAACCTCTGCGGTGAAATTTACATATCCCAACTCATATCTGGAAAATCACATTCCCAAAACGATGTGAAATCAAAAACACTAACACCATGACCATCATTTCCAAATTCAAAACTCTGAATGTACTCCAAACATTCTTCCACATTTTTATCATAAATAAATTTTATTCCGCATTGCATATTTTATTTAAATCCTCTGATTTAATTTCTTTAGTTTAATTCACTTTAATTTAATTCCTTTATTTATTTCCTTTGATTTATTTAATTTATTATTATTTAGAATAATACAAACTGGAATTTTATGAAAATTAATGGATCCACAAACCAATCAGCTATCAGCTTAAATTATTAATTTACTTACCATCCTCTGGACAAAAATGCCTCTCATACTGTAAATATGTGGAATAGGACACGGTAGGGCCTTCAGCAAAAACTAGGATGAGACATCAACTTATGCATATTTAAACGACTACAACATGTGGGCTATTATACAACAGTTTAGGAATGTAGAATTTCACTGACGATAGGCCATTAGCTTCCTATATGAGCGACAATATTGTCCTCATTTTAATCATATTTGGAGCAATTATCTGACCCTCAAAACTCAACTTCAAAAACCTCCTTCTTTAATTCATATTTTATTTTCACTTAATATTTGACCATTATATTCTTACTTTTACAATGACCCCTCAGCTACGCAGGCTGGGTTCAATGGCTTCTAAATATCCAGCATATGGGATCATGTTCTCCCTGATAATCACCTTAAATATCTCGGCCTCTCACATAGGTGTAATAAACTTATAAAGTCTTCTCCAACACACCCCTGTTTAACTGTCGCATTATTTCCAATACATAGTTCCTCATTTTATACAAAATTCGTATATGAATGACCTTCCGCTCCCAGTATCAAAAATCACGTTTTCGGCATGTCCCTCTATTCTAACTAAACTCCCAGATCATCAACTACGATCCATTATTCATCCAATTATTAATCACTATTATTACCGGGAATTATTATTATTATTATTGGAAAACGTTCCAAACAATATAATCATGTACTTATTATTATTATCATTATGGTTTGACTATCAGGCATACGGCCTTCCGATATCATATCTCAACTCCATTTACAAAGAAAATTATTTTACATAATTTTATTTTAAATTCGAATGTAAAAATTTATAAATTCACAGAAAATTCCGTTCCAGTAAATTATTATTCGCGAGGAATAATATTTAAACGCAATGTGGCTGTCCACATTACTCATCCATCAAAATACTAAAATGAGAAAACTCGACAAAATATTATTAACAATTAATTTAATTATAAACAAATAAATTTAAACAAACCCCTACAGCATTGTCAAAGTTCCCTAGCATAACGTTTAGACGTAGAATGGTTCAAAATAACCTCCGCATCGTAGCCTACTGCTATATCATGGCATTTCCAGCTGAGTTCCCCACACACTAGATTTCCATCAAAGAGATCCATTATTATAAATTGGCTGATAAATCCGCAAATGTACTGTAACTTCTTGAAAATAAATATCCAAACGCAGAATCCTACTAGCAGACAGTATAGTCGAAATTGAGAAATGCAGAAACACTAGTAACTAATAATAAAGTTGGCTTACATCGTGAAGTTCTTGTAGGCAGAATCCTTTTGACGTGGAGTCCGTGTATACCAGCTGATACACATTTATTCCCGTGCATAGACGTTCCGCATCACGTTTCTCCTAACTCCATCACTCACGACGATGTTCCCAAAAATCCCCTGACATCTCACCTCCATTTCTCTTAGCACATCATGATGACGGTTCGATCTATCATTCTCAAACAAATATGATGCATGTCCAGCAACATAATGTTATAAATATTCGAGTCCCAATCTAACACTTGCAGCTTTGTGCCACAGAAAATCTTCCTAACTCGACTGGTTCACTTTCCCGTTCTAGAATATTTACACCGGGTTCGAAATCAATTTGCAACCACGACTGTTGGTTCGATCCTTGCGTACTTGCTTATGGCCTTGATGTTTGGAGCGATACACTCACAATCTTAAAAGTGGTTTACGTAGTACACTAGTACCATTTCTAGTTTCTAGGCTACATTCCCTAGATGAGTAAGGAATATTATTCCCCAAAGCTCTGCACACACAAAAGCAATGGCTCATACGTCGGCTAAGATATCCTGACTGCAAGTAAGGAATATTATTCCCCAAAGCTCTGCACACACAAAAGCAATGGCTTGCCTATGTTGCCTATTTATGATATATGGATTTTAAGGCCCACATCATATTCGTTGATTGCTTTCCAAATCTTTTAGACTGGTATCCTCAAACTCAATTACCAAGCGTGACTTGACCTCGTGCGCCTGACGTCTCAAGCCAGAGTCTTCTCGCATCACCTCACACCTGTTGCATGTGACCTAACTCCCACCAGCCACGCGGATGGAAAACATAATCCTTGCTCCAAGGATTCTTCGCTTTCCAATATCTCCTGACCCAGTCGGCGGATTCTCTTGATCTCTTCGGTATTCTTCCTAGAAATGAGTACTGCATGTTCCCACGATGTTTTGGTGGTTCGACCTCTTCACATTAAAACTCGTAAATATACCATATGAGGTTCCTTCTGTCGATGCCCTCCCCATCTGGTGTCATCTTGATGAAACAAAACGCCTTGGCTCCGCGCGCTCTTCAAACACTTGATTCATCCAAAGAAAAACAATCGGTGGCCCTCATCCATATTGGCACATCTACCCCTCACGCAGGTAAAAAATAAAGTATGAACACATTTTTTTAAATTCCAAACATTGTTTTTCTGACTTCATACTCTAGCTCTTGAATGATATTTCTTGAAACAATCCTGGAAATATGTCATTGATACTCTATCCTTCTGATTGTTTTATCTACAATCGGCATTCTCTTTTCTTTCTTTCTCTCGGCGTTATTCATCATATGTTACCATATAATCGGATAAGCGAAAAGTATTAACTTATTCGGGTTGCTCAATCGCAGCTTTCTTCTTTCCTTTAGGATCTACTGACCCTTTTATCCCTGAAGTACTAGGTTGATTTTTACTAGCATCCCGCTCTCGCAAATATCTCTCACTCTCTTCGTGCCTTTGCTTTATATTTTGTCTTTGCTGCCTCGCAAACTCTTCGTTTCCTTGCCTTTTCCCTCTTGCAATTGTCTGTTCCAATTTTTATTTCTTCCCCAATTGTTCCATCGGTTGTTATATCTTCCTCTTCCACCGTACTGTTGTCTGTTCCAATTTCTTCTCTCCCCCGATGACTGTTCTTCTCTGCTTTGTTCCGGTGTTGTCTGACACTGCCTATCTGTTGCTACAGCGAACACGGCTTTACTATCATGCTTAGTATTTCTCTGGTGTAAAAACTGCGCGTTTGAGTGATCAAGACGTTGGAGTACCTCGTCGAACTCCTCCATATTTCCCACTCCTGCAGCTATAAATGTCCTCTGTACCTCTATCGGAAACTGACGAATCACTGCAGTGATCAGTTCGTAATCTAGCATGGGCGGATCTAAACATTGCAGTTTGTCCAATTGTCCCGTCAAATAATTAGAATATGTTGTCGGTAGTGAAGTAGAATACCTCTTCACATACAATTCCGATCTAATGTGTTGTTTCGTTTCCGGCGACCAAAATTTATTTAACAGTGCTTGAGCAAACTCCTCGTACGTTCTCATACTACACCGAAAAGCTCTAAACCAGCCAAGTGCAGGACCGTCTAAAAACCTACTGATTACCCTTATCTCCCGTTCCTTTGATATCGTAGCGTCTTTCAAATAATCTTTGACTTCGCGGAGAAATTCTACAGGTGACACCACTCCCGTTCCTGTAAATTTATTCGGCTTTTCTTCCGTACTCTTTATAACAGTGATAGGTTTAGAAGTATAAACAGTAGAAACTTCACCCGTTTTTCCTATCTCCGGCGATTTGTCCTGAATTCGCTTGGTATCGTCTATCACTTCAACTGACCTTTTCTCTGTTATCGACTTATATTTATCAAATTCTTGGCCTAAATCTTCAACAATCTTCTTCACGTTCTCTATCTCACTCTTACTAGAACCTTCAGTCCCTTCATTACCATTTCCCCTTATTTCTTCTATCAGCGTTTCATGTTTTTTATTGGAATTAGTTAATTGACTCTGTAATTTATCGATATTATCTAGTACTGATTTGATATCCCCAGTAATTACCTTGATTTCTGATGAAAAAGCTGTCCTCACATCCTGAATTTCCTTATGAGTATCCTGTATTAACTGTTCCTTAATTTCTTTTACTACAGTTTCCTTCACGCTATCCTACAAATCCTTAACCACCCCTTCTTTTAACTCACCCACGAGGATGTCATGAAAATATTTCGTAACTCTTTCAATGACTACCGCAGCATTTGTATTGCATTCCTTCAAAACATTTATTTCAAGTGTTGCAAGGTCATCTGCGGTCTTCCTAGCATTATTCTCTAACTTATCCTCAAGTGATCGCACAACCTTCTGCATATCGTTTTTATGTGTTTCTAAATCATCATTCATTAACTTCCGACTATCCTGAAGACTTTCTCTCATATGCCCATAGTTCGTTAACAGATTGTCTTTCATATTCTTTCCGTTTTCGACTATCCGTGCTTCCATTATCCTTAATCTCAGTTTCAAGACCAACGACTCTATCTTCTATCTTAGCATCTATCGATAGTGACAGACTCTAATGCTTTGATATTTTGCACCATTCTTTCCTCTAACGACCCTATTTTCTTAGACATATCCGACTTAAGCAAACTCGAATTTTCTGTGATTTTATTTGACCCTTTGTTTTCAAGGGAATCCGAATTCTCTTTAATTTGATTAGACATTTCAATTTTAAGAGAAGCAGATTTCTCTTCCATTTGATTAGAAATTTCAATTTTAAGAGAAGCAGAATTCTCTTCCATTTGATTAGAAATTTCAGTTTTAAGAGAAACAGAATTCTCTGCCATTTTGTTTTCAAGAAAAGCAGAATTCTTTTTAATTTCAGCTTTAAGAGAAACAGAATTCTCTGCCATTCTCCTTCCCAGTTCCTCAATCATCTTCTTGACTTCCTCCATCACCAACACAAATAATTTGAATGGGGGTAAGATGCCATTCGACGCCCAGGAACCTACATCTAAATCACTGGTGTACTGATTCTGCAATTTCAACCTTAAACTGAGGTTCACCCTATTCAAGATATTAAAATTTAAATTTACAGTTACATTTACTCAAAATACACAACAACAAATTCAACAAACTTCAAAGACAAAACTATGAAATTGTGAAATCACCAGTTATTGCATCCTATCATCAACTCCAATCTTCGATCTCGATCCAAATTTAAAATCCAAATCAAGACTGAAAATCGAAATCAAACAACCACCACACTACAAAACCCGCAAGCCCCACGTTGCTTGCGTCATTCTTCCCTCCTCTATGTGACCGTTTTACCGAAGTCCGTCGTCCACACGAATATGAATTTCAACATCCACCGAGCATAAGACTCAACATCTCGGGGTCCATCCGAGTAAAATAAAGCAAATTAAACAAAACTAGCCGGACGGATATCGAAATTCACACTCCATAAAGGATGGAAGGAAGTGTAAATAATTTGTGAATAACACCAGCCTTTAACCAAAATATATTCACTATTTTCAAAATTAAATTTGATGTCTGAGAAAATCTTTAGTCCATCTCAGCATCTGTTTTAAATTAATTGTGTAAACTGTACATTTATCACTGATGTGCAGGAAAATATCAGTCCACCCTGACACCGTGATTTTAATACTTACAAACGTGTCACTTGAATCACATTTTCAGAATTGTTTAAACCTCTGCGGTGAAATTCACATATCCTAACTCATATCTGGAAAATCACATTCCCAAAACGATGTGAAATCAAAAACACTAACACCATGACCATCATTTCCAAATTCAAGAATTTGAATGTACTCCAAACATTCTTCCACATTTTTATCGTAAATAAATTTTATTCCGCATTACATATTTTATTTAAATCCTCTGATTTAATTTCTTTAGTTTAATTCACTTTAATTTAATTCCTTTATTTATTTCCTTTGATTTATTTAATTTATTATTATTTAGAATATCCAAACTGGTATTTTATGAAAATTAATTGATCCACAAACCAATCAGCTATCAGCTTAAATTATTAATTTATTTACCATCCTCTGGACAAAAATGCCTCTCATACTGTAAATATGTGGAATAGGACACGGTAAGGCCTTCAGCAAAAACTAGGATGAGACATCAACATATGCATATTTAAACGACTACAACATGTGGGCTATTATACAACAGTTTAGGAATGTAGAATTTCACTGACGATAGGCCATTAGCTTCCTATATGAGCGGCTATATTGTCCTCATTTTAATCATATTTGAGCATGGAGCAATTATTTGACCCTCAAAACTCAACTTCAAAACCCTCCTTCATTAATTCATATTTTATTTTCACTTAACATTTGACCATTATATTCTTATTTTTATAATGACCCCTCAGCTACGCAGGCTGGGTTCAATGGCTTCTAAATAACCAGCATATGGGATCATGCTCTCCCTCACAATCACCATAAATATCTCGGCCTCTCGCATAGGTGTAATAAACTTTTAATGTCTTCTCAAACACACCCTTGTTTAACTGTCGCATTATTTCCAATACATAGTTCCTCATTTTATACAAAATTCGTATATGAATGACCTTCCGCTCCCAGTATCAAAAATCACGTTTTAGGCATGTCCCTCTATTCAAACTAAACTCCCAGATCATCAACTACGATCCATTATTCATCCAATTATTAATCACTATTATTACCGGGAATTATTATTATTATTATTAATATTTTTGGAAAACGTTCCAAACAATATAATCATTTGCTTATTATTATCATTATGGCTTGACTATCAGTCATACGGCCTTCCGATATAATATCTCAACATCATTTACAAAGAAAATACTAAACAACATTTTATTTTAAATTCAAATATAAACATTTAAAAATTCACACAAAATTCCATTCCAGTAAATTATTATTCCCGAGGAATAATATTTATACGCCATGTGGCTATCTACATTACACATCCATCAAAATACTAAATTGAGAAAACTCGACAAAAACATTATTAACAATTAATTTAATTATAAACAAATAAATTTAAACAAACTCCAACAGCATTATCAAAGTTTCCTAGCATAACGCTTAGAAGTAAAATGGTTCAAAATATCCTCCGCATCGTAGCCTACTGCTATATCGTGGCATTTCCAGCTGAGTTTCCCACACACTAGATTTCCATCAACGAGATACATTATTATAAATTGGTTGATAAATCCGCAAATGTACTGTAACTTCTTGAAAATAAATATCCAAACGCAGAATCCTACTAGCAGACAGTATAGTCGAAATTGAGAAATACAGAAACACTAGTAACTAATAATAAAGTTGGCTTACATCGTGAAGTTCTTGTAGGCAGAATCCTTTTGACGTAGAGTCCGTGTATACCAGCTTATACACATTTCTTCCCGTGCACAGACGTTCCGCATCACGTTTCGCCAAACTCCATCACTCACGACGATGTTCCCAAAAATCCCCTGACATCTCACCTCCAGTTCTCTTAGCACATCATGATGACGGTTCGATCTATCATTCTCAAACAAATATGATGCATGTCCAGCAACATAATGTTATAAATATTCGAGTCCCAATCTAACACTTGCAGCATTGTGCCACAGAAAATCTTCCTAACTCGACTGGTTCACTTTCCCGTTCTAGAATATTTACACCGGGTTCGAAATAATTTTGCAACCACGACTTTTGGTTCGATCCTCGCGTACTTGCTTATCGCCTTGATGTTTGGAGCGATACACTCACAATCTTAAGACTGGTTTACGTAGTACACTAGTACCATTTCTAGTTTCTAGGCTACATTCCCTAGATGAGTAAGGAATATTATTCCCCAAAGCTCTGCACACACAAAAGCAATGGCTCATACGTCGGCTAAGATATCCTGACTGTAAGTAAGGAATATTATTCCCCAAAGCTCTGCACACCAAAAGCAATGGCTTGCCTATGTTGCCGATTTATGATATATGGATTTTAAGGCTCTCATCATATTCGTTGATTGCTTTCCAAATCTTTTAGACTGGTATGCTCAAACTCAATTACCAAGCGTGACTTGACCTCGTGCGCCTGACGTCTCAAGCCAGAGTCTTCTCGCATCACCTCATACCTGTTACATGTGGCTTAACTCCCACCAGCCACGCGGATGAAAAACATAATCCTTGCGCCATGGAATCTTCGCTTTCCAATATCTCCTGACCCAGTCGACGGATTCTCTTGATCTCTTCAGTATTCTACCTAGAAATGAGTACTGCATGTTCCCACGATGTTTTGGTGGTTCGAACTCTTCACATTAAAACTGGTAAATATACCATATGAGGTTCCTTCTGTCGATGCTCTCCCCATCTGGTGTCATCTTGATGAAACAAAACGCCTTGGCTCCGCGCGCTCTTCAAACACTTGATTCATCCCAAGAAAAACAATCGGTGGCCCTCATCTATATGGGGACAGTACATATTGTATGTATTTTTCACCTGTATTCTCAAACATAGATGGTATAGCCTTAGTGATATGGATCTGATGATGAGCGCTTGAGGATCGAAACTAGTGTATTTATTAATCTCATGTAATTTATTTAAGAATTAGGGCATAACCCAGCTCTATTTGGGTACATTCGTGTTGACCGACAGAAAAGCACCAAACTTTTGTTTACTTAGGCAACACTGAAAAATGGCTTCAAACCTCACAATGTTATCAGGGTGATATCTGCAACAGTTTCGGAGATTTGAAATACCAATGAAATAATCCTCGCAGTTGCCATGTTGGATTGGTTAAACGTATTAAAATTCAAATGGCACGTTCAAAGTTGGACGAGTTTCATATGATGAAAATGGGATAAAAATATCTTCTAATTTTATACAAGACAAATATTAATTAAGATAAGTTCAAAGAATACCCTAAATCATTTAAGTATAAGGAACTCAGAAGGGAGAAGTTGAGTTTGACATGGAACAGACCATGTGAAAGGGCTTACTGCGTTCTCATATCCACCTCAATCTACTGCACTACTTCAACCATTCCCTCAACAGTCTACCTACACTCCTAAAGGGCTACAAAACATACCGGCGGAAGGGCCTGCAGAGTGTACTTTGTACAAAAGGATATAAGAACAAGGCAACCCTTATTACTCACGTGCGCATTTTAGCATGACACATATCGCCCACCACAGAAGCCTTAGTACATCTCGGAACTAAATAACATCACAGATATATTGCTTGAGAACTAATCTATACTTGTACAACGATTCAGTGGGATATGGTGATGTTTTCTTGTTGGTGTTACACAGTATGCACCATTCAAGGTGGGCTAGACCAGTATGGACGAACTATTGAGAAAGCTTGACTACACGAGTCCAATGCCAAATGTGGTTCAAAAAGGTCAGAGGCACGAATTCAAAGACATTAATACAGTCTACATGGATCAAGTTCAGCAAACTGATAAGCCTGCTGAAGAAAAAACTGAAAATGTAGGTCCTCACAGGAATAATTATTTTCGCAACAGATCACAAGGTTACCGTCCATATCAGCAAAGACGAGGCTGGAACAACAATAGAGGGAATTATAATAACGGAAGAGGTAGATACTATAATAACCAGTGCTACAATAGGAACTACAATAGAAATAACCAGAATCGGCATCAGAATTCTCAAGGTCAGGTTATGACACCCGACACGTATCAAGAGAGAGAGAAAGAAAGTCAGCAGTATCTGAAGGAATTACGAGAGAAGGAAGCTGAAAACCAGAAGAAAAGACAGGATGTAGTGATCGATCCTGGTCCTTCTACAAGTCAGCAGAACTTGGAAAACAGGAATTCAGGACAGAAGAGAAAGTAGAGAGGAGAGAATGCATTAGCCACACACAACCCAGAGAAGAAGAGACTTATGATTAAGGAACATAGAAGAAATATTATACAAGAGTAAGCCAATAATTCAATTTCGTGTTCAAGTGAATTGAGATATTTATAACACAGAGTTTAAAAACAATTTGCAACTGTTTTTAAAACGTGGTGAAGGGAGAATGCCCCCGTAAATTGAATTATATTGAGACCACGGTGGTTGTATTGGCAAATATGAATAAAGTTATGGCTGTCATAGTTGTGACGTGGATATTCATGACGTAATCACGGATGACGCAGACTTTATGCAAGTAGGCTGATTGAGCTGAGATTCTTGGTGACGTCATGATTTTGTTCGAGAAAGATCTGAGATTTACGACGCAGTCGCAGGGAAACGAGGAATTGTGCTAAGGAAGAAGTTACGCTATTGGAGGAAAGGCTCGAACCAATGAATGATAGTTTGGAGGGAGACGGAGATTACTGAAACTACCATATTTAATTACTTTTGGAATGCAGAATTGTGGAAATCCATTTTCAGTTATGGCATTGATTTGGAATTTTGAAGAAATTATTTTTGAGTTTTTGAAATTTGAAAATCCGTCAAGTATAGCCAAAGTTAGAACTCCTAGCAATGACGGAGGAACAAGCTATGGAAGGGATGGATACGCCCCTTAAGAAGTTGATAAAAGGTCTTGCACAGCAGAGAGGAGCTCTCAGATCTCATATCTCATATCTCATTTTCTCGTGTCTTATAGTGGTTTTTCTGATTATCACATTGTCAGAATTCGAGTGATCCAGTGAAGCAAGTCGTCATTAGCGCATGAGGTAGAGCCCACCGCATCGAACGAGCACGGAGCAGTGCAGCAGTACCATTTTACAGTTATTGAAACTAGGCGAAGTTGAAACGCACACATAAACGAGTCTACAAGATTATATATCAAGAGTTAGCGACTGACTTTAAGCTAATTCAATTGTGCATTACAGTATTAAAGTGTGTAGGAAAGTTGAACATTTTCACGATTATATTTTGGAAGATATTGGCATTTTAAGACTGCAGACAAAAGTGATTTTCTCGCCACCTGAGAAGCACTTTTATAATATCACATTCTACGCTACGGCTGACACGTGTATTGCAACCGTGATACTACATATTGCATTTGGTGATACAACGCTACATTCTACAATGCAACAATATAATCTGGCAGTACTTTCAACTATTTTTATAACGGAAGTGGAGATGGAAGACTAAATCTTTAATGCAATTGGGACATATATCGATGGAGTGAAATAGCAGCATGGAACTTCGCTAATCGTCTTTCTACAAAAGCGAGCATGTAGTGAACATCCAACTACACTCATGCATCGTAGTCCAACGCTGAATTATATCAAATGGCAGTGGAAATATTTTCATACTCCACAATTATGAACATTTCTGCGGAAATAATTGCAATAAACTTCATGGCGAATTTCTACCAGAACTTCAGGGAACTATCAAGAGAGGCCAGGGTAGACCCGGCTCACAAAGAAGAGTTTTGCCAGAAGGATGTCTATCGTCTACACGGAGCAGTGCAATTTCCGGAGGAGGAAGCAGTTCTATTCTCCGAGAGCGCTGGTTCCAGGTTCGAGGTCGGAGCACATCTTTACGTTGGTGAAATGGAACCATCAGCAGTCTTCTTTGGAAGATTTTCCTCTAGAACTTCAATCAACAGATAAGGTAGTCGTGAACGTTTCTTGTTTTATTTGAGCCATTTAGCGATATCTGAGCAACCATTTTTCCCATATTTTCTGTCCCATATATTTTGTCCCATATTCTTGCTTGATATTTCTGTACTCCGTACACTTTGATGATTTATGCCTTTTTCGACGATTTATTGAGACATTGTTATGTCATTGGCATATTTAAATAATTTTGGATCAGTTGAGACTGATAAATTATATTCTTTCAGTAATTTGCATATTTTCGTAGTCACGATTTGACTGTAAAGTTAACGATTTTCTATGGCAAATTTGAATTCAGACAGCGTGTCATTTTATTAAAGTAATTCAATTCAGTAAATTACTTTGACCAATTTTCTGTCATCCTCAAGAAAGAAGAATAATTAAAAGATTTTAGAGCGTTAAAATCTATTACTTTGTCGACGATCTTGGAAATACTAGTCGTTTTATGAACATGATTGCAACATAGACATTTATCGTCAGTTCCGAAATACCATTGCATTATAGACAATTTTATGAAATATGAACTTTGATTACGATTTATTGAATACACTATAGTAATGAACATTTGATAGGAGTTTTTCTCAATTCTAGATTGGAACAATAATGTTTGCATTCCACAGTCTAATTGTATTCTATTCGATTATTTATGCAGTTTAGATGAACTTTGATTGAAGATAGTATTTTTATACTACGATACTTTGGAGATATTAATCTCAATTTTGATAGACCAGGGAGGCGTGTCTAATCGTATTTGCTATAAAATTTATTTGTGATTGGCAAATTTTTACTTCATATCGATTCATGAATGAAACCCACGAAGGTTAAATATAATAACAGTTTTCGATACATTTAATGAATATAAGAATTTTTAAAGAGGAACTATGGATATATAATCGTTAGTTCAGTGGACGTGTAAAAGTCGCTGATGAATAATGCCCTTGAATAAGTGAAGGAGGTTCCCACAGTAATATTAATGAAGTTGATGAGTTTATAAGTGGAGGTTTTTGTAATTATTGTGGAAGATTTTGATGCCATATATATTGAGATATTTGATGAATTCTGGGCCTATTTTGTGCAATTTTGTACGTTTTGAGCGAGATATTTTTCCGCTGAGTGTATTGTCCAGGTCCTTTGAAAATTAATCATGTGAAGTTACTGTTGAAATTAACAAGAGTGTTTAAATAATTTGAGATAACGATTTTGAATGGAGGTTACCGTCACAAATAATAATAATAATTATTAAACCTTATTAAACATGAATGTAACATTTAAATATAACTAACCTTCATTGGTCGATTATATTACCACGATTTAAGTAATTATCTACCGGATAAACGTGTGGTTAAATGTATTTCTAAAATAAATAATATAAATATTGTAAATAATTATGTAAATATCTTTAATAATAATTGGAAATGAAAGGGATTAATAGAGGCCTGTATACATTTTTCAATTGTCGTTTGGCAATATTATAAACAATTTCTAATTGGTATAAATAATTAATGAGCATTTTGTTATAAACATTAAACATTTTGTTATTATACTCTAAACAACGCTAGTTAAACAATTGGATTATACCAGTAAACAAGATTTGGGATTATTAGAGTAATCCATTGATATTTGATTGGAGCATTTAAAAGATTTGCGTGATAATATTTGAGTGGAGACGTGATCATTTAAAGTGTTTTGAAAAGGAGCTAGGCTCTGATGTAACTAGCATATGCTAACGTTGGCTGGACAGGTGAGTCCATTTAAAGATGCAAGCATGCGACATGGTGCAGGTGGCCTGACAACTGTATGATAGAGGCCAAGGTCGTCTACATAGCAGCCTTGCAGTTATAAATAAAATGTGATGTTTATGAAAAAGGAAAACAAGTGCTATATGTCTCGTCCCAACTCCCTTATCCATTCCAAGTGTATTATTATTATTACGTTCTTATGAGCTAGAAAGCTGAAATTTTGTATGTAAAGTCTACAAGTCCTACAGGAGGACATGGTTATATTGACAATGGCTTCTGATCGCCACGTAATTTTGTTGTTGAATTTTTGTTAATTTATTCCTTTATGTGAAATAAATTATTGTACAGTTTAAAGTTTCTTGTTTTCGTCTTGGTTCATTTTAAATATCATGGTGGAGGTTATTGTGAGGGCATACTTTTAAGTGATCCAGTTGGCAACCCATACCCGAGATTAATTTGAATAGGTAAGTAAAAGGTAAGTATGAACCCCCGTATATTTTGGTGTGTTCCACAATAATTTCTTGTTAACTACTGTGCTCTAATCTCGGTAGTATCTGTCAGTGCCATTTTCATTGATGTAGCTGTGCCGTTGCGTTTGATTATTGGCAATCCGATTGAGGGGGCGGATATCTGACAGCCTACTATCCGGATTATCGGGGACAGTACCTGGTACACCTTTCGTTGCATAAAATACAAACGCAATTGCCATTCGGACTCTGGAAGGATTTGTTGGAGCATATCTTAAGATGGAATCCGTGAATGGCGAGACTCGTTATTATGTGTCTTTGATCTTGATTCTCGTTAGACCACGTTCTGTCCATCATGGCATCAGTGATAGAAAAAAGTCTGGATCTATCTCTCGTCTCTTTGCTCTTCTAGAATCCAAAAAATCAGTAGAGCATCTTGTAGCTGGCAAAGGTACTTTCAGTATGAGGTCTTCGATGAAGAAGATTCCTTTGCTTTGCTTTCCTTTGCCCCTTAAAACAACAATAACTAACTAACTCTTCTTATATATAAAAATGGAAACGTATATCGGTCCATTATATCATAGAGAGAAGTAAGAGAGCTGACCCGTTAAAAAATACGGTAAGTCTTCAAATAGTAAAGAAAAATGTCAATTAGGAAAGAAAATATCGGGATGAGAATTAAGGAAGAGAAGATATGGAAGAGAGGAGCCTGACAGAAGCAATGTCAGATCCTGTGGGTATCTAACCACTTCCTATCACTGTAGTTGAGACCAAATAACACTTAGATTCTATGAATTCACTTAAGCTATCTAAAACATGATATCTATTTTTTCTAGAGCATGGCACTCCGCTAACTTATCATTGACAAAGAGTTGACGGATGAGCAACCACTGGCAAGAACATTAGTTGTGTAAATGCTTAGCACAACTGCCTGGAATGTAAGGTACCATTCTGTTTGATCCGTTGGCGTTCACGTTTTCAAGAGATAGAAGAAGAAAGATGTGCCGATGGCTATTCATTAGAAATTGGATTGCTGATGGCCAAGTTACAATGATAACTTGGTTCAGCTTGCTTTTCTGTGGCAGTCTAACCTATAAGCAACAGGAGAGACAAACAGCAGCGCATTCACTTAAGGACAATCATATATCAAATGCCTTACATGATTGAGATTTACCATTTTGACTTCACCTATAATAGTATCCGGGGTGACAGCAGAGCGGAACTGCAGTTACAATACAATAACATCTGCTATTGTTAGGAGTTCTTATAGAAAACAAGACTAAGTAATCCAATCTTCCAAATTATATTCATTCTGAAAGTCATTCATCTTATATATAAAAATTGAAAGGTATATCTGTCCGAGTTTAATAGACTCCGACACCGTTTATCCGATTGCATTGAAATTTTGTAGGGTTGTAGTTCGCATCCCAAGGAAGGTTTTTGGCAACAATAATTTTTGATAGCCCTCTCCATTCCCTTCATTTCGGCCCTTTGGCACAAATCTACACCGTTTCACCGGGCTCAAATATCATCGCTTCACCGATCTGGACCGAATTTTACGTACGTACCTTTTGGAACAAGACGAGCAACACTATCTACTTGAAATTTCGGACAGCCCTCTTCATTCCCTTCATTTAGGCCCTTTGGCACAAATACTGAATGTACATGCCCCACAACCTTTATTATTTTATTTAAGGGCGTCATCAATGAGATGGGGACTTACAACATTGGTGAGGATTCATTATTTTACAGTATGAGCGGAAAAGATATTATTTCCCTTGCTTCTATGCATACTTTATTTGATTTTTCTGTTTTTCCGACAGAATCTATACCTTCTATTAGGGTCTTTTTTATTTATACAGTTGGTGACACTGTTCGTACGGAAGGTCTCGACACTGGTGTCTATCTATTTAACAGTCTGCTATTCCTTCATGTAAATATTAGGCTATCTCTTAGAGAGACAGAATGAAAGCAGAATGGGGCCTCGTGATATGTCGTTGCCATGGTAACGTTCATCAATTTCGCAGACCGGGAATGGTTTTCTGGCAATATCTCGAAAACCGTTCGTTTTAGGGTCTTAAAACGTGGGGTTCGTGATTACCACGAACATTGCTCCTCGCATTGTCGTGCGTAAAACGAGCCACGTCCCATATTTCTACGAGAAAATAGACAAGTAGACTATCATCCAATCCCTATCCTGATATATAAGAATGGAAATGCATATCTGTCCGAGATTAATACACTCCAACACCGTTTAACCGATTGCATTGAAATTTTGAAGGGTTGTAGTGCACACCCCAAGGAAGATTTTTGACAACAAAAATTTTAGATAGCCCTCTCCATTACCTTCATTTAATCCCTTGGGGAAGCATCTACACAGTTTCACCGAGCTGAAATCTACACCGTTTCACCGACTTGAACCGAATTTTACGTACTTACCATTTGGAACAAGACGAGTTACACTATCTCCTTGAAATTTCCCAGCCTTCTGCTTTCCCTTCATTTCTGCCCTTTGACACAAATCTACACCGTTTCACCAGGCTCAAATCTACACCGTTTTATTGACCTGAAGCGAATTTCACGTACTTGCTACTATGCATATTGTATTGCCCTGGGGTGTTGGTAGCTCGAGTTAGGGCGGTGACATCTAAAAGACGATGTAACTTGTACGCAGGGTAGTAAGAGTGTATGACTGGGTTGTGTAGCGAAGAGTGAATGAGACGGGGAAGACTGAGCGGTAACCTTGCTTACGCAGTGAGGAGCGAGCGCCTACTCAGTGTTTACAAATGTTAGACACGAGACGAGCGAGACTGCGTGGCGCAGCTGAATACAAGCTTGCTGGCGGCGAGCCGGGCTTTGATGAAGTGTTTCCCAACCTTCGTCAGCTGACGCCCCCCTTTTCAGATACGGGTGTTCTTCGCCCCCCCCCCCCCCGATCCCCCTCACCCCCCTCACCCCTTCTCCCTGACACTCATTGCTTGACGCGGAGGATATAGACCTAACCTAATACCACTAGAGTACATAATGGAATAGGCCTATCTATTACATACTAACTTCATTTTAGCACAATACCAAGAACACACTTTTACAACAAATCCTTAAATTAGTCAACAAATGTCAGTGAGAGGGTTGACACTGTTTTCTCTTGGTAAGATTCGGTATGTTTGGTTTGATATTTGGCAGAGCACAGCGTAGATCACTTGCAACATCAAGCCGACAGCGCTGCTTTGTTTCTATGACACTCAGCGTTGAAAATCCTGACTCGCATAAATATGTCTTTGAAAATGTAAGTTCAAACTGTTCAAAGCTTCAAAGAAATCACAAAGATATGCCAACGAGACGATAAAATTGGCATAATTTTGCTCCTTACAATGCAGAAAATTCCTTATTTCGCCTCCAACCTCGCGGCTTCGCAGAGGTTTGTGCCGAAAGTTGGCAATTACCAGTGCTTTTGAACGATTGACTTGGTGCGACAATCACCTGGAGAGATTCGAAAAATGTTTATTTTACAAAATTGTAATATTTAAGTTTAAAAAACTTAATTTGGAAATCATTTCACGCCCCCCTTGATTAAGTCCCACGCCCCCCTAGGGGGGCGCACCCCCCAGTTTGGGAAGCCCTGGATTAGAGGGTTCAATAAATACAAGGAGGCAGTTTAAGAGGGTGTGAATGATTTAATTATTATACGTGTGAAGTGTGCAATGAGTCGCTAGTTAGACTTAGCGACGTGAAGAATACAAGAAAGGATGATATGATTACAAGTATTGGGTTTGGATTTAGAAAGGAGTTGCTTATGATAACCTAGAGTACACTTACCAGGCTGCAGAGCGGTCGAACGGGCGTTGGACATCAACTCGGCGGATGAATGATGCTTGGTTCTTGGCGAGGGTCGTATTTAAGTGAATCGCCAATGTTTGTGTAATTTAGTCAGCGGATTCGTGCCCTACATAGCAAGAAGCTAACTGTTTAGATTTGTGTGGTAAGAGTTACCACATGTATGGAGGTTGGTTGGCTAGGCACTGTGTAGCTGTCGTTGTTGTTGTTGGTTTATTTGTGGATCTGAAGCCTGAAATGGGGATGAAAGAGGACGAAAGGGGGCGATAGGGGGTGGCCATTCCCTGTGGGAACCCCAGGGTATAACAAGAACTCTCCTGGGTCGAATGATCATCCTCGATCATTGTAATAGTCGTGGGGCAGTGTATCAATGTTGTTCCTTCCTCATCTTCTCCATCTTCATCTTCATCTTCTTCTTCTCTTGTCCTGGTGTCTCCTGCGTGTGTGGGCGCTGTATTTGTAGATGTAGACGCTGTAGAAGATGACGTGTTTTGTTTGTACTCAGGTTGAGGGTAGGTATGAGGGTGGTACATTATTATATTTAGTATGTGGATGATGATGATACAAAGATATAGCACTGCTATACAGCAATACATTTCAATATGATACAGTAGTGACAGATATAAGATACATAAGAAGAAAATACAGGGCGGTACAATGGTAAAAAATAAAAATATACAAGTCCATACAATGGTTGAAAATATACAAGGCAATACAAAATATGCAATAGTGAAAAATGCAATGCGATACAGTATTAGGCAGTGTGATACATGCCTATGGTTGTGAAAATCATGTTTATGAATAAGTAGTGTTCTTTATTATGTCATTTACAATTTTACACACACATGGTCACGTTAATTTTGGGTTAGTGCCTTTTGTTATTGTCTTATATCTATAGTACCATTCTGTATTTAAGCTTAAAATCTAAACGATAATAATCTATAATAATAATCTGTAGTCCAAACAATAATTATAATCTAAACTCTAAACGGCCGTAGTATATCTAACTTACGGACTATGTGGCCACACTAAAGTAGGGGCTGCGAGTTTACCTTCTGTGGGCAGATACGCTCTTATGTTAACAGTGAGGAACGTCATTTCGCATACTATGACGTTTCTCAGTGTTATGTTTTTGTTCCTTGTAGATGGCATTTTAGTGTATCTGGTAATAAGAAAGAATGAAGTGGGTGTGTGTATGTACTTGTATGTTTCATGTCCGATGACCCACAGGCATCGGCCACTACCGTGTCGGTGATCCCTTGGCATGCGGTGACCTGTGAAAAAGGAAAATGTTTCATTTTGCCAAGTCCATGAACTCCTGTCCTGCGGCTCGTGCTTTCTGGAAGTGAAAGTATAAAAGATTAAGACATTTCTGTATGTGGTGAAGCTGCTGGCAGTGTGCTCTCTTTTTATTGCAATCTCTTACGCATATGTGTGTGCGTGAGTGAGCTACGCTCGTTTTCTTGTTGTGTAATCGATCTTAACGACGGAAGTGTTGATTGTAGAAACATAGCATGTCTTAGTTACGAATGTTGTGCACGCCGATCTTCTGGCAAGATTTTCCCGTGTTTTTGAGTGGCACATCTAGCGAATTTGGGTATTGTGTTGTCGCTTTCTTTCATAATTTCTTAATATCTAATTTTTACGAGTAGGTGTATATTACGATGATGTTTCGTATATGCATGTTGTATCGAATTAATCTTCATGATTCTTCCTTGGCATCAGGCATCTCTCGGTTCAGAGGAGGTATGTAATTTGTCTAACGGTCGCATGCTATGATTTGTAATGTGACTTGATGTGCCTAATTTACTTCGCTTATGCGACATCTCCTTGGAGGCATCCCGGGGAATTTCCATTTATTCGGACTCTATACGCAGTGTGATTGTTTGTGCCCAAGCATATATATGACTTGTGTTCTTGTGTTGGGTCGAGCTCTTACGAATGTTCTTAATACTAATAGGCCTGACTTATTTGCTAAGGTTTGAAGTTAGTGCATATGTTTGTATGTGAGTGTATGCCCCTGTCCGGCATGTGAGCATATATTTTGGGCTTTTCTCCGTTTCATGAGATGTTGGGGAAAGAGCGTCGTGCTCCCACACGTGTTCATTGCACTGGCCATTACAGCGTCATCACGCAGGTTGGGTCGATCTCCCAAATGTTGCATGGCCTATTTCGGGTAGCAAACGTAACCTGGTTCCACCTCCCATTGTAGTTGTTACGCTCCATACTGAGCTCGAATTTGCTCATGCTGGTGATAATTGTTATGCTAATATTGGAAATCCTATGTGGAAGAATTTTTGAACGCATCTACGAAGATGCAGACGCACCTTTGACTTTGTCGAGAAGCTGCACATATTTATTTCTCATGATTAAGGAACTTGTTCTTTAATGTGCATCTTTGGATTTATCATTTACAGTATTTCTGCTTAATTTGCCAGTTGAAAATGGCCTAATGTTATATTTCATGTTTGAGATAATGGTATGACCCTGCGGATATGCAGAGAGGATGTCAAGAGTTGCTCAACGACTTCATTTGTCACGAAGCCGGTACTCCCTCTTCCGTGAAGAACTCAGAGTTGTCGTTGCTAGCCCATTGCGTGCGAGTGTAGCGCACAGACGCTATTAACCCTCCAGTGGTTATGTGGGGTGCTCACAACACCCCAGCATTATTATTTGTTATGTTGTAAAGTTACTAAGTTGGCTATGATGGTGGCGGGCTCAGTAGCTTCTCACCGAACATTGTCATTTGAAATAAACTCATTGTTGGCCATAAGTAACAAACTGTTTGAATGCTATAAACGTTTATTGACACTGGGGTGCTGTATACACCCCACCTAACAACTTGCGTAATATATTTGTTGGCTAAGTCCTTTTTAGATTATACACCCAGTTCTGTGTAGAAGCTTTGTTTGCCTTACAATGTCTTCCGATAAGGAAAAACAGCGTATAAGGAGAATGCTTGAAGAAGAAACTGAAGAAGTCAGACAAGAAAACCATACACTTCTGCTACATATGTCAAGAGTTCATGTGCCTGAATCATATGGAGAGTATATGCCGCACGTGCTGCAATGATTCTTCCTCTGATGACACTGATGACTGTTAAGATTTCAGTAATGGTTTCGTGACATAAGTGTATTAAAAATACAATGTAATCTTTACATTAGTGAGTGATTTTTACATGAACTTTGGTACAGTACTAAAGACAGAAGCTTCCCAATTTTTATTAATGATTATCAATCTCCTTCTCTTTCTAAATTTCTCATTGTAAAACAGAATATCATTAATTTTGTGTTGTTTTATGGATGTGTGTTATGGTTAGATTAGTAAAACACAAAACTGAACTTTTCTAAGAAATGAGCCAACGCAAAATGCTTGAAATAGCAACATGTAGAATCAAGCAACGAAAAAATATAGTTATAACTTCCAAAGGCTTTAATTTCTCTAGTGAATTAATTTATTGTTCTAAGGTAATTAAAACTGGCTTAAAAGGATGTGAATAGTATGCAAAATAAGTAAGAAATTTTCTGAAAAATGTATGTCCGAGATATTCCAGCAAAACTTTGGGGTGATCTCAGCACCCCACCTAACCACTTATGAAATTTTAAACCACCTAACAACTTAAAGGTTAACAGTCCGGCCAATTATGGAATACAATCCTAGTGGAAATTTTACAACGTCCAGTTTATCTTTAGCACAAAGTGTGCCGGTGATTACTGTGTGGTATTCGACAAAGTGAGTGAATTATCTTCCAAAGGAAATATCAAAAAGATCAACGATGATCGACCTTGCACATGGTCGCATTTTTTAAGACCGCATGGCCGACTACTGTGCCATTTGCTGCTTATAAATACAGTGAATCGTCAATTTTACAAAGTGCTTCATCTAACAACTGTGTTAATGATATGATAAATATCCGTGCTGTGAAAAGCTGTAATTTATGAGCACAAGATGTCGCAGATTAAATGTGATTGCTACTTTCACTAACAGTGATTATCTAAGTAAGCAGACACGTGCTGTGCCTATTAAATTCAGTGCCGCAGACAAGGCCATTACTGAAAAGGGTCTGCTAATAATAAGAATAACTGCAGTCTTGCTAGTGAAAACCACAATCGAAGCTGTGTTTCACCGTCGAAACTTCATAGCCTACACAATGTCAGAGCATCGCCACGTGCTGAGAACTTCATCACCGATCATCATGCAGTCGATGATGGCGTAAGTCATTTAATGGGAGAGATGCCAAACATCGAAGCTGCACGTCAAAATGGAAGCCGAAGAACGGATAAAGATGTCTGAGGACGAGCGATGGAGGGTTTCACACAAACACTTACGGAAGGAAATTACCCCTCAAATGTATTCCTTTGTGAATGAGGTGATCAACAAACGCCGTGAGTCATGATCTAATGTCCATTTGTAAGGTGATGGTTCTTGGTGGATTAGCTTAGCGACCGTAACTCTGATTTTCAGTCATCTAGGTAGGGTATTTTTGTATCTTCTTCTTTAGACACCGTCTGTGGTGATTTCAATTTTCACGAACATCGACATGTTTTGTTTCCAAAGTTTTGAGTTAGTCACCAGAACAGTGTGTTCGCACACGGTGCACCATTGTAATTATGATATCCACGTCATGGAAAACTGATTATGTCATTTTTTGAAAGGAGCAGTGATTTTATTTGAATCAGCTATAGCTAATAATTTTACTTTTTGAGGCTCCCAATTTTTGTACTAAACTAGAACGCCACTGTCGGGCGTATCATTTGATGGGAGAGCTTGCCCATTCATCTTAATCATTATTGTAAATACATTTTTGTAGTGGCAAGGAGACCACTTGATTCGAGCTGAATCTGATACCATTGTGAAGGAGAGGAATATCTTTGAAATACTACTCATAATCACGATTCACACTAACTTTGTATCATTTCAAGTTAACACCATAGTTTTAGATGGCGAGATTATTTAATGAATTATATAACGTGCTTTGAGTGCACGAATTTCTATTTTTTGTAACCCGCAATGACATATCTTTCCAAAGATATTAGTAGGGGAGGAATATCTCTGGTTTTGTTTTCATTGCTTTGCTGAAGCAAGCTCATCAGTGTCAATATCTTCTTATATTCTATTACAACGCTACAATCATTATTAAGTGTGTTTATTATGAACTGTGAACGAAGGGTCACTTATTGAACAGTTCTTGTGAACCCAAATGCATTGAGAAACAAACATTTTAGACTTTGCTATGGTTACATAACATGCCAAACCAGTATCTCAGATGAGACCTTGACACTTGACAAATTCATTGCTACAGATTTCTTTATGAGGGTTTTTCTAAACGCGCCAGCTTTATAAGCTTGTATTGTAATTAGGTCAGAGTAACAGAAATTCATTGGAATGTTATGATACAGTGTGACATCCAAGTCACAAGTTATTTACATTATACTCGCATATGTTGTAAGCGAAGGATATTATTAATATCATGATGTTTTGTTTAAACAATCTGAGTTGTCATTTGACGATATTGACAGTTTATGAAGGCTATATTTTGCCCGTCAGAGGAGATGTCAGGGTTGCCAACAACCGAAGTGACTTCCCAGACACCTCACCTGCCGGACCCATGTGCCGAGAGGATCGGATGCATTTCTTATAGGCCATAGCGGCACGAGAAACTATGATCCAGGGGATCTGGGGTAACATGGGGGCTAAGGTCATAGACGGCCCAAGAAAATACACCCTAAACCACTAGACTGAGAAATGAAAACATCCACACTTAAGTAAAACTCATGAACACTTTTATTTTAAAATCGGCAAGCACCTATCCTAGTTCGGAGGGTTTATATCGGCAAACAAATCAAAAGGAGGAAAATATATTCAAGCCCTACCTGTAAACTAAGGTAAACCCTCACGAAAGATCTAATTACTACGATAATCAACAAGAACAACGCTAGGAAAATGGTACGCAAAGAATCCCTAATCCAAGTTACAAAGTTCAAGTTACTAGCAGAATTTACATTTAACAGGGCAGCAAAACAAATCTAAGTTACGATGATACCATTTCCTTATTTACATTTAACGTTAATTAATTTAGGTAAGTCCTAACAATGAATACAAAAATTTACGGCGATGACATCCGTAGAGCAAAACATTAACATCAAATTTACATTACAGCCAAGAAAAAACAACGTTAAACACACTCTTATAAGCTACGTGCTTATCAACACAGAGAAAGGTAAACATGGGATTACATACATTGTTGATGATGATGATAATTGTTGTTGTAAGGGGCCTAACATCTAGGTTATCGGCCCCTGATACATACATTGTAAAATAAATAAAACACAAGAACAAAATGCATGTTATTACCCTGCCTACACGTTTTGGAAACTCTTTGCATCCAAAGTCAACTAAGAGCGTGTTAATTAGGTTGGCAATGGCGTAGTTATAACTACGCCTTTCATCACATGAGTGTCGTGCTCCACCAGCTACGAACTAAAGGTTAAGCAACACTCCATCGTCTCAAAATAGTGTCATCTGTCCTAAGTCATTTACGCCAGGAAATGTATAACATCACGAGGTGTCGGTCAGTAAGCTCAAAATGTGCATTTAAAGATTATCAGAAACCATTAATTAATTATCAGCTTGTTTAGAGTAATTATGCGTTTGATTATTATTTAGTAGTATGAAATTCATTGTCGGTTTATGACGATAGTGCTGAGGATACTAGACACCTGGGCTAAGCAGTAGCGTCTCCTGTGAGGTCATTCATCTGCTGTAACATCGACATCAAATTTCGGAATACCTTCAACGTGCTCCCATCGCTCGGAAAATACAATAACACAAGTTATCAGTGGCGCTCGGCACATCTGATTAACCTTGGGCAATCCTGGGAAACACTTCAGTTACCTCCCGTTAATAACAAGTCCACAGAACTGAGTCTGGACATACGTGCATTACAAGCACAAAATTACCATGAACAGCCTCCAACAAGGGTGTCTTACACTAGTCAAATAACAAAGAATAAACCTGATCTGAATATTAAAAGTACACTCTCAAATAGTGTCAAACGTAGTCGCTATGCAAAGCAATCAAGAATGTGACTTCTGCCTGTGACCCATCATGAGATCAAAACATCTGATTTATACAAAATGGCTGCTGAGAGTTGACCCAAATAATGAAAATACAAAACTAACAGAAAGCGATGCTATAAGCATTCGTCTAGGGTCTCAAATAAGTATGTCTCACTTCTGTGCGCTCGGTGGTCGCTGGGTAATATCGCCACCTGTTCATAGCAATGAGCTTATGCTCGTAACCTTCGTTGCGTCAGGCAACTTTAACAAAACACTGGATTCACATGCGGGCATCAGTTCTCTCCAGAGAAAGTCCTATATGAACTGGCCTGTGGCTTATCCCAATATAACATCTAATAACACAATTGTACTACGTAGAAACACGCAGTAAAAATAAGACGTAACATGTCTTTCAGAACAAATAGTAGTAAAAGGTAGTAATGTCACTCAATCTGCCTTTGCCATGACAGAGATGTCACTTCAAGTATTGTTTACATTATCATAACCAACAAAAATCCTGAGTCAAATCACTAGACACAAATAATACAGAAAAATATACAAATTCTCACATCTGCTGAGTTTGCTAATGATACGATGTTAGTCCAGGGTTCGATGCTCTAGTTGCATACAAGTTAATTCCCTGACTATGTTCTTCACCAAGAACTGGTTGGCATCAAAGCTCATCATAATGAAACATTTATAGCATAGTTACAAAACTGACGGTTTCAGTTGACCATCAACCGATACGGCCTAATCTAAAGAGATCAGTGGTGTGACATGAAATTACCAAGATTGGGTGTCACAAAAATACCACTAAAAATGACGGCTAATCGTCGTATCGAAGAAAACAAACAGAAATCCCCCATACCAGGGTTAAACAAAGTAGTAGGGCACAGTCCAGTCACGGATGAAAAGATAGATAAGTCCTATGACAGACATATAATTGGAGGATAGCTTTGCCCTCCAATTTGGCTAATAATAGAGTCGAAATGTAATATTTTTCAGTCGGTCAACAGGATTGTACCCAGTTGTAATGGGTGTTTCCTTTTATCCTGAAAAGAGTTTACATGAGATTAATAAACACACTTGGAGGACCAGTTTCGATCGTCAAGCGATCATCATCAGATCCATTACACTTTACATAGAAAGATAACAAATGATGCTTGTTTTGAATGATGGCTCTATATGGTTGAATGGGGAAAGGGTTACCCCCCATCTGCCCCCTGTATTCGAACAACTCATCCACTCGACATATTGTTGCTGGAATATTCGGGTAGTCCTACTTATCATCTTCGAATAATTCAAATTTTCAATTGGCGAATATTCGAAGTAGTCGAATTAATCGAATATAAAGTGAACGTTTGGTGCTTTTCAGTCGGCCAACACGATTGTACCCAAAAGAGATGGGTTATTCCCTAATCCTGTAAAAGATTCCATGAGATTAACAAATACACTTGGATGATCAGATCCATTACACGTAGGTTACTATAGTGACTAAGATAACTGCTCTCACCCGGACAGCGCAAGACATCATCAGACAATACAGCCTGTACTAACCATGTTACCACTCCAACAAGCAAGTTTGGAGACCAATCACCAATTCCAGTATTTTAACAAAACATCACATAGACTATAACTAACAATACTGCAACTAAATAAGTGTACGTATTGCAAATATTTTCACCCATGCTTTCTGACATAAATTTTAGGGCCTGAGTGTAATGGATCTGATGATGATCGCTTTACGATCGAAACTGGTCATCCAGGTGTATTTATTAATCCAAAGTTTTTTTTTTCAGGATCAGGGAATAACCCATCTCTTTTGGGAATTATCATGTTGACCGACTGAAAAGCATCAAACTTTCGTTTACTAAGGCAACACTGAAAATGGCTTCAAACGCCATAACGAATCTCTACTTAGTACAAAACAAAGTCCCCGATTCTTGGATGTTACGGGTAAACTCGAGAACCACTGGATGGATTTTGTTGCGATTTTCACCATTCTCTAAAGGATATCTCGAGGATGATTTCTGTAGAAAATATTTTCTTTATGATCAAAGGAAGCCGAGCAGTAACGATTTCAGTGGAAAAGTCGAAAAAAACAGGCGCCCGAGCATTTTGTAAGCTTACGCTGGGCAAACCGTTAAAAATATCTAAACTCTATGAGTGTAAGAATTGTTCAGCATGAAAAGTTCTACAAAAAAGTCCCCGAGAGCATATGTCTATCTCCAATACATCGCCCACTATAAGTGATTTTACGTTTTAATTTCTTCCAAACGTGTCCATTCAACTACTGAGGCGACAGTTTACGAGCTAGATAAGGGCGAGTCTATCATCCCTGTTACAGCCTAGCTAGCGGGCGACCCTATTGCCCCAGATACAGCCAGCAGCAAACCGTTGAGTCGTGTTAAGACTTCTGAGAAGGGTGGTTGTGTTTGGAGTTTCCCTGGAAGTGCAACTCGGGTTTTCTTCATTTCGCCTGTGAAACACAGTCAAGTTAAGATTGGACGGAAGGGAGATTTGAGTTTCATTCACCTCGCCATTCCCTGGAAGTGCAACTCTCATTTCGCCTGTGAAATTTTTCGTTCCGCAAAATTCACAGTCAATTTAAGATTGGACGGAAGGGGGATTATATTATATTAAATTATACTGATTGGCGTATAATCTCCACTTGGTATAAAACAAAGTCCCCGATTCTTGGATGTCACGGGTAATCTCGAGAACCACTGAATGGATTTTGATGCGGGTTTCACCATTCTGTAAAGGATATCTCGAGGAAGGTTTCTGTAGAAAATAATTTATTTATGGCCAAAGGAAGTCAAGCACTAACGATTTCAGTGAAAAGATCAAAAAACATTGGCGTCCGTGCGTTTTTAAGTTTACGCTGGGCAAACCCTTAAAAATATCTATATACTATGAGTGTAAGAATTGTTCAGTATGAATAGTTCTACAAAAAGCCTGGGAGAGCATATCTCTATCTTCAATACATCGCCTACTATAAGTGTTTTTACGTTTTCATTTCTTCCAACAATCTCCGTTCAGTTACTGAGGCGACAGTTTATGAGCTAGCTAGGGGCGAGTCCATCACCCCAGTTACAGCTTAGCTAGCGGCCGAGCTTATTGCCCCAGATGCAGCCAGCAGCAAACTGTCGAGTCGTGTTGAGTTAAAAACTTTAGAGGAGAGTGGTTGTGTTTGGAGTTTCCCTGGAAGTGCAACTCGGCTTTTCTCCATTTCGCCTGGGAACTTTTCGTTCCGCAAAATTCACAGTCAAGTTAAGATTGGACGGAAGGGGGATTTGTGTTTCATGCACCTCGCCATTCTTAAATTACGTCTGTCAAGGATTTGTTGCACATGCATCTCCATGGTAATATATTTGATAGTCCAGTCAGTGATTTTAACCCATCATACCGAGACGTAAAGCGGATATTGGTCGTGGTTCATTGACATTGGAAAAAAGAAAGCGTTTATCACGTAAAACATTCATAACTGTTCCCGGCCGAAGCCGGGTCAGGTTGCTAGTATAAGATAAAATATAAAGTCGGTATAAAATAAATCCAACATTAGTCAATAAATATATTATCGTCATCATCATCTTTCATGTATTAGTCCTAGAAGAACTATTACGGTCTATGCAAAATAATTTCATTTTCACGCCATCTTTTCCTGGTGCGACCTAGAAATGTCTTCCCACCGGGAAAGTAGTTGACGACTGCTTTAGGGATCCTGCTTCTCTCCATCCTGTTGAGGTGTCCTAGCCAATTTCTCTGTTATTATTCATGGATGTATTCCAATACAAGTCTGCTGTTAAGACCATTCAGTACTTCTGTTATTCGTTTGTGATCCCACTTAGTGACTCCTGCTGTTCGTCACATATATTTCATTTTTATGGTAGTTATTCGTCTCTCAGGGTCCACGCTTCACTACCATAGCAAAGAACTGTAGATTCTTGTATTGTTTAATATAACAGTGTGCTCATCATCAGCAATCTTAAGTCATTGGAAGAAACTATTCAAACATAGAAAGTTGCGAGTAATTGAAACTATGTTGTAATTTTGAGATTCTCTTAAAATTTTCACCCCTCTGGGCTTACAACTTTTCCATTAGGAATTGCGTGGAGAAATTTTCAAAATTGGAGATTCTGAGGGATGGAGTGTATCCTCCAAATGAGGTGATTTCAATCCATGGCCAACGTATCTTTGAATAGTTCGAGAGCAGATCATTAGTACTAAAATACTTTGAATCCTTGTGCACTAAATTCGCAAGAAGCCTGGAATAACTTAATGAAAAACAAACAAAACGTGTGACATTATGCATCAGCAAAGCTGGTCAATCAGTGGACATTCTAAAATGAACATTTTATTCTCAGTTTTCTAAGAGAAAATGTATTTAAGACTACTGGATAATCATTTGAAAAAATGCCACGCAAAGTTTTCTTTGCATTAAGTCATAAAAAGAAAAAAAAGAAATGTTGGAAAACTAGCATCGAGTCTAGTACTTTGCATACCTCTGTATAACCAAAAGAAAAATCTTCTAAGAAACAATGAACAATGATTAGAAGAATATTTATATTTGATTTTAACGCATTAAAATCCTTTAAGTCATACATATTACAAATTCCTTTTCATTTTAAATATTGAGATTAACACAACACTTTTATAAGTTTTTTAAGAGGATTATTTATATCTTTTGGTTATATGTTTGATTAAATTACTTTTTAACAGATCGTATTTTGATAGTTTTAATTACTCGCAACTTCATATGTTTAATAGTCCCTTCCAAACCTAAAGAAAAACTGATGGAATTTGGGAGAAGAGAAAGAACGAATAGCTCTACAAGTACCGGTATGTTGA
Organism: Meconema thalassinum; assembly: GCA_946902985.2. Taxonomy (NCBI): domain Eukaryota; kingdom Metazoa; phylum Arthropoda; class Insecta; order Orthoptera; family Tettigoniidae; genus Meconema; species Meconema thalassinum. Next base: position 29,610,726 of record OX336389.2, on the reverse strand, counting down.
AAAGATCACAGACACAATGCGGAAAAGAAGGCTGTCATTCTATGGCCACCTGGTAAGAATGGACGAAAGATGATTGACCAAACATATCTTCCGATATATTATCGGAATAAATGCCACCTATAAGTGGGTAGATGGGGTCAATAGGGATGCAGCAGAAGTTGGAATAACTCCAGAGATAATTAAGAATAGAAGTGCGTTCAGAAGAAGAGTATATCATTTCAAATCGTTCAAAGAGAAACCAATACATAACTAAGCTGTAAGGATCATTTCCAAGGAGAAGAGAGGGATGAGAAGCGAAAGAATGAAAAGGTTCTGGGAAGAGAAGAGAAGGGAAGAAAAGCCAAGAAGCCTTAAGTTTCATGCGGTTCATAGTTCGGAGAGAGAGAAAGAGAGAGAGAGTGAAAGAAGAATATATGCATTGACTATTAGTTGGTTCCTCAGTTTAGGGGCTGCCCCGTGTAGGCCCGTGCATTTAGGGGGTGTGTAGAATCTGTCTGATAACCGGTGTTAATTATGATGGCTGTATTAGTGTGTGTTATCGGTGATTCAGGTCAGGACTGCAGACGATCAATTTCATGTAGTTCCTATTTTTGTTACCAAATGTTACCGTCGATGACACCTAGCCTTGATCTTGGCTACTAGATGCCACCGAAACCAGCACCTGGCGCCGAACGTTGGAACTTAAGAGCGTTAAGAAAATCTAACCTACAAATATTACTTCACACAATTGTAGTTAGTCGAAGGTTCTTTTACATGCCATAAATCTATTACAGGGACCCCCGGCATTACTTCTCCTCCAAAGGAAGGCATACTGAGGGATTCTTAACGCTCTTAACAAATCCGACGACTTCGGCCGGGTTTGAACCCGCGATCTTGGGCATAGAAGCTCATCATGCTACCAACTACGCCACCGAATCCGCCTTAATACCATTTAGATGTCAATTAAATTTTGTCAACAACGACCAATTGGTTTCAGATGTGGTTAATGTCATATCTTCTATACACAATAATGTCTTGACTTGTGTGAAGCAAAATTTGTAGGCTAGGTGTGATTAATGCTCTTAAGTTCCAACGTTCGTCACCAGGCGCTGGTTGCGATGGCATCTAATAGTAGCCAAGTTTACAGCTAGGTGTCGCTGACGGTAGCATTTGGTAGGAAAAGTAGGTACTACATGAAAAATTGACCGTCTGCAGTCCTTACCTGAATCACAGATAACACACACTAATACAGCCATCACAATTAACACCGGTTATCAGACAGATTCTACACTCACCCACAGTACAGCCCCTAAACTAAGGAACCAACCAACCACAATAATGTCATGTTATTTCACGTGGTGCATAAATGAACAAAATCGAAGAAAGAAGAAAGTGTCTGTGAATGTTTCAAAATTATCAAATAAATCACAAGTGACGCTCTGAAAACCTGCAGCCTTACATTAGCAATATGTGTAAAGGGATAAGCCTAGAAGCTAATAGCGGTGGTAAAAGTTGTCGTGTGATGTGGCTTGGCTCTGTGCGGTGTGTCCTCAGCTAAGTACGTGAGGCAGAAGCAATACACGGACCTGGGGAGGAAGGAAGTGATCAACGGGCGGAATAATACAAGTGGCGGCTGCTGAATGTTGTGGGTGGGGGAGGGACTCCTTGCAGCAGCAGGGAGACAGGACAGGACTGGACCAATTCCCCAGACTAAATACTTCTTCTCCACTAAAAACTAAGAGATTCCAGATTCCGCTTCGTCATATTTCTTAAGGCAACCGAAAAGCTGGAACCGACGTAAAAAAGTAACATAGTCATTTTGCAAGACATTTATTATAATGACTAGCAACCCGTCCCGGCTTCGCCCAGTATCTTTAATGGTTTACCCAGCGTAAGCTTAAAAGGCGCACGGACGGCAGGTGCCAGACGCAATTCAGAAAAGCCGAAAGGTACTCATCGACACTACTGAAGACACTTCATTACAAGTTATCTTATTTTCTTGAAATTAATATCTCTGATTCCAAGAATATAAACTAGTGGATTTTTGCCAAGAAAGAAAAATTACATAAATTTTTTTTTTTTTCAAAGATTAATCACAAAAATAACGTACATTCTTAGGACGCGATATCTTTGCTCTTTTTCAACATAATTGAGTCATTGTTGTCGCAAATTGATCTGCTGTATGTTCAAAATATTGTATAGCAGAATCGTTTTTGTGTCATTGATTGAGGCAGATATATTAGCCTTGTTTTACAATTTACGTTATTTTAATTGAAATAATAAATTAATTGTGGGGGGCGCGACCCCTAATTTCAATTTAACAGTTTCATTCTTCTTTACAACATATCTGCATTAATTGTCTATATTTTAGTTTTGAAATTAAACTAATATCTGCATTCTAAGTGGACATTTTAACTGCCCAAGTCAAGACAAATATTGAAAAAAATTAAGTGAGAGAAATCGTAACTTAAAGTTGAGGTACACATTTAGAGTGAAGAGTCTTACTTTTCGACTCCAAAAAACTGCCTTTTCTTTGGATTTTAGGTCAATCTTCTGCATTCTCCGACCCATGAGTATCTCCTACATTGTTTTAGTTCTGGAGTAGACTGTTTCAAACCCAGTTTAATGTGTGCTGTATCTGCTGCACCTATGCATCACAGTGACAGCTGTTGAAAAGCGTGCACACTGATAATTAAAGTGAATATAAATGGGCTAAACAACAATAAAACTAGTATAAACTATATATTTCTGGAAACTAGAGAGGACATACTATCATAAATTCGAAAATTTTCTTGAAAATGACTAATGGAGGGGTCGATGAATACCTACTTGACACGACTCAAGAGTTTGATACTGGCCTAAGCTGGGGTGATAGATTCGCTCACTAGCTCGTAAACTCACCCCGAAGCTATTACAATAATTTAAATGTCCACTTAATGGAGATTTTTGGAAGAATTGCAAACGTAAAAGCACTTATAGTGGGCGATGTATTAAAGATTGAGATATGCTGCCACAGACTTTTTCTTTTGTAGAACGTTTCATGCTGAACAATTCTTACACGGTATATAGATATTAGTATCGGTTTACGCAGCTTTAAGCTTAAAAAGGCGCACGGACTGCAGGATTTTCTTCGACTCGATTCACCGAAATCGTTACTGCTTGGCTTTTTTTTTGTCATAAATGAATATTTTTCTACAGAAACCGACCTCGAGAAATCCTTTACAGAATGGTAAAAACCGCATCAAAATCCATCCAGTGGTTCTCGAGATTACCCGTTACATCCAAAAATCAGGGACTCTGTTTTATATTATATAGAGATTATTATTGATGTCTTTACTGTGGCAAATTTAATAATTCATGAGAGAAACGTAAATAAACATTTGGAAATTAGCGTGGGCAATATACGACATTCAGAGTCCCTTAAGTCTCCAGAGATTACCAACATGTTTTTATTTATCTCACAATGAATCTTAAACATTGACAACTAATGCCTATCAATGCATTTATTATGACTCAGAAATTTTTCTAGGTTCTTGTGTAGGGTTTCGCCTAGAAACACCAAGGTAGGCTCATCAGCGGGCACGTGGTGTCCGTGCCTGGACCCCATCAGGAGTAGCGAACTGTGCACTACCTCCCTTCCTATTAAGCGCACCTGTGCTTCTTTACCGCAAGAGCTAAAAGCTCAAGCAGCCTTTTACCTCCCCATAAAGGCTTCCGAAAAGATGGTATATTGGTGCACAGTTTGCTACTCCTCAGGGGGTCCAGACGCGGAACACCAAGAGCCTACTGATGAGCCAGCTTGGTGTTCCTAGGCGAAACCCCACACAAAAAGATTGCTGAGTTATACTTCCTTGGCCGTGAAAGCCAATATACCACAAAAACCCTCAGTAAATATTCATGAACATGTTTCAAAGCAGGTTGGGTTCATCATCGGCACAAAAGATAAAACTTAACATAGCCTTATTCAACTCTAGTGTATTGTGTATTAGCTTCCTTAACCAACTAACCACCAGTTTTATAGGAACTGGCATTAAACAAGTAGTTCCGTGACAAACTAAAGAGCCTAATATTTCTTAAAATATAGAGACCATATATCAACAGTTGGCAGACCTGGCGACTCTGAATATATTCTTAGTCCCATCTCTTAAGGTACAAAATTCACATGAACAATTTGGTGGAGGTCCGATACAAAGTATGCACGTTACATGTATTTATTTTATTTCGATATTAATGTAGCATTTTGAAATTTTCGATCTTTATGAAGACCAACATTTAAGGAAAGATATACGCTTATCTACAGTTGATTCAAGCATTTAGCATTATGCTATGGAACTTTACGAGCTTTGTGAATGTTTTTCTAGTCTTTCCATATTCTTCGGAATATATATTTTTGGTAATTTTGTAAGGTCATGATTTCGACATTTGACTCCAAGTAAGCTTTTTCTCAGCATATTTAGATTTGTTTGACGTTGAGATGAACTTTGAGTTCGTGATTTTGCGTATTGGAATTTAATTCTGATTGAAATTATTTTCGAAACTATCATATGGTCAAGTTTGTAAATTTATATATATTACATTGTGAAACGGTTTATTTCTTGAATGGTATTGTAATCAAGATTTCTCAGGATAACTATGCAAGGTTTTAAAATATAATTGAAGCATAATTGAAGAAGGAATTACGAGTTATTTAATATATTGTGCCCGCTGGCCGAAGGTTTCGGGGAGCCACCAGTTTCAAATGACCCTTCCTAGACCCTCTTCCAGTTAACACACAAGTATAGGGGACGATACATTCATAGGCTGGTGTAGCACAAAGTCTGCACTCGGGGGTGTCGGGAATTAGTGAGGTTCGATCTTTAACCAGCTCAGAGGAATGCATCGAAAACAAAACTTAACACGAAAAGAGAGGTCAGTCTTATGTTAAAATCACAAATAAATTTTATTCAAAATAGATCCCTAGCCTAGCATGAGAGTTGCAAACGGCTAGTCCGATACTATTCTGCCCTGAAAGAAAATATAAAAAAGTCCTAAACAAGATCTAAATTACTCTCATGGTCCTAATACAAAATTCGACAAAATGAACAAGCTAAGAGAATGGCACGTAAGATCGGCCCTAAGCAATTACATCGAAATAACTTACGGGTGGATCAAACATCAAAAGAATCTACAGCAAAGCAAGACATTTACTTCTTTACAAATACTAGAATATTTACATTTAGTAGCAAGGGGAAAATTTGTCCTATGCAATGATGATGTCATCTCTAACATTTATCTTTAGAGTTAAGTGTTTAGCTAGTCCTAAATATCGTTAATTAATAAACGAGATGCGTTTATTACTAAGAAAATCAAGTTATGTGCACAATGTTGCTGAATTAAAAAAAACTATGCTAATACAACACAAATGCATACAATAATTCAGCACTCCTATGGTTGTGCAATTGGCACTGCCTGCGTACTCGATTTGTTACTGTTTGTAACAAACGGTCATAGTGTCAAAGTGTTAAGAAAATAGAAAAAATAGGAAAGCCTGAAAATGCGATAGTAATTAAACAATTACATCGACTCATATTGCTACTAATCTGATGTGTGTGCTTCTGTTATCACATCACCAATTAGTTGTCGACTATTCATGTGAAAATGTATCAAAATGTATCTAAAATAGCTTAACAATATCTAAGTGTTGACATTTGGTCCAGAAAATAGTTTATTTTTAATGTTTATAAATTTTATTTAGATTCAGGGGGAATTATAAGATTTGTTAGTTTTCAAAACCCTATTTTTGATTATTAAAGTTCCACAAAATTATTTATCCCTGACAGTATCGTAGTTCAGTTTATGGACCTTTAAAAGCGTTCAGTGTATTTAGGTAACTTGTGTATCCAACTTAAGCAAATAACTCAATAGTTTAATAGTTTACGAGACACCCTGTGTCTTCACCAATATTTCATCATACTTATTAGACATCCTATGGCTTCACCAATTACTTTACTCTTATTTCGGATTCATTGATCCAGGCGCCCCCGGTTTTGGTACGACTTTAAATAGTTCATTACCACCGATATAACCACAATAACAATGTCGGAGGTATTTATCCACCGTCACGACTCATATAATACTCTTATAACGTTAATTTACAAAAGTGTGGATTCCTAATTGATACACGTTTGAAATGCTGGTAATAAAGATTATGTGTACAGAAAACACATCCTGACAACGCTTTAAATAAACATGAAGGCTTCTGATACAAGCTAAAAGTGTGTGTGAGCATTTATAAAACTGCCTCTTCCCTGAATAAGGTCGAACCTGCGTTCATTTGGTTACTAAATACAGTTGCATTCATTGCCTGCGTGGCTTCTCTTAAAGAAATAAACCTGTTTTCAAGTATTGATCTGGCCAACAAATGTGAATAACGGAACTCTGCATTCCACTTGTAATATTGTCAAGAATCTCACAGCCTTCTAAACAAAATATTGATCCACTGCCTAGAATCGAGTGTGCTGTGTAGTGAACTTGGCTCGTAACCTTGGCCTCGATTTAACATTTGACAAACTAGTTTATTTGTCATCAGCCTGACAAAATAAAAGTTGATTATAACTGTTTTGAAATGATACGAAATGAGCGTTGAAAATCCAGCCTTCCTGGCGTCTATAAATGTTTAATAAAACTTATGAAATTCCACACGCGTCTTATAATTAACTACCTGCATTGTGCACTAAATAAATGAAACCAAATTAAACTAATCTACTGTTTTCCAACTCTTACAATACGCTATAACTATTTTATCTGACTTACAGATGCAGCGTCACATGGTTCGAGGCCCGCCATGAGATGTTATATGCGGTCTCGTGTATGGCTTTAGATTACCATCTCATTGTGTCTGGACATCTTCCGTCGCCAATTCCCCACGCATAATTTAGAAATCACATGCCATCGCGTGGTTGGGGTTGTATTTGAAGATCTGCTGGTTTAGCATTATTGTAATTTTAGCGTTGGTAATAACGTAGCACATAATTAAAGAAAACTTTCGCGCACTGCAGCTAATATGCGGTAAATAAAATTGCCCATTTTCACTCCGCCACTGGCTCTAACCTTGTCGCTTGTGCGACACTCACTCGTGACTTTGCACTGATATTTACATAAAAATATTAACACAAAATTAAATCAAAAATACTGCCCATACGGAAAATAAAGATTGTACTCGTAGACTTTGAACAGTTATACAGTTAATTAAGTACACAGGCGGTCGTAAAGTTTACTACACACAAGTCCATCATTTCACCTCGGATAATGAAAATATTTCACAGTTTATGTAGTGATGAGTGTCTTCAATCTTTAAACTATTAAGCAATGCCATGATGGCTATCCATAAGAAAAATATCCACAGATTTTTCATGCCACATGGTTTTAGTCTCCGTTATCTGAGCAAACATGCGTCAATGGGCGCAATATGCAACCACGAAATACTTATAGAAGTTGAAAGCTTCAGTAGGATTTATGATCACTATGAGAGTGATAATAATTAAGTAGGTTTAATGTGCATTTGAATGAAGTACAGTGTGTTGTACAAGTTTTGGATTGAGTATAGCTGAAGTATAGAGGATTTTTCATGGTGAATTAAAATACTCGTGTGAAGTATTTGGAAGTACGTGGAGTAGGACTTCATAGTAATGTCTTGTGAGACAACGTCGTCGTATAATGAGTGAATTTTCGAGTAATTTGAGGTAATGGGGAGAGGGGGGCACATTTGAACGCGGGGTGGATATTAACAGTCATGGAATCTTATAGTTTTAGATACCGCAGTCAGAAAGTTAATTTTAGTTTTATTATGTTGGTTATCATGTATTCCAAGTCAGTAGTCTGTTTCCCGCCAGTTTTGCTTGCTGTTGTTGTTGAGGTTGTGTTGATGAACAGTTTTTGAGGCTAAAATCCAAAATTTTTCCAATCTATCTGTAAGGAATCACAAGACATACCAAGGGAAGCACTGCCTTTATAATTATACCTGAAGTAAGTAACATCCTTGGCATGTATTTTGATATATATTGATTTTCATTGTAGATCATAACCTATAATTTTGATGATAATTAAAATAAAGTTTTGCATTGAGGGGCAGGTTTGAACACTGAATCTGGGGCACATTTGAGCACTGTTCAAAAGTACCCCCTACAACTTACATAGTTCATTATAACAAAACCATGTCCTAAATATTAATTCTTGCTTTTTAGGTCTATGTAAAATGGTGAGGAACTACAAGAGGAAAGGAGATGAACCAGATATAAATGAAACTGACGTAGAGAACGCCCTCAATGACGTCCCAAAATCCTTCGTTTTCGATTTATTAATGAAAGTACATTTTAAAGTAACACATGAATTGACAGCCTGTTTGGAAGTGTGTAACACCTGAACTCATACCAAAAAAAAAGATTCCCGACACCGACAGAAGGAAAAACTGTCATATGCACACGTGTCCCAGAATTCTTTGTTTTCCCGGGAAGGACTGTTGAACATATTGGTACACTGATAACACTTCACCATACACAGCTCACACCAAGTGCTTGAAATCTCCTCTTGTGTCGAGACATCATGGACAATAGAATCGAGTCGAATGTTCTCGAATGAAAACATGTTGTTTGTCCGTTTGAGCTAAATATTAAACACAAATTATGATACAACGGTCCGGCTAACTCAAACAAGTTGCTAGCGTTTCGCCCCAGTGTACCGTTGGGACTGCCGGACCCGTTCAAAGACTCCGGGCTGGTGTCGAATGGTGTCACAGGCATCCAGGATACGTCGATGAAGAGTTTCCACATCCGGGATGGCTACGGCATACACCAATTGTTTCAGGTGTGTTAAAATGTACCCCAGCAAAGTTCAATAATACCCCACCTCTGTTTAAACCTGCCCCTTTCTGGGGCACCTTTGTACGGTCATTTTACACAATGAACAGGTAAAGGTCTAACGGATTGAGGACTGGCGACCATGCAGGCCATGGAACGGGTCCTCCTCAACCCAAACGTCTGTCCTGGAAGATCACCGTCAGTGCAGCGCGAACAAGGTGACTAAAGTGTGCATCATGCATCCTCCACATACGTAGTCGTATTTGCAGGGGCACATCGTCGTGCTGTACATCTGGAAGGGTGTTCAGGAGAAAGTCTATGTAGACAGCAACTTTAAAATGGGATGAATAGTGACATTGAGTATAATATAAGGGTATTCTGTTGAAAATAAAGTATGTGTTCAAATGTACCCCAGCAAAGTCAATAGTACCCCACCTCTGTTTAAACCTACCCCTTTCTGGGGCACCTTTGAACGGTCATTGTACACAATGAACAGACTGCATAATTATCAGTTTTGTAATATGCTTTATCATAATGATTGCAAAGGAAAACATTAGAATTATTTGCCAAACTGTAAATGTGTTATTCGGCCGTACATAAGAAAAATGTAGAAGCCTAAACAACAGTTCTCCCCTATATATTTGCTGTGGTGACAGTTTATTTCCAATTCATAACTAATGATGTTTATGGAGCTCATTGTTTGTTAACAGGAATTTCGTGAGGCCAAATCCAATCAAGATTATTCCGAATCATTTTTATTATTATATCGGTATACCACAATTTGGAATACTAAATTTAATTGAGCTTAGTCACTTGATATGGCCTGTTTGCCATCTCTTGATGACTGCTGTACATTTGTATTTGTCTGTTGGCACAGGCTAGAGTAAAATGTGGCTTTTCATCGATGTCTCAGTCTCACTCATGGCTATGATTATATGAGATCTACTGAGGTATGAGTAGTGCTTAGTAATGAAATTCAGGGCACAGTCAGTGCCTGTGGATGCTGTGAAAAGTTTTACTCATAGGGTTAGTACTGCTGTTCTGACAGTGAGGAAACCAATGGCAAACTACCTTACTCCTCAACTTGCCTAGTACGCCTCAATATAGCCCTGTCTTGGGTTTTTGTGGTATCTACCGACATAACCTAACGGCAGTCCTTTTTGAGAAACCAACCAGCCTTCGGGCTGACTACCTAACATAGGCTACATAGTCACTTGATTAAATTGTATCGGAAGTGGAATTAATACATTGAATTGACCTACTAATGAGTCGTTTGGATGTTGAAGCTATTTGTGAAATCGTGTTTCAGGACGAAACAATTTGAAAATCGTGTAAGCCTAAATATATACTGTCTGATGTACCTAACTAAGAGTAAATTTGATACATTTTCTAACGATTAAGAGATCGTTATTTCGACGGAATATCAGTATGGATTACTGAATCATGTGAGCACTAGTTCGTGCTAAGTTGAACAAGAATAGATGCTTCGTTTGACACTTTAGTGTTCTTACATATTCTTCGCCGTTTTGTCTATTTGTAGGAGGGGTAATACCTTCAGTGATACACATATTTCTTTAATACATTTTATTTTATAGTAATTTTCTCTGAGAGTAATAATTCATAATAATCATGTAAGGCTGTGTCGAGAAGACCAATGTGGGTGTTTTTCATAACTTTTCTCACTCCTCTGAGATACCGTAGTTTTTAAAAATCTCATTAGTAGGAAATATAAGGTGATTCTGGCGCAGAGATAATGGGCAAGATGGCCGCCGCGCGTAACCAGCCCTATGTTATTCTTATGGAGGGGTCATTCAGAGGTGGTGCAGTGGCTAATGGGCAAAATGGCCGCCACACTCTGAGACCGTGAATAATGTCACAGGGGGAGTTCGACCGTGTAGTTGCTAAATGGAATATTTATTGTTTTATTATTATTATTATTAATTTTATTAGGTAATTATTGATTGATAGCTTGCCACGGTGGGTGAGTGGTTATTGTGTCGGACTACCAACCCCAAGCTTGCAGGTTCGCTCTTGGTCGTGGTAAGTGATTTTTGAAAGGCGGCAAAAATTAAGACACGCATGTCATACGATGTTGGCATGTAAAAGAACCCAGGGAGAGGTCGGCTATGTAGTTGCTAAATGGAATATTTATTATTATTATTATTTTTTTTTTTTTTTTTTTTGCGAATTGACCACTTCGGATCACGCTACAATTTCATTTTTTCTTTGCCTGAAGTTTCCTCTTCTCCAGTACTCCTTCATATGGGCGCTATGCTGTTTCTTCTGCTCATCCGTCCAGGCTCTTCCCTTCTTTGTGGTTCTTGTGACGTTAAACCCTTCCAAATTTTTAATTATGTACCGAAATGTTTCCCTGTTTGACATCTGAACTTCCTGGATGTTGGAATTTTCGAGATCTTTTCGAACTTCCTTAATCCATGTCGTTGTTGTCTTCTTGTCCCACAGGTAGTCGAATAACTGTTTGGTTATTCTAGTTTTGTCCATTCTGTACAAGTGTCCGAGAAACGATAACCTCCTCTTCTTCATAGTCTCTGAGATTCTCTCCACATTTTTATAGACTTCATTGTTGCTCCGAAGTTTCCAGCCGGTTTCAGTCTGGACTGGGCCCAAGATTTTCCGTAGTATTCTTCTTTCTAGGATCTGAAGCTTCTCCAACTTGTAATTCATCGAGAGGCATTCGCTGGCATACAGGCATTCTGTTTTTACAACCGCGTTGTAATGTTTTAGTTTGGCATTCCATGAGATGCATTTCTTGTTGTAGATGTTTTAGTTAGCCCATAAGTCTTTCCATTTTTGAGATACGATCTTCTACAGAAGCTTTCTCTAGGCCGTTCTCTTGTATGGTTTCACCGAGGTATTTGAACTTTTTCACCCTCTGAATCCGTCCAATCTCTGTTTCAAGGAATTGTGGTCCATGTTTGTCATTTATCATGAACTTGGTCTTCTCTTTCGAGATCCTAAGTCCTGTCTTGCTAGCGATCTTTTCTACGAGGTTGATCTGTACGGCCGCTTCTTCTAGGTTTTCTGAAAGTATCGCAAAATCATCAGCGAAAGCCAAGCAATTGACTTTGATTCCTCCCGTTTTTCGTCCTAGGCAGATCGGGGCTATCTCTTGATTTTCAAGTTCGGAATTCCAAATTCTCACAATCCTCTCGAGGACACAGTTGAATAGTAATGGTGATAATCCATCACCCTGTCGCACACCTGTCTTGATTTCAAATGACTGAGACAATTCTCCCATGAACTTCACCTTAGAAGTTGTGGCTGTTAAGGTTTCTCTGATAATATTGGCCAGTTTGGTTTTGACTCCAAATTCTCTAATGATCTTATCTAGGGTCCCTCTGTCCACCGAGTCGAAGGCTTTTTTGAAGTCAATGAATGAAACCACTATACTTTTGCCGTTCAGCGCTCTGTGGCGAATTATTGATTTCAAATTTAGGATTTGTTCGGCACAGGAGCGGCCTTTCCGGAACCCACCTTGGTATTCTCCAAGTTGCTCATCTAGGATTCCTTCTATTCTATTCAGAAGTATCCTTGAGAGGATTTTGTAAGTGACTGGGAGTAGCGACACGCCTCTGTAGTTGTTAACATCTTGTTTGTTCCCTTTCTTATGGAGTGGGTGGATCAGCGCTGTTTTCCAATCGTCTGGTAGCTTTTCTGTCTCCCATATTTGTTGGAAGATATGGTGCAGGTCGTCTAGGATTTCCGGTTCTGCCCACTTCAACATATCTGCTGATATGGAGTCTTCCCCGCTTGCCTTGTTGTTATTGAGACTTTTCAGGGCTTCCTTTATTTCTTCTTTTGTTGGTGGTATATCATCTTCTGAGTTTATAGGATGAGTCTGAAATTCTAGTTTGTTGGTTGGAGGCGGGCAGTTGAGGAGTTTCTCAAAGTATCAGGCTAATATATTGCAGTTTTCTTGATTGTTCAGTCCAATTTTTCCATCTTCGTTTTTGAAACTTATACTTGGAATTTGGTATCCTCTAAGATTGTCCTTGAAGGTTTGGAAAAAATCTCTGGTGTTATTCTTAGTGATGTCGTCCTGGAGGTTTTGTAACTTTGCATTCTCAAACGATCGTTTGGTCCTGCGGAATACCCCTGATGTTTCTTTCCTTTGGGTTCTGAATTGTTCCAAATGCTCTGTATCTCTTGAACATTTCCATAATCTCCATGTGTCGGATCTCTTTTCAAGTGCTTTCTCACATTCTTCATTCCACCAAATGGTACGTTTCCACTTTGCCAGTCCGAATGTTTTCTTAGCGGCTTCATTGATCTTTGTACAAAGATGTTGCCAGGTCTTTGTTCTAGAAGAGCGGATTTCTTCTCTGAAGTTATTTATAATATCTCCATTGATGTTCATTCGATTGGTGTTGTATTTTTTCAACTTAGGTGGATCCATCTTTTATTTTGGTGGAAGAAAACGTATTTTAACTTTGGAGAGATAGTGATCAGAGCCAAATTTACCATTTCTAATCACTTTAACATTAATCATCTCCCTAGTATTTGTCCTTGATACATGGTCTAATTGGAATTCTCCTAGGTTGGAATTTGGAGATACCCATGTCTTTGCTTTTCTTGGGAGTTTCCGAAAATGAGTCGACGTGAGATTCAACTGGAAGATTTTGCAGAGTCCAAGGAGCCGTTCGCCATTCTTGTTTGTCCTCCTGTGTGCTGGATAGTCTCCTACTATATCTCTGTATTTTCTTTCTGTCCCTATTTGTGCGTTGAAGTCTCCCAGAAGGATTTTTACATGGTTCACAGGTATCCGAGCGATTTCTGTTTCTAAGAGGTCCGAGAAGTCATCGACTTTCTGTGGGTTCTTCTTGTCTTCGTTGATAGGAGCATGGCAATTTATGAGAGTATAATTCCTGTTTTTGCACTTGATTGTCAATAGGGATAATCTCTCAGATTTAGATGAGAAGTCTGTGACACTATCCACTATGGTTTTGTTTATGTAGAAGGCAGTCCCAAGGAGAGGGGTGTTAGCCATTTTCTTTATTGCTGGCTTTCCTTTGAATACTCTGTAGTGCTTTGTATCCATGATGTGGTCATCTAGGAATCTGGTCTCTTGTACAGCCAAAATCTGGATTTGTTGGTCGTCCAGGAGTTTTTCCAATTCTTTCTGTTTTCCGACTCGCAGGAGTGAGTTGACGTTAATGGTCCCGATGAAGTATTTCCTCTTGAATTTCAATTTGGAATGTGTTTCAAGACGCTCCGACTCATCTTGTATGCAGGTGGTGGAACTCCCCAGAATCCTAGGTCCCGACGCATTGCCTACTGCAATGGTGGATTTCTCATTCAAGTTACCACCTGGGGTAGTCTTCTCATTTAGCTTCATTTCCATTCTGCATATGAAATTGTGTTGTGTAGGTGTAAGAAATAAAATTCCGAAATAAGATCGGATTGTTAGTCCGAAATGATTGTTTTTTCGTGGTTTACTCCACTAGGTTCTTCCGCTCTCTCAGCCGTTGGGAACTGAAATTCTTCATCCGCCTTTGAGACCGTTGACCATGTTTCACCCTCCTCCTTTCTTATTATTATTAGGTAATTATTGATTGATCATGTACAATCAAGACCAGCCTTATATTGCCTCACTTCTTGGTGTAGTGGCTAGCATTCTCGGCTGTTACTGTGGAGGCTCGGGTTCGAGTCCTGGCTCTGTCAAGAAATTTAATTCTAGGCTGAGGGTTGGAATGGGGTACACTCAACCTTGTGAGGCAAAACTGACAGGAGCTGGCTTTTGATTCATACCGCAGCCATTCTGCCTAACCCAACTTCACCTAACCTAACCTAACCTAACCTTACCTAACCTAACCAAATCCCACCTTACCTAACCTAACCTAACTTCAAAGTCAGAATGAACAATACATTTATTATATAAATAATTCATGCTTTTGGGCTAATGCCGTGTGTATTTTTAATTTGAACCATACGTTTCGGAGAAACCTTGCCTCCTTTTTCAATGGAAATAAACAAATGTGTAAGTAACAAAGCATGAATTATTTATATAATACTCCGGGCCGTGAAAGCCTTAATATGCAAATACATTTATTGTTTTTTATATCCTCATAAATTAGATATAGAGAATGTCCACCACGATTTAGATCCTCGAGTACACTTTCTGATATATCATTAAAACGTGTAGAAAGGAATGTCTGAATATTTTCACTAACACATAATACACGTTCACCATACATTGTGTCACCTTTTTGAATGTTAATGATACGGAAAAGAGTATGCATTCGTAATTCAGTGAGCTTTTTTTCTCTCTAATCAACAGTTCTACCCCCCAATAGCACTGAGAATATTTATTGTAGTAGCCTATAAAGAAACAAAAAAATCATATCTATTACAGTTTAGCTATAAGTGACCAGAACCACTATAACATTTTATTCTAATAAGGAGATTTCCATAATGATAAGAAAAAAAATGCTTACCATAATGATGGATTGTGTAAGTAAACGTCTTTTGCTGCTTGATGCCACTACTAAACTGATACTCATACAACGGACAAGTGAGTTCATGTTTCGCTGACGTAATCGTATGTTCCCACTCACTTCCTGTGTGTGGCACGCGCCGTAGTGGCTAAATTTGAAACTAGATGAGATGATTTGCTGACGTAATTGTATGTTCCCCGCACGCACACGCAGGCCCCTGTGGACGGGTCCCTGTTGACAGGTCCCTGTGGACGGGTCCTTGTTGACGAGTCCCTGTTGACGGGTCATTGTTGACTGGTCATTGTTGACGGGTCCTTGTGGACGAGCCCCTGTGGACGGGTCCTTCTTGACGGATCCTTTTTGACTAATCCCTTTAGACCGGTTCCTTCGGACTGGTCCCTATGGACTGGCCCATGACCCCCTAATGCTATAATAAAATTAATCGTTGTTCCACATGAAACACATGTGAAGAGCCGATTGTTACTATGAATTAACACGTTTCTTTTGTTTTTACACATGTGTACTTGTTTTTTTTTGTAAGCGGGCAGGCTTTTTTGAATAATGATTTATAGATGAATTAGTTTTTTAAATTACCAAAAGATCCTAAACTAATAGGTCATTAACTTTTTTTAAATATCTCATGAACCAATAAGGCTAGGGCCTTGTATAAGAGGTCGTTGGACTTGAGGTGACATTCTGTTTTTGAATGTATTATTTATTTTTGTCAAAAGGGCCTAACTACACTTTTGTTAATATCTCGCTAACTAATAATCAGAGAGGGTCAAGTGATGTGTCATGGGACTCAGGATGGACAACCCTTTTCCATGACCAACGAATTTACCCAAAAGATCTAATACAGCATGGTCATTGACCAATGATTTTATAAACTAATCATCGGAGAGGGTCAAGTGAGGTGTCATAGGACTTAGAATGGTTAACCCTTTCCCATGACCAATGGATTTACCCAAAAATCCAAAACAGCAAGGTCATTGCCCTAATATTTTATAAACTAATAATCGAATATCAACATGTGAGGTGTCATAGGACTTAGAATGGTCAACCCTTTCCCATGGCCAATGAATTTACCCAAAATACCCAATACATCAAGGTTATCGACCTGAGATTTTATAAACTAATAATTGGATACGAACATGTGAGATGTTTACCATGTGTGATGAAACATAACTAGCTAGAGAAAGAATTAGTGTAGGCTACATATATGGTGACTGACAAGTTTTTTACCATTGAAACTTGTTTTCAAATCAAACTGCAGTATCGAGAGAGTATAGGTTGCAGGTATGGGTTAATAAATGAGAAACGGTGTACGCAAACTCTGTTTTATCACGAATAAAGAGTAGACTATCTTTAATTGATTGGTTAAAGATGATAGCTAAAACACAAAAATGCTCAGTGGTTACCGAGACAAAATGGTCGCTACACACAACAAGCTTTAAATACTTGAGGCTAATAATCTATACACACACACACTTGCTTGTTCTAAACTAAACTGTGTTGCTGTCAGTGCTCAGACAGTAGGCTGATGACAAAATGCATTGCAAACAGAAATATAATCATTTCCGTTTGTCTAATGTTACCAGTTATCCATTTTTTTGTGTTGTAGTGGTAAGCACTTTTAGTTCTTGTACTGGTGGTCTTAACTCGATTTCCAGGTCTGAGGCCTAGCACGAGTCGAACTAAGAAACAAGGGCATGGTGGTGCAGTGGTTAAGCTGTTAGCCTTTTCACCAGGGGTTCGATTTCAGGTTAATATGCATGTCATAAACATATTAAACAAAACAGAGTTAACGTTTAAAACTGATTACATTTGTGTCTTTTTCAAATTATTACTTGGATTACAAATACAAAGGTGAACTGGGTTTGATACACAGTTAATGCCGTCTATCACACACTAGACTGTAAGAAAGCCAAAAGAGCAAAAGGCGTAGGTAGAGCAGTGGTAAAATTGCTATATGTAGAGAACTACCTAGCAAAGCTATATCGCACAAACAGTGCAGGATACAATCCAGCAATCAAATTTGTATCTTGTGGAACAGAGAAATGCACTTACGTGAGAATATATAAGTTCAGGTGTAATATGACCTAAAACACAAGTGTTCACCTGTGCACGTGCATGATAAGAGCTAACAACTCACATTCTGTTTAGTTCGTACGTAACGTAAGGTTAGGGCTAATGCACACACCCTAATACACGAGGCACATGCCATTTGAGAACAGGTCAAGGGATCTAACTTGGTGGATGTATGTGTTCTAACGGGTCATTTGTAGTTGAAAGAGAATAATACTTGTTCTTAAGATGTTAAAACTGAGGAGATGGTACGTACAGTAAGACGTCTTGTTAATTCCTGTGTCATATTACAGACATGGCAGAGAGCGCACAGTTCTGTTGCTATGACTAACGCTGCAGTAATTTGAAACCCCAGGTGTTCATTAAGACAATGGGTGATGATTATACCAAGTTAGCAGTCATTGGATATTACACAGGTGTTCCTTCCGGTGTCATGTTGCTGACATGGCAGAGAGCGCACAGTTCTATTGCTATGACTAACGCTGCAGAAATTTGAAACCCCAGGTGTTGATCAAGACAATGGGTGATGATCATGCAAAGTCAGCAGTAACTGGATACCACACATCAACATGGACTAAATCATAAACGTGTTGTCATAACCTGCAGAAACCTCATTTAAAGATTTTAGATTTTACATTTTAACATTTTACATTTTAACATTTTAGATTTTAGATTTGTTTTAATTTTACTTTTTTATTTCATTTTACATTTTAAATTTAAGATTTTTTTATTTTTAGATTTTACTTTTTTTACATGTTCCTAAAAGAGTAAACTATAAGGTCACATACCTAACTTCATTAAACCTAACTTTACCAAACCTAACTTAAGCTAATCCAAAGGCTAATGCTCATACACAAAGTATATAAGGTACATGCAACTATCCTTATGCTAGTCTTACACGTTACTGTACAACATGATCACTACCCCAAACGGATTTTTTTTTCATTTTGTTGTTTACACATATGTCAATTTTCCAATTTCCCATTTTCAGTTTTTTTAATGTCAGTTTCTAGTTTTTCAATTTCATAATATGGAAACATGGATTTTGCATTTTGTTGTTTACACATTTATTAATTTCACAATTTCCCATTTACAGTTCTTAAAATGTCAGTTTTAAGTTTTTCAATTTCATGATATAGAAACATGGATTTTCCAATTGTTTGTTTTCACATTTGTCAATTTACCAAATTCACATTTACAGTTTTTTAAAATTTCAGTTTAATGTTGTTTTTTTCTATTTGTCAATATGGAAACATGGATTTTTTACAATTTGTGTTTTACATGTCATGCAACTATCCTTATGCTAGTCTTATAGGTTACTGTACAACATGATCACTACCCCAACCGGATATTTTTTTTTTTCATTTTGTTGTTTACACTTATATCAATTTTCCAATTTCCCATTTTCAGTTTTTTTTAATGTCAGTTTTAAGTTTTTCAATTTCAAAATATGGAAACATGGATTATGCATTTTGCTGTTTACACATTTATCAATTTCACAATTTCCCATTCACAGTTCTTGAAGTGTCAGTTTAAAGTTTTTCAATTTCATGATATAGAAACATGGATTTTCCAATTTGTTGTTTTCACATTTGTCAATTAACCAAATACCCATTTACAGTTTTTAAAATTTCAGTTTTTTTTTCTATTTGTCAATATGGAAAAAAGGATTTTTCCAATTTGTGTTTTACATGTTCTTTTTGAATTAGGAGTGGAGAAAGGTGGGTAGTAATTAAAAATGTGCAAGCAGTGTCCATTGTTGACAGGTCATTGTTGACGAGTCCTTTTCATACAACAGACAAGTGAGTTCATGTTTCGCATGCATTACCTAAAATGTAATACCATGCAAGTGTTTAACATTTTTACAAATTAGTTTATGTATTAGTTTATGTGTGGGGTCTTATGTTGGGCATTTTGTGTTGGCTTATTTGACAAGTTATTTTTGTCAATGCATTTAGTGGATTTTTCTCTTGGTCTTGGAAAGTATATCAGTCCATTTTATCACAACATAATGCTTACTGCCATGCTTGTAAGCAACAGCAACAACACACTAAACATTCAAAAAAATCTAAAGTACTCTAAGGTACTCTCAACTCGTACTCTTACCTCTATCCCATGCCTAGTCAAGAACATTATTTGTTTCCAAAAAAGGTGAATGGGGAAAGTAGACTATATGTTTAAACTAAAAAAAATCATATAAAGTCATATGTTA
This sequence comes from Meconema thalassinum, assembly GCA_946902985.2. NCBI lineage: Eukaryota > Metazoa > Arthropoda > Insecta > Orthoptera > Tettigoniidae > Meconema > Meconema thalassinum. The sequence continues at coordinate 29,591,161 of OX336389.2, read as the reverse complement.
ACTCTTAACACCTACGTTTATCCCATTCTTAGTCGAAAAATATTATATTCTTTTAAATTTTTCTAAAAATATTTGGAAAGTAGGCTATATTTGGAAAACTAATCATCCTATAAAGTCATATATAGACTCAAACCAATGGCTTTTATATCCTTAATCGTTAGAACAAAATATGGAATTTTTGACATTTTTTCCAAAAAATGTTCATTTTTAAAAATGGGCGATATATTGGAAACTAGGAATTTTACAAAAAAGTGTGTTTGATATAAATGACAGGTATTTACCCCCCTCTACCCACAAACCAAGTCCCCAGATCTCTGGGACAAAATCCACAAATGTTTTAATCTAATCCTAGCTAACCTCACCAGACGTGACCATACCTGTTTGTAAGTAACAACAACAACACACTAAGATTCCATGAAATCCAGAGTACTTTTAGATTAATTATCGACTCTCAACTCTTATAACTATGTCTATCCCAATCTGTCTGAAACACGATATTTCTTATTTTTTAATTTTTGCTCCATGTCACTACTGAAGTGATAATGGGTTTTCCGATCCTATCACTATAAATTCATTACCCCCGCTCTTATCTCGGTCTCGACAACATCCATGCCTATTTTTATTGTGTCAAATGATGTAATTTTCGTGTGCAAAGTGCGTGCAAATTAGGTGTAAAAGTGAGTGAAAAGTGGGTGCAAAGAGGGTTCAAAGTGGGTGCAATGTGGGTGCAAATTGGGTGCAAAAGTGGGTGCAAAAATTGGGGGTGTAAAAGTGGTACCCTATTTGTAATGGCTTATTTGACAAGTTATTTTGTGGTACCCTATTTGTAATGGCTTATTTGACAAGTTATCTATGTCAATGTATTTAGAGGATATTTCTCTTGTTCTTGGAAAGTAACTCAACCCTTTTTATGATAGCATAATGCTTTCCGCCATGTTTGTAAGCAACAACAACACACTAAAATTCCAAGAATCCAAACTACTTACTCTAAGGTTAATGATTGCCTCTCAACTCCATTCCACGCCTAGTCAAAAACATTATACATTTCAAATTTAAAAAAAAAGTAAATTGGGACAGTAGGCTATATGTTTATTCTAAAAATCATATAAAATCATATGCTAACTACAACATCTAAGTCAATCCAACTCTCAGTCAAAAAATATTATATTCTTTAAATTGTTCCAAAAAATATTTGGAAAGTAGGCTATATTTTGAGAACTAATCATCCTAAAAAGTCATATATAGATTCAAACCAATGGCTTTTATGTCCTTAATCGTTAGAACAAAACATGGAATTTTTGACATTTTTCCAAAAAATGTTCATTTAAAAAAATGGGCTATATTTTGTAAACTATGAAATTTAAAAAAAAAAGTGTTGGACATAAAGGACAGGTATGTACCCCCTCTACCCAAAAAACCAAGTTCCTGGTCTCTGGGACAAAATCCAAAAAGGTTCAATTTTGAAAGTAGACGATATTTTGAAAAATATTCATTCGAAAAAGTCATATATAGACTCAAACACATTTTCTCTAAGTCCTTTAACGTTACAACAAAACTTAACACATTTTAAATTTTTCCAAAAAAGGTCAATTTTCTAAATTGCCTATATTTTGGAAACTAAGAATTTTACAAAAACGTTTATAGTGATAGGATCGGAAAACCCATTATCACTTCAGTAGTGACATGGAGCAAAAATTAAAAGAAAAATAAAGAAATATCGTGTCTCTGACAGAGTGGGATTGACATAGTTATAAGAGTTGAGAGTCGATAATTAATCTAAAAGTACTCTGGAATTCATGGAATCTTAGTGTGTTGTTGTTGTTGCTTACAAACCGGTATGGTCACGTCAGGTGAGGTTAGCTAGGATTAGATTAAAACATTTCTGGATTTTGTCCCAGAGATCTGGGGACTTGGTTTGTGGGTAGAGGGGGGTAAATACCTGTCATTTATGTCAAACACACTTTTTGTAAAATTCCTAGTTTCTAATATACCGGTATAGCCCATTTTTAAAAATGAACATTTTTGGAAGAAATGTCAAAAATTCCATATTTTGTTCTAACGATTATGATATAAAAACCATTGGTTTGAGTCTATATATGACTTTATAGGATGATTAGTTTTCAAAATATAGCCTACTTTCCAAATATTTTTAGAACAACGTAAAAAAATTAAATATTTTTCGACTAAGAATGGGATAAACGTAGGTGTTAGAGTTAACATATGACTTTATATGATTTTTTTTAGTTTAAACATATAGTCTATTTTCCCCATTCACCTTTTTTGGAAACAAATAATGTTCTTGACTAGGCATGGGATAGAGGTAAGAGTAAGAGTTGAGAGTACCTTAGAGTACTTTAGATTCTTTTTGAATGTTTAGTGTGTTGTTGTTGTTGCTTACAAACATGGAAGTAAGCATTATGTTGTGATAAAATGGACTGATATACTTTCCAAGACCAAGAGAAAAATCCACTAAATGCAGTGACAAAAATAACTTGTCAAATAAGCCAACACAAAATGCCCAACATAATACCCCACACATAAACTAATACACAAAATAATTTGTAAAAATGTTAAACACTTGCATGGTATTACATTTTAGGTAATGCATGCGAAACATGAACTCACTTGTCTGTTGTATGAAAAGGACTCGTTAACAATGACCTGTCAACAATGGACACTGCTTGCACATTTTAAATTACTACCCACCTTTCTCCACTCCTAATTCAAAATGAACATGTAAAACACAAATTGGAAAAATCCATGTTTCCATATTGAGAAATAGAAAAAAAACTGAAATTTTAAAAACTGTAAATGGGAATTTGGTAAATTGATCAATGTGTAAACAACAAAATGCAAAATCCATGTTTCCATATTATGAAATTGAAAAACTTAAAACTGACATTAAAAAAACTGAAAATGGGAAATTGGAAAATTGATAAATGTGTAAACAAAAAAATGAATACAAAATATCCGGTTGGGGTAGTGATCATGTTGTACAGTAACCTATAAGACTAGCATAAGGATAGTTGCATGACATGTAAAACACAAATTGTAAAAAATCCATGTTTCCATATTGACAAATAGAAAAAAACAACATTAAACTGAAATTTAAAAAACTGTAAATGTGAATTTGGTAAATTGACAAATGTGAAAACAACAAATTGGAAAAATCCATGTTTCTATATAATGAAATTGAAGAACTTAAAACTGACATTTTAAGAACTGTAAATGGGAAATTGTGAAATTAATAAATGTCTAAACAACGAAATGAAAAAAAAATCCGTTTGGGGTAGTGATCATGTTGTACAGTAAACTGTAAGACTAGCATAAGGATAGTTGCATGTACTGCCCCCGTAAATTGAATTATATTGAGACCACGGTGGCTGTATTGGCAAATATGAATTAAGTTATGGCTGTCATAGTTGTGACGTGGATATTCATGACGTAAGCACGGATGACACAGACTTCACGCAAGTAGGCTGCTTGAGCTGAGATTCTTGGTGACGTCATGATTTTGTTCGAGAAAGATCTGAGATTTACGACGCAGTCGCAGGGAAACATGGAATTGTGCTAAGGAAGAAGTTACGCGATTGGAGGAAAGACTCGAACCAATGAACGATAGTTTGGAGGGAGACGGAGATTACTGAAACTGCTATATTTAGTTACTTTTGGAATGCAGAATTGTGGAAATCCATTTTCAGTTATGGCATTGATTTGGAATTTTGAAGAAATTAATTTTGAGTTTTTGAAATTTGAAAATCCGTCAAGTATAGCCAAAGTTAGAAATTCTAGCAATGACGGAGAAACAAGCTATGGAAGGGATGGATACGCCCCTTAAGAAGTTGATAAAAGGTCTTGCACAGCAGAGAGGAGCTCTCATAGCTCATATATCATACCGCATATATATTTCTGATGTCATATAGTCGTTTTCGAGTGAATAAGTGAAGCAAGTCGTCTTTAGCGCGTGTGGTATAGCCCACCGCATTGAACGAGCACGGAGCGTGCCGCAGTTCCATTTTACGGTGATTGAAACTAGGCGAAGTTGAAACGCACACATTAACGAGTCTACAAGATAATATATCAAGAGTTGACTAATGCCTTTAAGCTAATTCTATTGTGCAGTACTATATTAAAGTGTGTAGAAAGATTGAACATTTTCACGGTTATGATTTGAAAGATATTGGCATTTTAAGACGGCAGACAAAAGTGATTTTCTCGCCACCTGAGAAGCACTTTTATAAAATCACAATCTACGCTACGGCTGACACGTGTAGTGCAACCGTGATTCTACATATTGCTTTTGATGATATAACGCTACATTCTACGATGCAACAATATAATATGGCAGTTCTTTCAACTATTATAACGGAAATGGAGATGGAAGGCTAAGGACTTAAATGCAATTGGGACATATATCAATGGAGTGAAATAGCAGCATGGAACTTCGCTAATCGTCTTTCTACAAAAGCGAGCATGTAGTGAACATCCAACTACACTCATGCATCGTTGTCCAACGCTGAATTATATCAAATGGCAGTGGAAACATATTCATACTCCACGATTATGAATATTTCTGCGGAAATAACTGCAATAAACTTCATGGCGAATTTCTGCCAGAACTTCAGGGAACTTTCAAGAGAGGCCAGGGTAGACCCGGCTCACAAAGAAGAGTTTTGCCAGAAGGATGTCTATCGCCTACACGGAGCAGTGCAATTTCCGGAGGAGGAAGCAGTTCTATTCTCCGAGGGCGCTGGTTCCAGGTTCGAGGTCGGAGCACATCCTTTTGGTGAAATGGAACTATCAGCAGTCTTCTTCGGAAGATTTTCCTCTAGAACTTCAATCAACAGATAAGGTAGTCGTGAACGTTTCTTGTTTTATTTGAGTCATTTAGCGATGTCTGAGCAACCTTTTTTCCCATATTTTCTGTCCCATATATTTTGCCCCATATTCTTGCTTGATATTTCTGTACTCAGTACACTTCGATGATTTATGCCTTTTTCTACGATTTATTAAGACATTGTTATGTCTTTGGCATATTTAAATAATTTTGGATCAGTTGAGGCTGATATAATATATTCTTTCAGTAATTTGCATATTTTTGTAGTCACGATTTGACTGTAAAGTAAACGATTTTCTATGGCAGATTTGAATTCAGACAGCGTGTCATTTTATTAAAGTAATTCTATTCAGTAAATTACTTTGACCAATTTTCTCTCATCCTCAAGAAAGAAGAATAATTAAAAGATTTTAGAGCGTTAAAATCTATTTCTGTATCGACGATCTTGGAAATACTAGTCGTTTTATGAACATGATTGCAACATAGACATTTATCGTCAGTTCTGAAATACCAATGCATTACAGACAATTTTATGAAATATGAACTTTGATTACGATTTATTGAATACACTATAGTAATGAACATTTGATAGGAGTTTTTCTCAATTCTAGATTGGAACAATAATGTTTGCATTCCAAAGTCTAATTGTATTCTATTCGACTATTTATGCAGTTTAGATGAACTTTGATTGAAGATAGTATTTTTATACTGCATTACTTTGAAGATATTAATCTCAATTTTGATAGACCAGAGAGGCGTGTATAATCGTATTTGCTATTAAATTTATTTGTGATTGGCAAATTTTTACTTCATATCGATTCATGAATGAAACCCACGAAGGTTAAATAAAATAACAGTTGATACAATTAATGAATATAAGAATTTTTAAAATGGAACTATGGATGTATAATCGTTAGTTCAGTGGACGTGTAAAAGTCGCTGATGAATAATGCCCTTGAATAAGTGAAGGAGATTCCCACAGTAATATTAATGAAGTTAATGAATTTATAAGTGGAGGTTTTTTGTATGTATTGTGGAAGATTTTTATGCCATATATATGGAGATATATGATGAATTCTGGGCCTATTTTATGCAATTTTGTGCGTTTGAGCGAGGTATTTTTCCGCTGAGTTTATTGTCCAGGTCCTTTGAAAATTAATCATGTGAAGTAATTGCTAAAATTAACAAGAGTGTTTAAATAATTTGAGATAACGATTTTGAATGGAGGTTACCGTCACAAATAATAATAATAATTATTAAAACTTATTAAACCTGAATATAAGCATAAATATAACTAACCTTCATTGGTCGATTATATTAACCTGATTTGAGTAATTATAAACCGGATAAACGTGTGGTTTAATGTATTAATAAAATAAATAATATAAATATTGTAAATAATTGTGTAAATATCTTTAATAATAATTGGAAACGAAAGGAATTAATAGAGGCGTGTATAAATTTTTCAATTGTCATTTGTCAATATTATAAACAATTCAAATTGTTATAGCAATTAATGAGCATTTGTTATAAACATTAAGAGTTCTGTTAATATACTCTAAACAACGCTAATGAAACATATGTATTATGTAATTAAACAAGTTTTGGGATTATTAGAGTAATCCAGTGATATGTGATTGAAGCATTTAAAAGATTTGCGTGATAATATTTGAGTTGAGTTGAGGACATTTAAAGTGTTTGAAAAGGAGCTAGGCTCTGAGGTAACGAGCATAAGCTAACGTTGGCTGGACAGGTGGGTCCATTTGACGATGCGAGCATGCGACATGATGTAGGGTGGATCGCAGCTGGCCTGACAACTGTATGTTAGAGGCCAAGGTCGACTACATAGCAGGCTTGCAGTTATAAATAAAGTGTGATGTTTATTAAAGGGAAAAAATTGCTACATGCTTCGTCCCAATTCCCTCATCCATTCCAAGTGTATTATGATTATTACGTTATTTTAAGCTAGTGAAAGATAAAATTTTGTATGTAAAGTGACAAAGAGGAAATCTGACGTTCTACGGATCGGAGCGTGGAATGTTAGAAGTCTGCTAGGAAGTGGAAAGTTAGAAAACTTAGAAAGGGAAATGGATAGGTTGAGGTTGGATTTGGTTGGGATTAGTGAAATGCGCTGGCAGGAAGAGCAGGACTTTTGGTCAGGAGACTATAGGGTCATTAGCACTAAATCAAACAATGGCCAAGCAGGGGTTGGTCTCATATTGAGTAGGAAACTTGGACAGCGGGTGGAATATTATGAGCAATACAGTGAACGGATTATTGTAGCAAAAATCAATACTAAACCTACGTGCACCACAGTGGTACAAGTCTATATGCCTACCAGTCAAGCTGATGATGAGGATGTTGAAAAGGTCTACGAAGAAATAGATGACATTCTGAGGCATATCAAAGGTGATGAAAATGTTATAGTAATGGGAGATTGGAATGCTGTGGTAGGAAAAGGGAGAGAAGGGAAGATAGTAGGAGATTTCTGATTAGGTGAAAGGAATGATCGAGGAAGCAGGCTGATGGAATTCTGCACCGAACATGAGTTGGTCATAGCTAACACCTTGTTCGATAACCACAATAGAAGAATATACACATGGATGAGACCAGGAGATACAGGGCGTTACCAAATCGACTTCATTATGGTCAAGCAGAGGTTTCGAAACCAGATTTTAGATTGTAAAACATATCCTGGTGCTGACATAAACTCTGACCACAATCTGGTTGTAATGAAATGCAGATTAAAGTTGAAGAAACTGAATAAAAGTCAAAAGCCAAAAAGGTGGGCAATAGACAGACTGAAAGTGAAGGATGTAAACGAAAGATTCAAGAAGAGTATAAAGGAAGGACTAATCAAAACCCCTAAACAAACTTCAATTGCAGACGAATGGGCACTTTTGAAGAATGAAATAACAAAATCCGCAGAAGAAAACATTGGTAGGAAAGAAAGAATAGGTAGAAAACCGTGGATCACTCAGGATATACTAGAATTGATGGATGAAAGGCGGAAACACAAGAATCTAAGAGATGAAAAGGGGAAAGCAAAATACAGACGTCTGAGAAATGAGGTTAACAAGAAGTGCAAGGAAGAGAAAGAAGAATGGTTGAAAGAGAAATGTGCAGGTATAGAAAATTGTCTAAAATTAGGAAAATTAGACACAGCTTATCGAAGGATTAAGAATACTTTTGGGGAAAAGAAGACTAAGTGCTGTAATATTAAGGACACAAATGGAAAGCCTCTAACAGATAGGGAAGAAAAGGTTGAGAGATGGAAATCTTACATAGAGTGCTTGTATAAGGGAAAGGAGATTGAGAATCATGTAATGGAAAGGGAGGAGGAAATTGATGAGGATGCAAAAGGAGATTTAATATTGAGATCAGAATTTGACAGAGCATTAGAGGACTTAGGCAGGAACAAAGCACCGGGCATAGATGATATACCGATTGAGTTGCTACGCTGCATAGGAGATGAAGGTCTGATCAGGTTATTTCACTTGGTGTGTAGGATTTATGAGACAGGTGAGGTACCCCCTGATTTCAAGAAGAATGTTGTCATCCCTATACCAAAGAAAGTGGGAGCTGACAGATGTGAAGATTACCGTACAATCAGCTTGATTACTCATGCTTCAAAGATCCTGTCTAGAATAATTTACAAGAGGATTGAAAGCCAGATAGAAACGGAGTTGGGTGAAGACCAGTTTGGTTTCAGGAGAAATGTAGGAACAAGGGAAGCTGTACTAAGTCTTAGGCTGATTTTGGAAGGTAGAATAAGGAAAGATAAGAGAACGTTCATGGCATTTGTAGACTTAGAAAAGGCTTTTGATAACGTTGATTGGACTAAATTGTTTGACATTTTGAAATCTATTGGAATAAAGTACAGGGATAGGAGGGTGATATACAATCTATACAGAAACCAGACAGCAGTCATTCGAGCTGAAGGACATGAGAGAGAAGCTGGTATTCAGAAAGGGGTAAGGCAAGGCTGCAACTTATCACCCATACTTTTCAATCTTTACATTGAACAAGCAATGAAGGAAGTTGGAGAAAAATTTAAAGTGGGAGTGAAGATTCAAGGAGAAATAATTTCAACTCTGAGATTTGCTGATGACATCGTCATCTTGGCCGACAAGCCTGAGGATTTGAATGAGTTTTTGAATGGTATGGATTCCGTCTTACGGAAGGAATTCATGATGAAAATTAATAAATTTAAAACAAAAATACTGGAATGCAGCCGAAATAAATCAGAAACCTCTATGGAGATCAAATTGGCAGGTGAAAAGCTGAAGGAAGTAGGAGACTTCTGTTACTTAGGAAGCAGAATAACCAGTGATGGACGAAGCAAAGAGGATATAAAAAGTAGGTTGGCTCAGGCAAGGAAAGCCTTTCTACAAAAAAGGAATCTGTTGACATCGAATATAGATTTAGGTATTAGGAAGTCATTTTTGAAAGCCTTTGTCTGGAGCGTAGCGCTCTTTGGAAGTGAAACTTGGACTATTGGTGCAGCAGAAAAGAGGAGAATTGAAGCATTTGAAATGTGGTGTTACAGGAGAATGATGAAGATCAGATGGGTAGATAGGGTTACAAACGAAGAGGTATTAAGGCGAGTGGGAGAGGAGAGATGTTTCTGGCGACTGCTAATGAAGAGAAGAGATAGGTTGGTAGGACACATACTAAGACACCCAGGAATAGCAAGCTTAGTTATGGAAGGAAGGGTCGAGGACAAGAACTGTAGGGGTAGACCAAGGTTAGAATATGTTAAACAGATAGCCTCGGATGTAGGGTGTGGTAGCTATGTAGAGATGAAACGATTGGCTCAGGACAGGGAGGCATGGAGAGCTGCATCAAACCAGTCAAATGACTGAAGACTCAAACAACAACAACATGTAAAGTCTACAAGTCCTACAGGAGGACATGATTATATTGACAATGGCTTCTGATTGCCACGTATATTTTGTTGAATTTTTGTTAGAATCATTCCCTTTATGTGAAATAAATTATTGTACAGTTTAAAGTTTCTTGTTTCCGTCTTGGTTCATTTTAAATATCATGGTGGAGGTTATTGTGAGGGCACACTTTAAGTGATCCAGTTGACAACCCAGACCCGAGATTAATTTGAAGAGGTAAGTAAAGGTAAGTATGAACCCCCGTATATTTTGGTGTGTTCTACAATAATTTCTTGTTAACTGCTGTGCTCTAATATCGGTAGTATCTGTCAGTGCCATTTTCATTGATGTAGCTGTGCCGGTGCGTTTGATTTTTGGCAATCCGATTGAGGGGGCGGATATCTGACAACCTACTATCCGAATTATCGGCACGATCAGTAGGATTGGCGACCCTAAAACGTGGGGCACAATCAGCTCGATTGGCTCGATTGGCACGATCAATAGGATTGGCACCGCATTTCGGTGGGGCTCGATCAGCAAAACATTGGATTACCAAGTTATTGCAGTAAAATTGGCACCGCAATTTTGTGGAGTGCTCGAATAACATTGGATTACCAAGTTATCGATGTCAATGGGATTGTGAAGACTCAAATAAAGAGGTTGATTCTTTGTTAGATGTCTTGGCCAATTGTAGAATTTGAGAGTGTGATTATATAGGGATTAAATGTTGTGTTGTATTAGGAAAATTACACTCAGAAAAGATCAGATCTTATACAACTTGAGAGAGGTTAAATAGGCTGGAAACTTGGAAAAATCGCCTATGATCTGGAGTCTTATTTTATTTGACCGGCTTATGACATGTTTAGTCATATTAAAGATAAAATTAAACTATTTGGATTGTAAATGTAAATTATTTGTGTTAGGATATTTTAAAATGACCCAAAGAAATTTGAACATGTGCTTGAGTTTATTTCAACATGAAGTGTCTACGAAGGTTAATTATAAGGTAATTATAAGTTAGATTTAAGACAGAAAATTGCTCAAACTTATATATATGGTGAAAGATGTTGCTCAGATGTTGTTATTTTGCTCTGTTTGATGTATGTCCCTAAAGCAGTCTATTATTGAAATAATATTGAAATGGCAGATGAGAGTATGAGGAAAATGTTGGAGGAGAAGTCCAATAATTTGTCTATTAGGCTGAATGAAAGCATGAAGGAGATGGAAGCTAGGAATACTAGTCGAATGGAGGAGAATGCTAGTAATTTGTCTGCTAATTTGTCTATTAGGCTGGATGAAAGTTTGAAAGTTCTTCAGACCAGTTCTGCAAACTTAGAAAATGATATGTCGCGTTTACAGATCAGTACCCAGGGAATCGAGAATGCTGTAACTGACATGCGCACAGACGTGTCCAATGTGCACAAAGATGTCTCAGAGGTTAAAGTAGATTTGTCCAATGTGCATAAAGATGTTTCAGATGTTAAAACTGATGTTTCTAAGGTACAGAAAGACCATACTATGTTGAATCTTGATGTTGCTAATGTCCGGGGTGATATTTCATGTGCTAGAGCTGAAGTAATTGTTGTTAGGAACGATGTTGCTACTGTACAAGATAAAGTAGAAGAGGTTCAAAGAGAAATTAAAAATGTTCCAACCGATGTGTCAAATGTTCAAGTAGACATTAATAATATTCATTCTGATGTAAATGAGATGCAAAGCGATATAAATAAGATACAAGTAGAAGTTAACACTGTTTTTGTAGACATTGCTAAAGTTCAAACTGATGTTAATAAAGTAAGAGAAGAAATTGAAACTTCAAAAACACTTTGTACTCGTAACATTAGTGCATTAACAACTAGGTTAGTTGACGAGTCTGTTAGGACAACAGCTTCTTTAGCTGGTTTAAAGTATGATGTAGAGGTCATGAGAACCCAAGTCTTAGATCATAATCGTTTACTTAAGGAAGACATTGAAGTAGATATTGCGGAAATGTTAGCTGCAAATATAACGGTGTGGAAAGATGAATGGAATAGGTCAAGTGGGGAACATGTCACTCAGATTCAGGAACGAATTGAAAGAAAACTTGCCAGTACACAAGTAGACATAAATAATGAAGTAGTTCAAATTAGAAAGGATTTGAGTATAAGGATGGATTCGCTATCCGAAAAGCAGGTAGAGGATAGAACTCAAATAGGTCAGGACGTGCAAGCATTAAAAACCGCGTTAGAGGAACAAATTCATAAGGTTGTCTCTGATGTTAATGAAACTACGAGCAAATTTCAGAATTTGAAACTAGGAGAAGCTAGCATGATGGAAACCTATAAAGAAGAGTTGATCAGGAAAGTCATCACGGAAATCACAGATAAGGATCCAGAAGGCTTGACTGATGAAGATGATAGGAATTACGTCAGACGATGTAACCTCGCTACAGAAGAGAGAGATATTAGTCCTGAGGAACGTATATCCAGATTCCGGGAAGAAGAAGAGGATAGGAATATTGAACCTGAATGGAAATATCGTGATAGTGGGTGGAATTACATGGATTCATATCCGAGAAATGTGACAGTCATCCGGAACTTCGAGGACAAACCTCAAAAATTCAGTAATACTGATAGTCTAACACCGATAGAATATATCAGGAACCTGAAAGACTATTTCATTGAAGCTCACATTCCCAGAGAAAGAGAGATGAGGATAGTGGAGAGATTTCTAGCTGGAGGACCCCTAGAATGGTTCAGAGCATTTCGCTACACTTTCAGTAATTTTGACGAATTTGCGGAGGCACTGATAAAACTATTCTGGTCCATAGAAGCACAGAATTCATTATGAGCTGAGGTATACTCGAGGAAATATTCAGGTACTCTTCCAACACGGTACGCTGATTTCTTCACGAGCCAGTTATCACGCTTGAGATTTTTGCAACCCCCATTGTCAACAGAGCAGTTGATAGATGCGATTTCTCGTATGCTGCCTGTGGAGGTGAGAAGACTCATCATATCGTCAAACATCAGGGATTTGACCAGTATGGACGAATTGTTGAGAAGGCTTGACTACACGAGTCCAATGCCAAATGTGGTACAAAAAGGTCAGAGGCACGAATTCAAAGACATTAATACAGTCTATATGGATCAAGTTCAGCAAACTGACAAGCCCATTGAAGAGAAAACTGAAAATGTAGGTCCTCACAGGAATAATCATTTTCGCAACCACAGATCGCAAGGTTACCGTCCATATCAGCAAATAAGAGGCTGGAATAATAATAGAGGAAACTATAACAATGGAAGAGGTAGATACTACAATAACCAGGGTTACAATAGAAACTACAATAGAAATTACCAGAATCGAAATCAGAATTCTCAAGGTCAAGTTATGACACCCGACAAGTATCAAGAGACAGAGAAAGAAAGTCAGCTGTATCTAAAGGAATTACGAGAGAAGGAAGCTGAAAACCAAAAGAAAAGACAGGATGTAGTGATCGATCCTGGTCCTTCTACAAGCCAGCAGAACTTTGAGATTGGTAACACAAAAAAAACGCCGATTTCTCAACGACAGTGAGAAACCATGAATACATTGCCACACCACACCTAATTACCATTAATGAAATTTATGAAGTAACTGATGAGGATTTATTAGAAGAGAGGGGAATCGTCAAAGAGGAAAGACCATGTGCCTTACCTATTATTTCTGTACTGATAGATGGCCAACAGTACAAAGCTCTTATGGATACCGGCGCAATTGTTTCTATCATTTCTGATGAATGCTATCAAAGTCTGTTAAAAGGAGAAAACATGACAGTTTTACCTGTTTCTACCGTCAAAGTGAGAGGAATTTTCCAAGACAAGGCAGTGAAATGCAAGATCCAAGTGTTGTTGAACTTTGAAATTAATGGAAGGAATTATGAACAGATCTTTATTGTGGTGAACAAGATCCATTTCGATATTGTGCTAGGAATCGATTTTATATCGAAAGTTGGAGCCATTATTGATATGAAGAATAGGATTATTAGCTTTAATGATGGGTACATGATCACAGAATAGATCGAAGAACAGGACGGGAAAAACAGTCTGGAGATAGACCTTAGGGAAGAAATTTTAAATACTATTATCAATGAAGTGGAGAATCTAACAGAAATACCCAGTAGAAAAACTGAAGGATTTGAAGAAATTCAGGGGGAATTTGAGGATTTGATAAAGGAATTCCAAGATATTTTTGATGAAAAGCCTGGATTGATTAAAGACTATAAGTACAAGATAAGGCTGACCGATGAAACCCCTTACCAAAAGAGAATATACCCCATACCTGAGAAATACTATCAAGAAGTACGAGGGTTGATCAGAAAAATGGAGGTAGACGGGATTATTAAAAAACAGGCGTCGTCTTACATAAACCCCATCACTGTAGTGAAGAAAAGTAATGGTCAGATACGTCTTTGTCTCGATGCTCGGACCATCAACTTGAAGATTCTTCCAGAAAATGACCGACCACCTAAGATTAGAGATCTGCTTCGAAAGTTCAAAGGGAGAGCATGTTTCAGTGTTCTTGACTTGACATCTTCGTTTTACCAAGTTCAACTAGAAGAAGAAAGTATGCAGTACACTGGATTCTTATTTGACCAGACGTCATGGGTCTTTGTGAGAATGCCTTTTGGAATGGTCAACAGTGGACCAGCACTTATTCGAGCACTTGATAGTAAGCTCACTGACGAAGTAAAGGAAAATGTAATCTGCTACATTGACGATTTAATTGTATCTTCACCCAACGCCGCAGAACATTTAGTGCATTTGAGAAAGTTGTTTGAAAATTTAAGGGAGGCCAATATAAAGGTCAATTTTGGAAAATGTCAATTCTTGAAGAAGGAGATCAACTACTTGGGGCATACTATTGATAAGGATGGATATCATCCAAACATGCAGAAAGTAGATGCGATCATAAGGTTCCCAAAGCCAACTAAGGTGAAACAAGTCAGAGAATTTGTAGGCGCATGCCAATTTATCAGCAGTCACTGTCCGAGATACTCTGAAATTATGGCTCCTCTGTATGACTTACTCAAGAAGAATAATAGATGGAAATGGATTACCGCAGCAGACGAGGCTTTTGAGAAAGCAAAGGAGATGCTCAGAAACAACGTTAAACTGGAGTACCCAGACTTTGAGAAGATGTTCTATATTGAGTCTGATGCATCAAGAATAGGCATTAGTGCAGTCTTATACCAAAAAGACGAGGCAGGCAACAAGCACTACATTGAGTTCACTAGTCGGAAGTTAAAGAAACACGAGGAAAACTACTTTACGACAGAACTAGAAGCGTTAGCTTTTGTAACAGCTTTGCAAGCGTGGAAAAAAATGCTGCTGGGACACAAGGTTATCATTATTACAGATCACAAAGCACTTCAGTTTATGCTGCAAACTGACATGTCTAGTGATAGATTGACACGTTGGGCTTTGTTCACCCAACAGTTTAACGCCACTATCGACCATCAGCCTGGGAAAGATAACTTACTGGCTGATGCTTTATCACGTAACCCTATCAAAAATGTGCAGATACACCATGTACAATTGGAGCAGCAAGATCAAGAGACCGTTAGGAGGTTAGCCCAAATCGGTGTGTCACAGAAGAGACACGCTCCAATCAGGAAAATGTACAGGTTCCTTAAGGGTTACATGGACAATACTGATGTTGACTATGCAGCTACACAGAGAGAATCACGACACTTTGTCTTGAGTGGAGACATCGTATGTAAGTATGCTGACTCTGCGCATACAAAGCTCCGAATAGTCGTGCCACCTAAACTTGTTGTCAATTTAGTGTGGGTAGCTCATCACGCAACTGGACATGCAGGTTTGGATAAAACTCTAGATACTCTTAAAGAGAGGTTTATTTGGACTAACATGCGATCCAGCATTGCTAATGTCATTCGTTCATGTGATAAATGTTAAAGAGCAAAGTATGCTTCCGCTCTATTAAAAGGAAAACCTAAGGCTATGATTCCCTCTAAACCAAATGAACTCATGGCGACGGACATATTTGGTCCTTGTCCGAAGGGATACCAGGGTAATCAGTTCCTGTTGGTTACCGTGGATGTCTTCTCGAAATTTGTAACAATGAGTCCCATGCAAAAAGCTAACACGAGGAATGTTGTAAGCAGACTGGAACATGCTGTATTTCCAAAAGCTGGTAAACCAGAATATCTACTATCGGATCATGGAGCTCAGTTTACATCCTTAGAATTTACTGCAGATATGGAAAGGCTTGGTATTAAGCACATATTTTCAAGCGTGCGCTATCCGGAATCGAATTCTTCAGAAAGATATATGGCTGAATTTTCGAAATTTTGTCGAATTTTCTGTCCAAATGATCATTCTGGTTGGGTGAGATTTGTACCCCTTATTGAGGAATGTCTGAATTCTACAGTGCAGGAGAGCACAGGAGAGGTGCCAATGAGACTTCATCTAGGAAGAAACCCAGAAAGGCCGTGGGACAATCTTTTCAACCACATTCCTAGAGATCCCGACCTAGGAAGGCAGCAGAGAATTGACAGAGCGAAGGAACAACTCCAGAAAGCAGCACAAAAACGTCTGAAAAGAGTAGCTGGAAAACGTTTTGGTGCTCCCTTAGAAATTGGAAATCTAGTATTACTACGCAGACCTGTCAAGGCTGATGTGAGTAAGAAAATCTATCCCAAGTTTGGAATAGTGTTTATGGGTCCGTTCAGAATTACGAATGCTTATGGAAACAACTGTTATGAACTCTAAGATGATGATAATAATGTTGTATATGGCAAGTTCAATGCTGGAAACTTGAAGAAATATTATCCAAGAGTAAGCCAATAATAATTCAATTTCGTGTTCAAGTGAATTCAGATATTTATAACACAGAGTTTAAAAACAATTTGCAACTGTTTTTAAAACGTGGTGAAGGGAGAATGCCCCCGTAAATTGAATTATATTGAGGCCACGGTGTCTGTATTGGCAAATATGAATTGAGTTATGGCTGTCATAGTTGTGACGTGGATATTCATGACGTAAGCACGGATGACGCAGACTTCACGCAAGTAGGCTGCTTGAGCTGAGATTCTTGGTGACGTCATGATTTTGTTCGAGAAAGATCTGAGATTTACGACGCAGTCGCAGGGAAACATGGAATTGTGCTAAGGAAGAAGTTACGCGATTGGAGGAAAGACTCGAACCAATGAACGATAGTTTGGAGGGAGACAGAGATTACTGAAACTGCTATATTTAGTTACTTTTGGAATGCAGAATTGTGGAAATCCATTTTCAGTTATGGCATTGATTTGGAATTTTGAAGAAATTAATTTTGAGTTTTTGAAATTTGAAAATCCGTCAAGTATAGCCAAAGTTAGAAATTCTAGCAATGACGGAGAAACAAGCTATGGAAGGGATGGATACGCCCCTTAAGACGTTGATAAAAGGTCTTGCACAGCAGAGAGGAGCTCTCATAGCTCATATATCATACCGCATATATATTTCTGATGTCATATAGTCGTTTTCGAGTGAATAAGTGAAGCAAGTCGTCTTTAGCGCGTGTGGTATAGCCCACCGCATTGAACGAGCACGGAGCGTGCCGCAGTTCCATTTTACGGTGATTGAAACTAGGCGAAGTTGAAACGCACACATTAACGAGTCTACAAGATAATATATCAAGAGTTGACTAATGCCTTTAAGCAAATTCTATTGTGCAGTACTATATTAAAGTGTGTAGAAAGATTGAACATTTTCACGGTTATGATTTGAAAGATATTGGCATTTTAAGACGGCAGACAAAAGTGATTTTCTCGCCACCTGAGAAGCACTTTTATAACATCACAATCTACGCTACGGCTGACACGTGTAGTGCAACCGTGATTCTACATATTGCTTTTGATGATATAACGCTACATTCTACGATGCAACAATATAATATGGCAGTTCTTTCAACTATTATAACGGAAATGGAGATGGAAGGCTAAGGACTTAAATGCAATTGGGACATATATCAATGGAGTGAAATAGCAGCATGGAACTTCGCTAATCGTCTTTCTACAAAAGCGAGCATGTAGTGAACATCCAACTACACTCATGCATCGTTGTCCAACGCTGAATTATATCAAATGGCAGTGGAAACATATTCATACTCCACGATTATGAATATTTCTGCGGAAATAACTGCAATAAACTTCATGGCGAATTTCTGCCAGAACTTCAGGGAACTTTCAAGAGAGGCCAGGGTAGATCCGGCTCACAAAGAAGAGTTTTGCCAGAAGGATGTCTATCGCCTAAACGGAGCAGTGCAATTTCCGGAGGAGGAAGCAGTTCTATTCTCCGAGGGCGCTGGTTCCAGGTTCGAGGTCGGAGCACATCTTTTTGGTGAAATGGAACTATCAGCAGTCTTCTTTGGAAGATTTTCCTCTAGAACTTCAATCAACAGATAAGGTAGTCGTGAACGTTTCTTGTTTTATTTGAGTCATTTAGCGATGTCTGAGCAACCTTTTTTCCCATATTTTCTGTCCCATATATTTTGCCCCATATTCTTGTTTGATATTTCTGTACTCAGTACACTTCGATGATGTATGCCTTTTTCTACGATTTATTAAGACATTGTTATGTCTTTGGCATATTTAAATAATTTTGGATCAGTTGAGACTGATATAATATATTCTTTCAGTAATTTGCATATTTTTGTAGTCACGATTTGACTGTAAAGTAAACGATTTTCTATGGCAGATTTGAATTCAGACAGCGTGTCATTTTATTAAAGTAATTCTATTCAGTAAATTACTTTGACCAATTTTCTCTCATCCTCAAGAAAGAAGAATAATTAAAAGATTTAAGAACGTTAAAATCTATTTCTGTATCGACGATCTTGGAAATACTAGTCGTTTTATGAACATGATTGCAACATAGACATTTATCGTCGGTTCTGAAATACCAATGCATTACAGACAATTTTATGAAATATGAACTTTGATTACGATTTATTGAATACACTATAGTAATGAACATTTGATAGGAGTTTTTCTCAATTCTAGATTGGAACAATAATGTTTGCATTCCAAAGTCTAATTGTATTCTATTCGACTATTTATGCAGTTTAGATGAACTTTGATTGAAGATAGTATTTTTATACTGCATTACTTTCAAGATATTAATCTCAATTTTGATAGACCAGAGAGGCGTGTATAATCGTATTTGCTATTAAATTTATTTGTGATTGGCAAATTTTTACTTCATATCGATTCATGAATGAAACCCACGAAGGTTAAATAAAATAACAGTTGATACAATTAATGAATATAAGAATTTTTAAAGTGGAACTATGGATGTATAATCGTTAGTTCAGTGGACGTGTAAAAGTCGCTGATGAATAATGCCCTTGAATAAGTGAAGGAGATTCCCACAGTAATATTAATGAAGTTAATGATTTTTAAGTGGAGTTTTTTTTGTATGTATTGTGGAAGATTTTTATGCCATATATATGGAGATATATGATGAATTCTGGGCCTATTTTATGCAATTTTGTGTGTTTGAGCGAGGTATTTTTCCGCTGAGTTTATTGTCCAGGTCCTTTGAAAATTAATCATGTGAAGTAACTGTTAAAATTAACAAGAGTGTTTAAATAATTTGAGATAACGATTTTGAATGGAGGTTACCGTCACAAATAATAATAATAATTATTAAAACTTATTAAACCTGAATATAAGCATAAATATAACTAACCTTCATTGGTCGATTATATTAACCTGATTTGAGTAATTATAAACCGGATAAACGTGTGGTTTAATGTATTAATAAAATAAATAATATAAATATTGTAAATAATTGTGTAAATATCTTTAATAATAATTGGAAACGAAAGGAATTAATAGAGGCGTGTATAAATTTTTCAATTGTCATTTGACAATATTATAAACAATTTAAATTGTTATAAACAATTAATGAGCATTTGTTATAAACATTAAGAGTTCTGTTAATATACTCTAAACAACGCTAATGAAACATATGGATTATGTAATTAAACAAGTTTTGGGATTATTAGAGTAATCCAGTGATATGTGATTGAAGCATTTAAAAGATTTGCGTGATAATATTTGAGTTGAGTTGAGGACATTTAAAGTGTTTGAAAAGGAGCTAGGCTCTGAGGTAACGAGCATATGCTAACGTTGGCTGGACAGGTGGGTCCATTTGACGATGCGAGCATGCGACATGATGTAGGGTGGATCGCAGCTGGCCTGACAACTGTATGTTAGAGGCCAAGGTCGACTACATAGCAGGCTTGCAGTTATAAATAAAGTGTGATGTTTATTAAAGGGAAACAATTGCTACATGTTTCGTCCCAATTCCCTCATCCATTCCAAGTGTATTATGATTATTACTTTCTTTTAAGCTAGTGAAAGATAAAATTTTGTATGTAAAGTCTACAAGTCCCACAGGAGGACATGATTATATTGACAATGGCTTCTGATTGCCACGTATATTTTGTTGAATTTTTGTTAGAATCATTCCGTTTATGTGAAATAAATTATTGTACAGTTTAAAGTTTCTTGTTTCCGTCTTGGTTCATTTTAAATATCATGGTGGAGGTTATTGTGAGGGCATACTTTAAGTGATCCAGTTGACAACCCAGACCCGAGATTAATTTGAAGAGGTAAGTAAAGGTAAGTATGAACCCCCGTATATTTTGGTGTGTTCCACAATAATTTCTTGTTAACTGCTGTGCTCTAATATCGGTAGTATCTGTCAGTGCCATTTTCATTGATGTAGCTGTGCCGGTGCGTTTGATTTTTGGCAATCCGATTGAGGGGGCGGATATCTGACAGCCTACTATCCGAATTATCGGGGACATTACCTTATATACTTTGTGTATGTGCATTAGCCTTTGGATTAGCTTAAGTTAGGTTTGGTAAAATTAAACTAAATTAAAACAAATCTAAAATCTAAAATGTTAAAATGTAAAATGTTAAAATGTAAAATCTAAAATCTTTAAATGAGGTTTCTGCGGGTTATGACAACACGTTTATGATTTAGTCCATGTTGATGTGTTGTATCCAATTACTGCTGACTTTGCATGATCATCACCCAATGTCTTGATCAACACCTGGGGTTTCAAATTACTGCAGCGTTAGTCATAGCAATAGAACTGTGCGCTCTCTGCCATGTCAGCAACATGACACCGGAAGGAACACCTGTGTAATATCCAATGACTGCTAACTTGGTATAATCATCACCCATTGTCTTAATGAACACCTGGGGTTTCAAATTACTGCAGCGTTAGTCATAGCAACAGAACTGTGCGTTCTCTGCCATGTCTGTAATATGACACAGGAAATATCAAGACATCTTACTGTACGTACCATCTCCTCAGTTTTAACATCTTAAGAACAAGTATTATTCTCTTTCACCTACAAATGACTCGTTAGAACACATCCATCCACCAAGTTAGATCCCTTGACCTGCTCTCAAATGGCATGTGCCTCGTGTACTAGGGTTTGTGTATTAGCTCTAACCTAACGTTACGTACGAACTAAACAGAATGTGAGTTGTTAGCTCTTATCATGCACGTGCACAGGTGAACACTTGTGTGTTAGGTTATATTACACATGAACTTGCATTTTCTCACGTAAGTGCATTTCTCTGTTCCACAAGATACAAATTTGATTGCTGGATTGTATCCTGCACTGATTATGCGATATAGCTTTGCTAGGTAGTTCTCTACATATAGCAATTTTACCACTGCTCTACCTACGCCTTTTGCTCTTTTGGCTTTCTTACAGTCTAGTGTGTGATAGACTGCATTAACTGTATATCAAACCCAGTTCACCTTCGTATTTGTAATCCAAGTAATAATTTGAAAAAGACACAAATGTAATCAGTTTTAAACGTTATCTCTGTTTTGTTTAATATGTTTATGACATGCATATTAACCTGAAATCGAAACCCTGGTGTAAAGGCTAACCGCTTAACCACTGCACCACCATGCCCTTGTTTCTTAGTTCGACTCGTTCTAGGCCTCGGACCTGGAAATCGAGTTAAGACCACCAGTACAAGAGCTAAAAGTGCTTACCACTACAACACAAAAAAATGGATAACTGGTAACATTAGACAAACGGAAATGATTATATTTCTGTTTGCAATGCATTTTGTCATCAGCCTACTGTCTGAGCACTGACAGCAACACAGTTTAGTTTAGAACAAGCGAGTGTGTGTGTGTGTATATAGATTATTAGCCTCAAGTATTTAAAGCTTGTTGTGTGTAGCGACCATTTTGCCTCGGTAACCACTGAGCATTTTTCTGTTTTAGCTATCATCTTCAACCAATCAATTAAAGATAGTCTACTCTTAATTCTTGATAAATCGGAGTTTGCGTACACCGTTTCTCATTTATTTACCCATAACTGCAACGTATACTCTCTCTATACTGCAGTTTGATTTGAAAACAAGTTTCAATGGTAAAAGACTTGTCAGTCACATTACATGTAGCCTACACTAATTCGTTCTCTACTTAGCTATGTTTCATCACACATGGTAAATATCTCACATGATCGTATCCAATTATTAGTTTATAAAATCTCCGGTCGATGACCTTGATGTATTGGGTATTTTGGGTTAATTCATTGGCCATGGGAAAGGGTTGACCATTCTAAGTCCTATGACACCTCACATGTTGATATTCGATTATTAGTTTATAAAATCTTAGGTCAATGACCTTGCTGTTTTGGATTTTTGGAGTAAATTAATTTGTCATGGGAAAGGGTTAACCATTCTAAGTCCTATGACACCTCACATGACCCTCTCCGATGATTAGTTTATAAAATCATAGGTCAATGACCATGCTGTATTAGATCTTTTGGGTAAATTCGTTGGTCATGGAAAAGGATTGTCCATCCTGAGTCCCATGACACATCACTTGACCCTCTCTGATTATTAGTTAGCGAGATATTAACAAAAGTGTAGTTAGGCCCTTTTGACAAAAATAAATAATACATTCAAAAACAGAATGTCACCTCAAGTCCAACGACCTCTTATATAAGTCCCTAGCCTTATTGGTTCATGAGATATTTAAAAAAAGCTAATGACCTATTAGTTTTGGATCTTTTGGTAATTAAAAAAAATAATTCATCTATAAATCATTATTCAAAAATGTCTGCCCGCTTACAAAAAAAAAACAAGTACACATGTGTAAAAACAAAAAAAAACAAAAAAAACATGTTAATTCATAGTAACAATCGGCTCTTCACATGCGTTTCATGTGGAACAACGTTTAATTTCATTATAGCATTAGGGGGTCATGGGCCAGTCCATAGGGACCAGTCCAAAGGAACCGGTCTAAAGGGATTAGTCAAAAAGGACCCGTCAAGAAGGACCCGTCCACAGGGGCTCGTCCACAAGGACCCGTCAACAATGACCAGTCAACAATGACCCGTCAACAGGGACTCGTCAACAAGGACCCGTCCACAGGGACCTGTCAACAGGGACCCGTCCACAGGGGCCTGCGTGTGCGTGCGGGGGAACATACAATTACGTCAGCAAATCATCTCATCTAGTTCCAATTTAGCCACTACGGCGCGTGCAACACACAGGAAGTGCGTAGGAACATACGATTACGTCAGCGAAACATGAACTCACTTGTCTGTTGTATGAGTATCAGTTTAGTAGTGGCATCAAGCAGCAAAATACGTTTACTTACACAATCCATCATTATGGTAAGCATTTTTTTTCTTATCATTATGGGAATCTCCTTATTAGAATAAAATGTTATAGTGGTTCTGGTCACTTATAGCTAAACTGTAATAGATATGATTTTTTTGTTTCTTTATAGGCTACTACAATAAATATTCTCAATGCTATGAGGGGTAGAACTGTTGATTAAAGAGAAAAATGCTCAATGAATTACCAATGCATACTCTTTTCCGTATCATTAACATTCAAAAAGGTGACACAATGTATGGTGAACGTGTATTATGTGTTAGTGAAAATATTCAGACATTCCTTTCTACACGTTTTAATGATATGTCAGAGAGTGTGCTCGAGGATCTAAATCGTGGTGGACATTCTCTATATCTAATTTATGAGGGTATAAAAAACAATAAATGTATTGTACATTCTGACTTCGAAGTTAGGTTAGGTAAGGTGAGATTTGGTTAGGTTAGGTAAGGTTAGGTTAGGTTAGGTTAGGTTAGGTTAGGTGAAGTTGGGTTAAGCAGAATGGCTGCGGTATGAATCAAAAGCCAGCTCCTGTCAGTTTTGCCTCACAAGGGTGAGTGTACCCCATTCCAACCCTCAGCCTAGAATTAAATTTCTTGACAGAGCCAGGACTCGAACCCGAGCCTCCACAGTAACAGCCAAGAATGCTAGCCACTACACCAAGAAATGAGGCAATATAAGGCTGGTCTTGATTGTACATGATCAATCAATAATTACCTAATAATAATAATAATAAAATAATAATAATAATAATAATAATAATAATAATAATAATAATAAATATTCCATTTAGCAACTACTTAGCCAACCTCTCCCTGGGTTCTTTTACATGCCAACATCGTATGCCATGCATGTCTTAATTTTTGCCGCCTTTCAAAAATCACTTACCACGACCAAGCTCGAACCTGCAAGCTTGTGGTTGGTAGTCCGACACAATAACCACTCACCCACCGTGGCAAGCTATCAATCAATAATTACCTAATAAAATGAATAATAATAATAATAATATTAATAATAATAATAATAATAATAATAATAATAATAAAACAATAAATATTCCATTTATCAACTACACGGTCGAACTCCCCCTGTGACATTATTCATGGTCTCAGAGTGTGGCGGCCATTTTGCCCATTAGCCACTGCGCCAGCTCTGAATGACCCCTCCATAAGAATAACATAGGGCTGGTTGCGCCCGGCGGCCACCTTGCCCATTAGCCCCTGCGCCAGAATCGCCTTATATTTCCTACTCTCATTTGAGTCTCGTGTACCTTCCCCCAGGGGCTCACTTCTAGTGGGTGTGGGATGGCGACCACGGGACCCCAGCTGAGTCGGGCATTGCTTCCACTTACTTGTGCCGGGCTCCTCTCCGTCTTCTTTCCTGTCGACCTCACTTGGTCAACTCTTGTTCTCTTCCGACCCCGACGGTATTAGGGTATCCGAGGCCTAGGGAGTCTCTTCCTTTCCCGCCTAATTGGCCCTTGTCTCATCTTTCCTGACACTCTCTTTCTGTGAGGGGTCAGCCTTCTTTTTCTTTTCCTTTTACCTCCTACCTTGTGCTCAAGTCCCTTAAGGAGGCAGGGTGTATGTAGCCCCACCACTTCTGGTGCACCCTAGATAATGCTACACCCTCAGGGGCTCACGGCTGGTGAGTTCGGGAGTTGGTGACCCCGAGGGATTCCAGAGCTGGGTCCGTTTTCCCCTTTTGTCCCTTCCCTTTGGGGCGGACACTCTCCTCTCTCCCCTCCCCTCTCCTCTCCAATCCTCTCCTCTTTTCCTTATATTTCCTTTTCTCTTTCAGATTCCCGCACTGTTTTTGTTACTTGGCTCCCCGTGTATCTAAATTCCCTTTTAGCGATTTTTTGTAGGTATTTTTAATCTACGCTGCATTTTGTAAGTCTTTTCGATCTAGATTGCATTTTCTAAGTGTTTTTCAATCTCAATTGCATTTTGTAAGGATTGACAATCTAAATTGCTTTTTAGTAAGTCTTTCAATATCCGGGCCGGGGCTTTTGTGAGTTTTTTGAATTTCAATTGCATTTTGTATTTTCAACCTACCCCGCTTTGTTCAGGTAGTTAAGTCTCAATTGCAATTTTGAATCTAAATTACATTTTGTAATTATTTTCAATCTAAGCCTCCGTGGCTTAGGCGGCAGCACGCCGGCCTCTCACCGCTGGGTCCGTGGTTCAAATCCCGGTCAATCCATGTGAGATCTGTGCTGGACAAAAAGGAGGCAGACAGGTTTTTCTCCGGGTACTCCGGTTTTCCCTGTCAAAATTTCATTCCAGCAACACTCTCCACTATCATTTCACTTCATCTGTCATTCACTTAATCATTGCCTCAGAGGAGTGCGTCAGGCCTCGGCAGCCGGCACAGTTCATATCCTCGCCGCTAGATAGGGGCTTCATTCATTCCATTCCTGACCCGGTCGGAGACTGGAAGCAGGCTGTGGATTTTCATTTCAATTATTTTCAATCTAAATTGCATTTTTTAAATATTGTCCATCCTAATGAGAAGTTTGAATCTACCACACATTTTGTAAGCAATTTCAATTGCATTTTGTATTTTCAACCTACCCCGCTTTGTTCAAGTAGTTAAGTCTCAATTGCAATTTTGTGGGTATTTCGAATCTCCATTACATTTTGTGCGTATTTTCAATCTCATTTGCATTTTGTAAGTATTTTGATTTCACTTGCAATTTGTAGGTATTTCGACTGTACGTTGCATTTTGTACGTATTTTGGACTTAACCTACATTTTGTGCGTATTTTTCAATCTATTCCTTTTGTGAGTATTTTGGTTCGAAATTCCCTTATGTACGTATTACCGCTCTCCATTTGGTGAGTAGTTTCAATCTGAGTTCCTTTTTGTAAGTATTTTCCCTGCTACATAAGGCATAGTTGTTGGGGCTCACTGTCTATTTTATCTAAACCATTTTCGTTTCATCCATAGCAGTGAGCTGTTTTTTATCTTCATCCTTTCATTTCACGCCATTCCATTTCATCAGGGGCCGATAACCTCGATGTTAGACCCCTTAAAACAACAATTATCATCATCATCATCATCATCATCATCATCATCTCGTGTACCTTTCTTCTTGATTTGAGCTAGTTTCTTCGTGGATACACTTTGGTCTTTCTTCACGCAATCTTGATTAGTTAAAGCACCCTTTATACTTCCTTCGCCTGTTGGTAGGATCTGGGGGTTTTTAGCCGGGCATTTTCAGATTCTACGATCCAGTGATCTTCGAGTGATTCAACAGGTATTGGTAAGTGATAAACGGGTACAGTACCATCCCAGCATTTGCCTGGAATAGGAGTGAGAAATCACGGAAAACCACTTCCAGAATAGCTGAGGTAGGAATCGTAACCTCCTTTTCTCAGTTTTACCTCATGAAGCTGAGTGTAGGCTACCCTGTTCCAGCGCTCAGACCAGAATTAAATTTCTATGCAGAGCCTGGATTCCAACATGGATCTCTGGGGGCGACAGCCAAGAATGCTAGCCACTAGAAGATGAGGTGGTCGGATATTATCATCATCATCATCATCATCATCATCATCAGAACTGGAGCAATAATACAAGATCACCTAATTGTCAGTCGCATGGTCAGCGTAGACTAGCCCACCTACCTTGTCTAGGTTCAACGTGTGGGTTTCGATGTTTTGTATTAATAATAAGAACTTTATTGCAGCCAATGCAATGGCCAAATTAATATATTAACATTAACATAACAAAGATTGCCATAGTCTTCACTAAAAAACATTGTAAGTGTGACCCGTCTTAGTTGGCACAGCATCACGTGAAGCCTATCGCACTGCCCCCCACACAGCAAACAGATGCACTGCTGGTTCGGCTTATATTCCTTCTTTGTAATACTTTATGGTGAAAACCACGCACCGAAAATCTCGTAACTATATATACAGGTGCGGATTCAAGGGGGGGGGGGGGGGGCGGTCACGGGGGTCATGACCCCCCCCCCCCAAACGGAGACCAATTTTTTTTGCAAACTCAAAAAACGATAACACAATAACCAGACTAATAAAACTTAACGAATTTTAACTGAAAAACAGTTTTTTTTTTCATTTTATTCAATACTGAAAATATCTTGATTGCAATTATTTTGTTCTGTTACATCTGTACATATTTACAACTTCATAGGCTACCTGTTATAAAAACGATTATTTATATAACAGAATCAACTCGTCTTGTGATTACCGAATCGATGTTTATAGTGATGTCACGATGAATGTGCAGCAATGCACGGATAGGAATTTGGGGATATTTTCGCACCCAAAAATTTTGCCGACGTCCAAATTGCAAGCTTGGTTGGCAATTTAAGCTGTGACTTTCTACCTTTGTCGGTACCAACTCGACTTGCCGAAACTGTAACGTACCTTGATACTTTTCTCGAAGCTCGATGTAAAAGTCGCAAAACACGGCGTTGCAATTTGTACGAATATTTTTGGTGCGCTAAACGCATCAAAATTCTAATTATGTAGATTTCAAAAAAAATAAAAAAAATTGGCCTGGTTTTGTACGTTTGGTTATTTTGTGATTGCGTTTTTAGTGATACCATTTCTCTTGACAATTTCAATTCTCTGACCGCCCTCCCCCTCCCCCCGCTCAACGACAAAGCCAAACACTAGATCCGCGCCTGTAGCCTACACTTATATGACGCAAATCATACACTGCATTTGTCCATTCAGTTGAAAGCATCACGTCAGTTGCGTAAAAGTCGTCCTATATGTATCCTGTCTCCCTTTTCATTTCTTTCAGTAAAGTCTCATACCCTGGTGTAACGGACAACAATAGGTTCAGTCCCAGGTCTTCAACGAAAGATGTTTTGTATTTCAAATGGGTTCCTTGTAACACGAGGTGAGAGCAGAGTCTTGTCCAAGGATGATATAACGGCATGTCTTGTGTTTTCTAAAAATCACTGTCTCCAATTACTGCACTGCCAATCGCGAAATACTCGTGCAGTGGGTTACGGTAAGTTAACATCCAATTTGGTGATAGGTTTGTAATGTAATTTAGCTTCTGATAATTCTATTTACCCGGCTCGCTCCATCATATTGTGCTCAGGTTTGTGTAATAGAGAATCCGCCGATTGTAGCATGATTCATTTCAAGGTTGCCCAAGCTTGCGCCAGTGATTTCTAATGTTTCATCGCAACGATAGGTATTAATCAAGTACTTTTCTCGATAGTATACCCTATCTTATCGGCTTGAACGTAATGATCGAATACGTTTTTTCGATTACATCCGTGTTAACTTACCTGTATAACTTAAATTCGGAGGTCATATATTACCTTGTTTGATTTATTATCTATCAGAATGATTTGGCGTGCCGGTACGTATAAGCGTGGTCTCTAATAATACACTTTGTGTGTTCCAGTTTCCTGAACATTATGGAGGAACATCAATTTATCAAGAGTGAGCCAGAATGGTTCCCTAACCTGGTAAGTTGTTTTTAATTCTTATATCTTGTGGCATTCCAATCTTAGTGATGTGCATGACAACACTTACTACCAAATAGTAGGCTAATCAGCTTTTTATGTTACATTCAATCTCGTCAGTTTATCGTACATTGAGTCATACTTTTTGGGAATCAAAAGAGCTGTTGCTCACTGCTGACCTGCTGGATGAGGCTGGTGATGAGTTTGAAGATAAAACCACGGTTGTTAAATTGGAACATACAATACAGGTGATCATCGGTTTTACATTTCCTCTGTTATAATAGCCTAATGTGATTGGTTTTGATATAAAACATTACTCGGAAGTTTGGATTATTCAGTGTTGTTTCTTATTTAAACAGCTAATGTTATTGTACTGACCTCCCTTGGTCAACGCTACTTCAGTTCTGATCCCGACAGAGTCGAGTAATCTTTCATAAACTCATCTTAAAGAACTGTGGCATGTTAATTGAGGTGTTCGGATGTTACTTCTCATCAGGATGTTTCATACTTTTCATAAGAGGTAACTAAAAGGGCAGAGGGTGTGTAGCCATCTTGAACAGTGCACCCCGGGTTACACTAACAAGAGAACATCGCCAATACAAATCTCCTCATCTTGCTGAAAGTTGGTAAAATTGCAAATAAAATAATAACAATTGAGATCACTAACCCTGGCCACTACTGCACTGACTGCACTGGATTACGTAAATATGTGTGTTTTTATTGCTCATTTAGCAACGCCAGCCATGTTCGACAGTGCATGGGGTCTCTTCAACTGTCAACAAGGCACACACATTTTTGCCAACATGTGGCACAATAAATACCTTACCATAATTTATAAGTTGTTTGCTGTGAATATGAATATGGTATTGGTCCACCCTTGATGACAATCTCCGCTGTTAGCTGTGACTATGAATATGGTATTAGTCCACCCTTGAGGGAGTCTCCGCTTTTTGTTGTGACTATGAATATGGTATTGGTCCACTCTTGATGACAATCTCCGCTGTTAGCTGTGACTATGAATATGGTATTGGTCCACCCTTGATGACAGCATTCGCTGTTAACTGTGACTATGAATATGGTATTGGTCCACCCTTGATGACAATCTCCGCCGTTAGCTGTGACTATGAATATGGTATTGGTCCACCCTTGATGACAATCTCCGCTGTTAACTGTGACTATGAATATGGTATTGGTCCACCCTTGATGACAATCTCCGCTGTTAGCTGTGACTATGAATATGGTATTGGTCCACCCTTGATGACAATCTCCGCTGCTAGCTGTGACTGTGAATACGGTATTGGTCCTACCTTGATGGCAGGCTCCTCTCCAAGCCGTTACTGTCAATGTGGTGTTGTTCCACTTTTGAACATAGCCTCTGCCACTATGTGAGGCTGTCCATATGGTGTTGGCATATGCTTCATGACAGGTTTATTTTTGATTATTTCGAAGTCACCGTGCGTTAACACTCCAAGAATGGTATTTGGAAATATGTCTCAGCTCC
Source organism: Meconema thalassinum (assembly GCA_946902985.2). NCBI lineage: Eukaryota > Metazoa > Arthropoda > Insecta > Orthoptera > Tettigoniidae > Meconema > Meconema thalassinum. The sequence goes on along the minus strand of OX336389.2, from coordinate 29,560,786 downwards.
TGTCAGTAAAAATATTCATATTTAGTTCTTCTTTCTTTATTAAAAAATCCACAGCCTGCTTCCAGTCAACAAACCGGGTCAGGGAATGGAATGAATGAAGCCCCCATCTAGCGGCGAGGATATGAACTGTGCCGGCTGCCGAAGCCTGTCGCACTCCCCTGAGGCAATGATTAAATGAATGACAAATGAAATGATAGTCAAGAGTTTTGCTGGAATGAAATTGTGGCAGGAAAAACCGGAGTACCCGGAGAAAACCCAAGTTTGAATCTCCGTGAGTTCGATACCGCTTTAACCTGTCCTAAAGATAGCTTGGTACGATATTTCTTTACACACAATTTATCACAGTTGGTCGAGTCTTATTTATGATGTGCGGTAACTGGGAGTAAGTGCGCCCGCGCCATGAACACACCAACACTAGTTGAGGAGAAGCGAGGACACTCACATCTACGTTAATACGGATAATGGAAACTTCGGCTCTCGTACATTCTCCGGTGTCCGTTTTCAAAGTGCGTTATTTTTGTATGTAGCGCTCTGAAAATTGTTTCTACTTACTGTGCCACGTTATTAAAGCCAACTGCTATTAACAAACCCCACGAAAACACTTTAAAAATAAGGAAATTGTTAACATTAACTTTCAAGTAATAAACTTACCAAAAACACGTCGCCATGTTGGATTGCAACTTCACTTCTCCGCAATCCCCTGTTGCTAGGTTTGGTGACTGTCTGGACGTATTTATTGGTGAAAATTACCGATTGTACTACTAGGCAAAATCATTGGCCTGGATAAAGATTATTGATACGTGACTACACCCCCCCCCCCCTACTGTGCGTGAAAAAAACCAGGGGTGTTTATACACACATCAAAAAAAGTTTTGCATCACCTCGGTTCCAAGAGTTCCGGAACCGTTAAATACAAAGGGAATAGAGATCAACACAAACAACATTTCAGCTCGTTTTATTGCTCATGAGACCCACACATTGCATGTTGTACCATCATACAGCTAGACTTTCAGCATTTGTGGTCCAGATTGCAGTACACACCACTACCTCTAATACCCAGTAGCACGTCCTCTTGCATTGATGCATGCCTTTATTCGCCGTGGCATACTATCCACAAGTTCATCAAGACACTGTTGGTCCAAATTGTCCCACTCCTCAACGACAATTCGGCGTAAATCTCTCAGAGTGGTTGGTGGGTCAAGACGTCCATAAACAGCCCTTTTCAACATATCCCAGGCATGTTCGATAGGGTTCATGTCTGGCGAACATGCTGGCCACTGTAGTCGAGCGATGTCGTTATCTTGAAGGAACGCATTCACAAGATGTGCACGATGAGGTCGAGAATTGTCGTCCATGAAGACAAATGCCTCTCCAATATTCTGCCGATATGGTTGCACTATGGGTCGGAGGATGTCATTCAGGTATCGTAAAGCCGTTTCGGAGCCTTCCATGACCACCAGTGGCGTACGTCGGCCCCACATAATGCCACCCCAAAACATCAGGGAACCACCACCTTGCTGCACTCGCTGGACAGTGTGTCTAAGACGTTCAGCCTGACCAGGGTGCCTCCAAACACGTCTCCGACGATTGTCTGGTTGAAGGCATATGCGACACTCATCGGTGAAGAGAACGTGATGCCAATTCCGTGGGGTCCATTCAGCATGTTGTTGGGCCCATCTGTACCGCGCTGCATGGTGTCGGGGTTGCAAAGCTGGACCTCGCCATGGACGTCGGGAGTGAAGTTGCGCATCATGCAGCCTATTGCGCACAGTTTGAGTTGAAACACGACGTCCTGTGGCTGAACGAAACGCATTATTCAACATGGTGGCATTGCTGTCAGGGTTCCTCCGAGCGGCAATCCGTAAGTAGCGGTCATCCACTACAGTAGTAGCCCTTGGGCGGCCTGAGCGAGGCCTGTCATCGACAGTTCCTGTATCTCTGTACCTCCTCCATGTCCGAACAACATCGCTTTGGTTCACTCTGAGACGCCTGGAAACTTCCCTTGTTGAGAGCCCTTCTTGACACAAAGTAACAATGCGGACGCGATCGAACTGCGGTATTGACCTTCTAGGCATGGTAGAACTACAGACAACATGAGCAGCGTACCTTCGTCCTGGTGGAATGACTGGAACTGATCGGCTGTCGTACCCCCTCCGTCTAATAGGCCCTGCTCATGCATGGTTGTTTACATCTTTGAGCAGTTTTAGTGACATCTATGAACAGTCAAAGGGACTGTATCTTGGATACAATATACACAGTCAACGTCTATATGCCGGAGATCTGGGAACCGAGGTGATGCAAAACTTTTTTTGATGTGTGTATTAGCTGACGCAGCCCTCAGGGCCGCGCTACCAGACAATTATTGGTCTAGGCGAAAACCAATGGTCAGGAACCAATAATGTTGGCACTACTAAAGAAATGCAATAACACCCTCTAACGATAAAATATTCAACTCTTGTATCTTAGTACCGGTACCATTAGCCATTTCTATAGTAAATTCTGCAGATTTTCATCGAGGCGGACACCGGACAATGCACGAGTTCCAAAACTTCCTAGGGGACAGTTGCGGTCTACTATCACTAGTGCACAAGATATGTGTGAAATTACTTTAATATTGAACAACGCAGCCATGTTGCTCAAGCGCTGAGCATTCGTCAGCTGTTACATCGGTGGAGACATTAACGGCACATTCACGTCATGGCGGTGTTGCCAACGCGTAAGATATAAAATACACCACCGCATGAGGTTGGTCATATGCGTGACTAAAGTTATTGGTCTCGAGAAAGATTATGCGTGACTATTTCCACTGTGCGTTACAAAAACCTGGGTTGTATATATGCTAACGCAGCCCACAGGCTAACACCATTGTCAAAACCCATTGGATTGGACGAATCGAAGGTTATTAAGGTTAGGTTGAGGTGCGACCTTGGCCGCGGGAAGCTAGCGGGGAACTGACGACTACATTTTAGTCTGGATCCATTGTCATAAACTATTAATCTGGACTAGTTACGCTGGAAGAATTGTCAAAAGAACATTGGATTGGACGTTCTTTTCATTTGCACCCCTTCATAGTACTCGACAATAGGTACGGTATGGATGGGATGATCTCGGGTTGGGCAATACTGTGCATATTTCACGCAGATAATCGACATTTTAATATACAGTTGTGATATAATTTGGGAAGGCAGGTGGGTTATAGGCAGTGAACTACATCCTTTCCACCTATATTGAATCATTACAGAAGGTGTTTGTGGCCAATATCAATAGTTAAGTAAATTTTTCCAGAAATTCTCGTCTCTATTACCAATAATTCCACCTATGTAATAAAACGAATTTATGAAAACGTCATCTCTCTGATGATACTATGGGTATTAAAATTGAAGAATGTTCGATACCGGAGATCGATCCTTGCTTCACATCAGAAACACCATCTTCGGATCTGAAAGAGGTAAATAAGTACAGCACATTCATGCCTGTTTACAAGACATGACTTTTCTTTATCACCTAATAGCATTTCAGAATGAAGAATAGCATTGATGACAAATGGAAGTGTTAGGTTGTGTATAGCACAGAAAGTTCAAACATTATGATGGAAGGATGGATAATTAAAATATCTGAAACATACGGGACTTGTGTTGCTCCGAATACTGAGCTAATGGCGGTTGAATTTTGGCAAAAGGTATATTATGTGAAGCGGTAATTCTTCGCGAGTGATGAACCAAGATCATACACTTTCACTTGGCTAAAATATATGATCTCCATACTATTTGATATTGCATTAGTCATTACCAATTGAAATTACTGCCCATTATCTCTACTGAACAGGTAATATGAGCTAAATTACGTAAATATATGACATAAGTTATTATTTATTGTTCATTCAACGACTGCAATTGTCATTGCACCACTGCTACGCATTAGGCGTGTTCAATTGTTATTGAGACGTCATTCCGCTGCTGCCAATGTATGGTACAGTACACAAAATACACGACACAGGTCCTGCGTAGCGAGATACTATTGTCTTAGGAAGCTAAGCGAGACATCTTTCTGTCTGCCCAAAAATTACTGCTGTTACTAGGTTAGGCAATGTCGGGTCGAATGTTAATGCTTGTACTACAAGCAAGGGGGTAAGGGCTTTAGCCCCAGACAGGTTTGTTTTTGTATGTAAAGCCTTATTAAAACACACAATTTAACATGAATGCATCGTTTGAACCTTAGAAATACAATGAAATGAACGAATCGAGAGGAACGGAGAGAGTGTAGCATAAAACAAACACCACACAGTACAGTATGCGTGGGGTTGGCAACATTTGATTTATCCTATAAAGCATGCCCACAATGGCCAATACAACTGATATTTCACTAAATAAGTCGTGTTATAAAAAGGGTATGGCGGGTGGGTTATAGACAGCGGAGCAGAAAACATCTATTAGAACATCATTTCCGCATTTAATATTCATCATCACACAAGGTATTTCGGCTAATTAAAGTAGTTTTGTACTTGGATTCTCAATCCCGAAATGTTACTTGTGAAGCTAGCATATGATTTAAGATTTCTGTATTCTGGTCAGAGATGAGGGCTGCACAATGGAGCTGGGTTTGATTTGCCTCAGCAGTGGTCTTCCGTGGTTTTTTACTTCAACTCCAGGCAATTGCTGGGATAGGTTAACCTTCCCAATCCTGGTATTGTAAGATCATTCTTTTGCCCTTAGCCTAAAGACATTAAGCAATCGGAGATATGAGATAAGAGAATTTTCTAGAATCATGCGGAGAAAGTGATTGTTAAAACCTATATTCAATACTTTTACTTGCAAGTACGTTATGAAAACCCTTGTTTCCTGACATTTTTCTGATAGTTTTTAAGTTTTGTTTTTCTACCCCTTTGTATTCCCATTTCTGTTATAGCAGGCAGTGGTTTCGACAGCCATTCGCCTACTTGTCCACCCTTACTAGGTTTTAATGAAATTTGTGTATGGTAAGGAGTTAGAATGGCCCCTTAGGAGTTACTGTCCTAGAATTTTCCTGGAGATGAATATGGGGAAGCATGAAAATCCTTTTGAAGGATGGTCGAAGGTGGGGATCATACCCTCTTGTTTCCTGAGACTGATCACATGACCTGGCGCATTTAAGCTGTGTAAGCTTATTCTCTTCTAAGACGGGAACTATAAAGGTTGGATTCAATATACAAATTCAACCTTGGATGTATATATTGTTGAATGTCATATGGTAGGAAACATTCGTCAATTGCTAACTACAAGCCGGACGTTTGTTTTAGACGATTGCCCGTGACCTTGAAGCTTGCGAGTGAGCCTGTACACAGTTACTTCTCGCCCTCTGTCTGCACAGTTGTCACAACCGCACCGGTGTGAGGTAATGGATTTTCAGACTTGAGCATATGACGACACCACCGTACAGAACAGTACAGTCCATATCGAAGTACTGTGTGACGTGAAAGTACACATTGCATAGTTACAAACAGAACGCCATTATATTTGCCAATGACTGTACTTCAGCAGTAGCGTAGGATAGATTTGTCCATCGTCAGACCGCATGGGGCAGGTGACAACAACACAGGTACTGTAGTAACTCGCCTCCAGGCTTCCAGTATGATTTTTCACTCCTCTAATAAAAACGTCTGACCTGTACTGTGTGTGTAGACATAACCTTGTAGTTACTAGCACAGACAAACTCCCTCTGGAGGCACATAACTGACTTGCTCTGAATTTGTTTGTAAATTCAATAGCTTTAATATTGCAGTGTTTTGTGAAGAATGTCTTGTATCATATTCCATATCTAATTGATTTATACCTAGTTGCTCGTTACTCAATGACACGAGTTAGGAATTATGTCCTCTTATACTTGTTATTGATTATTTTGTATTATTATTAATTACTTTCTCTGCATGATTCGAGGAAAGTGTCTTATCTCATATTATTTCTGATTTCGTCAATGCTTTACTTGTCCTATAGACTGTGAAGTTATTAGCTAACTAATGTCATCAATCCTTAAAGCTATTACCTGCATTCAGGCACTGATCTCAGCATTTTCTCTCACTCTAGGATTCACTTGATCTCTAAAGAAGATGGTGGATTATAACTTTTAGAAGCAGGGAGGACATAATCATTTTATCTGTATATTGTTCATCTCTAGCATTACGCTGTGGTGGACAGTATGAAAGTTGTTCAGTGAATATATCTTCTCTTCAACTCGGTTGTTATTGTTGTTGTTTTAAGGGGCGGAACAGCCAGGTCATCTGCTCCTGTCACACTTCACCTGCGCTGTGCTGTACAATTACATAGTTGTTATTTGTCTACAAATTATGAGGTGATAAAGAAATAAATTGTTCCATTTTATCCTTAGAATGAAGAAGAAGGAACCCAGGATGAAGAAAGTGAAGCAAGTGGGAATCATTTAAATGAGTAAGTGTACACTCGTTCTTTTACTTTTATGTTTGCACAACTGAAAGTTTTGGAAGTTTTGTTTGCAACGTCAGATATGTTTTTCATTGTATTTAATAAGATATTGATATAAACTTTCTCTTCAGCAGCCTACAAATTATCCATTCTCATTTCGAGTTCTCACTGTCTGGAAGTATTTAATTAACGTCACGGGCAGTCTAGTAGTAATACTGAATGAGACATCATCGTACGATAAAGTTTTCAAAGGTACTGAAATTAGCCAAAATGCCTTCTCAAATGATGAAATATAAATCAAGAAATGATGTAGTAATAGATGCTTACTCCTCGGCTGTCCATAACCCACCCGCGACCCCTTTCAAGTTCACGACTTAAGTAGTAATATTCCAGCTGTGTCTATGCGCGTGAATTATCGTCAAATACAGGATTAAATACAATAAAAAGAGGAGATGATCCGCCTGATCAATACATGTATATTTTATCACACTAACGGGGTTACATTAGGATCTAATGTCTAATGCATCCCCATTAGTGTGACAAAACGTATATGAATTGATCACACGGACCATCTCCTCTTTTGATTGTATTTAACTGTCAATCAATACGGAACGATGACTGCACCTAATAATATTTAAATACAGGATTGGCAACCCTGCGCTTATGATGGTACTGTAGAATGTGTTAAATCCAGACCAATGGCCTTTGCCTAACCAATGATAATTGTGAGGTACCACGCCCAGCCATTTATACACCCCTGGTTTTTGTCACGCACAGTGGGGTAGACACGCACCAATAATCCTTAATTAGTGTGGTGTATTTTGTATCCCACATGATGGCAACTATGTGTGCGCATTGTTGACAGTTGAAGAGACCTCACGCGCTGTCGAATATGGCTGCAGTTGTTAAAAGAGCAATAAATAAAAACACATTTGGTGCAGCAGTGGCCAGGGATGCTAATTTTTATTGGTAATGGCCCCCAGGAGAAGAAGCAAGGTGTGTTAGTTAGTTATTGAAGTTTTAAGGGGTGGAATATCAAGGTCATCTGGCCCTAAAGGTATGTAAAAGCCAGGATGACGTCTGATGCAAGTGTAAAAGCCTCGATGATGTCTCATTCAGAATTAATGTGTATTTTTGTCTTGTGGGAGACCCTCTTGGGAGATGTCACGCTGATAAACATCCAGTACTTTGAATCTCCCCCAGAGTGGAACTGTTTTAAGAATGTCTGAGGAGAGTGTGTGCTTAGTGGAGGACATAAGCTGCTTGTAATGAAATATTTTCCATAATTAGAAATATGGTGCTTAAGTTCAGGGGCGGCTGGCACTAACTGGCACTCCGGGGCCCTCCTTACCAATAACGAACATTAGTAATTAGTTCTTTTTAGCCTCAACGATGGAAATAATGGTAGCGTTGTGCCCTCCTCTGCATGAAAATGCACCAGCATGTTTGAATTACGCACCACATATATTGTCACGTAATTCGCCTTGCTGCTGGCTCCTCTGAGCCCGGGCCTCACTGAGCCCAAGACTCCATTCAGTGACAAACAAGGACAGGTCTATTGCGCATGCGCACAGACGCTGTTCATTCGTCGGCTTTGGGCCACGAAATTGCGTGCCCACGGTGACAAGGAGGAAGGACAAAAGGAGACGTTGTATGGATTCTGGGGAGAACGTTGGAATGTTGAACTGCTACGTTGTCTTCGAACTTACAACATCTATGGCCATTCCCAATGCCGTTTGAAATGATTCACAAGACGACCACTAAGTGGCAGTGGCTATAGGAAGCAAACCGAGTGTGATGTCGTTCCAAGTGAAGGAAAGAAAGACTCTTGAAATTCGTGACTAGTGTTATCATTTAATTAATTTCGCGTTTGACCTGGTTCTAGAGTTTTGGATAAATGTTTTAGTGATAGACTATTCCGAATTTCGATTTAAATAGCGATTTAGGGTGTTATTTAAATTACACTAAATGTAAAACATAAATTTTCTCTAATGATAATAGAGAGATTTAAAAGCTATCGACAAATATCTAGGGCGCTAGCGAGTAGCAAAGCTCTGTATGTTGAACTTGTTGACACTGTCCACAAACGTTTGTGATGGTAAGCGTTGAGGAAGTGGGAGAACTTTGTAAGCAATGAATACAGTGGATTATTTAATAAATGCACCCTTTTCTTATAAATGAGATAAAATAATGACGTAATATATGAACAAGAATTCGCAGAGAACAGTTTTCTTTCAGGAAAACAATACCAGTTTCGTATTCGTACCATTCGTTGATGGACTTCATTATTTTGAATATGTGTAAGATTAGTGTGATGTGTCTGTAAAGTCATGGAGTACAAACTACAGCAGTGACGATTCTTCATGAACATGTTTATCTCTGACATGCGTCATATTTGTCCGTATTGAATGCAATATAATTTTCTTTTTCCGCTTTTCAATACAAATTTATACACTTTCACAATGTTACTGGTACATGTTTGGGTCCGTATTTGAGATCCTCAGCCAAAATGCAGCAATCTCTCACATTTAATTGGATACGTTTTGGAGAACAGTTTAGGCACCATATGTAAGTCTTCACATAATGTGTCACTTCAATTCAAATAACCGTCATTTAAAATTCCTACGCGAAATTGTAATATTTAAAATGCCTTTTCTGACACTCCACTCTTCCAAGAGCAGTCAAATTCGGCACAACGTATCTTATTTCACAGACTACTATACAGATATTAAAAGTTCAATTGTATTCAATAAGTCAATATGGGGACAGTTTTAAACTTCAATATCGTAATATTATTGAAGCGATCGAAGAAAGGGTTTGCATAAAGAACTATTCATTATCTAATGGCCCTGCTTTCTGTGGCTTGTTTGTTTTTTGTAAATGGTAAAAGTCGAGCTTAGGACATTTCTTAAAATTAACTGATGTGAATCGGTTCAGAAAGATACCATTTCGCGGGGGGGGGGTATTAAATACCGGTAATGAAAGTTGTATATTTTAGCACGTAATTTTTCATTTTATTGGCGGTGGAGATTGTTTAAAATGGTCGAAAACTCCGGTCTATTTTCCACTATTGGCACCGTAAATTATAGATTATACACAAGTTCTTTTCTGAAAAGCACTGCGCTCGAATTGTCCAATCAGCACCTATATCCGCTGAGATGTAAAGGAGTGTTGGAACATAGATACCTAGCTCAAAATAACTTACCGTTGCCTGCTAGGTATAGAATGGGGAATTCGTGGATCATACAGAGTATAAAAATGGTACCACCAGACTAGTTACATACTTCTACAATTATTTACATTAATAGCGAATCGAGAAACTCCGATCTCGAGGGGTGATTAGGTCTAAAACTATAGTGGGCGCCTGCATCTAATTAGTAGTACCATTTACGTCGATTATAAAATGAGTAAGCGGTCAGTTAAGATAAAAATTGGTGACAAGCAGACTAATAAGTGCTTGCTACGTTTATTAACAAAGGACAATACAGTTATGCTCCTAACACAAATAAATGAAAATAGTGTCCTATTTGACACTTCAAATAATTCCTTAAAAAAATTGTGACAATCTACACGTTGTCTTGAAATGAAATTTGGAGAATTCGGTACAGGCCGGACGTTTGTTTTAGACGATTGCCCTTGACCTTGAAGCCTGCGGGTGAGCCTGTACACAGTCAGTCTCTCACCCTATCGCTTCACATTTGTCACCACCGATCTGATGTAATGGAATTCCAGACTTGAGCACGTGGCGACACTGACTTGCAGACAGTACAGCCAACGTCGAAGTATTGTGTGTCGCGGAAGTACACGTTACGTATTTACGAACAGAACGTCATTATATTTGCCAATGACTGTACTTCAGTTGGAGTGTTAGACAGCTTTGTCAATCATCGGACCACTTGGGGCAGCTGATAACAGCACAGGTACTGCAGTAACTCGCCTCCAGGCTTCCATTAAGATTTTTCACTTGTCTAAAACAAACGTCCGGCCTGTACTCCTCTGAGCCCTTTTCCTCTCCAAGTAGAATAATGCATGAATTTGCATATCAAATAAACATAGAAAAACTATTATATAATTTAACACTGTGAAGTTCCGCTGAACTTTCACTAGAATTCGTGAAATATGAAACGACGCTAGTTTCAGACATTTCCCTATTCTATACAATGCGTTTCATTATGAACCGTAGTTCCAAATCTAAGTTTTAATATTTAAAGTATTTAAATGTTTAATTTATTTACAGATGTACAGAAATTTGTGGTCTGCACAAATTTATTCTTTAATAAAATCTTTGAAGGTTTTATTCCTTTCGCAACTTTATGGGTCTCGAACGGTAAAGTTAAGCATTGCTCAATATTTTATCACACCAAACTGTGAATAGCTCCGAAAATAATGAATGTCGCTGCAAGACTTTCAGTTACATATATAAACGTAGATATTAAAACGTGCATGGCATCTAACCTCATTCCACACCTCTGTTTTAAATTTGCATAAATAATCACTTTAGTTGGTGAACATAATGTACTGAAACTTGCCTCGATGCAATTTATAGCTTCACACTCTCTGTGAACAAATCCTGGAAACATTTCTACTATGCCTCCCTCATAACAATACGTGATTTCACTTACGTCAACTATCGCACGGAATTCCAAATATTAAATCCATTTCAAAGCATTCTACACTAATGCAATGAAAATCAGTAACTTTATTTCATATTCACCTCAACTGTGAATATTTTTCAAGAAACACTCCAACAAAACTTCCACTATCCTTATACATTTATTTCCTCGTGCTTTCAAATTCAAAAACTTCATATAATTCTGTACAGCTTTTTAATCACCCTGTGGTTTTAATTTATCAACTCTAATCCACATCTTAAATTTCGTGGTAACATTACTGTAACTTTCTGAGAATAGTCTGCACGAATTCATATTAAAAATACGAACATTTCCTATCTTCCTGCGAATTCAAAATCTGAATATAATTCAGTTAAGTCCATCCTGACGTAAATCTGACACTGGGCTGACTTATACAATGTCACCCTGTCAATTCTTTCGATATTTAAGTACATGCTTCTTAACGATGAAGTTTCTCGGTTCCCTTCATGAAAGATTTTAACTACAAAAATTCTTTAGATTATTAACGCTCTAATAATATTATTTTACATACATAACTGTTCTTGGAACATCGTATCAACTGGATATATATATTTTATTCCATTACTTGACATACAGAATAGTTTTCTATAACTATCTGTTTCTACAAGAAATAATGACATTAATTACTCAATTTGTCCAATTATTTATAAAGACTTTCTTGTACATGGTATTAAGCGTTGTGTAATAAAGCATTTATTGCACGCAGTAAATTTTTAATACTTTCGAAGCTCGCATTAACATAATAAGCTTTCAAAACGTCCTGTACTTTCGCAAAGTTACATACTTTCTTAACATACTGTATCTCGACTTATCGACGCATTCCATCACTCTTATAAAACAGATTTAGATTACGCTTCGCAAGGTTTTAACTACAATGAATTTACAATTTAATTTATTAAATGTTGAGGCGACAACTCGCTGACGAAAATGTCAAAGTGACTGAAATCTGCAATAAAAATGGCAATAAAAACTGGAATTTAATACTAAAATAATCTACACAAAAATATTACAGCCAAAAAGAAAAATTATATGTTGGTCAACCGCTGAATTAAACCTAGAACATGGCTACACTACTACATAAAATACAAGCGTTCAACTACCTTTGCTGCCGAAGAGATTCTGCATGGATACAATGCCAAATAAATAAGATTTGCCTGCGCTCTGGTCTCAGCTGGTCCGACCATATGTTGGAGAGCCGCTTGTGATGTAACAGGGAAGCGAGGTCAATAGCCAGGCCGTTAACCTCGCTGCTAGCGTCTGGCCTCGCCCCTACTTCGCTCCTGACTTCCCGCATATTGGTGAAATCTTCAAGAGTAACACCGCTACAAGACAGCATCTCTTGTTCTAGTAGAAATCTTCTTTCGTAGTAAAAGTATATTAAGATTATTCCCAGATGTACGTGGAATCTCCTTAGGTAGTGTAGTACAGTTCTCATACTCAGAGTGTCGTGGAGATGATCTACCGCGATATCAATTATGTGTGGATATTGTGGATCTCTCACTCTTGATTGATGTAGTTCAACTTCCCTTCATATCGAACTTAGAACATAGCCATCACTTGACTAAGAATTTAGCAACTGTAGTTTCCCCTTCGCCAATCTGTTGATTGCATTTTATATACTGTTTAAATATGATGAATAGTTCTTGTAGTATACTGCTTTTATAAATGCGAAGTTGCTCTGAAGTATTACAAGCAGTTATAGAATGCTGTATATTTGATGTGAGCTTGTACTGTAAGCTGCGTTATAAATGTGCAGTGTTCTGCTGCAGATCGCGTTTATACGAAATGTGTTTAGTTCTGAGCGATTCTGTTTCACTAATAAAATACACGAATAGTCCGGCCTTCGAACTTGGCTTGCCGGGTGGAGATGAGTCTCCTCACTAGTTACAGCCTTGCTGGCCTCGCACTCTCACTTCTCATACGGTGCACTAGAAATAAAGCACTCGCTTTTCAACTCGAGGTCTCACTCGGACCTGATGTGAGCAGAAAATGAATTCTTGGTTTGCTCCCGCCAGCGGCGTCAAGATCTCCAGCTCTACTCCCCACTCTTGCTTTGTGACGTTCCTCAGAGTTTCTCCTTGCGCGGCACGCACGTGCCGTTTCCTCCCCTAATTGGTGACGACACAACTCATGTCTAACTGGACATAAATTCCGTGTATTCATTTGTGTAGGCCTGCCTCCTTCAATAATTGTTCTCTATTATTTAAACAATTCTAGAATTTTCTAAATTCACTCTGGCCTTCTGTAATTGTTTATAATTGCTTCAAAAATTGATAATATACGTATTCACAGTATAAAATACTCAGAAATTCGACTTTATTTTATTCATGGGATTTTAATGTCATATTCAAAGTATAAAATACTCAGAAATTCGACTTTATTTTATTCATGGGATTTTAATGTCATACTCATAAAATTCAAGTGTCCCAGTTCATATCTTGGCTGAATCATGCTCCTAGCCTTAAATAAATCGGGTGCAGTACCCTTTTTACTAATGTTCTATTGAACTGGTCACTCGCCAGAACACATTGTTGGATTTATGAATTGTCGATGTGTCATCATGTAAATTTGGGCACATATTTTCTAGTGCTGGATTTGTGTTAATGTGAGTTATCTTGAGTAACTATGAAAGCTTTAAGTTAGGGCAGAGCAAGCACCAGTGCCGTACTACGACCATTTCCTTTTCTTAAGGTGGCGCTCACTGAATGGTTGAGCAAAACAGTTCCGATTCTTATCCACACAAACTACTGAATCAATTGTTATGAACATTTATCAACATTTGCCTTTATGAGATAAAATAGTTAAGTTGCTGAAAAGGCAATATCATTCACTGTTACCAACATTACAGTTAATCAATTGTTAAAAACAAAATGTTATGCAAACGGTAACTTTTATGACTTTACTAGTTGAGGATTTGAAACTAAATACACTTGAAGAATATTTCATGGCTGCAATTCAACTTAGAATCATGGGTTTTGTTCGTCAAACTTGCTGTTTGTACATTTTTCTTTGATAAGTGTAAACAGTTTTTGAAACAGTGCATAAATACTGCAGTCATTATTCTAGGTCAGATTATTGCACATGAGCATGTTAAGATTTCAAATAGATCGATGCAGTAATTTCTGAGCAAATCTACCTTATTTGCATGAAAATAGAAGTTGTAAAGAATGGCAGCCAAAGAACTGGTAGACATTTGCCAAGGCTGACAAATTTCAACAACTCTCATTTTGGAAATAGATTAACAGTTTTGCTCAAACAAACTTCATCTGACATTTCAATATGCTGACATCCCAAAACATCAAAAAAGAGGAAATTGAGTTTCTTCACCAAAACCTGAGTTGGCACCAGGTAACCCTGGAGAGGGTGCGCGGTGTTTTGTAGAACGAAAGAGCGCGTTCGGAACCTTTCTCTCAATAAACAATGTTAAATTTGATCAAAGCCTTAATTATTTGACTGTACATAAAATAACACGTTTTGTGCCATAGGCATAATATTTAATTGCATCTGCACACGCATTATGATACAATATACCAATTGTGTGTGCATTATATCGCCAATCATTAAAATCTAAGATATTAACAATCTATAAATGCAAATGAAGCACTAAAAGAAAAATATTCACTATAAAAATAGTAAAATCTGTTGAATAACCTTCCAAATACAAAACGAAATCTTCAACCTCTAACAGGTGACGTGCGGAATTCGGAACATAACTGGTGACGTGAGATATACGAGACTCCTGCCAAGTATGTGCCAATAAGAAACATTTGACACTTCATACAACTACTGCCATATTATCTGTTTCAGCATGCAATAATCTCTCGTAGTATTACTATGTTTAGGATCTAATAATACAAGGAGTAAATGTTGTGTACCTTTCTACTCACAGTATGCAGTCATTCTGATAAATATCACGGTGTTGGTTGTCGCCACTTAAAATTAAACAAATACCCTGCAGATCACTTTTCACTGATTGACTATAATCCAAAGAACGAGAAAATAACAAGTGTAAACAAATATAATATTATGAATGATAACGTACAACACACATTGGAACCTAACCGTAACTGGTGACGTGAGCTCTGTCAGTGCACTTGAAAAGTTCAACCTACCCAGGCGAGCTAACCAGGGCCACTAAACTTTCATCAACGAGGGTTGTAAGCACACAGATAAGAAGGTACCGTAACATAACAGCTTACAGCAAGATTTAATTAAAGAAGCTCACTTGTATTTTATTTCTTGAGAGTCTGGATGACCTCACGTCACCACTTAAAGGTTAAAAGAATGTTAGAATCGAAAAAAGGCCAACTTGATAATACGGTAATAATTGTTAAAATCATATGTCTCAAAGAGGCGCGCGTGGAGAATAGTTCCGTATCTGAGAAGAGTTTAACAATAATACTCGCTGTAGTGGTTGTTTCTGCGATAAATTAATAAAATAATCATAACAATTGGTTCACAAAATCTTCAACACGATAAGACAAGCTGACGTGTGAATTGGTCAAGGTCACACCCAACCGGAAACAAAATTCTAAAAGTGCGCCCTCTTGCGGGTTAAAATGACGAGGTTGTTTTCTTAATATGACTACCATCTTTGGCTATTGGATTTTGAGTTTGAAATTGTTGCTCTATAGAGCTTCTACGAGTTAAAATGGCACCGAAGCTTATGCATAGCGAACTTCCGGTCCTCGAATCTCCATTTGATTTTCATTGGCAATGAATTGTCGATAATTATTTTCACTTATTTCGGATTTTGGTTGTTTTTAGGTGTTCAACTTATGAAATAAGAACTAGAGGGTTGGCCTTTCTGGGATATTCCAAAGTCTAGTGTCTCCTAAAAGAGTAATTAGTAAATCTTCGCAACAGAAACGACTATAACAGAGAGCTTTCCTACAAAGTGTGGATTTGCACATTTCAAACGGCAGTGGTCTAAAGTATCTTGGACAAGTTGATATTGATTAAATCGTTACAAATATACACATTTTTAAAAAATTCAGAAAGATTGTACACATGTTATGAATTTCCTTACAATTCCGACTCATTGTTTAACCTGTAAATTTACATTATCAAATTTTATTTTCACAATGTGATAAAGACAGGTCAAAATAGGATAGCAAATTCATACAGAGTGGGGAGAGATATCACATCTGCCATTAAAAGTTGCAACCTTGTGTGTGGCTTTCATATCATTGATTACTATTTCTTAAAATTGTAAAATGGCATAGTCCAAAAACCTGGTCTATGTAAATACTTTATTTACTAAAAAATAATGAATAAGAAGGAAAATTGAATTTGCGTTTGTATAAACTTGTAGGCTCAACTAATTATATTTTCAATTTTAATTTTGTTTTGTCTGAGAAAATGTTTTATATGCATCTTCAGGTTAGAATGATTTCCTTTAAATTCCTTTAATTTAATTGGGAGAATGTTATATAATTTTGGTGAGAAATATAGAAAAGTTCCGTTTAGCTATACCTAACTTAGGTTGATATAAAATAGAGTGATTCTCAGTAATACTTCTGGTTTCTTATAACTTGAATTCTATTTCTATCTTTAAAAATGTATTATTATATTTCAAAAGGATGCAATTGTTTAATGTTGAAGACACTTGTCTCGGCATACAGTCTCATAGTCCGATATAATCTATCTTCCTTCAACATTATTCGCAGTATGAGATTCTGCACTATCTGAACACTGTTTAGTACATTTCCATAGGCACCTCCCTAGGCAAGAATACCGTATGAAAGAACTGAGTGGACTAGAGACAATTTGTAATTGACAATATGTTTTAAGTTGTGAAATATATATATTGTTGTTCTTATATTACTTGTAAGGTGATTGCATTGGCTTTTCCATTTCATGTCACGTTCTATAATTAATCCCGGATATTTAACTGTATCCACTTTAGCTATCTTAGGACCGTCACATTTCTGATTACAGTTCAAAGTGTGTATTCTTAGTGTATTAAAATCATCTTCAACTGCCTTTAAACTGAATCTTACGAACTTTGATTTATTTATATTTCAAAATAGTTCATTATCATCTAGCCATGTTAAACATTTTCAATGCAGCAGTTGCAACTTGTTTTACATTTCCCCATGATCTACCTTCAACACAAACTACCGTATCATCTGCGTATGATATGACACTAACATTTTCAATTCCATGTGTAAATGATTCAATGTCGTTGTAAAAAAGATCAAAGATCAAAATGGACCCAGTACAGTGCCTTGTGGTATTCCTCTTTTCACTCTGAGAGGTAGACCTGTTGTTCCTTTTATTGTAATGTATTGAATTCTTTCAGTCAAATAGCTTTCTATCAAGGTCAGTACTATGCCTCTGATGCTATTTCTCTCCATCTTCTGTAGGAGAATATGGTGAGGTATGTTGTCAAAAGCCTTCTCCAAATTGAGAAATATGCCCAAGGTTTGTGTCATACTGTTCATATTTTCATAAATTCGCCAAGTTAATTCCCCAATAGCATCACTGGTGCTGACATTTTTTTATAAAGCCAAATTGCCTAGTTCATGGTAAATCGTGTTTCTTCAAAAACTGATAAATATGATTTTTTATGCATTTTTCAAATAATTTTGATATGATTATTGTTAACGATATAGGTCGATAGTTCTTTAGTTCTGAAGGACTGCCTGCTTTATGTAGAGGTTTTACAATTGTAATGTTTAATTACTTTGTGAAGTATCCAAGTGAATGAGACTCGTTTATTATTGCTGTCATAGGACTCAAAGTATTAAAATGTTGATAAATTTGAGCTGAGATGTTATCTATTCCGACTGCTTTAGTGTCGCTTATTCTGTGTAGGTACTTATGTAAATCCGCTTCGGTAATATGAGTAAAAGACAGGAATACGTGTTTCTGTTGATTTTCAAGGGAAAATCTTGGTTGCTCTTAATATTTTATTTATTTTATTTATCGTATGGCTTTTAGTGCCGGGAGTGTCCGAGGACATGTTCGGCTCTCCAGAGACTGTAGCTGCTTCAAGCGGACACCCCTGGTGTGAGCTACAAGTTCCGTTCAATTTCAAGTAGTTCCAACTTTCGCTACTATAAGTCAATGATACCTAGTGGTGAACGTTGGAACTTTGATAGAGCGCTACAATGAAATATAACCTAGAAATTTAGCTCCACACGAGTTTAGTCTGTGGAAGGATCTTTTACATGCCATAAATCTATGACATAGGACCGCCGGCTTTACTTCCTCTCCGAAGGAAGGCATACTGAAGGATTTTAACGCTCTTAAAAAATCCGACGACTTCGGCCGGGTTTGAACCCGCTATCTTGGACACAGTAGTTCAGCGTGCTACCAACTATGCCACCGAAGCCGCTTGCTCTTAATAGTTTAGACATGTCAGTAGTTTTGCTAATGATATAATCATTGAATGTATTAGCTATAGTGAAGTCATCATCGTAAACATGATTTTGAGATCTTATTATTTTTGATATTTTTTCTTTATGATTTATTCTTGTGTTATTTCATTGACAATGCCCCATACTTTTATTGGATTATTTGAATTGAAATTTATTAATTGTTTATAGTGGTCAGTTTTAGCCTTATTAAATAATTCGTTTCATTTATTTCTATACCTCTTATATTTCTCCTTCATGGCATTGTTTTTATGTGCCATATATTCCTGATGCAACCTATCTTTGTTTTGAATGGACTTAATTAGTGCGTGCGTTATCCACTCCTTTCTTTTTCGTTTCTTTGAACTGAATTGTATTTTTTATGCAATTGTTGATAGTTTGAATTTATCTACTTTAGAATCCAAGTGGTTGTTCCCTAATACCGTGTCCCAATTGATATTGCTCAATTTCTAAGCATCTCACTATCTAACTTAAATCTATATTTACGTATGTTACGCTGAGCTGCTTCTAAGCCACGGCACTTTTCAAGATTGATACTAACTAATATAGGATAGTGATCTGTAATTCTGCTCTGAGATAAAATGGGTAAGATGTTATCATTAGAAATACTGCTATGAATAAGTGCATGGTAAATATAGGTATTGCTCGTTGAAGTTTCTCTAGTAGTAGGCCTACCATATATCAACGATCTAAGATTATACTCATGCAGTAAGTTTAAATATTCATTAGAGTCATACTCATAAAATAGGTCTATGTTAGTGTCGCCTAGAATGAACACGGTTTCTAGTGTACACTTTTGCTGGACATAATCATGAAGATTATGAATACATAGTTAATTATTGTATTTTGATGAACGGTTTATGCCTGTCTATTGTTCCCATAATTTATTTTGAACATAAGGAATTTGAAATCATTGTAAGTCACAGTATCTATCTAATGGTCAATAGAATTCTTGACCATAAAAACAAAACCATCACATTTATCGAAGCATCCTTCGTTATAATATGTTTTATAGTTGGAATGCTTGCTTATATTAAAGTAACCTAACGACTTGAAATATATGTTTATATGCTTCTAACTCGTCATCTAAACTAATTTTATTTAATGATAGACTTCTAATATTTGTGTGAAATATTTTTAAGTAATTTCCCTTCTTAAATTTAAGTATTTGAGACACACACAAAGACACACCTCTACCTTCTTCTGTATGAATTAAATAAATTCATACACAGAAATATTTGACTGGATGAGAATATTTACAATCAGCCAGATGTTGAGATCTGCAGGTACGGTATACTAATAACTGTATTACACAATATTGTATTAAGTTGGTGCCAATTAAATATGTTACATGTGAGAATATTATAATTGTTGTTATATTGGTATATTATGTATTAATTTTTTTGCATTTACTATTATGCATTGACGTTAAATGCTAAAATGTGACGAAAGCTACGAGTTATAGGCTATTCGCCCATTTCGCCGCACCAGTAACATATACCAATAACTCCTGTCTTCTTTAATATTTATTTAATCAGTATAATTATAATAGCCTATTTATTAACACCTATTCAACCAATAATTATTTTATAATTATATACATATTCCAGGTATTGTAAGAAAGTGATATTTGATTGCACATGCGCTTCCTCCTAAAATTCAGCCGTGCCTAGTTTTCAATATGGAAGAAATGGGAAACTTAAAGTTACGTGACCGAACAACTGGCGACAAATTTTTAAAAATTGCTCATATACATGTTCACCCTAGTCTACGTAAAGTACCATACGGTAATCACTCTAAGGGTAGAAATGCTTAAGACCACAATTACACAAACTAACGAACCTCATGTTGCATGAATTAGGGAACCCGAAACCTTCTAATGGAGGTATGGATTGTCTGTCTGTCTTTAGAATGAGCATTTATTACTGCCAATCACAAAAGGGTTGAAGCCATTTTTCAGTGTTGCCTCATTAGATTAGCAATTGATAACTTCGAGTCGGTAGACACACAGTTATGCCCAATTTTAACTGTGGAGTGGCTAGCGTTCTTGGCTGTCAGTCCGGAGGTCCGGGTTCGATTCCCGGCTCTGGCAAGAAATTTAAATTCTTATGTGAGGACTGGAACGGGGTACACTCATCCTCGTGAGGCAAAACTGAGGAAAGGGTGATTCGATTTTGACCTCAGCCATCCTGGAAGTGGTTTTCCAGTAGCTTCCCCATTTCTACTCCAGCAAATGCTGGGATGATACCTAACTTAAGGCCACAGCCGCTTCCTACCCAAATCCATACTCAATTACAAATACAATGAAAATGAAAATCCACAGCCTGCTTCCAGTCGACCAACCGAGTCAGAGAATGGAATGAATGAAGCCCCCATCTAGCGGCGAGGATATGAACTGTGCCGGCTGCCGACGCCTGTCGCACTCCCCTGGGACAATGATTATATGAATGACAGATGACATGAAATGAGAGTGGAGAGTGTTACTGGAATGAAATTGTGACAGGAAAAACCGGAGTACCCGGAGAAAAAACTGTCTGCCTCCGCTTTGTCCAGCACAAATCTCGCATTGGTGACCGGGATTTGAACCACGGACGCAGCGGTGAGAGTCCGGCGTGCTGCCGCCTAAGCCACTGAGGCTTTTCAATTACAAATACAATAATAATAATGTTGTTGGTTGTTTCAACTACTAAGGTTATTAGAGACGCCGGGGTGCCTTAATTTTGGCCCGAAGTAGATCTTTAACGTGCGAGTAAATCTACTGACACGGCTCTCTCGCATTTGCGCGCCCTAAAATGGCAACTGGCTGCGCCAGGATTCGATCTTGCAACCTTGGGTACAGCAAGTGAGAACTTTATCCCTGAGCCACGCAGCCAGTCAATAACAAATACACACACTAGTACAGACATCACAGTAATACAGGTTATCAGACAGATTCTGCACATACCCGAGTACACGGGGCTGCAGGACCATGATGTCGTAAAGCCCCTTAATAATCTACAACAAAAACAATTAATTTTTGTGTTATTAATATTTGGCATTTAAAGAATATTATATTTAGGCATCCACCTCTAAAATTTAAATTCATCTAAATTTGTATAATTGTATCTTTGTTAAGCGGCGTAAATGGCTCCGCAATTCCGCCCCTTAAAGCAACCATAACTAACTAATGTTTAAAAGCTCAAAATAATTATTATGGAAAACGTATTTTATTCATTTTGTCAACCATATTTTTTTACGTTCTAGGAAAATATGAAGGTTCATTGACCACAAAGGTTCAACAAAAGTGTAGTCTACCTAACTGTAGGATTGTATGTACTGTACTGTGTTAGGATGCTTTTCATTGATCTTTTTTTTCTTTAAGTGCATGGGGGGTGGAGTTGGAGAGCGCATATGACCTCGCTGTTCCGTACCTTAAAACAACAACAATGAATCAATTACGATCTTTTTTTTTCTGACCAGCCTGTACTAAATCAGACAATGATACTTCATATTTATTTTTAGCAAGTGACTTAGGAAGGCTAACTCTTTGACTGATGTTAAATTCATGTCATAACCAGGACCCGGATAATTATGTGCTTAACTTTTCAGACATGTGTATTTATTCAAGTGCTTAAAAGTGGAAAATATGTGATTAAGTTTCCAAAATTTGTTCTAAAATTTGTATCACATTTGTACCCCAGTTGAAACGTCTAGCTGTTTGAATAACCCATAATCCTGTCTACAGTACCTACAAAATATTCCCGCTTAATAGGTCGGAGCTTGCCTCAGTTTCCGAACCCTACAATACTTACCGGTACTGCAGATGCGCGATACGAATTCATGGTTGGTTGGTTCCTCAGTTTAGGGGCTGCGACAATGTGGTCATGTAACCCGTGTACTTTGGGTGTGTGCGGAGTCTGTCTGATAACCGGTCTTAATTGTGATGGCTGTATTAGTGTGTGTTATCTGTAATTCAGGTGAGGACTGCAGACATTCAATTTTCAAGTACAGTAGTTCCTACTTTTGTTACCAAATGCTGCCGTCAACGACAACTAGTTGTGAACCTGGTTATTAGATGCCACCGCAGTCTACTCCTGGCGACGAACATTGGAACGTAAGAGCGTTAGTCACATCTAACCTATAATTTGCCTTCACACAAGTGTAATTAATGGAAGGTTCATTTACATGCCATAAATCTATGAAATGGGCCCGCTGACTTTACTTCCCCTCCCAAGGAAGGCATACTGAGGAATTTTTAACGCTATTAAAAATCCGACGACTTCTGCCGGGTTTGAACCCGCAACATTGGGCATAGAAGATCAGCATGCCATGAAATCATGTATGTGCTGTTTTCGAATTTCATTTTGAAGAGCAGAAGAAAAGGTCACTACAGAAACTTTCATGACACTCTGTCAATTCTCACAAGTTTCGCAGACCACTGTTATTTCAAGTAAAATTTCCTCTCAAGGTAAGGACTATTGGAGGCATAATGAGACTGTCGACTCCAGCTCCATGACCTGGGAATTCCTGACTTGAAGTACTACTGCAGTACAATACGGAGACAAGGGTGCATTAACGAAATAGAGAAGCACATTACTGGAATTGCCAAGGGTCGAAAATGTGGGCAGCAGTCATCTAGGAGTACAACATAGCACCAAATATAAGAAACTAGCTGTTACCCGCGGTTTCGCCCGCAATAAGATTTGGAATTCCGTTATAACATTAGTTAAATAGATAGATAAGCATGAGTCCTAGTGGAAAATAATTCTATCACCTGCAACCAAAAATGCATGGGACGAAAAAGACCATCAAAATATCATGTTGGTTTCGGACCCTAAAATACGTGAAAAATATAATAAAAGAATTAAAGAACTATTTTTTGAAATTTCATTCGAATCAACTTTTATGTCATTCCTGGGGCTTAGAAAATTCCGGCCAAAAAGTACAAAATCATTAATAACTCCCTAAGTATTCGTCGTATGATGAAATAGCACTAGACAAAAAAGATGTAATGTGTTATTGTCTACAACATAGGCCATGTATAATTTTACACTCAGACATATTACGTTTCCCCCCCCCCCTCCCCCATAATTTCACCCCTCCCCATGGGCCCCTTAAATTGGATTTATGAAAAAACGGTCAAACACCTGTTTAGTTATTTTTTATGCTGATTATTTTCGGCTGAGTTCCAAACTCCTCGCCTGTTGTTTGAGTCTTCAGTCTTTTGACTGGTTTGATGCAGCTTTCCATGCCTCCCTGTCCTGAGCTAATCGTTTCATCTCTACATAGCTCCGACACCCTACATCGGAGGCAATCTGTTTAACATATTCTAACCTTGGTCTACCCCTATAGTTTTTGTCCTCGACCCTTCCTTCCATAACTAAGCTTGCTATTCCTGGGTGTCTTAGTATGTGTCCTACCAACCTATCTCTTCTCTTCATTAGCAGTCGCCAGAAACATCTCTCCTCTCCCACTCGCCTTAATACCTCTTTGTTTGTAACCCTATCTACCCATCTGATCTTCATCATTCTCCTGTAACACCACATTTCAAATGCTTCAATTCTCCTCTTTTCTGCTGCACCAATAGTCCAAGTTTCACTTCCATAGAGCGCCACGCTCCAGACAAAGGCTTTCAAAAATGACTTCCTAATACCTAAATCTATATTCGATGTCAGCAGATTCCTTTTTTGTAGAAATGCTTTCTTTGCCTGAGCCAACCTACTTTTAATATCCTCTTTGCTTCGTCCATCACTGGTTATTCTGCTTCCTAAGTAACAGAAGTCTCCTACTTCCTTCAGCTTTTCACCTGCCAATTTGATCTCCATAGAGGTTTCTGATTTATTTCGGCTGCATTCCAGTATTTTTGTTTTACATTTATTTATTTTCATCATGAATTCTTTCCGAAAGACGGAGTCCATACCATTCAAAAACTCATTCAAATCCTCAGGCTTGTCGGCCAAGATGACGATGTCATCAGCAAATCTCAGAGTTGAAATTATTTCTCCTTGAATCTTCACTCCCACTTTAAATTTTTCTCCAATTTCCTTCATTGCTTGTTCAATGTAAAGATTGAAAAGTATGGGTGATAAGTTGCAGCCTTGCCTTACACCTTTCTGAATACCAGCTTCTCTCTCATGTCCTTCAACTCGAATGACTGCTGTCTGGTTTCTGTACAGATTGTATATCACCCTCCTATCCCTGTACTTTATTCCAATTGATTTCAAAATGTCAAACAATTTAGTCCAATCAACGTTATCAAAAGCCTTTTCTAAGTCTACAAAAGCCATGAACGTTCTCTTATCTTTCCTTATTCTACCTTCTAAAATCAGCCTAAGGCTTAGTACAGCTTCCCTTGTTCCTACATTTCTCCTGAAACCAAACTGGTCTTCACCCAACTCCGTTTCTATCTGGCTTTCAATCCTCTTGTAAATTATTCTAGACAGGATCTTTGAAGCATGAGTAATCAAGCTGATTGTACGGTAATCTTCACATCTGTCAGCTCCCACTTTCTTTGGTATAGGGATGATTACATTCTTCTTGAAATCAGGGGGTACCTCACCTGTCTCATAAATCCTACACACCAAGTGAAATAACCTGATCAGACCTTCATCTCCTATGCAGCGTAGCAACTCAATCGGTATATCATCTATGCCTGGTGCTTTGTTCCTGCTTAAGTCTTCGAAAGCTCTATCAAATTCTGATCTCAATATTAAATCTCCTTTCGCATCCTCATCAATTTCCTTCTCCCTTTCCATTACATGATTCTCAATCTCCTTTCCCTTATACAAACTCTCTATGTAAGCTTTCCATCTCTCAACCTTTTCTTCCCTATCTGTTAGAGGCTTTCCATTTGTGTCCTTAATATTACAGCACTTAGTCTTCTTTTCCCCAAAAGTATTCTTAATCCTTCGATAAGCTGTGTCTACTTTTCCTAATTTCAGACAATTTTCTATACCTGCACATTTCTCTTTCAACCATTCTTCTTTCGCTTCCTTGCACTTCTTGTTAACCTCATTTCTCAGACGTCTGTATTTTGCTTTCCCCTTTTCATCTCTTAGATTCTTGTGTTTCCGCCTTTCATCCATCAATTCTAGTATATCCTGAGTGATCCACGGTTTTCTACCTATTCTTTCTTTCCTACCAATGTTTTCTTCTGCGGATTTTGTTATTTCATTCTTCAAAAGTGCCCATTCGTCTGCAATTGAAGTTTGTTTAGGGTTTTTCATTAGTCCTTCCTTTATACTCTTCTTGAATCTTTCGTTTACATCCTTCTCTTTCAGTCTGTCTATTGCCCACCTTTTTGGCTTTTGACTTTTCTTCAGTTTCTTCAACTTTAATCTGCATTTCATTACAACCAGATTGTGATCAGAGTTTATGTCAGCACCAGGATATGTTTTACAATCCAAAATCTGGTTTCGAAACCTCTGCTTGACCATAATGAAGTCGATTTGGTAACGCCCTGTATCTCCTGGTCTCATCCATGTGTATATTCTTCTATTGTGGTTATTGAATAAGGTGTTAGCTATGACCAATTCATGCTCGGTGCAGAATTCTACCAGCCTGCTTCCTCGATCATTCCTTTCACCTAATCCGAAATCTCCTACTATCTTCCCTTCTCTCCCTTTTCCTACCACAGCATTCCAATCTCCCATTACTATAACATTTTCATCACCCTTGATATACCTCAGAATTTCGTCTATTTCTTCGTAGACCTTTTCAACATCCTCATCATCAGCTTGACTGGTAGGCATATAGACTTGTACCACTGTAGTGCAGGTAGGTTTTGTATTGATTTTTGCTACAATAATCCGTTCACTATATTGCTCATAATATTCCACCCGCTGTCCAAGTTTCCTACTCAATATGAGGACAACCCCTGCTTGGCCATTGTTTGATTTAGTACTAATGACCCTATAGTCTCCTGACCAAAAGTCCTGTTCTTCCTGCCAGCGCATTTCACTAATCCCAACCAAATCCAACCTCAACCTATCCATTTCCCTTTCTAAGTTTTCTAACCTTCCACTTCCTAGCAGACTTCTAACATTCCACGCTCCGATCCGTAGAATGTCAGATTTCCTCTTTGTCACTTCTGTGATGTTAACCCCCTCTCGAGTAGTCCCCACCCGGAGATCCGTACGGGGGACTAGTTTACCTCCGGATTGAAATTTTACAAGGGAGGAGGCCATCATCACATGTAATTATGCATAGAGAGGTGCATATCCTCGGGAATAGCATACGGCTGTAGTTTCCCGTTGCTTTCAGCCATGCAGCAGGACGCAGTGTAGCCATTATTGGCTTATATTATCAATATCTTAACCGTCTATAAGACTAGTAAAGAATTGATTTATTCTGAAAGGCTGCTACTCCCTTTCAGAATAAGTAAAGAGCAATTCTACTAACAAAAATACTAACCTTCTACCGTACTAACAATTAAATACCAAAACTCTACTAACAAAAAACTTAAGTTCCACCAACAACAAATACTACCACTAAAACAGTCTGTCAACAGGCACACTCACATGCACCCTCACACATCACAGTCTACTGAAACAATGAACTATAACTAATAAACAATGCAACTGCTACCAGACACACTCACACACCACAGTCTAATAGAACAATGACATATATCTAATAGACAAACTAACTACCTACTTACAACTAAAACTAACTACATACTTACTGTACTTTTATAGGACTATAAAAAGTTACGGTAACACCACATTTTTTCTTAGATCATTAATCATAAGAAAAGACCAAGCAAGACAAACTACTGTCGACCAAAATACCATGCGCACTCGAGTTTGAAGGTGGCTTGTGAAGCAACCAAAAGGCCTACATGAAATCCAATAACATCACTTTCGTCGTACTATTCTACGTTAATTCGTGTAGGTTTGGAATTTTTAATTCACATTTCAATATTTTTAATCGCAGTTGGAACACAAAAGGTGCCAGTTTCCAAGCGTGCCTCAACCATGCGTCACATTTAAGAATTATTATCTCACAAACCCGTCATCAGATCAAAACCAAATTCCAATTCCAAATTCCTATGTCGTTTAAGAGTTACGCGCTCCGTTAGGAATCCTTCAACCCCCACTTTTCACCCCTTTCACCTCATAATATACACCACATCGAAAAACCCTCAGATACGTGTCTTCTTATTTTTAATGATGAGTTTATATGCCGAGTATCACATCCCCCAATGGAACCAATCTGGAGATATTGCTATTCAATGAACTGCAGGTCTACCCCCTTAACACCCCTTTAGAACCTGAATATCCAAAAATCCTTTCTTAGTGGGCGTTTGCAGCCCTTGAGGAAGCTGCATACCAAATTTCATTCCAATCCGTTCGGTGGTTTCTGGGACTTTGTGATGAATGAATGATTCAGTCAGTCAGTGGTATTTGAGCTTTTTATTGTAGATAAGCATGGGTTCTAGTGGAAAATAAATCTATCACCTGAACCCAAAAATACATGGGACGAAAAAAACATCAAAATATCATGTTGATTTCGGACCCTAAAAGACGTGAAAAATATAATAAAAGAATTTAAAAAACTATTTTTTGAAATTTCATTCGAATCAACTTTTATGTCATTCATGGGACTTAGAAAATTCCGGTCAAAAAGTACAAAATCATTAATAACTCCCTGAGTATTCGTCGTATGATGAAATAGCAAGAGACAAAAAAGATGTAATGTGTTATTGTGGGTCGAAATATGGGACATATGTTCCCACCTGCCAAAGTAATGTCATTTCACAAGTAAATCCACTTTATTTGCCATTTATTGTGTTAAGTTTTTATCCTGAAAGTAGCCACCTCAGGGTACTGTTCAAGTATCGTTAGTTAGATGTTCAAATAGTGGCATACGTGTCCACCAATATAATTATTTCGATTGCTAGGAATTAATTACGGATATTTTCCTCCGTTTCTTACTGGAAATAGTTTCTGCTTGTCAATTAATGAACGCTATTACGGGTTGAATCTACCGTACATTTTGTAAGCATTTCAGTTTCAATTGCACTTTGTGAGTATTTTGGATCTGAAATGTGCGTTTTTCAATCTGAATTGCATTGTGTATTCTCAATTGCATTTTGTGACTATTTTGAATCTAAATTACATTTTGTAAGTATTTTCTATCTAAATTGCATTTTGTAAATATTGTCAATTCAAATTACAGTACAGTAAGTATGTAGTTAGTTTTAGTTGTAAGTATGTAGTTCGTTTGTTTATTAGATATAGGTCATTGTTCTATTAGACTGTGGTGTATGAGTGTGTCTGATAGCAGTTGCATTGTTTATTAGTTATAGTTCATTGTTTCAGTAGACTGCGATGTGTGAGGGTGCATGTGAGTGTGCCAGGTGACAGACTGTTTTAGTGGTAGTATTTGTAGTTGGTGGAACTTAAGTATTTTTTTCGTTAGTTGAATTTTTGTTATTTAATTGTTAGTAGAAGGTTAGTATTTTTGTTAGTAGAATTGCTCTTTCCTTATTCTGAAAGGGAGTAGCAGCCATTCAGAATAAATCAATTCTTTACTAGTCTTATAGACGGTTAAGATATTGATAATATAAGCCAAATAATGGCTACACTGCGTCCTGCTGCACGGCTGAAAGCAACGGGAAACTACAGCCGTAATCCTATTCCCGAGGATATGCACCTCTCTATGCTTAATTACATGTGATGATGGCCTCCTCCCTTGTAAAATTTCAATCCGGAGGTAAACTAGTCCCCCGTTCGGATCTCCGGGTGGGGACTGCTCGAGAGGGGGCTAACATCACAGAAGTGACAAAGAGGAAATCTGACATTCTACGGATTGGAGCGTGGAATGTTAGAAGTCTGCTAGGAAGTGGAAGGTTAGAAAACTTAGAAAGGGAAATGGATAGGTTGAGGTTGGATTTGGTTGGGATTAGTGAAATGCGCTGGCAGGAAGAACAGGACTTTTGGTCGGGTGACTATTGAGTTATTAGCACTAAATCAAACAATGGCCAAGCAGGGGTTGGTCTCATATTGAGTAGGAAACTTGGACGGCGGGTGGAATATTATGAGCAATATAGTGAACGGATTATTGTAGTAAAAATCAATACAAAACCTACTTGCACCACAGTGGTAAAAGTCTATATGCCTACCAGTCAAGCTGACGATGAGGATGTTGAAAAGGTCTACGAAGAAATAGACGAAATTCTGAGGTATATCAAGGGTGATGAAAATATTATAGTAATGGGAGATTGGAATGCTGTGGTAGGAAAAGGGAGATAAGGGAAGATAGTAGGAGATTTCGGATTAGGGGAAAGGAATGATCGAGGAAGCAGGCTGATGGAATTCTGCACCGAGCATGAGTTGGTCATAGCTAACACCTTATTCAATAACCACAATAGGAGAATATACACATGGATGAGACCAGGAGATACAGGGCGTTACCAAATCGACTTCATTATGGTCAAGCAGAGGTTTCGAAACCAGATTTTGGATTGTAAAACATATCCTGGTGTTGACATAAACTCTGACCACAATCTGGTTGTAATGAAATGCAGATTAAAGTTGAAGAAACTGAAGAAAAGTCAAAAGCCAAAACGGTGGGCAATAGACAGACTGAAAGTAAAGGATGTAAACGAAAGAATCAAGAAGAGTATAAAGGAAGGACTAATGAAAAACCCTAAACAAACTTCAATTGCAGACGAATGGGCACTTTTGAAGAATGAAATAACAAAATCCGCAGAAGAAAACATTGGTAGGAAAGAAAGAATAGGTAGGAAACCGTGGATCACTCAGGATATACTAGAATTGATGGATGAAAGGCGGAAACACAAGAATGAAAGAGATGAAAAGGGGAAAGCAGAATACAGATGTCTGAGAAATGAGGTTAACAAGAAGTTCAAGGAAGCAAAAGAAGAATGGTTGAAAGAGAAATGTGCAGGTATAGAAAATTGTCTGAAATTAGGAAAAGTAGACACAGCTTATCGAAGGATTAAGAATACTTTTGGGGAAAAGAAGGCTAAGTGCTGTAATATTAAGGACACAAGTGGAAAGCCTCTAACAGATAGGGCAGAAAAGGTTGAGAGATGGAAAGCTTACTTAGAGAGTTTGTATAAGGGAAAGGAGATTGAGAATCATGAAATGGAAAGTGAGGAGGAAATTGATGAGGATGCGAAAGGAGATGTAATATTGAGATCAGATTTTGATAGAGCTTTGGAAGACTTAAACAGGAACAAAGCACCAGGCATAGATGATATACCGATTGAGTTGCTACGCTGCATAGGAGATGAAGGTCTGATCAGGTTATTTCACTTGGTGTGTAGGATTTATGAGACAGGTGAGGTACCCCCTGATTTCAAGAAGAATGTTATCATCCCTATACCAAAGAAAGTGGGAGCTGACAGATGTGAAGATTACCGTACAATCAGCTTGATTACTCATGCTTCAAAGATCCTGTCTAGAATAATTTACAAGAGGATTGAAAGCCAGATAGAAAGGGAGTTGGGTGAAGACCAGTTTGGTTTCAGGAGAAATGTAGGAACAAGGGGAGCTGTACTAAGTCTTAGGCAGATTTTGGAAGGTGGAATAAGGAAAGATAAGATAACGTTCATGGCATTTGTAGACTTAGAAAAGGCTTTTGATAATGTTGATTGGACTAAATTTTTTGACATTTTGAAATCTATTGGAATAAAGTACAGGGATAGGAGGGTAATCTACAATGTATACAGAAACCATACAGCAGTCATTCGAGCTGAAGGCCATGAGAGAGAAGCTGATATTCAGAAAGGTGTTAGGCAAGGCTGCAACTTATCACGCGTACTTTTCAATCTTTACATTGAACAAGCAATGAAAGAAATTAGAGAAAAATTTAAAGTGGGAGTGAAGATTCTAGGAGAAATAATTTCAACTCTGAGATTTGCCGATGACATCGTCATCTTGGCCGACAAGCCTGAGGATTTGAATGAGTTTTTGAATGGTATGGACTCCGTCTTGAGGAAACAATTCATGATGAAAATTAATAAATGTAAAACAAAAATATTGGAATGCAGCCGAAATAAATCAGAAACCTCTATGGACTTCAAATTGGCAGGTGAAAAGCTGATGGAAGTAGGAGACTTCTGTTACTTAGGAAGCAAAATCACCAGTGATGGACGAAGCAAAGAGGATATAAATAGTAGGTTGGCTCAGGCAAGGAAAGCATTTCTACAAAAAAGGAATCTGTTGACATCGAATATAGATTTAGGTATTAGGAAGTCATTTTTGAAAGCCTTTGTATGGAGCGTGGCGCTCTATGGAAGTGAAACTTGGACTATTGGTGCAGCAGAAAAGAGGAGAATTGAAGCATTTGAAATGTGGTGTTACAGGACAATGATGAAGATCAGATGGGTAGATAGGGTTACAGACGAAGAGGTGTTAAGACGAGTGGGAGAGGAGAGATGTTTCTGGCGACTGCTAATGAAGAGAAGATGTAGGTTAGTTGGACACATACTAAGACACCCAGGAATATATTAAACAGATTGCCTCGGATGTAGGGTGTGGTAGCTATGTAGAGATGAACCGATTAGCTCAGGACAGGGAGGTATGGAGAGCTGCATCAAACCAGTCAAAAGACCGAAGACTCAAACAACAACAAACAAAACATCAATTAATAACCACTGAAGAAAATACTTGAACTTCTTATTAAAAAGCTCATGGCAAAGATCAACTTTGTCTTCTTAAAATTGAAGAGGCAATAAAAATGTTCTATAAATGAGTGCTAAAAAACGTATCATTGGCGACACTTTAGTGGAGGGTATGTCCGGAGTTAATCATCCCTCAAGCGAAGAAACGTATACAAACACAGTCACGTATGAACATTTGTCAGTCCCAGTAGGCAACCCACTCCACACATTTTAGAGGTATCACTGCTGTTGTTGTGCACTGGAGAGATTGGTGTTTGTTTACAAACTTGGTTGGTCCTGGCTGACCACGGCGCGTAGCAACTACTGTTGACATTCTTTCCTTGTGCCTTTCCTCACTGTGGGATAGTGCACCATGAAGGTTATTATTATTGGTCGTAGATGATGACTCTCACTGCGGTACTTGAAAAGTCTTGGCGAGAATATTTGAAGATTATTGGTCTCAGAGTGGTGACCAAAAATCAGATTGTCACATGTTGACAGTAGAAAGTTGGTCGTAGAGTAAGCCCGAAGAATAGCGGCCCAGAGTGGCCCGTCAAGTCGTGGCCGAAGAATGGATGAAGAGTGGAACATCACCCAGAAGATGACTCGAGGTTATATAGCGGCGAAAACCCGCCGAGGAAGGCAGCTGACCAGAAACACCGCTGCTATTGGTTGGCCAAGGAAATGACGTTACGAGCTTGTGGCGACAACAGGCAAGCAGCAGACAGGCTCAGTGTAGTCGTTGTAGTGATGTGTTGCGGAAGCCTTAAACACTAGGTGACTAATTATAATATCTATGAATTAGGTGATTAAGAACAAGGTTATGCATATAGTTTAAGCAATTAATACATTTCCAAAGAAATAATTATCATTCGGGGATCTCGGTAACAAGAAACAAATTTGACCGACAAATGGGCTAAGCTAAACATTGAAAGTATCACGAAAAGTGATCAATTGCAAACCAAGTGTAATAAATCAGTCTTCCTAAAATCAATAACGGAAGATGAATTAAGTAGGATTGTCAGAAAAATAATCATATTGTAGTTATAGTTGGGATGAAATTTCACCCAGGATATTGAAACAGCGCTATGGTCCAACCCTAGACATTCTTACGGAACTAAACATGTGTCTCTTAGAAGGTATCGCCCAATATATACTATTTCTAAATTTCTAAATCGGGTGACATACATCAACTAGGTAACTACAGACCGATAACAATTTGTTGTTGTTTTAGAGTACGTATGTAATTTGCCATGAAAATAATAGAGCTTATTAATACAATTGATTTAATAAGTAAGAATCACGTTGGTTTCACGGAGACCCTAACAACTATAAATGATTTGCAGAATTTTATGGAACATTGGTTTCCTCTCTCGATGGTAATCTAATAAATATATTATATCTTTGATCGGACAAAATCCTTTGATAAAGTCGATAATGAATTATTATTGGATAGGGCAGTGGTTTATTGTATAAGGGGAGTGGCGTTTTGTCTGTAAAAAATATTACAGATGTCAATTTGCAAAAAATTCTTCAGGAATTGTGTGAATACCTCGGAGTTACAATACACTCCTAGTTAATGTCAAAACGATCTAACTCAATGTTCAATCCTTCATCTACTACTTTATAGTCTTTTGCAAGTTATGTACCACAGTCAAGAAATAGTTTCATTATTTCATATGCAGATGAGCTTGCCACGGTGGGTGAGTGGATAGCGTGTCGGTCTACTAACCCCAAGATTGCAGGTTCGCTCCTGGCCTTGGTAAGTGATTTTTTTTAAGGCGGCAAAAATACGACACGCATGCCATACGATGTTGGCATGTCAAAGCACACAATTGAATTCAGTAGGCCGTGTTCATAGTGGCAAAATTTATCTCGGGAGTTTCCGCCAACACAAAGTTCCTCATTTCTCTACTAGAAAGCGCTATAGTGTTCAAGGAGCTTAGATATCTAACCTCCTTGACTTTCATAGTGATTCAAGGAACAACGAAATTCGACATGCAAGCTACCCTCTGGGTGTCAAATTACAAAGCTTGCACCCGGCATCCGAGGCCATACGATATTAAAAATTATGCAATGATACCTCAAGTTTGAACTGGGACTGTAATAAAACAATTACACTTCATGAAATTCAATATAGCATCGATCTTGTCACTCA
Organism: Meconema thalassinum; assembly: GCA_946902985.2. Classification (NCBI taxonomy): domain Eukaryota; kingdom Metazoa; phylum Arthropoda; class Insecta; order Orthoptera; family Tettigoniidae; genus Meconema; species Meconema thalassinum. Next base: position 29,526,569 of record OX336389.2, on the reverse strand, counting down.
GTGTTTTATTGAGCTAATGTTAAGTGAAACCCATAAATAATCAGCTTTATAATATTTTCAAGCATGAGGGAATTTTAAATTAAATCGACAATTTTACTCTAAAACCGATGATATTCAACAGGGGGCCTCAGCAAAATGTTCGGGCATTAAAATACATCATAAATTATGACATTAGTGAAAGATAAGGGAACTCTTGTCTTAAAGTGAATTTCAGGATACATAAGCAGTGGATAGCAGTTACCAGTTTATTATGGATTAATGCATTCACATATATCATACGGCATTGAAATTGGGGTTGGGTTGGAGCATAAAATAGGCATAATGGGGAGTCTATTCAAATTGCGGAAACGAGTAATAAGATGCTTATATGGTTTGAAAGTGAGAGAATCATGCAGGGTTGTATTTAGGAATGATAATATTTTAACAATATTTTTATTGTATATTTTCAAGTAATCTTGTAAGAAAAACTGAACACAAAAAGATGTCACAATCAAAAATCTCCACAGACATGAATTTAGAGGGCAGAATAATTCCTTTCAAGAAAGGGTTAATAAATAACATGCAGAAAATGATCCTTTTGAAAAGGAGATATATCTTATCTTATATCTTATGTATAAAAAGGAATGTCTGTGTGTTCGTCTTGTATGCGTTCATAAACCATTCATCCGATTGTGATCAAATTTTGGTGAGTTGTTGTAAACACTTCCGGGATGATCATAGGCATAGTTAATCCATTTCACAATAGATAGCTCGCGAGTAGTTTAAACAAATGCGTAATGGCGATGCGTTCATATACAATTCGTCCGATTACGATCAAATTTTGGTGAGTTGTTGTTCATATGCCAGGAAAAGTTATAGGCATAGTAGATCCAACTAACAATAGATGGCGCGCGAGTAACTTCAACAAAATGGCGTTCGTTTGTTTCAACAAAGTCCCACATGCGTTCATATACCATTCACCCCAATGCGATGAAACTTGGATGAGATGTTGTATACACTCAGGGAAGGTTTCTGGCTTAGTAAATCCACTTAACAATAGGTAGCGCACGAGTAGATTCAACAAATGAGCGACGACACGCAAAGCGTTTCAACAATGTCCCGTATGCGTTCGTATACTATTCGTCCGATAGCGATGAAACTTGGATGAGATATTGTGTACACTTCAGGGAAGATTTCTAGCTCAGTAAATCCATTTTACAATAGGTATCGCACAAGTAGATTAAAGAAATGAGCGACGACTTGGATGAAACTTGGATAAGATGTTGTGTACTCTCCAGGGAAGATTTCTGACTTAGTAAATCCATGTTAAATAGGTAGCGCACAAATAGATTAAATAAATGAGCGACGACGCGCGAAGTGTTTCAACAAAGTCCCGTATGCGTTCATATACCGTTTGTCCGATAGCGATAAAACGTGGGTGAGGTGTTGTGTACCATTCAGGGAAGATTTCTAGCTTAGTAAATCCATGTTACAATGGGTAGCGCACGAATGGATTCAACAAATGAACGACGACGCGCGAAGTGTTTCGACAAAGACCCGTTGCGTTCATATACAATCGTCCGATAGAGATGAAACTTTGGTGAGTTGTTGTGTACACTCCAGGGAAGGTTTCAGGCTTAGTAAATCCATTTTACAATAGGCAGCGCACGAGTAGATTCAACAAATGAGCGAAGATGCGCGAAGCGTTTCAACAAAGTCCCGTATGCATTCATATACCATTTGTCCGATAGCGATGAAACTTGGGTGTGATGTTGTGTGCACTTCCGGGAAGGTTTCTGGCTTAGTAAATCCACTTTACAATAGGTAGGGCACGAGTAGATTCAACAAATGAGCGACGTCACGTGAATCGTTCTATCAAAGACCCGTATGCGGTCATATGCCATTCATCCGATTGCGATGAAACTTTAGTGAATTCTTGTGTACACCCGAGGAAAGGTTTCTGACTTAGTAAATCCATTTTACAATAGGTAGCGCACGAGTAGATTCAACAAATGGGTAACGGTACGTGTATCGTTTAAACGAAATTCCTTAGGTGTTCATATACCATTCATGCGATTGCAATGGAATTTGGTGAAATGTTGTTTCCACTGCCGCGAAGGTTTCTGATTTAGTAAATCCATTTTACAATTGGTAGCAAACGGGTAGATTTAACTAATAAGCGACAGCGCGTGAATCGTTTCAATAAAGTCCCGAATGTGATCAAATACCATTCATCCGAGTGTGATAAAACTTTGGAGAGCTGAGTACAGTCCTGCGAAGGTTCGTGAATTAGTAAGTCTGTTTTTCAATGGTTGGCGCATAAGAAGATTCAACAAATGAGTGACGGCGCGAATCGTTTAAACAAAATTCCGTATGCGTTCATATGCCATTCATCCGATTGCGATGAAACTTTGATGAGTTGTAGTGTACACGCCAGGAAAGGTTTTCGAGTTAGTAAATCCATTTTACAATTGGTAGCGTACGAGTATATTCAACAAATGGGTGACGGCGCTCTAATCGTTTCAGCAGTCCCGTATGCGGTCATATACCATTCATTTCATTGCGATGTAACTTTCGTGAGTTGTTGATTACGCTCCCGTGAATGTTTCTGTGATAGTATTTTTTTAAAATAATAGTTTAGAGGTGGTTAACGGAAAAAGAAGAAAATATTGGGAATCCAAAAGCACTGCAAGTAGCAAAGTCAAAACCCCAACATTTTCTTTGATTGGCATTGCAACGCATGCCGGGTACAGCTAGTATATATTTAAAAAAGGATGTTCGTTTGTTCGTCTTTTATGCGTTCATAAACCATTCATCCGAATGCGATCAATTTTTGGTGAGTTGTGAACACTTCCGAAATCATTATAGGCATAGTCAATCCAATTTACAATGGACAGCGCGCGAGTGTTTTAAACAAATGATTGTTGGCGAAGCGTTCTTATAGCCTACAATTCATCTGATTGCGACCAAATTTTGGTGGGATGTTTGGCACACTTCCGGGATGGTTATAGGCATAGTTAATCCAATTTACAATAGATAGCGCGCCAGTGTTGGCGATGCGTTCATATACAATTCATCCGATTGCGATCAAATTTTGGTGAGATGTTGTACATACGCAAGGAAAAGTAATAGGCATAGTAGATCCAATTTACAATAGATGGCGCGCGAGTAACTTCAACAAAATGGCGTGCGTTTGTTTCAACAAAGTCCCACATGTGTTGATATACCATTTACCCCAATGCGATGAAACTTGTGTGTGATGTTGTGTACACTCATGGAAGGTTTCTGGCTCAGTAAATCCATTTTACAATAGGTATCGCACAAGTAGATTAAACAAATGAGCGACGACGCGTGAAGTGTTTCAACAAAGTCCCGTATGCATTCATATACCATTCGTCCGATACCGACTAAGCTTGGGTGAGTTGTTGTGTACACTCCAGGGAACGTTTCAGGCTTAGAAAATCTTTTGTACAATAGGTAGCGCACGAGTAGATTCAACAAATGAACGAAGACGCGCTAAGCGTTTTAACAAAGTCCCGTATGCGTTCATATACCATTCGTCCGATAGCGATGAAACTTGGGTGAGATGTTGTGAACACTTCAGGGAAGGTTTCTGGCTTAGTAAATCGACTTTAGAATAGGTATCGCACAAATATATTCAACAAATGAGCGACGGCACGTGAATCGTTTAAACAATGTCCCGTATGCGTTCATATACCATTCATCCGATTGCTATGAAACTTTGGTGAATTGTTGTTTCCACTACCGCGAGATTTCTGATTTAGTAAATCCATTTTACAATTGGCAGCGCACGAGTAGATTAAAGTAATGAGCGACAGCGCGTGAATCGTTTCAACCAAGTCCCGTGTGCGTTCATGTACCATTCATCCAATTGTGATAAAACTTTCGTGAGTTGAATACAGTCCTGCGAAGGTGTATAAATTAGTAAATCCGTTTTTCAATGGGTGGCGCACAAGTAGATTCAACAAATGAGTGACGGCGCGCGTATCATTTAAACAAAATCCCGTATGCACTCATATGCCATTATCCGATTGCGATGAAACTTTGAGAGTTGTTGTGTATACGCTAGAGAAGGATTTCGACTTAGTAAATCCATTTTACAATACGTAGCGTACGAGTATATTCAACAAATGGGTGACGGCGCTCGAATCGTTTCAACAAAGTTCCGTATGCGTTCATATACCATTCATTACATTGCTATGAAACTTTGGTGAGTTGTTGAGCACGCTCCCATGATTTTTGTTGAGATAGTAAATCAATTTTACAATAGTTTAGAGGTGGTTAGCGGAAAAAGACAAGAATATAGGGATTCCAAAAGCACTTAAACAAACAAAGTCACAACGCCAACACTTTCTTTGATTTGCATTGCAACGCATGCCGGGTACAGCTAGTAAATTATAATAAATTACCAAACTACTAAAGTCTTTCACTGGAGCGGGGTTCAGAATGTCATTTGAGGTATATCTAACCAGGAATGTGTTATATTCCTGTGCTTCTAAATGCACTATGTTGGTAAATATGTCAATGTATATGTGGATATACTGTGTAAGATAATGACGTATCCAATTCTTTATTAACTGCCGGTTCTGGAAAAGAAAGTCTTGTAAGTATGTATAAGGGCAGTGAACCTGTATCCGACCTTCATTGGTACAATATTGGTAACACTCACAAGAGTACATCGCCAATGAAAATCTCGCAGAATCGTGACACAAGTGTATTGATTAGATGCATCTAAATTGATATGTGATGTTATTTGTTCCCCTAATACATGGAATACATGTGGCGCACTAAAATACGCCAGAGACAGAAGAGTTCCTGAGTTTTCATATACTCTAATATTACACTACCGAGGGAATGGTTGAACTAGTGCAATAGGTTGGGGAGGTTATGAGAACACCCTCTTGGGCTGCCTCAGGTCTGTCGAGTGTTTCAAATGTGTACAATTTCAGCCCCTCTAGGGATGGTTCATTTCAATCTGAGGATGAAATATAATCACAAAAGTTTTCCTTGTTATATGACAAAAAGGGACTTGTGGTCTCATGCTCCACTTACTAAGAATAACCCCTCAAATTGTGTAATATTCTTGATGTAGCTAGCTATCACAAAGTTGCACAAACAGGGATCAGAAGTAAGTTTTCGACCGTGGGTACCAGACCGAAAAGCCTTAATAGGATTTGATCCTTTAGAAGCTTGGAACATCATGAACACAAGACCATGTACTTGTCTGTTTGCTCAGTCATTGAAGACCTGTAGTGTGTGTACTGTGGACAGATCATGAGTTAATCTGTGTCAGGAATGTGCTCCGTGCAGTCCATTGTTACAAATGCTGACAACCTTTAGGTGTTCTGTGTATACTTATCAGTTTCTGAAAATTGTGTCTAGTGCTTAGGCAGCTCACTGATTATGTCTTCTGAACGACAAATATCTAGATGCCTCCCTTGCCGACATTTGCAAGCACTGGGCCAGTAGCTGAATTGAAGGTAAAAACTCACCTCTGGAATGGGTACAATTGTCCATGATTGTCTTCATGGTGTCATTAAATATTATTGAGAATACCTTGCAAGATTTCCCAACAGTTTAGGACGAAACTTATATTGGTGAACGTTGAAGTAGGGTGACCATTTGTATGAAAATAATAGCTCCAGCGAAAACCTAGATGAATGTGAGGCTTGGGTTGACCTCCACTGTTTCACATGACCGACAATATGGTATTGACACACACTTAATTACAGCCTTCACTGCTAGCTCTTACTGTAAGGTGCTTGCCCACCCTCCACCTCCATGACAGCCTCCAATGTTGCACACATACTGTTAATTTCATGGCGAGGATTTTTCGGTTCTTCTCGGAGCGTTGTACGGTGGAGAAAGAGAAATGTGGGTGTTTTTTACTGGCACGAATTCACCTTGAAGAACAGCCCCAGATATGGTCTATGGAGCTGTGTCTCAGCCTTTATTAGATCGTGGTCGGCAATTTCATTTCGAAAAACTCTCCAGCTAATGTCTATGGACATATTCATGTTCAGTTCTCTATTTCTAATAATTTGCATAATCTTGGCAACGTTAATTGGTCATGTATTATGAATTACAAGTTAATTGGTATGCAATGACATTTCAAGTAGCTGCCACAGTACTTACAAATAACCCTCGATTTCTTCCTCGATCACGTTAAATTTCTCTCTACCTAAAGCTTTATTGATTTAATCTTGTCTCAAGACGGTAAACTAATCATGATATTTATCAACGTTTCTTGTCCTTTGTAATGTTCTATGGTAACTCTAACTACATCTACGCTGCGAAGTCGCAACACACACACTCAATGCTAATGACAATATGCCAGCCCTACGTTTTGCGAGTGTATATGAACTGAAGTTCTTTCTGATATTAACATCACAAATACTGTCAGGTTGACGTAGCGAAAGTATGAACGCGATTTTCAATTACTTTTGGTATGTTATTTTATTCCTTGATCCAATTAGTGCAAATCATATGAAAGATAGTATTCCACCTACGCAAAGGAACATATTTGTAAAACAAGTAATTTCTTTGCAGAATGATACAGACCTTAGCACGGATATTAAGATTGAGGAGTCTTCTATTCCTGAGCAGATTCCTTGTTTCAAAACAGAAACACCATCTTCACATCTGAAAGTGGTAAGTATCTTTAAGACATCTCCTCATCATCTAATAGCATTTCAAGATAAAGACTTGTGTTTTTACAATTTTGTTGATGACAAAACTGTTTGGTTGTGTTTTGAACCGCAAGCACCATCCATTTTGATGGAAGGACAGGGAATTGATATTTCTCTCCCATGCGATACTTCTACCCGCGACCGCTGCCTTAGTGCGGTGTTGCTCTGATCACTGAGCTACTGGGGGATGCATCTTATATGTCATTTAGAAAGGTACTTTATGTGAAACTTGCATATGTTTGGCACCATCATATTTTACTAGTTGTCCATTATGTGCTACAGTACTCTAGCAGACGTATAATTCTTGTAGTTACCATCATAATTTGGCAACAATATTGATGTTACATACTCTACAATAGACGTCCTCTAGCATTTAATTCAACTGAGGACTATAACCACTTATCTGTATAATGTTCATCTCTAGCAGTAAGATGTGCTGGACCGTACGAAAGTCGTTAAGCGTATATATCTTCAATTCAGCTGAGCAGTGCTGTACAATTACATGGCGTGTTATGTCTGTAAACGTTTGAGGTGATAGCACATAAATAAATTATTCCATCTTATCCCTAGGATGAGCAAGAAGAAATCCAAGAACGAGAAACTTATGGAAGTGGAAATCCATTAAATAAGTAAGTGTTCAACGTACATAAAATATTATCATCCGCTTTAAGCGTGGATAGCTGTAAGTTTTGGATTTTTAGAAGTTCTGTTGGTAACGTCAGATGTGTCTCGTCATTGAAGTAGATATTGATATTAACTTTCTATTTAGCAGCCCTCAAATTATCTTTCTCCCTGTCTTGAAGTATTTAAGAAATGTTAGTAAGTCTGTTGATGGGAGCTATTTCTGTCTTGTAGTAGTATGCTTGGAGTAAGTACACATGCCGCAGTGATAAGAATGTAAATGAGTCTTGTAAGGAACATCCATTACTTCAAACCCCCCTCCACTGTGTCCTTAACCCCAAATTATTTTTCTGTAACCCAAACTAAACGCGTAAATAGCTTCCTCCTGATACAAAGTTGCAGGAAGTAAAATCCGGTATGTTTTTACTTTTTCACAAGACCAGCTTACCCAGTGTGGGTAGACAAGACTGGTAGAGAAGAAAACATTGGGTAGACAGGTCCTGTAGAGTAGTACAATATAGTCTAATACATGCATAAAGTCTAACATGTGCTGTAAGTACTGTAAAATCAAAACAACTATCACTTTATGCAAGTACTTAAAATATTGTATTATAGTATAGGTCAAGACAACTATCACTAAACTGTGTATTACAGTATATACTTATGCATGTGAGAGTAACTGGCAGGAGAAAGCCGACTAGGCATGACTTGCCGTATAGACTTTTAATGTAATATAATAAATTTACTAGGTCATTTAGTGACATTTTTTTAAAAGAAGGAAACGACTTTGAGACGGTATTCCTATGTCAATCCAGAACTTAAATCAGAAAATGAAATGATAAAACAAGTTCACACCCAGCAAGTAAACCGAATACTAATGAAACATCAAAACAAAGTAGGGGACATTATTAACGACCCCTCCTCCTCAGAGAGGAAATTGTGTGCGGTTCAATTCGTAAATAAGGACACATAAGAACAACGAATATTTTCAAGAAACAAGGACTCAATATAGCATTAAGAACGAACAACACACCCGGTAAGCACATGCATGACAGCAACCTAACGAAGAAGAGCCCACATTCGATGTCGCCGTCACATTTTAATGACCACATGCAATCGGATGGATCACCTTTATTCTTCTTATTATAAGGCATCCAACGTTTAGAATGAAGCACTGGTTAGATAGGGATATTCTCCTCTCTTTCTGTTGCACGTGAAACATGTATGACGCTGTCATTTTCTAACAATCCACTGTTGCCATATCAGTCGAAAATTTTTCTTCGTCCAAGAAACAGCATATTCGGGTAGTAATATGTTTTGCCGATCTCTTTGGTACTATATTAGAACTACGTAGACTTGATTGAAATGCTAGTAAAAAAGGATATCCATATTTAAAAAAAAACATAAACTGTGTCCCCTTTTTAGTAAAATCGATTTAGATTTAGATTTTTAATAAATCCATTTGATCAATAACATGTATACAATTCATTTTTTATATAGGACACGTCAGAAATTACATCTATAAAATAAAAGAACTGTCTGTCTGTTTGAGTCTTCAGTCTTTTGACTGGTTTGATGCAGATGTCCACGCCTCCCTGTCCTGAGCTAATCGTTTCATCTCTACATAGCTACCACACCCTACATCCGAGGCAATCTGTTTAACCTTGGTCTACCCCTACAGTTGTTGTCCTCGACCCTTCCTTACATAACTAAGCTTGCTCTTCCTGGGTGTCTTAGTACTGTATGTGTCCTACTAACCTATCTCTTCTCTTCATTAGCAGTTGCCGGAAACATCTCTCCTCTCCCACTCGCCTTAATACCTCTTCGTTTGTTACCCTATCTACCCATCTGATTTTCATCATTCTCCTGTAACGCCAATTTTCAAATGCTTCAATTCTCCTATTTTCTGCTGCTCCAATAGTCCAAGTTTCACTTCCATAGATGGTATTCACTTCTATATTCGATATCAACAGATTCCTTTTATGTAGAAATGCTTTCCTTGCCTGAGCCAACCTACTTTTTATATCCTCTTTACTTCGTCCATCACTGGTTATTTTGCTTTCTAAGTAACAAAAGTCTCCTACTTCTTCCAGCTTTTCACCTGCCAATTTGATGTCCATAGAGGTTTCTGATTTATTTCGGCTGCTTTGCAGTATTTTTGTATCACCTTTATTAATTTTCATCATGAATTCTTTCCGTAAGACGGAGTCCATACCATTCAAAAACTCATTAAAATACTCAGGCGTATCGGCCAACATGACAATGTCATCAGCAAATCTCAGAGTTGAAATTATTTCTCCTTGAATCTTCACTCCCACTTTAAATTTTTCTCCTATTTCCTTCATTGCTTGTTCAATGTAAAGATTTAAAAGAATGGGTGATAAGTTGCAGCCTTGCCGTACACCTTTCTGAATACCACCTTCTCTCTCATGTCCTTCAGCTCGAATGACTGCTGTCTGGTTTCTGTATAGATTGTATATCACCCTCCTATCCCTGTACGTTATTCCAATAGATTTCAAAATGTCAAACAATTTAGTCCAATCAACGTTATCAAAAGCCTTTTCTAAGTCCACAAATGCCATGAACGTTCTCTTAGCTGTCTTTATTTTACCTTCCGTAATCAGCCTAAGACTTAGTACAGCTTCCCTAACAGGTATATATTACTAATACTATAACTATTTATAACTTATTATAATAACAGATCTTAAGAGATACAATCTTATTGGACAACTATATACACCTTACTCTATTATTACAATATGAAAACTTAATTTTATAAATACAACAACTTACAGCTAGGTATTACATAATAATGTTATTGGTTTTACGTCCCTTTTAACTACTCTGGCTTTTAGAGACGCCGGGGTGCCGGAATTTTGCCCCGAAGGGGATCTTTAACGTTCCAGTAAATCTACTGACACGGCTCCCTCGCATTTGCGCACCCTCAAATGCCACCTGACGGCGCCAGGATACGAACCTGCAACCTTGGGCCCAGCAAGCGAGAACGTTACCCCCTGAGCCACGCAGCCAGGCGCTAGGTATTACAATTAAAATAGAAAAGTAAAATATAATTATAGATTTCATCGTTTCTATACACTAAGATATTCAACTACAGAGTAAAAACAATGGCACTGCAGATAAGCTTTCGACATTCTATCAAAGGTTTCTATTTTTGGGGCAAGTTTTACATACTGGGGTAGTTTATTGTATAATTTAACTCCTGTGTGAAAAGTTTCTTTTTGATATATGCTTGTGTGTGTGTGAAATATGAATGTTTTGATTTTGTCTTGTGTTATGCCTATGAAGATCATTGTTTGTTTTAAGAAACACATCTTTATTCATTAAATCCTTTTTAAAAAACATAATACTTTCAAAGATATATATGCAGGGCAGTGGGAGAATGTTTAAACCTTTAAACAGAGACATGATTCTTTAGTGTTTACATTTGCCATAATTCTAATCGCCCTCTTTTGTATCCTAAACGAGCTTAGTACATCAGGTGACATACCCCAAAATATGACCCCATATCTTAAGTATGAATGGAAATAAGCAAAATAAGTATTTCTAAATGTGTGCATGCTAGTGCAGGTTTTCAAAATACGTAACGCAAAGCACATCGAATTCAGTTTAGTATTCAGATATTGTATATGTTTATTCCATTTCAAGTCATGTTGTATCCATAGTCATACACACTTTGTCTCTGATTTATTTTCAATTTGATGACCATTTAATGTTATATTGGGCTTCGCAGGATTCCTATTTTGTATGGTGTGGAAATTTAGAGATACTGTTTTTTTTTGGTAGTTTATTATGAGGCGATTATCTTGTGACCTTTTGGTTAACTCTTCTGTAACGGAGTCAGCAGACTGCTGTAAGACCTGCTTAGTTTCACCTTTATTACAAGTGTTGTATCGTTCGCAAACAAAATTTCCTTATGAGAACGATCGTTCTGTGTTATACCATTGATATATAGAAGAAAGAGAAGTGGGCCCTAAACCGATCCCTGGGGTACTCCAAATTTAATAATTCCCTCATGGGGCAATGTTTCATTAAGTAATTTGGTTCCATCATCATTGTGTCTCAAGCATACTATTTGTTTACGCCTTGTTAAGTAAGACTCTATCCATTTATTATCTAGACCTCTAATACCATATTGATTTAGTTTTGTAAGGAGGATTTTATGGTCAACAACATCAAATGCTTTCGATAAATCCAAGAATAGGCCAGTTACATGTTCCTTATTGTCAATTAATTTCAGTATACTATTACTACATTCATAAAATGCTGTCTGTGTAGATAATTCCGTTCTGAATCCATGTTGTGAGTTTGATAGTATTTAATTTTTTCTATAAAACTTATCAGTCTATTATACATGATTTTTTCCACAATTTTTGCAATACCAGTTGGTAAGGTAATAGGACAATAGTTATCTAATTCATCTTTTGAACTGTTTTTGTGCACTGGAATTACTTTTGATAACTTCAAAATATCCGGGTAAGTTCCGGAGAGAATTGAACTGTTTATTAAGTGCGTAAGTGGATTTATTATATTTTCTGCACATTTCTTTAAAATTGCAACAGGGGTGCCATCAATACCAGCACAGAATTTATTTTTTAGCTCTTTTGTAACTATTCTTACCACTTCACTTTTGACATGATTTATTATTAAAGAATCACCGCATATATTTATTTTATTATTATAATTTACTGTATTTACCTGTGATTTATTTAATATTTTTTTGTGGAATTTCCAGAAAATAGTCATTAAAAGTGTTTGCTATTTCCTATGGATTATTAATCACTTTACTATTGCTGGTCAGAGTAATGTGTCTTTGTATTTTAGCAGATTTTCCAGTTTCTTTCTTTATCACGGACCACATAGCCCTGTTTTAATTAGATGATTGGGAAATAAAATTATAGTTATGCATTTTCTTTGCTAGTCTTATTACCTTATTTAATATGCTAGTGTATTTTTGTATTATAAATAGAATTTAGGTGTTGTGTGGTATTGTTTATATAATTTGTGTAGACATTTCTTTCTTTGACATGAATTTCTAATCCCTGTTGTTATCCAATTGCTAGTTTTGTTATTTTTAATAGTTCTTTGCTTAAAGGGGAATGCTGTTTCAAAATAGTGTTTTAGGATACTGTTAAATGCATTAAATTTATCATTTACATTTTCTAGTTTATACATTTCTGACCATGTTTCCTTATTTAATAAGTCATTGAAATATGTAACATTTGTTTCAGTGAATGACATGCACTTTGATTTTATTCCATTAGCATTATTATTGATTGTTTTGAATACTTAAAAACTCAGTATTTGTCCATGGTGGTCGCTAAACCCCGGACAATAGACTTCTATTGAATGGTGATATTTATCTGTATTTATACAAATTTGATCAGGCGTGGTTTTACCAAATTTTGTTATTCTTGTTGGGTTATTTACTGTAGGTTTCAGTCCATAGGAAATTAGTAACTGTGTTAATAATTCACAATTTCTATCACATTTTAAGAAATCCACATTTACATCCCCACAAATTATTATATCAAAATTTACTTTGCTCATGATATTGAGAAACAATTCTAATTTGTCTATAAATAAACGAAAATTTCCTGACAGAGAACGGTATACGCATACTATTATTAACTTAAACTGCTGTATTTATGGCAGAGAATTCAAAATCCTGTTCCATAATTAGATAATCATAAGCTGTTAACTGTTCATAATCTAAATTATTTCTTAAGAAGATGCAAGTACCACCATGGCTATTATTACATCTAGAGTATTTACTAGCTAGTATAAACTCTGGTAATTGAATTAATTCGAGTTGTTCCTCTTTCAGCCAATGTTCTGAAATACATAGTGCTGAGATGTCTTTAAGTTCATTTTGAAGCATTAGATTTATGTAATCAATTTTATTATAGAGAGACTGAACATTCTGGTGGTATATTTTATATTTGTTACTTTTGCAAGCTTGTGTTGGTGATTTACTTACATTATTATTATTATTATAATTGTTATTATTATTGTTGCTAGACAAATCCGAAATACCATTGTTGCACTCAGTTAAATTTGACATCAAAAGATCTGAATGCCAAACCTCACGTTTGGCTTCTTTTACCAGTTTCCCTGCTTCCACTCTAAAGATATTACTGTTGAACTTTTCTTACCATTTGAATTTACAATTTTGCATATTTCATCACTAAGATACTCTTTTCCTAACCTATTTAAGTGTAGGCCATGCCGAGTGTGGAAGTTCCTGTCTAATTTACTTACATCTATAATTTGGACATTTGGAAAACTCTTTCAAATTTTATGAATTTTTCCATTTGTAGCCTCTATTTCTACATTTACAAATGATTTGGGAATTAAGTCAATCTCTGCGGAATGTTTACAATAATGACATTTGTGTTATGCATGGATGGCAATGTAGCCTTTAAATCTTCGATTACCTTTTTACTCTCGTTTCCGCACACGTCGTTTGCTCCAGCGATGATAACAGCAAAATCCTTTGAAGTTAGGGACGCACATTCTCCTACCATCCCGTCCGTGACCGCTGCAATGGGAGCTCCTGGTTTCACTGTCGAAGTGACCTCCATGTTTACACTTCTCTCCAGAATGTTTGCTGCTATAGGCTATCTCGTCCGTGACTAACGGCAAATATCCGCATATTCCTGGATTTTTTCTTTATCACTTTCTTCTTTTCTTCTTGAAGAAAGTCATCATTCTCTTCGACGAGCACTCCAAATGAATTTGAGAAGGGAATTTCATTTACTCCATGTTTAGGCCTACGCTTATGCGATCTTACACTACCAGCAACCACTGTTGACCAAGTTTCCCTGCTTTCTTCTCTGTTTCCTTTTAATTTATTCATCTCTTTCAGTAACTTAGCAATATCTTCCTTTAGCAGCTTTATAATTTCATCTTTTGAGGACAGTTCGTTTCTCATGTCGCATGACGTTTCCGGTACATTACGACAATCGGTTTTACTCTTCTCCTCATTCAATTTTACCTGAGATCTTGTGATGATTTTATTTGCATTTTTACTTTTATTTTGCACGACGAGCATAAATCCGAAACGGCTACACTACCTGTCCAGACACTAACACTGTTTACTGTCGACGTACTAGAGATCTAAGTTGGCCTAGATGTTTACACCAAGTTACACTAAATTTATTTTAATCATTAATACGTAAATGAATTAATCTAGTTACCTACTGATCAAGAAGAATGTGAAATATGTATATCTTCCAATCGGGTGAAATCTCGTAAAAACACCACTGCTCTGCTTGGTTCAAACAGTGATTGAAGAAGTCACCGAATCTTTGGATACACGTTCCCACAAGTTAGTTTAAGTTTATTAAATTATCATGATGATGATGATGATGATAATTGTTGTTTTAAGGGGCCTAAATTATCAATAAAAATGTCTAAATACTATCAATATTCCGTATTTCACTTGACCTAAGGAAAGTGACTTTATAGAGTTTACACCTCTGTTATGATATTTTACCACTTTTATCAAATATTTACACTAGCTGCTATGTATCTACACTTTCACTGTAACGCCATCATGCCGTGGGCGATGCGACGTGATGTTTGTGCGATATTGATATGTATATTCCATTGTTGAGTTATATTGTCGTCATTGTCTGATTGTTTACGGTCTTTACCAAATTATTATCATTAATATTCAAAAATTAAAGGATAAATCAGTCATAGAATTCATGATTATGACGCTGCTAAGTATGCTCTTTACAACTACAATATTCGCGAGCAAAGCCGCGACGGTAAATGCTAGTAAATAAATAATCTAAGACGCACTTTCAATAAATACCAGAATCAATTACTCTCTGTTGACATCGAACCATATGATCTGACTATAACCGTCATCTAATTCTCGAGCAGCTGTTTATTGACACCTTGTCTTGTTTCAAACATCTACCATGAAATATCGCTTAAAACCAGCGAATCCTAACTCCATTTAGCACAATTACTCAATTTTAACATCTCGTGTTCCATTATAATATGCATTCCTTTCTACACAAACAGTATATCATCGCAGAATAATTCTCTTAAAAACAAATGTCCTTATGACACTACCAACGCCATTATAGCTCATTGTTACTACACTCAAATATACATATATTTTCCTCCAATACTTGGGAATACACTCTTTAACATTACTTTCAATATACCACGTCGTAGCTGTCAACCTTTTCAACTAAACATTCCAACATAATACTCCATCATATCAGCTGATTACATGACTACATAACTTGTATCTGGCATTTTAATGTTTCATAATTTCAATAGCTTCACAACATCGTTACTTGCCTTCCTCTACTGTCATCAATAATACATAATTTTATGTGACATAGTTTCATTCTATTTTCCTCAAAACATGTCTCCTGATATTCGAAAATTTTTGAAAATGTTCCTATTTATTTAAAATATCTTCCATCATCAAGACAATAATAATGTCCATTTACTTTTATACAATTTGATCACTTTTACGAGAAATGTTCTTCATCTGACTTTTCGATATGTTGACAAAATATACGTCCTGTCATTGATCAGAACATGATCGTCATCCTAACTTCATTTAATTTAAATATGACTGAAAATATCAACTCAAACAATACAAATGACTACAAACGAAAATCTTCATGGCATAAATCTCTAATCCAAATTCACCAAATTCAGAATAGCAAAATATCGAAAAATGTCAAAACTCGGACTAAAATCTACCATCATAAAATATCTCGACACTCAACAAACGAACTATCTTCCAATCCTGACTTGTCAAAATCAAAAATAGCGAAAAGCGACTCCGAAAACTCCAACAACAATACTAATAAAACATTAAATAGAAATCAACGTCCAAAATGGTCACACAGATTTTATCATATATCTCTATCTACAAAAATGGGCTACTGAAGAGAATTCGTTTCTTACTTTATGTCGCATATAGATGTCTAGTAGAAGAGCATGAACTGGTTTCCATAACCCGTTCGTCCGCCTCCTACTTTCCCGGATATTAGTTCCATCCTAGCGTTTGCCCTACAGCTCCAAGATGTTTCACTTGACTGGAACAAGATGTTACACTAATCCGAACTACATCTCCCCGTCTTCGATCTTCCTCCTCGTTTGATTCCAGGTTCAGGCCCTCCACTCTGGTTCTTCTTCTCGTTCCGACCTCTTTTGCTCTTCTGTACTTCATGTCTTCTGCGTAGAATTCCTTCAATCTCATTCAAGCCTTGTCCATTTTATTATCATAGATTAATGTTTATTGAAATATCGATAAAATATTGTCACCGATATTCTAAGTCACTCCTGATATTCTCGTCTTCATCTTGTAGGTTACGTTACCCGCTGCATATTTAGCACTGCATCATCACAACTTTTGTAATGTTAGAAAACGTCCCTCTCAATCTCGATTGTAACTACATTTTCATAATCATATCGAAGAAATGTTAGTAGTGGAAATAATATATGTTAACTTGTTCACGTTTCCAATGCTGCTCGAAACTTATGCTCAATAATTTGCACCTTGTGGCGTAGTGAATTTTTTTGTATTTAAACATTGAATACATTCTTCTCCCGACAGAAATATAACTAGTCTGTTCGTTTCTGTAATTTGACTCAACGAAATGTTCATAACACCGCTTCTGAACTGTTCATTCCCAAAGTCAGACTACTTTTCCTTGCGTTCGCTCCTCGAACAAAATTGCTTATTTTGCGTATTTTCCTTCTCAATTCCTTTGATAATTTTCACTACATCTCGACACTTACACTTGTGTAAAACTGTACTCACACGTTTGCGTTCAAAGAAATACACTTCGCGATGAGTCGTGACACTTTTTTACCGACCACTGTAATGTATCACACTAAGCGCGCACTCGGAGACCGAGGTTCGATACGTCTCCCGAACTAGAAGCCGAGATTCCCCTTCTCCACTCACATTTGACATCATCAGGACAATCCGCGCGTGTCTTAGGCGGGATTATTTCCACTCCTCTTTCTGACTTATTGAAACATATTTCTCCAAAACCGTATCTCTGATAAATCTTCATTTATTAAACTGTAAATTCTCAATTCATAAAATATCGTAAAATATCTTGCAATTTTATCATTAGAAGTATTGGTAATTAAATTCCATCGAATATTCCTATTGGTTTCGGGATTGTCACGTGATATTCTCAGCGCACCACTAGATACCATGCGTGAGTCATCCACACCTTTTCTTGCTCTGCGAATTGCCTATCTTGCCCCTTCCTTTCGTCGATACACCTTTGGGTTCTCTGCGAATTGCCTATCTTGCCTCAGATCAAGTAAGACCGGTTTTCTGCCGTCATATATATTATTTTCCTCTAGTAATTTTCTGATTGCTTCGGCGTTTTACAGAGATAACGCCCACTCACGACTCCGCGCTATCCAGAGTTCGACTACCAAATCCAGCTACTAAAAATGTACAAAACATGCTTTCATTAAGGAGATAATAATTTTACTCAAACAACAAATTCGAGTAGAGTACTGTTCCCGTATATTCTAGAGGCGGTCTGTTGGATATCCGAAGCAACAGCTGGATTCGTAGACCCTGACTGCTCCGGCGCAAAATACTAGTCAAGGATCTACTTCCAACTAGACCCTCGCGAATATACGTGGCGGAAATTGCGACACAACTGTGAATTACATGAAAAATACACATAGCTCGCAGTAGAACACCTACCTTTATTCTCGGGGATCTCGTGGTCAGCCTCTGGACCTATAATGGGTTACACAGTTGCATCTCCTTATATCTAAAATAAATCATAACGACACGGCTTCTAATAAAACTAATCGATTTAATAACAAAAGAGGTAAACTCTGGCTAAACATTCATACAATAAAATAAAAACACACTCCCATTATCTCATCTTTACATTCATGCCACTGATAGAACTGCGTTCTATGAACGCTATGATACAATTTGGGGTAGCTTGTGTCAATACATCAAGCTGTACAACAATTACACACCCCTGTGTATTTACATTCCTCTGACGCGTTCCAATGAACATCTGGGCGCTAAGAGCGCGCGACCTTCGCCACGCGTCCGATGACATAACATATTCCGTTACATTCCCAGTGCTAGCTGAATTAAAAAGGTGCAAGCCGTGCGGTTCGCAACAACTCTCTCCATTTGTGCGGCCTAGCCATGGCCTTGGCTAGAAACGAGTTTTACACTAGCCCTCGCTATTCTAACCTGGCCCACAAATGCACCTCTCCATTACAATGAAAGCTGTGTTAAAATTAAACAGATTCACGTCAGACAAATACGTGAACTGTACGCACATCCTACATGAAATTAACATAAAACTTCTATACACACTTCCATTCATACTCTCGCATTGTGACGTCCCAATGGAGTTCATTTCATTCACACTGAACAAGAAACAAACCACATCCAGTCACATACTCATTCACACTCTAACCTCTACGTTAAACAATTCATAAACACCCTATGCCTAACATAATATACACTCGATTGGCAAATAATACATGTTAACATTAAAAGAATTAACAATGACGCTTATAGCCTCAGCTATAGTCCTTTCAAATTAGTAGCGTCTATATACACATGAGCCTGAGCTCCGATCTAACAGTCATGTCAAATACAGTGAACTGAGATCCTTAAAATCTTCTACACCTTCAGAAATAACCACCATCAGTCTCTCCTCTCTGATCTGGTGTCAAAATAGGTTAAGTACATTCGACCATCAAGGTGAAACATATGTCGTTACATATTAGAGTTTAATAATCTCGATAAGAGTATAACATAACAGATGTAATTATCTATTTCCCGTTTCAATTTCAACCGTGACCCTTCATGTCCTCTCTAATCCAAAGTCGTGTATACAAAATAAGGAGTACTCTCTACTCACACCTTCATGCCTTGCCAAACGTAGTCATGCCCACGCAATGACTGTACTGTATAATGTGGAACACCCTCGCAATAACCTCGTATGCCAACTACATACAGAAACACATACACAAAACCACTATCAAAGGTTTATCACCTTCACTTCTTTCAAACTGGCATTTCTTAAAAAGGGCATAATTCCTCAGCGTTGTCACAACAATCGCTGGTCTCATGAACAATAACAACAATTGTTAAATCATTATTTTATACATCATAACGACCTTTGGAATTTACGATACTAACCTCCTCACTTATTACTCTTGAAACGTTACTCTGATAAATATAAACTCTCGTGCATACATTTAATAAAAATACTGCAACTCAACTTCATACTTCTGGGTTCGACTTTATCGAAGAAGGAATATTATGTCTACAACGTGACATGATATTACTCCTCATAAATATTTAATCACAACATCATAAATGTGTGTGTCCAACAAGAATCGATCACGACGAGGATATCAAAAGATAACTACCCTAACGTCGGATGATAATAATTCTTCCAAGAAGATTCTATCTTCAAATAAATTTAAATGACAGAAAGTTCATAGCTTTCTTCAATAAAGCATACAATTAGTCATATTCGTATTCTCTCCATTCAGAACGAATGTCTATGAGTTCTGACGATAATAATCGTGTCCACGTTATATGTTTCTTTTCCACAAGAAGTCATGATATTTCACAATATATCACTACCAAGCTCTTCTTCTCTTGACGTTTCTTCTCGACGGATAAAATGCCCAAATTAAACTAATAAAAATTAATTTAATGGGTAACGTAGACGAAAATGTCTATCACCTGAATTCAGAATGAATTCATAAACGTCGAAAATAAATTACTGTTCCTTAAAGGAAATGACAAAGCTTGTTCCTCGAACAAGAAAAATAATCTCAGTTCAGAAACTGAATTCCTAACAAACGAAGCTAAAAGTGTCGCAAGACGATCACTATAATAAATTTCGAAGAATAAAAAGACTATACATGGAGTACATAAATATTGTGTCGAAATATGGATAAAGGATTTGCTCAGAAAATGTCACTACCAGCTCTAACTACAAGGTTAGTGAACACTGCTACCTGGTCTCGAAGTCTAGAAGCTCAAGATAGAGTATTACACAATACTCAGATGTTACATCTCCCAAAGATCTGGGCTGGATCCTAGCTCGTCTCCAAGAACTCGTGACCTCAGGAAAGGAACGAATTCCCCTACTGGAAAACAGCAATCTCCGACCGGGATCGAACTGCGGGCCTCCAATCATCATCTTCTTTGTGACCGGGATAACCCTGGACCTCTTGATATTCTTGATGTTTCTTCTTTCTCCGTCACAGCACAGCCTCATCATATCAGCGAGTATTGTCGAAAGTTCTGCTTTCCACTTCGAAAGGCATTCGAAAAGAAAGTCATGGACCTCACTCGCATAACGAACATTCATGTAGATGGAATATGAACATCGTTCTGTAGTCGTTGATGTTAATATTGAGCTCATGTTTGACAAGAATGCACGAGAATAGAGTTGTACATCAAGCCTCATGATCGCTCATTAAGTAGACATTCATGAACAGTCTCCTCTAACGAAGCTCTGTCGTTGACTATATTGCTTCTATCTGCCTATATCCCTGGCGCACATATTAATTTAGTCCATAATAATCTTCATAATAGTAGACTGAATATTGTTCTTCACTATGGAATACATCTCCATCCTATGAGTTGTAATACAGTTCCACACAAGCAATGCCAACATACACCCGTACTCACTTGTGGCTGGTGCATGCGCTGTGGTCGCTCGGACAAAAGTGTCTTATCGCGCTGGAAAGAAACACTTTTCTCGCGCTTCACAAAACTGCTTATAATTGCTGAAATACTTTCCTCAAACTTCTGAAAGTTCGTAATACACAATATCTGACTGCAAGCTACAATCTGTAGTTGAATTAATGTCTCTGAAGTGGATCAGACCGAAGTGATTGCGGCATATAAGTTCATCGCAACTTCACTGAGTTTCACGGCGCGGTAATCTCCTAACTCTACCCTCGCTTATGCCTCGTCTCCACGAGTCACCTTCTACAAGCTCGGTGAAACACTCGGAACTCCTCTCTCTTCCAGTTACACACGTCTGACCTCCCGGACATTCAGATGATAAAGAGCCTCGATGCTTGGATCTCCCCTCCAAGTCTATCGATTCTTGCCGCCTTTTTGAGTTCCCTCTCAAATTCGCGCGGGCTCTAGCAAATAGCTTATTCCTTCCAATAGCGACCTGCTATTGACTTATAAAATATTTCCAATATTTTATTATCATATTCTTCTCTTTTCCAATATATAAATTCTCTCTCTAGGTGCTTAAATGAATTAAATATCCATAAAAATTTAGTTGCTGGAAATCCTGTCTTCTCTATAACTTCTTCCTATTGGCTGTTAGCTCATATCCAATGGGATATTTATAACAATATTTAAACAATTCCTGGGAATATTCGCTGTTGCTAGTTCGATTCTAAGCTTCTGGAAACTTCCATTGCGCAATACAATCACGTTACGGAATTTCCCTCCTGCTCAACGTCGCCTCACGACTGGTTTCTGCCAAGTTCCAGCCATCATGTTCCTTGGTTAAATTTTATCATGGGCTTCGAAAAAGAATGAATTATTCCCATTTTCATCCCTTATAATTCATTTTACGGGGGAAGTACCATATTGGGACTTCCTGAGAATGTTGACCAATTTTCACGCTTCACATCCCCGGACGCCAAACCCTCCGGCAGATATATAATTTATCTATCTATATATATATAAATATCTCTCTTTGGTGGTTTCGGTAGCGTAGTTGGTAGCATGCGGAACTTCTATGCCCAAGATCGCGGGTACAAACACAGCGGAAGTCATCGGATTTTTAAGAGCGTTAAAAGTCCCTCAGTGTGCCTTCCTTCGGATGGGATGTGAAGCCGGCAGGCCCATGTCATAGGTTCATGGCATGTAAAAGAACGTTCCACTACCTCTTAATTGTGTGAAGCTAAATTTTAGGTGAGATTTGATTTTCGCTTTATTAGGTTCCAAAAATCGTCGCCAGGTGCCGGTTGCGGTGGCTTCCAGTAGCCAAGTTCACAGCTGGGTATCTTTGATGGTAGCATTTTCTAGCAAAAGTAGGAGCTACTTGAAATTGATCGTCTGCAGTCCTTGACTGAGTCACAGATAGCACACACTAATACAGCCATTTTAATTACT
Organism: Meconema thalassinum; assembly: GCA_946902985.2. Classification (NCBI taxonomy): domain Eukaryota; kingdom Metazoa; phylum Arthropoda; class Insecta; order Orthoptera; family Tettigoniidae; genus Meconema; species Meconema thalassinum. The sequence continues at coordinate 29,504,084 of OX336389.2, read as the reverse complement.
ACCGGTTATCAGACAGACTCTACAAACACCCAAAGTACACGGGGCTACATGACCGAGTTGTCGCAGCTCCTAAAGCGTGGAACGAACGATATATCTCACTTTCTTGTGGACACGATAACGTACATTTTTTAACAGCACAGACCGGTCTGGGATTTTTTTTTTTTTTAGAACCAAAATTCATACCACCCTCAATTGGCAGCGAACGAATGGTCAATAGTGCTCTAAATATTACTTATAACTTTTGTCTGGAAGAGTTTTTGATATGACCCACCGTTACGCCAAGGGATGAGAAAAATATACTTTTGGAATTATAAGATGCGTTCTCGTATGATGAACATGGGGACGTTTCTAGGTATGCAACCATTGGCAAATTTAATGATTCCGAATTATGTTTTTGTCCGGTGATGTCGATCTGCGCCTTCCGGCGTGCCGAGGTTATTTTAATTGTACCGTACTTTGCATATGAATGAAAATTAAATCATCGAGAACTGTTCTGTAATTAAGTGCCTAACGAGAAAGTGTTCTGATCTTAAAGTCGCTGCTGACAAGGCATCTGATAAAGGAATGCCCCAGTGTTTAGTGTTGAGGTGTAAGTTTGTGTGTGTGTGGTCTGTAGTTGTAAGAGAATCCACCAATTATTTGTACGGTGTGTCTTGTACTAGCGTAGTCTCATCTATTTAACATTTGTTATCGATGTTGTGATCGGCTCAAATGTATGTCTCCTACCCGGAGAAAGTGGGATACTCGTTGCTCTGAGTTCTTTTAAATGTATTGTTTAAACCGTGTGTTTCCTGGTGCCTGGCCTAGTTGCAAGGTATAACACCCTGTTTAAAATAATAATCATACATAAACCAAACTTACCTTATCTATCTATATATATAAAGGAAGATGTCCTGCCTGACTGATAATCATCGCACTGCAAAAACTACTGGAGATAATTGCATGAAACGTTGAAGATATGTTCCTACCGTAGTGTAGATGCGCACTATAAAGGATTTTTTTAAATTCAGATTTTATAGGGGTGAAAAGGGGGGTGAAATGTGATTTTACATTTTTGTTATACTTAACTGGGACAAAATATCGAAGTTGTCGCATTAAGACCGGACATAGCTCATTTTAAGCGTCTCGATGCAAGAAACAAAACGCGATAGGTCCCTACGGGACACCGAAAACCACATTGTAAGGCCTTAAAACCAACAGTTTCATAAATATTCCCAGAAAACTATCTTCGCTCTGATAAACTGATGAACTAATGGCAAGTCCGTATCCATGCCAACAGTATGCTCTGATAAACTGATGAATTAATCGCAAGTCCGTATCCATGGCAAGAGTAGTTCAAGACATGACATCCAATTGCCCATCTATCCCTATAGGAGGCACTGCCAATCCACTTATTATCTAAAACACGATAGACTAGCTGCGAGGCTCAGCGGTAACGTTCTAGCTTGCTGGACCCAAGGTTGCAGGTTCGTATCCTGGCGCAATCAGCTGGCATTTGAGGGTGCCCAAATGCAAGGGAACCATGTCAGTAGATTTACTGGCACGTTATAGATCCCCTTAGGGGCCAAATTCTAGCACGCCGGCGTTTCTAAAAGCCAGAGTAGTTAAAAGGAACGTAAATCCAATAACATTATTATTATTAAAACACGATAAGAACATTAGAAATGTAAACGGTCATCCACTTTTTATGATTTATCTAAACACGATAAGGCATTAAAATCTAAACGGTCATCTCTCTTTCAAGATATATCTATATCATAATTTAAAAATAACTTTCTATGTTTTAGAACTACAATAACGAACATTAGTGTGAGATAGCGCCTTCCAATACCACCTTTAATGTTGTAACACTACAGTAGCGACTGCTAAATAAAGGTAGCGATCAACCTACGTTCAATTTCATAAACACAGGGCTCACAAATCCCGTATAGGTATGTACAAACATATCAGTCTTGTCGTTATGTCAGTAGCAACGAAGCTATGTGGCGGCTATTACCGTTTCCGTAACACTAAAGGTATCCCGCCGTCACATATCTCGATATGTACTTACAGAATTTTGAACCAGTCTATTTTACTGAAAATAATTTCTACGAGCGAGTATCCATTCCGCCAAAAACCACATTCACTACCTTTTCCAACATTTACACAAGGCGTGATTTTGAAAGCACTTTTCTCTATGTTGAGGTACAGAGATATTACACAAGGAAAGTTACTATAAGATGTTGGCAAATCTGAATTCAAGGAACTGCTGTTCCGAATAGGCCCGGTGTTAAATCTGCAGAAGCTTTCGGTACAGGTTATACGGCCCATGTTTGTAACATGGAATGTTTTCCATCGACAATGCATCCATTGATATCACGCCAGGAGATGTCAGTTGGGTTTGAACTGCGGATGTCTTCCCTCTTACTGCGTATCGTGCATTCCAAAACACAAGGCCAAAATTTAACATTTGCAGGAATTGACCTACGCGAAGCCTGTTTCTCCCACGGATAATTTTATGTTGCCTGTTCCAAAGTAAGTTCTCCAAGTAGCTTAGTCATTTTGGCACCAGATGGAAGAACTACCAATATTGTAGGCCTATATAAAGAAGTTCGAAACTAAATTATTACATTTAAAATTCTTCTTTCGTTTGTTGTTATGTGACGTGCGATTTTACGTTACTTATACATTGATTAAATATACTAAAATTCATGTTTTAAAAATATATTTAAGTTATGTATTGTTAGGCTAATGATATAATTAATTTTAATACGTTTCTTTAAATCTTTAAAATAAATATTTAGTTCGATAGCAAATATTTATATTTTAACTCTGTATTTTGATTTCATATTTATAAGTTAATATTCAACATTAAGACAATTTAATTAAGCTCTTTCATATCTTTAATATTTCATTATCTCATTCCATTCATAAAGCAGGCAAATAAATTGTTACAAAAGAAGTAATGTAAAGTATTATTATATTTGCATTTTGATATCACGAGGAATTTTAAATTTCATTTCACAGCGAACTCGGAATGAAAATCGGTGTAAAAAGAATATCTCTTTATGATATAAGTGTTACATAATACGTGAAACTTTTCAATTCCGCGGCCGAAGTCGGACAGGAAAACTCATAATTTACGTCTGACAAAACTTGATGAACATCTAACGCTTGGTTCGGTGGCATTCACAAGAAAATGGGAAATAACAAAATATATAACGGGACATAACTCGACTATGACGCGAGCGAAGCCGCGGGTACCTGCTAGTATTCTATAAACTTAAATGAACCACAATTTCCTAGAAATAACTTAACATAGTGTTACAACTGAAATTCATTTTACATATTGACACTAATTTACGTTCACTCACTTGCGAATAGCAGCTAGTGGTGTAGTTTTTAAAGAAGTTGATGGAGGAATGTGCTGCGCCGTCTCACTAACTCTCCTGTAGCTAACTGAACACTGTTGACGATATGCCTCATTCAGGAAGGGGTTATTACCGTTTATTATCACCGTGGGAGATAAATTTGAAAACATAAGCCTATAAATAAAAAGAATGGATCGGTATGTGAACACCTCCAGTCAAACACGTTTCCACAAAACATGTATACCAGGTCAAGCCATCAACCTTTAGCATGCACATAGAAACAAAATCACTACAAATAGGCAATCCGTCAATCCACAACACAAGGATAAAAAGCATGGCTGACAATGTTTAATGTAAAGGCAACGTCATTTGTTTATGAAAATAATTAATGACTTATCGTGATGCACACTTCTACATTAATAACGAACAAACGTTAATAGAGGTCCGAAACTGGTATATCCATATTTTTGGCTCCGGGAATTAAGTTAGAAATACTGTTTACATAGGATGAACTTGCTGGATTGAAATTCAGGTAGAAAATCTGTAACACTACTTCGGAGGAAGGGGATTAAGTCGTTGTGTTGAGAAAAGTGGACGTAGAAAAGGTGCCAGCCAGGATGTGGAAAGCTCAGTTCAAGTAAATCAATCATGTGTACACAATCGATGTAGCCCTGAGTTTTGCTATCTATTCATCCGGTATGTATTCAACAGTGAAGCATAGTAACTAGGGGGAGGATTTCTATGACAAGTCATATTTTTTCCCTTAACATTATATCTTATAGTCTTGTATTTTCAACACGTTTCCAAGCATGATAATCAAAATTAAACAGGTTTTATTGGGCATATACTGTAATGCATATTTAGGCTTTCTTCAGTTTTATGGCATATTTTGAACAAGATATCATTATAAACTGCATATTTTGGTAATTTTCTTTTGAATTACGTTTTATATAAATCAGAATAAGCTCTAGAAATTACTGTTCAGGATAGACAGGAATATACTACTGAAGAACCATTCTAAAGTAGTGTATGGAATGTTTCTAACAGGTAGGAGCTATTGTTAGCAAGCTGGGTCAATTCCTGGAAACCGGGCTATTGTTTACACGGAAGCAGAGGTAATTCCGCAGTTATTTGTCTTCGTTATTATCTCTCTCCTTCGCCCTTCCCCCTTACATCTTCAACACACTGAATGACCTTGGTCACTCATTAGGGAGCTTCAGTCATTCAGTTCCTTTCAATATGCCTAAAACGAAAGTCTCAATTTGTGGGAAGTTGCGAAGATTTGTTCGCGAATTCGGTGAAAACATATTCAGTACGTATGGAGTGATATTATTCTGTAAATTGTGTGAGGTAAAAGTTACTGCCAAAAAAACGTTTCTCTGTGATACAACACTGTAATACTGCAAAACATAAGAATTGTGTAACTAGATATTCTGCACTCGGAAATAGGCAACGTCTGCTATTCGAAACCCCGACATCAAGTTCACAGTGTTCACAATTTTCACATGATCTCCGCAAGATGATGGTTTCGTCTAATATTCGTTTTAGGAAACTTAATAGCCGAAGCTTCAGACAGTTTTTTTGAAAAATATACAAAACATCCTGTTCCCAACGAATCTACTCTCTGGAAGGACTATCTGACCCCTTGTTATGAAGAGATGTTGGATATAATAAGGCATGGTATGGGAGACAGTATGATATGGGTTTCAATAGATGAGACCACAGATGTGGCTGGAAGATATGTAGCAAATGTGATCGTTGGCACGCTGAAGGAAGACCGGCCTGGAGATACGTTCCTCCTGACATGTGAAGTGCTAGAGAAGACAAACCATTCCACCATTGCAGTTCTCTTCGACAATTCAATGAATCTGTTGTGGCCAAACGGGGCAAAGAGAGAGCACATTTTTCTATTTGTAACTGACGCTGCTCCGTATATGGTGAAGGCAGCCAAGGCTACACCCGAAAATGATACATGTGACATGTCTTGCACATGACTTACATAGGGCAGCTGAAGAAGTTAGAAGTAGCTACCCTGAAGTTGATAAATTAATATCGAGCTGTAAGAAAGTGTTTGTCAAAGCTCCACTTCGCCTTCAGAAATTTGAAGGAGAAGCACCTTCACTACCCCTACCTCCCCAGCCAGTTATAACGCGATGGGGGACATGGCTTGATGCCGCAGTGTACTATTGCAACAACTTAGATGTCGTGGAGAAGGTCATGAAGTCTTTTGATTCTGCAGAATCGTCCTCCATAAAAATCACACATGATTTATTTTCAAGTACTACATTAAAAACGGACCTGGCTTACATAAAGTCCAATTTTAATTCTTTATCTGGAGCAATCACGCAACTGGAAGTTTCAGGTGCAGAACTAAGCGATCCACTGGATGTTGTAAAGTGCATTGAACAGGAATTAAATCATGCGAAAGGAACAATAGCATCTAAGATGTGTAGAAAATTAGAACATGTACTGGAAAAAATAGCGGACTTGTGTACCTGCGTGGAATAAGTGACATTCTTTGTGGAACCCCTTCATCTGCAGATTTCCTGGAATTTTCTCCAAGTGATTTAACTCTTTTCAAGTACGCTCCTGTTACATCGTGTGATGTTCAAAGAAGTTTTTCTCGTTACAAGACGATACTCAGCGACAACAGGAGGGGATTCTCATTCAACAATCTTAAGATGCACGTGGTCATAAATTGCAACAATCAGAATAATGGAGACTAGATCAGGTATGAACGTTTCATTCAAATAACATATGTTGTGTGTATAAATTAAAACTGATTGAATATTGAACAGTGAAAGTAACTGTAGTTTTTATGTCTTCCACAGAGTCCGTCCCTGCCTAGGAGTATGCAGTGTAACCTTAACTAGTTCATAAAATATTCATCATTTTAGTTGATTTTGTGTAAAAGGTTTCGAAGAATTAAAACTATTTTAACTCTTAATTAATTGCAGCCTGTAGCAATCGTAATAAAAGTGTTTCTATGTTACGTAGATGCTATTCATCAAGTCATATTTTGAATTTTATAGGTCATAGTTTTATTTTTTTAGGTCATAAATGCATATATATTTCATACATTTTTAGGTCATAGAAATCCGCCCCCTAATAATAACCCTTGTGAAGTCATGTGGTCTGTTTATTCCAACTAGCCACAATGGTCATTCTATAATGAAATAAATGTGGATTAACGTGTGTCACTTGATTGAGCGGACAGATCGCTAGTTACTTGGTATTCAGTTACCCGTTTCAAATAATTAATCGTGATGTCCTCGTACAGCCTTTTTTTTTTCAACGTAAATTTATTGTGTATCTCGTTACAGGAAAAGAATAGCAATGACAACATTCCTCTGTAATGAGTGATAGGTAATAAAATTGAATGCTCGGTCTTGAGATATAAAGCAGCACCCAATTACGATGTAATTTTATTCGAGGCGTTGAAAAAACATCTTGACCTTCAGGAAATAACAGCCGTATGCGAATGTTATTAACCTGGCCTCATGCATATTATTTTTTGTCGTGCAGGTGAAGGAATATCACGTTTATCCAGAAAAACCTTTACTCCAAGATCTCCGACATATAGAACAGCATTGTCTGTATAATATGGATTCAGACTGCATGATACTTCATCAATGAAGAGTGGAAACGCGCTCGGTTCCTCATATTTGAGTAAAACATGCATAGTTATGGTACTGTTGAAAGTTACACTAATTAACTTTACAATAGTTAGATCTCTGCATCATCTTACGTAGCGAAATTAAATGATATTCAGTCGGTCTACACGATTGAACCCACATTGTAATAGGTATTATTACTTAACCCTGAGACAAATTATATGAGATTAAATAGTTCCTTGTCAACAAACGTTTAGAGAGATGAGATATGCCACAGTGGTTGAGGTACTCCAGAGTAAATTCTCTAAAATGGGAAAGGTAACACAGAAAATCCCAACTCCTATCGAGGTATCGCACTTGAGAACAACGGTTCCAAAGTGTTCACCAAAGTCCTATGTAAGAGATTGACCGAGTTGGTTGATACCTCTATTCCGGACTTTCAATTTGGCTTTAGTAGGGAAAGATCAACTCTCCTTGCAGTAAGGAATTCATTGACTGACATAGATAATGTCTTAAGAAATGATTACGGAAAATTCTTTGCAGTTTTCATAGACTATATTAAGGCTTTCGACTTACTGGATAGGGATGTACTTATCAGAAAATTAGAGCGCTTTATAGCCATTAAGAATCAGTTCAAATATCTGGGCATTTGCCTTCAAACTACAAGGGCCACAGACTCTTTTCTTGTTAGAGACAAAACTGTAGCAGCGATTAGAGCTATGAAAGACATTCCAAAACTGAAAAACTGTCCCTGACTACATCAACGGAACTCATTCAAATGTAAATAATACCTATTTACACTTATTGAATTGAACTCTAGAGCAGGGGTAGGCAATCACAAAGCCTTCGCGAACTACTGTTTCATACCACCGTATCAAAGTTACCTACTTCTTTTAAAAATATAGTAATTGCTACATTTTTAATTTTTTTATACTGTGAAACAACTATATTTAACAATGAAACTATTACATCTTCACTATTTGCTGAAAATACAAAAATTTACATTCAATGTGAAACTGAGGAGATGTTCGTTTAACAATGACTTTAACACTTATAGTCGAATACACGAGTCAAGGTGTTCGTCAGTCAACCTTGTTCTGTGTATATTTTTAATAAAATTCATATTTGAAAACAATGATTCACACAGGTAAGTAGAAGCAAACAAGGCCTTTATTTTAAGTGCAACATCAACTAACACAGGATATTTCTCCTGAGGAATTAAAGACCAACAATTTTTAGGTTCCGCAATAGTTTTGAGATACAAATCATTTTTAATGATATGATTTCAAGTTCAAGAGCTGCCCCATATACGTCAAAAACATTTTCAATGGAAGAAGATACATTCAATAGTTCAAGGTTAGCCCAAGGGAAAGATACAAACTGGGTTACCACAGAAATCTTTTGAAAATCTGAAAACCGATTTTTGAAATCATCCCTCAAAGTGGAGATCATGTTAACATAACATTCTCTATCATAGGGTGTCTCGCATTCTTCTACTTGGGTCTTCAGGTTGGAAAGTGTCTTAACTCACCTCTCTTAAGGCAGGACTCCCATAAACACAATTTTTCAGTAAATGAATTTACTTCAGATATCATTTCAGCAATATCTTTGTCCTTGCCCTGAAATTTCAAATTTAGTTCGTTAAGCTTTTCTGTTATGTCAACTAAAAAAGCAAAATGATAAGCCAGAGAGCATCTTCAATATAAGCTAACAGGCTATTCTCTTCTATTTCCTGCAGAAACAGTTTGACAGTTGGTAAAACCTCGTGGAAACGTTCAAGTACTTTTCCCTTACTGAGCCAGCGTACTTCAGTTCGGAGAAGTAAATCTCTATATTACAGTTCCAATTCGTCTGCCAAATCTTTGAAAAGTCTTCTTTGAAGAGAATGAGACCTAATTTTGTTCACTATCTTCACAACAGTTTTCATGGTTTCATTTAATTTTAAAAACTTTCCACACAGAGACTGCTGGTGTAAAATACAGCGATAAGTTAAAAACTGTGGAAAACTTTCATCTCTATGGCACAGAGCAAGAAAACCATTTTTAGAACCTCTTAAAGCTGGGGCTCCATCTGTGGTAAAACTTACAAGCTTTTGGATAGGTATTTTCTGTGACAAGATTAGTTGTTTCATATCAAAAAATACATATTCTCCTCTTGTATGGCCTTTCAAAGAAATTACTTTCAAAAGTTCTTCTTTGACAGTAAAGTTATTAAAAACCATCCTTACAAAAACTGCCAACTGTGCAGTATCTGTCGCATCAATGGATTCGTTTAACTGCAATGAAAAATAACAACACTCCTCGAAGTCTGTTTTCAATTGAGAGAACACATCACGAGACATTGTTTCAACTCTTCTTGTGGCCGTTCTTGACGAAAGTTGAAGCGATTCGATGGCAGCCACTATTCCAGACTTGTTCTTGAAATTATTGAACAACTCATCAGCAGCTTCTCGAAATGTTTCTTTTATGAATTCGCCGTCTTAAAAGGTTTCCTCCGTTTCACCAATACGTTCGAAACACGATACGAAGCAAGGGTGGCAGCAACATTTCTATACACCGGTTTAGTGAATATATTTTGCTGAACACTCAACTGATTTTTAAGTTTCGTGATTTTTTCCTTCCTCATATCACTGCTTAAAGGAAACTCTGCATTCACACATGGGTGCATAGTTTTGAAGTGTCTCTCGATGTTTGTCTTTTTCACGAATGCAATTGTAGTTTGACACAACAAACAAATACATGTGCCATTTCATTCCGCTATGAAAAACTCGTGTTCCCATTCGGAATGAAAATTATGGACTTTATGTTTTTTAATACGCTACTCATTATGCGTCAAGTGTCGTTGCACTACGTACGCAATTATGTTCTTGATACAAGATCACGTTCGAATATAGTCACAAGCTATCTCGTCCACACACTTTAAAAACACGAAAGTTAGCAGTTCACAGTAACGACACCAAAGAAGTTAATATTGTAACCACAATAAACAGCACGAGGCATGAAACTCACCGCCTGATAATTTGGAAGAAGTTTTCTTTCAAATTACACACCGCCTTCTCCAGACACGTACCGAACCAATACAACACATTGCACAAAGATAAATGAAACAGTGTAGAGACAAGTAGCGGCTGTTTGAACTAATGCGAGAAAAACAACTAGTTCTACGAACTTGTTTCAAACGAACACGCATTTTCTCTGCTACGAGAAACAATTGTCCATTTTATTCAATAATTTTTTCTCCTGCACTCTCTGTACTCACGCGATCTACTAAATAAACACTTGCGATCTACCCGTAGATCGCGATCGACGTGTTGCCGACCTGTGCTCTAGAGAATGTTAAGGCCTCTTTCCTCAGCATAACACTTGGTGTCTCGAAATTCACTCCATCGAGACACGTATATGTACTAGCCATTGAAAACTATCTGATACAAAAGAACAGAAATAGAATGTTTCTGTCATCGAAGACCGCAATTCCAAGATACTATAAGAAGTCGAGAACAAAATGAGCAGACATTTGGAGGTCATTTTGTAGCACTGACGCGATGACGAATTGGCACTGGACTCAGACTATTTACGAGTAGATGCAATTTGTCGCCAGGTAGCACGTCATGGTTTACATCATGCGGTCGGGACTAATAAGAGACCTCATGAACTTTTTGATGGTTTTTCGTGTGTGTGTGAACTGTGTGATGTTCGGTGTGGTGAATTCCACTTGCAATTTGGCATAAAGAGATAAAAATCATTGGTTTATGCAAATCAAATTTAATGCACATTGTGCGCAATTGTTTTCATAAATTAATAATTTATTTGGATGACTAATAACGATCTTCAAGCGATGATTATCTGATGTTTTACATTTAGGATATACAATCTGTTTCCACAATTGCGTAATAAAATTATAAATTATTTTGGTTCCAGATTGTAATTGTATACTTACGAGTATATGTACGTCGTAAGTGATTTTTATATTATAATGTTAGTGGCTACTTACCTAGCTTGCTTCAGTGGATATTCTCTATTGCCAGTACTATGTTCCACAGGACGGAGAACACCCTTACAAATTATACCTTTGGAATCTCATATTGTCAAATGGGAACAGGAACATGGCAGCGTGCAGTGACATGAGGAAACAAATCTCAACTCATAACGGTCCAAAGCCTTATTCACGCAGTACATGCGGCATAAAATTTAATCAGAGTGGAAATTTGAAAGCACACATGCTCATTCATAGTGGCTTAAAGTCATTTACATGTACCACATGCGGAAAGAACTTTAATATGAAACTTCATTTGACTAGATACATGCTCAGTCATAAAGGTGTGAAGCCATATTCATGTAGCAAATGCGGAGCAAGCTTCCCTCAAACGAGCGATTTGAAGTGACACTTGCTCATTCATAGAAGGGTAAAGCAATATTCATGTAGTGCATGTGGATCAAACTTTACACAGAAGAGAATTTGAAGTCCCATTTGCTGATTCATAGTGGTGTTAAGCCATATTCATGTATCACATGTGGGTTAAACTTTATGCGGAAAGAACATTTGAGAAGACACATGTTAATTCATAGTGGTTTTAAGCCATGTTCATGTAGCACATGCGGAAGAAACTTTACTGACAAAGGAAGTTTGAAGAACATTGTTATTCATAGTGGTGTGAAGCCATACTTATGTAGCATATCTGGATCAAACTTTACTAGGAAGGAAAACTTGAAGACACACATGATGATTCATAGTAGAAACATGCGGTAGAAACTTTACTGAGAAAAGAAATTTGAAAAAACACATGCTGATTCATAATGGTATTAGGTCATATACTTGTAGCATATGCAGAAAGAGCTTTACTTACAAACAAGATTTTACCGAGAAGGGAAGTTTGTAGACACACCTGGCCACTTATAGTGGTATAAAATCATTTTCATGTACTAGATTGGTAGAGAAATTTACATCGGATGGAAGTTAAAGGATACACATGCTGATTCATAGTAGTGTAACGCTATAAGCATGTAGTACGTGCGGAGACAACTTCAGTCGGATTAGAAATTTGAAGACTCATGCGGTTATTCATAGCGGTAACATACCACATTCCGGTGGTACATGTGCAATGAACTTTTCTTTCAAACCACTTGTGAAAAGACACGCTTCCTACATTAAGGAATAAAGCCTTTATCACATAGTACATTCGCAGCAAACATTACACTGAATGATTTCTTGGAGACAAATTAGCTGATCCATTACGTTTAAAATGCGCATTTTAAGATACACGTGGGGATTGGCTAGTTAATTTTCGGATAGGAAGATGGAAAATGCGCATTTGAGTAGCACATGTGAAGAAAACTTTGCTATTGTGCCCAATGGGACACGGCTGACTAGCATCGAACCAGGGTCTTTATCACAAAAAGACCAGGCGCATGATTCTGCGAAGAATCGAACCATTGATCTCTGAGGGGGAACAGCCACAGTGAACCCGAGGAACAATGAGTTATAACTGTATATAATTATAACAGCATGATTTCGCGGCCAGAACGGGAATATTATAGCATTATAGGTGGATTATTGCAGAAAATACAAGCCTATGTACGTTTAAGATGCTAAGAGCTCAAGAAATCGGGCCAACTTGACAGTTGACAAATCGTGGTTAGCGAGGGGGCGTTACTAGGTGACGCCAAGGAACTATTTTTCGTCTGCACTGGGGGAGCGACCAAAGATTAATGGCATTGGGAACCACAGTCTTACAGGGCAGAGTAGCGGAGTGGGGGTGGTCGCCCACAGAAATTAATTAATTACGGCCAAATGGAGCAATGAATTGAGATGAAATTTACACCCAGATGCATGTATTCTAGGAGAGATAATTTAGGAGTGTCCACACGCCTAAATTAAAGCCTGCATCTATAAAGGAGCTTATGCACAGACCTAATCCGCGACAAAGTCAGGATTTGTAATGTAGCAATAGGGGAAGAACCGGAGTAGCATCATGACGCCATGGAAGAAAGCAATTAATTATAATTAATTGGGCGAAGCAATTGCCTGCACGCGAGTGAATTTGGAACCTCCATGAATAGACGAATAAGGATCACACTTCACGTTGTCTGAAAACGTATTATATTAAGAAGAGAGTCGCTCCTGGAAATCCAGTGAACTACTTTTCATCAGGAAGCTTTATATGGGGGAAGCTGAAGCAGAGAGTCAGTTCTTCTTGACTCAACTCGTGTGGTGACACGCTGTCGGATCACGCAAGAAAGTGCGCGGAATTTACAAAGTATTGACGCTCAAGTTTATTAGCAGTGAACAATGAAAGACGCACCATGCAGCTTAATAACAGTAATTCTGCATCATATAATAATTAGTCTACAGCAGACTTATAAACAACAGTATACGCGAGTATAGAATCAGTACAGCGTAGAGATATTTTAAGATGATGTTTACTGACAATGTACATAACCACAGGAAGTGTTATCATGGGTATAATAACACATACTATTGTAATGAACACTACAGTTACGGGAACCTGGAAGGCATCACAAGTAGTTGTGATCTCGGATTGAACAACTTTGCAGTAGAGGAGACATAAACTGTAGGTGACGGGAGACGAACACACACACGCAAGATAGACTTTCAAGGAGACCAGCGGTTGTCAGGAGTTAGCTGCATCGCATCTCTGAGGTCAGGCGATAGTGGGAATCCGATCAAGGATCCGTGTGTAAAGAAAATTGTGGATAAAGTTATATTACAGTGATCGTTAAAAGTGTATATTTATATGGTAAAAGAATGTGTATTGTGTTAAAGTGAAAATGCCAGTAGTGATAAATATAATTACCATGTGTAAAGTCTATGCAATGTGCCGTGTGAAAAATATCATGGTGGCTTAAAACAAGCATTATGGCAGGCGAATGGCTGGCATGCTGGACTAATCCAGCTAGAATGAAAGTGAGTACACATTTAATATGTTGATATGATATAATAGCTCACCATACAACGAATCATTCCCTCAACGATTAAGAATTAACAGTCATTTGTGTACAAGATCACATCCCTCGTATTTTGGTAAAAATATGGCTTTGTGAATGACACGCTTACGACCATTTAGGCGTAAGACATTGATGAAAGTAACGGTAACGTTAAATAATAATAATAATAATAATAATAATAATCTGGGGTAGGTAACAATAATAAATATATAAAACGGCATGTCAGGCCTATAGTACGTGCAAAGTGTGTCATATCTAGTGTAAGAATGCTGTGTTATTGTGGAAAGTAAGAAAGAAAGATAAATATCGAGATAAAGAGAGATTTTCAGTGTCATTGAAATGTAAAATAAATGTTTTATTATGGTATATTCTACAGGGTTGTATTTGAGAGCCATTAAGATAGTCAATGTATGCCAGTAAATTTATACTTGTTTTGTAGCTACGTAGAACTTTGGCTTATGAGTAAATGTATAGAGGACGTAAGTGCTTTAACCCTAGAACTGCTGCAGGTTTATCCGTCAAATGCTGCAGTACGTTCCCATAAAATACACATTAGGGGAATTTAGTATCTGTAAGCAAACTGTGTTCATGAATATAACTTATCATACATCAATAGAAAGCTGAAAGACTGTTCTATATTATTCTTATAGAGGTGGATCGTTCAGACTCATCAGTTTGAATTAATCATAAAAAGTGTTTTATAAAAAAAAAATATATATATATAAAAAAAATGAGTTTTCTGCTCTAGAAAACTATATTGCCAAGGTAAATGTTAGTCAGACACATCATAAATGAAAAGTTCACAGTTTTTTGTTACTATTTCAAGAATCAGTTATAAATAATTCCTGTTATTTACTAAAAAAGAAAATTATTTGTACAATATGACATTTCTCCATTATGCACATATATGAGAAATTCACCTTCTGCCTCTTCTGTAAGCTAAATGCGTTCCTGAATAGCCCTATAACTTATCATACATCAGTAGAAATCTAAAAGACTGTTCTAGATTATTTTTATGGAGGTGAATCATTCAGACTCATTAGTTTGAATTAATCATAAAATGTATTTTATAAAAAATAAAATTGACTTTCCTGCTCTAAAAGAGCATATTGCCAAGTTAAATGTTTGGCAGACACATCATAAATGAAAAGTTCACAGTTTTTTGTTAGTGTTTCAAGAACCAGTTTTAAATAATTCCTGTTATTTATTAAAAAAGAAAATTATTTTTACTATATGACATTTCTCCATTATGCACATAGCCTATATGAGAAATTCACCTTCTGCCTTTTCTGTAAGCAAACTGTGTTCATGAATAGGCTTATAACTTACCATACATCAATAGAAATCTGAAAGACTGTTCTATATTATTTTTATAGAGGTGAATCATTCAGACTCATCAGTTTGAATTAATCATAAAAAGTATTTCATAAAAATAAAAAAATGATTTTCTGCTCTAGAAAACCATATTGCCAAGTTAAATTTTTTACAGACACATCATAAATGAAAAGTTCACAGTCTTTTGGTACTATTTCAAGAACCAGTTTTAAATAATTCATGTTATTTACTAGAAAAGAAAGTTATTTTTACAATATGACATTTCTCCATTATGCATATATATGAGAAATTCACCTTCTGCCTTTTCTGTAAAAAAACTGTGTTCATGAATAGGTCTATAACTTACCATACATCAATAGAAAGCAGAAAGACTGTTCTATATTATTTTTATAGAGGTGAATCATTCAGACTCATCAGTTTGAATTAATCATAAAAAATATTTCATAAATATAAAAATAAAAATTGACTTTTCTGCTCTAGAAAACCATATTGCCAAGTTAAATGTTTGTCAGACACATCATAAATGAAAAATTCACAGTTTTTGTTACTATTTCAAGAACCAGTTTTAAATAAATCCTGTTATTTACTTATACAAATATTTTTACAATATGACATTTCTCCATTATGCACATAGCCTATATGAGAAATTCACCTTCTGCCTTTTCGGTAAGCAAACTGTGTTCATGAATAGGCCTATAACTTATCATTCATCAATAGAAAGCTGAAAGACTGTTCTATATTATTTTTATAGAGGCGAATCATTCAGACTCATCAGTTTGAATTAATCATAAAAAGTATTTTACCAAATATAAGAAATAAAATTGACTTTTCTGCTCTAGAAAACCATATTGCCAAGTTAAATGTTTGTCAGACACATCATAAATGAAAAGTTCACAGTTTTTTTTGTTACAATTTCAGGAACCAGTTTTAAATACTTCCTGTTATTTACTAAAAAAAAGCGCTCAATTTCTGAATCATCTACATAGGCTTGTTGGCTGCCATTTTGCTCAATGCAACTTCATGTCAACATGAAAGTACTTCCACTTCTGCAGCCAAATAATAGCCTGCTTATTGTCATTTGTTTGCCAAAGAGTAACACAACGAAAGATAAAAGCATCGAGAACCAGCATGACCTGAAATTAGTGCTATCTGATGGCTAACAGTAGTACTATATTTCAATACGTTCTAGGGTTAAGGATTGAGTCATCAGTAAGAAATATTGTTTGAGCCGCGATCAGCGAGCATGTAACGTAGAATCAAGAGATTTACGTCAATAAGTTGCGGGGATCATCCAAAAATAGTTCGCGCGTTGTCGAATCTAGTCGGCTACATCTTCGAAGCTACGTTATAGTATTGCCTTAGAGCATACATGTGTATTCGCAACAGAGTTGGGACAAACTCTGTCTGTATCCACTGTTAGCAGAGTCTTCGCCACCAGGGATAACTGCTAGACACCCTAGGTAGGACAATATATTAATTGATCTGCCCTTAGAGGTAAGACAAATGGTTCTTCGTGTAGGAAACATGTATTTCCTCTTGTTTTATGCATGCCCGTCCAGTGAGATAACAGTGAAACTCAGCTGAGACGCGCGCAAAGCCACTGATTACGACCACAGAACGGCGAAGCTATTTCGTGATCCATCCCTTGCCTTGAATAGTAATTAGGAGCCGAGATGAGCCCCTTAAATACTCTAAATGTAGGTATTAAATAATTAGATTGACTCAATTCGTAATGACACGATCCATTCAGGGTACCTCTAGCACAGCTGCACCATTGAGTGAACACATGGCCGTGCAGGAAGTCGGGCGGGGGTAGCAGGTATAATCCACTAACCCGGCAGCCATCTTTCCGAGGACGGCCCGTGACTAATCCATTGTTCGCACGAAAGGAAGTCAATAGACCAGATCTTTTCTTTTAAGATTGTAGTGGGACACTGAAGAATCTCGATATTTCGAAAAGTAATTAAGATGTGCTTAATATGATAGTATCAATTGAATTAGATTCACTGTTTCCATACACATGTAATGTTGGAATGAAGTAATCGGATAACATTTGGCCAAGTTATTCTCCGAGGAGAAACTCACTGCACCAAATAAATAGAAGCATTTTTGTAAAGAATATTTACCCAGTTCATGCTAATTTATTCATACGGGTAGCGTAATTTGAATGATATGACACGTTTGTAACGATAATGTTTCGACCAGACCCAGAAAATCGTTGTATGGTGAAGCTATAAAATATCTATAACTATGTGTATTTTGGATGGGAAAGTGTACCACTTCAGCGTTTGAAACTTATGGGAAAAGAATACGATTCGCGCGGAAAGACAACACTTATTAAACAAGGCATAAGCTAATGAATCATAGTTATTTAAAGTAAATGTTCCGTGTAAAACGGATAAATGTTTAATAATTGCATATTTAATGTCATTTAAATATAATTTGTGTTTGTTGTGTTGTGATATTCCAATTTGTGTTAAATTGTGCCACGTGAAGAACAATATGGACACTCGCAAATGTCAAAGAGTATCAACAATAGGATGTTTAGGATAGAGTGCGGTGGAGCTCCAATCTTGATGACAAGAGACTCACAGATAATTTTGATTTTTGTTGTGGGAAGTAAGTGTATTTTTTTTGGTGTTTTGTGGTTTGTTTTGCCATGAATTACTACCATTAAATGTTATACTTAGGAATATGTTGTTTCTTTCAAGTAGAGTAGTCACCTGACAGACTCAAATCCTGAATATGTGCTCGTATAGTGGGTTGAACGCCCCATGCCTCGAAAGACCGTGAGTTAGCTGGGATACGAACACATGTTCCATACGATGACGAATGGGTACATGGAGGACATGTTATTGTACTAGGATTGAGTCACAGGTACCACTAAAAGTCGGCTAAGGTATTAAATGGTAGAGACAAGAATAGCAGCAAAGCTAGGGTATATTAGAAAAAGGCCGCGTCCCATAGTTAATAAGCTTTCACGTTCGAAATAAATGTTGATAATCCTCCATGAGACATGCTTAAATGTAAATGTAAAAGCATTGATCTACCTTATTTATCATGTCGCCTGTGAGTGGGGCAAAACATGGTGAGCATGATCTTCATTATTTACCATGGCATGGCCCAGCGTGGGCATTCGGCAATAAAAACCATTCCCTGGACGGTTTCACTAATAAATCAGAACTTGGCCGATGTCTTGCAATGGGGCAGCCATCATCCTTCTTATTTATCATGGCGCCCAGAAAACGTGATGGCTTTTGGGATTCAGAAAACCCCATAATAATAGTACGGTTTCCATGGGGGAAAACCATAATAGTATATTTTTTCCTCAAACTGTGTTTGAGTGATTGTGAGTCTTTTTAGGTGATACTCAGACATTAGACATTGTTGTCAGGCGAGTGAATGTACAGACGGGTACGAGGGTCTAAACCCTTTCCATAGGTGGTCACAGCACGGTGTTAAAATGAATGTTGTTGTTTTCGCGACATCGGAATTCTTTTCCCAATATAACGCACCAGCATGCCCAGCAAAGGCCCGCCTATATCTCAAAGATAAGAAATACAGGATGGCCGGTACTTAATGGGTACTAAAATGTATCGCAGAGTTGAAGGAACATTTTGATACTCATGACAAGAGTTGGGAAGATGCTAAGGCATTTCAAGATGAAATAACGGGTAGATTGGATGCTAATCAAAATGAAATGTGCCAGATGATGGCTACGGTAAGTACTCAGTTAGAGACTAATCAAACAGAGGTGAGCCAGATGTTGGCTACGGTAAACACTCAGATTCAAATTTATTAGAGGTCAATAAAAAAATTGATGATGTTAAAGAACCTATTAAACAAGAGGTAACTGACAAGATTGTTAGCGTGGTTTCAGAGATGCAAGCAAATAATGACAGACGCTTTGAGTCAATAGAAGTAAAGCTCGAGAATAATCTGCAAATGTGCAGTGAATCGCAACGGGAGGTGAATGATAGATTAAACGATATATCCGTAGAGCTTAAAGATATTCAGAATCAGAACGAAGCGAACACTAAGCGGCAGGAAGGGCAGTTTAATACGTTCACTCAGACCGTTGATCAAAGGCTTGAAGATAGCGAAGAAAAATGGAATAAACGTATGACAGGCTGCGCAAAAGCTGTAGATGAAGCATTAAGGAAGCAGGATCAGAATATCCTTGACCAATGCAAGGAGATCAGTGAAATAAAAACTTCCGCTAAAGAGAATAAGGGAATAATCATGAATATGAAGACGCAGGCTGGAAAAGTCCAGAAAGAGTTAGAACAAACTCAAAACGATCTAGCAGTCATTCATAAAAGGCAAGATGAGGACCAGGGAGAAATTACAAAAATAAGGACCGAAATCTCCAATATGCACGGTCACATCCAGAAAGAGGTTACAGGTTTACGAGAAGAGTTGGAACTTCGAGAGGGCTTGAAAAATGAAGCCAGTGATAAAACGCTTGCCGAGGTTAGACAAGGTTTAGCGGGGGAAATTTCTCATATAAAAGAGAGCCTTAAAGATGACAAGGAGAAAATCTTTTCTATGGCAGAGGAAAATCGTGATCGCCTGAAGAAAATAGAACGAGAAGTATTAGCTCGTTTAGAAATAGCGGAAAATAGGCACAGCCAAATGGAAACCAGAATGATCGCACACGAGGAGTCCATATTGCGAAATCCTAGATCTAATGAAGGAAGCGTAGATAAAAATAGGAGAAATAGATGGGCAGATATAGAGGTACAGCCCACTCCAAGAAATACAGCCATGCCAAGTGACAGCCCGTATACCACACCTGGTATACCTATTGCTATGTCCACACCGCATGAAAATGCTGTACAAAATCAGATAGTCACTGTTGTAAGGGCTAATGACGAGAAACCGAGAAAGTATTCTGAGAGTAACTCAAATATGACACTCAAATACTGGCTCAAAGAGGTTTCCGAATACTTAAATGACACAAAGGTACTGCCAGAGCGAAGATTAAGAGCTATCGAAAAACTGACTGAAGGTGAATGTGCCTTATGGTTCAGAAGTTTTCGTTACACGTTTGACACAGTAGAAGAATTCCGCCAGGCATTTTTAAGAAGGTACTGGGATGCAAACATCCAGCAGAATCTAAGATTGGACTTGCACTCCAGACGCTATAGTACAAATAATCCAACGAAATATGCTGAATTCTTTATAGCACCATTATGCCGTTTCAGAGAGCTTGACGAAGCGCCTCGAGAACTAGACCTTTGTCTAGCGATAGCCATGCAATTACCATATGAAGTGCAAAGACTATTAATCTCGGCAAACACCAAGACAGCGACTGAGATGGAGGAGGTACTCAGACAGCTCGATCTCACCACAACGCAGCATATGAGGCAGAGTCGGAACACGGAACAAGTCCACATGACTAGTGCACCAACCGAACCGACTAGGGCGCAGACCAAAATTAAATCTACCAGCACAGAAACTGAGAAGTCAGACTGGCAACGAGAAGAAACGGAAAATCAGAATTGGAGGCCAGCGTACAGAGGGAGATCGAACCGCGGACACCGAGGAAGGAAAACCTGGAATCAGCGCGATACAAGAAATCAACAGCCTGATAACAGGAGAAATTACGGCCGAGATGGGAACAATCGAGACTGGAGATCCCAAGAACAGAGTTGCGGGTTCGACGAAGAAGCAGAAGAACGTTATCACGCATCATTAAGATATATGGAGGAGCGTGGAGATGATAACAGAAAATCGCAAGTGCATTGGGATGAAGCAATTAAAAATAGAAGGTCACCCGACATCTATAAGAATGATGACGGAACAAAGAGTCTGGAACTTTAACAGCACGAAGACAGACAGAAGAACTCCACAAGAAATGGAGCAATAGAAAAAAACACCAAAATTAAATGACCAAAAAGGAGAGATAAATGCAGGGTGGAATACAGTGAATGTGGTTAACTGGATTGCTAAACCTGAGGAACTCATTGAAGACCGAGAGGAAGGGCCGGTCACTGTAAGTAGGGAACTACCCATTATAATTGTAAATATCGCAGGCATGAATATAAGGAGTCTTCTAGACACTGCCTCGACTGTATGTTTAATTACCCAGGCGCTGTATAATGAAATCCAAAGTAAAATCCACGTATTGAAAATACCAATTTCAAGCGTGAAGATAAAAGGCGTGATACCAGATAAAGTAATGATATGCAAATACCAAGTACTTTTAGATTTACAGATAGGGAACTCTATATTTTCACAGAGCTTCCTACTTTTGAATAAGCTGCCTTTTAACATTATTGTTGGCGCGGATTTCATAAGAGAATATAAGGTCATAATAGATCTCTCACAAGACGTTGTTATGTTTCGCGTGAGTGAAGAAAAGGAGAATTTAGAGATCTCATTAAAACATATTGAAACGATACCAGAAGAGTACGTATGGCATTCATACGGAAATATGACTGGGAATGCAGCATTGGCAACAGAAGACATCGAGGGAGAGTTGGCAACACTGGCCACAGACATTGAAAAGGACCTCGAACCACAACTCGGAGAATGCCTTGAGGAAAAGCTAGAGGAAGCTAAAATTGGTCCAGAACACAAGCAGATGTTAAGGGAACTGTTATTTGAATATAAAGGAGTCTTCGATTCGAGACCTGGCCGAATCAAGAATTTCCAATATGCGTTCCAAGTTAGTGACTGGACGCCATTCAGACAAAGGCCTTACCCAGTAGCCGAGAAACATTATTTAAAGGTCAAGGAAGCAATAGAGGAGATGCTGGAGGCGGGCGTCATTGTAAAGACAGCCACACCTAATGTCAGCCCACTGGTAGTTGTACCTAAACAGGACGGAAGTGTAAGGATATGCCTGGACTTGCGAAATTTGAATTCCAAGGTTATACCGGAATTTGACCAAGTGCCGCCCATAAAGGAGATCCTCAGAAGATTCAAAGGAAAGACTGTATTCACAAATCTTGACATTACTGCAAGCTTTCACCATCTTGCACTGGAGGAGAAAAGAAGCTTATTAACCGGTTTCTTATTCGATCAGCATACATACTCGTTTTTGCATCTCCCATTTGGTTTGAAAACAGCGGATTCAGCGTTGATACGAGCGCTTGATCGAAACCTGTCTGAAGAAGTAAAAGCAACAACCATAAGCTATGTACATGATATCCTGCTGACATCAGAAACAGTCGAAGAACACATCAGAGATCTACGCAAGCTATTAGATGACCTAAGTCAGGCTAACTTTAAGGTCAATCTGAAGAAATCTAACTTTGGTCAGAGAGAAGTTAAATTCCTAGGCCATGTAACAGATGCGCAAGGAGTTAGGCCGAATCCGGGAAAATTGGAGGTCATTAAACATTTCCCGAGACCAACGAAGGCGAAGAACGTCAGGCAATACCTAGGCGTTATTGGATTCTTTTCGAGCCATTGCCCGAAATACACCGAAACCGTGGCACCACTCCAAGATTTATCGAAGAAAGGGGAAGGTGGCGATGGGCTGAAAAATGCGAGGAAGCCTTCGTGAAATCTAAACAGATGCTTTTAGATTATGTTAAATTGGGATATCCAGACTACACCCAGAAATTTATTATTCAGGATGACGTATCACTTATAGGCATTGGGGCGAAGCTCTACCAGGAAAATGTGGACAGGCCAGAAGAGAAAACTTATATCGCATTCATAAGCAGAAGATTGAAATCTAATGAAAAGAACTATACGGTCACGGAGATTGAATTACTCGCAATACTATATGCTTTACAGTATTGGCGAAAAGTGATTTATGGGTTCAGAATCGTATTGAGAACGGACCATAAAGCCCTAACATTTCTGTTGAATACTGACTTGTCAAGTCAAAGATTGACGAGGTGGTCCTTGTATATACAGCAATTTCAAGTGGAAATCGAGTATTGCTCGGGGAAGGACAACATTATACCTGACTTGCAAAGCAGATACCCGACAGCTGATGAAGAGGAAGCTCTAGCTATCGACATAGAAGATAGAGACCAGAAATCATTAGATGATCTAAGGAACAACACCGTTTTTCAACGTGAAGATCCCTGGATACGGTTGATGAATAATTACTTCGAGGGAAAGCTTGTCAGAGGAACCCCGATGTATGTAGAAGCCGAGGCACTATCAACGGAATATTTATGGTTTAACCAGATGCTACACAAATGGAGCGATGCAGATCACACTCGACCCAGGATTGTTATTCCGCCAGCATTACAGAGAAGATTAGTATGGTTGGCACACAGAGCTTTTGGCCACCCTGGCGTAGACAAGTCTGTTGCCCTGCTGAAAGAAGCATTTATTTGGCCAAAACTTAGAGATACAGTCAGAAATACAATCAGGACATGCGATATTTGCCAGCGAGTAAAGCCTAACTCGTATTTAATGAGGCAAAAACCAATACCACTCCTGCCAGAGAAGCCATGTCAGCTTCTGGCATTGGATAATTTCGCCCCTCTTCCGAGAGCCAGAAGGGGAAATAGACACAACCTTGTTGCACTAGACGTGTTTTCTAAAATGGTAGTCCTATGTCCAATTCAGAAAACCAGTACGAAACAGGTACTTCAAAGACTGAAGGAAAGAGTCATTCCTATAATAGGGCAGCCGGAGAACATATTGTCTGATCATGGTAGCTGTTTTACCAGCGTAGAATTTCGCAGGGAGCTGGAAAATCTGGGAATAAGACAGATTTTGTCCACAATTCGACACCCAGGGGCCAACAGCGCGGAAAGAGTGATGAGAGAACTGCAAAAATACATGAAAATATACTGCTCTACAGAGAACTGGAAGTGGATAGACGTACTAGAAATTATCGAGTATTGTATTAACAATACAGTGCACGAAGCGACAGGGGAAGTGCCCACGAGCCTACACCTTGATAGAAGACCGGAGAGGCCATGGAACTACGTCATTCGGACACCTGTAGACGCGCAGCCTGGACGCGAGTTGAGGATCCAGAGAAAATTCGAGTATCTCTAGAAACAAGCGGACAGACGGCAGCGGAGGAATAGAAGGAAACGCTACCACAGGCCACTACTCGTGGGAGAGTACGTTTTATTGAAAAAACCTGCTAGTTCAGACCCAGAGAACAGGAAATACTAAAGGTTTCAACATAATTATCACGGACCCTATCTGATTATAAGGGACTTGCAAAATAATGCCTACAGAATTAAAGATGAAGAAACAGGCAAAGAAATAGTGGTAAACGCTGCCAACCTCAAATTGTATAGTCCACCGGAGGAGTATGAAACCACAGGAGAGCAAGCCATGCACACCCAAATGTACGGGGAGTCATTATATATGCACGCAGAGAGTCCTCAGAAAAGCCTACACCAGGTTGAAAGGAAACAAGGCAGCCAGCTCGTAGACCCAGGGGGAACGAGGAAAGAATGCAGCTGTCAGTTGGAAGAGTTCTATAACCAGTTACGGGAAGCAGCAAGAGAGCTCCAAGCGATGAATGAAGTGCTAAGGAAAGAAAACAACGAAATACGAGACGGCGGACATAGAGGAGTGGGGGAACGAGACGACCCACTGCCCGGGAGCACTGACCGCCTAACGTAAACACTGTCTGCAAAGTCGACGCAGTCAGGAGGCTGGAAAGAATTCACTTGTAAAATGAATTTTTCGAACTTAGCAGGGGAAAAATGTGCCCAATGGGACACGGCTGACTAGCATCGAACCAGGGTCTTTATCACAAAAAGACCAGGCCCATGATTCTGCGAAGAATCGAACCATTGATCTCTGAGGGGGAACACCCACAGTGAACCCGAGGAGCAATGAGTTATAACTGTATATAATTATAACAGCATGATTTCACGGCCAGAACGGGAATATTATAGCATTAAAGGTGGATTATTGCAGAAAATACAAGCCTATCTATATATTTAAAGCAGTAAGGTGATTTTTGTTACCACGAGATTGAGAGAACGACAGAACCGATTTACTTCGTAGAGCACTTTAACGAAAGCTCTTGGCCTGTAGATTTGCAGAGTGTCTCTAAAATAAACAAATATCTATATATTTAAAACAGTAAGGTGATTTTTGTTACCACGATATTGAGAGAACGACAGAACCGATTTACTTCGTAGAGCACTTTAACGAAAGCTCTTGGCCTGTAGATTTGCAGAGTGTCTCTAAAATAAAAAAAAAATTCTTTTTAGTCGTTGACCCTCCAGGTTGGTGGAACCCACGGACTCAGCGAGCGAACTCACCACTACCGCCTCTACGGGCAGTGTCCTAGAGCGGAAGGGATACAACTGGTGAGGTGGGATTGGCACCTCGCCCAGGCGGCCTCACCTGCAAAGCGAACAGGGGCCTCATGAGGGAAGGTAAGGGATGGTTAGGATGGATAGGCAAGGAAGAGGGAAGGAGGCGGCCGTGGCCTTGAAGAAGGCACCATCCCGGCATTTGCCCGAAGACGAAGTGGGAAACCACGGAAAACCACTTTGAGGATGGCTGAGGGGGAATCGAACCCCCTCTACTCATTTGGGCCACCCGAGACTGTCCTCAATACGCCGTTTGAATATCTGCAATCAGTTCCTATAACTGACAACAGACGGCAGTACATCGCCCATATAGTTCCAGTAACTGACAGCAGATGGCAGCACCATTGTATCGATATATTTAAAACACAAGACATGGCGCGTTTTCACGTGATAGTTAAATATTGTTTTATCAAGGAGTATTAGTAACGTTTTATGTCAGTTAAAGATACATATTTCTACATTCCCTCTCAATACGTTTTATTTCCGTTTTACCATTGCATTACAGCATGTGATCAAAAGAGCTAACTGTTGTCCTCAATACGCCGTTTGAATATCTGCAATCAGTTCCAGTAACTGACAACAGATGGCAGTACCTCGCCCATATAGTTCCAGTAACTGACAACAGATGGCAGCACCATTTAAAAAAACTAACCCCGTGGCACTACAGCCCTTGAAGGGCCTAGGCCTACCAAGCGACCGCTGCCCAGCCAATTGGCCTGCAGATTTTGGGGTGACGCGTGGTCAGCGCGTCGGGTCCCCTCGGCCGTTAACCTTGGTTTTCGTGACCGGGGCACTGTCTCACTGTCAGACAGCTACTCAATTGTCCTCAAGAGGCTGAGTGCACCCCGTTCCAACCCTCACGTCAAAATCCCTGACGGAGCCGGGGATCGAACCCGGGGCCTCCGGGTGAGAGGCAGGCGCGCTACCCCAACACTACGGGGCCGGCATGGCAGCACCATTGCATCGATATATTTAAAACACAAGACATGACGCGTTTTCACGTGATGGAGAATTATAAAGGAGGGGAATATTTAAGAAGGGAAATGTTGAAGAAAATTAACTGACAGTTGAATGTGTAGGCTATGTTGTTTATGTTCCTTAATATTGCAATTTCTTCCCAATGCTTCGGTGGTCAAGTTATTAGCGTCCTAGACTGAAAGTTATAATTATGCATCGTCGATATACTCTTAAATTATTAAAGAAAAAAGTAGTTTTCCAGGCACTCGCGCGTGTCCACAATTGCTTTCGCCATGAGAGACACTTGGCAAACATAATTCGTTTCAAGGGCTCCGACATCGTGGTCACCCTGCCCCGTGTACTTTGGTGTGTATGTGTAAAATTTTCTCTGATAACCTGTGTTATTGTGATGGCTGCATTACTGTGTGTATTTGTAATTAAGGTGGGAAATGGCAAGGAGACGGCCAAGGCCTTAAGTTAGGAACCATCCCGGTATTTGCCTTGAGTGGAAGTGGAAAACCACATCAAAGATTGTCGAGGTGGGAATCAAACCTTCCTCTTCTTAGTTATACCTCAAGATACTGAATGTGCCCCGTTTTTGCCCTCAGACCTGAATTAAATTTCTTGGCAGAGCAGGAAATGTAACCCGGGTCTCCGAGGCGATAGCCAAGAATGGGTGGGCTTCCATGTGTTAATACGATTTTTGACATGCACGGGACATAGAATTCAAAAACTGCCTTCATTAGGGTGACTGCCGAAGTGAGTATTGAATATAAGCCTATGGTCATTCCATTAGTTGGCGAAGTGATTCTATGTTCCCCTGCAAAATGTACTGCCATAACCTATAACAGGTGATGGAAATTGCTTATTTAGAGCAGTTTCGTAGTGTTTATAACAAAATGAAGAACGTCATTCTGAGCTGCGTTTTCAAGCTATTGCAAAAAGTTTCGCTGGCAGGAACAATTATAAGGAATTTATTTTAAGCGATCAG
Organism: Meconema thalassinum; assembly: GCA_946902985.2. NCBI lineage: Eukaryota > Metazoa > Arthropoda > Insecta > Orthoptera > Tettigoniidae > Meconema > Meconema thalassinum. The sequence continues at coordinate 29,476,610 of OX336389.2, read as the reverse complement.
TCTCATCGCATTCTCCTCACCAACCAACTTGAGTATGAAAGTCTCTGGGCGGTCATGTTGAACTTCATTGTATAAGATAATTGTTTAATGATTATTTGTTTAGAGTACTGAGTCTAACTTCGCAGTTGATTTCGGTAATGGAAGTATTATTTGCCATTTAATATTTAGCGGCTCCGTTATTGCAGGACACTATTGTGTTATCAAATAATACGAAGCCACATTTAAAATCCAATATAAATAGGCCATTTCAGAAACAATTCCAGATATTATGCAGTACAGACTACAGTGTACTGTAAGGTCTTTGACGATCAAATGTAAACATTGTTCTACATTGTATTTCTCTTGCTTAAAATCTACGCGTGGTTACTTTGGCCTTTACTGTTGTGATGGTAAAATTGATCTGCTGGAATATAAAATATTTGCCAAGCTGCAACAATGTAATGATATTAATTTAAAAGTCATTGAACTTATATCCAGTAGTTCAAACACATACATCAGCGTTAACAGATGGGATACCGTACTGAAGATGAAAGCCAGCTACTTCATTTCCCTATTATTGAATTCTTCAATTCTTTGGAATTAAGTGATTCGCCTCCACATACTCCGAACGTTTGAGCCATAGTTAAGCTCCTTAGAAATCTGAACGTTTCCCAAGGACTCATATATGGTAATATATTAATTGTAAGAAATATGCAAGTAATTGCTTGGATTCGGATATAATAGGTGCAGTAATATTAGGCAGAGAGCTCAAATCCTACGACTTGATTTAACACCTTCCGATAAAACACTTGCAGGTACAGTACATTTTCTTTTAATAGGCAACAATGTCCTATTCGCTCGGCCTACTTTATCACAATCAATCAAGCTCAAGGAGAAACTATTGAACGTATTGGACTATTTACCTCATCACGTTTTCAGTCATGACCAGCAATATGTTGCAATGCTGAGAGTGCTATCTTTTGACGCCCTTAAAGTTGCAATATTGCTAAAAAGTAATCGTACAAAGAATGTAACTTATACAAGAAGCTTCTTCAGTATTTTTTTCCATTGTCCGTCATGTTTTGACGGGTTTCATCTAGTATACGTTTAAGATGCTAAGAGCTCAAGAAATTGGGCCAACTTGACAGTTGACAAATCGTGGTTAGCGAGGGGGCGTTATTAGGTGACGCCAAGGAACTATTTTTCGTCTGCACTGGGGGAGCGACCAAAGATTAATGGCTTTGGGAACCACAGTCTTACAAGGCAGAGAAGCGGAGTGGGGGTGGTCGCCCACAGAAATTAATTAATTACGGCCAAATGGAGCAATGAATTGAGATGAAATTTACACCCAGATGCATGTATTCTAGGAAAGATAATTTAGGAGTGTCCACACGCCTAAATTAAAGCCTGCATCTATAAAGGAACTTATGCACAGACCTAATCCGCGGCAGGGTCAGGATTTGTAATGTAGCAATAGGGTAAGAACCGGAGTAGCATCATGACGACATGGAAGAGAGCAATTAATTATAATTAATTGGCCGAAGCAATTGCCTGCACGCGAGTGAATTTGGAACCTCCATGAATAGACGAATAAGGATCACACTTCACGTTGTCTGAAAACGTATTATTTTAAGAAGAGAGTCGCTCCTGGAAATCCAGTGAACTACTTTTCATCAGGAAGCTTTATATGGGGGAAGCTGAAGCAGAGAGTCAGTTCTTCTTGACTCAACTCGTGTGGTGACACGCTGTCGGATCACGCAGGAAAGTGCGCGGAATTTATAAAGTATTGACGCTCAAGTTTATTAGCAGTGAACAATGAAAGGCGCACCATGCAGCTTAATAACAGTAATTCTGCATCATATAATAATTAGTCTACAGCAGACTTATAAGCAACAGTATACGCGAGTATAGAATCAGTACAGCGTAGAGATATTTTAAGATGTTGTTTACAGACAATGAACTAAACCACAGGAAGTGTTATCATGGGTAAAATAACACATACTATTGTAATGAACACTACAGTTACGGGAACCTGGAAGGCATCACAAGTAGTTGTGATCTAGGATTGAACAACTTTGCAGTAGAGGAGACATAAACTGTAGGTGACGGGAGACGAACACACACACGCAGGATAGACTTTCAAGGAGACAAGCGGTTATCAGGAGTTAGCTGCATCGCATCTCTGAGGTCAGGCGATAGTGGGAATCCGATCAAGGATCCGTGTGTAAAGAAAATTGTGGATAAAGTTATATTACAGTGGTCGTTAAAAGTGTATATTTATATGGTAAAAGAATGTGTATTGTGTTAAAGTGAAAATGCCAGTAGTGAAAAATATAATTACCATGTGTAAAGTCTATGCAATGTGTCCTGTGAAAAATATCATGATGGCTTAAAACAAGCATTATGGCTGGCGAATTGCTGGCATGCTGGACTAATCCAGCTAGAATGAAAGTGAGTACAAATTTAATATGTTGATATGATTTAATAGCTCACCATACAACGAATCTTTCCCTCAACGATTAAGAATTAACAGTCATTTGTGTACGAGATCACATCCCTCGTATTTTGGTAAAAAATATGGCTTTGAGGATGACACGCTTACGACCATTTAGGCGTAAGACATTGATGAAAGTAACGGTAACGTTAAATAATAATAATAATAATAATAATCTGGGGTCGGTAACAATAATAAATATATAAATCGGCATGTCAGGCCTATAGTACGTGCAAAGTGTGTCATATCTAGTGTAAGAATGCTGTGTTATTGTGAAAAGTAAGAAAGAAAGGTAAATATCGAGATAAAGAGAGCTTTTCAGTGTCATTGAAATGTAAAATAAATGTTTTATTATGGTATATTCTACGGGGTTGTATTTGAGAGCCATTAAGATAGTCAATGTATGCCAGTAAATGTATACTTGTTTTGGAGCTACGTAGAACTTTGGCTTATGAGTAAATGTATAGAGGACGTAAGTGCTTTAAGGATTGAGTCATCTGTAAGAAATATTGTTTGAGCCGCGATCAGCGAGCATGTAACGTAGAATCAAGAGATTTAAGTCAATAAGTTGCGAGGATCATCCAAAAATAGTTCGCGCGTTGTCGAATCTAGTCGGCTAAATCTTCGAAGCTACGTTATAGTATTGCCTTAGAGCATACATGTGGATTCGCAACAGAGTTGGGACAGACTCTGTCTGTATCCACTGTTAGCAGAGTCTTCGCCACCAGGGATAACTGCTAGACACCCTAGGTAGGACAATATATTAATTGATCTGCCCTTAGAGGAAAGACAAATGGTTCTTCGTGTAGGAAACGTGTATTTCCTCTTGTTTTATGCATGCCCGTCCAGTGAGATAACAGTTAAACTCAGCTGAGACGCGCGCGAAGCCACTGATTACGACCACAGAACGGCGAAGCTATTTCGTGATCCATCCCTTGCCTTGAATAGTAATTAGGAGCCGAGATGAGCCCATTAAATACTCTAAATGTAAGTATTAAATAATTAGATTGACTCAGTTCGTAATGACACGATCCATTCAGGGTACCTCTAGCACAGCTGCACCATTGAGTGAACACATGGCCGTGCAGGAAGTCAGGCGGGGTAGCAGGTATAATCCACTAACCCGGCAGCCATCTTTCCGAGGACGGCCCGTGACTAATCCATTGTTCGCACGAAAGGAAGTCAATAGACCAGATCCTTTTCTTTTAAGATTGTAGTGGGACACTGAAGAATCTCGATATTTCGAAAAGTAATTAAGATGTGCTTGATATGATAGTATCAATTGAATTAGATTCACTGTTTCCATACACATGTAATGTTGGAATGAAGTAATCGGATAACATTTGGCCAAGTTATTCTCCGAGGAGAAACTGACTGCACCAGATAAATAGAAGCATTTTTGTAAAGAATATTTACCCAGTTTATGCTAATTTATTCATACGGGTAGCGTAATTTGAATGATATGACACGTTTGTAACGATAATGTTTCGACCAGACCCAGAAAATCGTTGTTTGGTGAAGCTATAAAATATCTATAACTATGTGTATTTTGGATGGGAAAGTGTACCACTTCAGCGTTTGAAACTTATGGGAAAAGAATACGATTCGCGCGGAAAGACAACACTTATTAAACAAGGCATAAGCTAATGAATCATTGTTATTTAAAGTAAATGTTCCGTGTAAAACGGATAAATGTTTAATAATTGCATATTTAATGTCATTTAAATATAATTTGTGTTTGTTGTGTTGTGATATTCCAATTTGTGTTAAATTGTGCCACGTGAAGAACAATATGGACACTCGCAAATGTCACAAAGAGTATCAACAATAGGATGTTTAGGATAGAGTGCGGTGGAGCTCCAATCTTGATGACAAGAGACTCACAGATAATTTTGATTTTTGTTGTGGGAAGTAAGTGTAATTTTTTTTGGTGTTTTGTGGTTTGTTTTGCCATGAATTACTACCATTAAATGTTATACTTAGGAATATGTTGTTTCTTTCAAGTAGAGTAGTCACCTGACAGACTCAAATCCTGAATATGTGCTCGTATAGTGGGTTGAACGCCCCATGCCTCGAAAGACCGTGAGTTAGCTGGGATACGAACACACGTTCCATATGATGACGAATGGGTACAGTATGAAACTATATTTTGAACACACATGCTTATTCATAGCAGCTTATAGCCCTTTTCATGCAGTACAAATTGAGCTACTTTTCTTGGTAAGGGTCTTTGAAGTGACAACTATTTCATAGTAGGCTGAAACAATAACCATTTAGTTCATCCAGACCAAAAATTACTCTGCGAAGTTGTTTAGATAGACGCATGCTGATTATTAGTGGCCATATGTTGTTAATGTGGAGCAATATTTCCTGGGATAGGAACTTTGAAGTCACATGTTAGTTCATATGGCCTGAAGCCAATTTCATGCAGCATTTGCGGAATCTTTTATAGGAAATAATCTTTGGCTACACTGCGTTTTGCTACACGGCTGAAAGCAACGGGAAACTACAGCCGTATTGCTCTTCCCGAGGATATGCACCTCTCTATGCATAATTACATGTGATGATGGCTTCCTCCCTTGTAAAATTCCAATCCGGAGCTAAGCTAGTGGCCCGTTCGGATCTCCGGGTGGGGACTACTCGAGAGGGGGTTAACATCACAGAAGTGACAAAGTTTAAATCTGACATTCTGCGGATAGGAGCGTGGAATGTTAGAAGTCTGCTGGGAAGTGGAAGGTTAGAAAACTTAGAAAGGGAAATGGATAGGTTGAGGTTGGATTTGGTTGGGATTAGTGAAATGTGCTGGCAGGAAGAACATGACTTTTGGTCAGGAGACTATAGGGTCATTAGCAATAAATCAAACAATGGCCAAGCAGGGGTTGGTCTCATATTGATTAGGAAACTTGGACAGCGGTTGGATTATTATGAGCAATATAGTGAACGGATTATTGTAGCAAAACTGAATACAAAACCTACGTGCACCACAGTGGTTCAAGTCTATTTGCCTACCAGTCAAGCTGATGATGAAGATGTTGAAAAGGTCTACGAAGAAATAGATGAAATTCTGAGGTATATCAAGGGTGATGAAAATGTTTTAGTAATGGGAGATTGGAATGCTGTGGTAGGAAAAGGAATAGAAGGGAAGTTAGTAGGAGATTTTGGATTAGGTGAAAGGAAGGATCGAGGAAGCAGACTGATAAAATTCTGTACCGAGCATGAGTTGATCATAGCTAACCCCTTATTCGATTACCACAATAGAAGAATATACACATGGATGAGGCCAAGAGATACAGGGCGTTACCAAATCGACTTCATTATGGTCAAGCAGAGGTTTCGAACCCAGATTTTGGATTGTAAAACATATCCCGGTGCTGACATAAACTCTGACCACTATTTGGTTGTTATGAAATGCAGATTTAAGTTGAAGAAACTGCAGAAAGTCAAAAGACAAAAAGATGGGCTATAGACATACTGAAAGATAAGGATGTAAACGAAAGATTCAAGAAGATTATAAAGGAAGGACTAATGAAAAACCCTAAACAAACTTCAATTGCAGACGAATGGGCACTTTTGAAGAATGAAATAACAAAATTCGCAGAAGAAAACATTGGTAGGAAAGAAAGAATAGGTAGAAAACCGTGGATCACTCAGGATATACTAGAATTGATGGATGAAAGGCGGAAACACAAGAATCTAAGAGATGAAAAGGGGAAAGCAGAATACAGACGTCTGAGAAATGAGGTCAACAAGAAGTGCAAGGAAGCGAAAGAAGAATGGTTGAAAGAGAAACGCGCAGGTATAGAAAATTGTCTGAAATTAGGAAAAGTAGACACAGCTTATCGAAGGATTAAGAATACTTTTGGGGAAAGGAAGACTTAAGTGCGGTAATATTAAGGACTTAAATGGAAAGCCTCTAACAGATAGGGAAGAAAAGATTGAGAGATGGAAAGCTTACATAGAGTGTTTGTATCAAGGAAAGGAGATTGAGAATCATGTAATGGAAAGGGAGGATGAAATTGATGAGGATGCGAAAGAAGATTTAATATTGAGATCAGAATTTGACAGAGCATTGGAAGACTTATGCAGGAACAAAGCACCAGGTATAGATGATATACCAATTGAGTTGCTACGCAGCATAGGAGATGAAGGTCTGATCAGGTTATATCACTCGATGTTTAGGATTTATGAGCCAGGTGAGGTACCCTCTGATTTCAAGAAGAATGTTATCATCCCTATACCGAAGAAAGTAAGGAGCTGACAGATGTGAAGATTACCGTACAATCAGCTTGATTACTCATGCTTCAAAGATCCTGTCTAGAATAATTTACAAGAGGACAGAAAGCCAGATAGAAATGGAGTTGGGTGAAGACCAGTTTGGTTTCAGGAGAAATGTAGGAAGAAGGGAAGCTGTACTGAGTCTTAGGCTGATTTTGGAAGGTAGAATAAGTAATGATAAGAGAACGTTCATGGCATTTGTAGACTTAGAAAAGGCTTTTGATAACGTTGATTGGACTAAATTGTTTGACATTTTGAAAACGATTGGAATAAAGTACAGGGATAGGAGGATGATCTACAGTCTATACAGAAACCATACAGCAGTCATTCGAGCTGAAGGACATGAGAGAGAAGCAGGTATTCAGAAATGTGTAAGGCAAGGCTGCAACTTATCACCCATACTTTTCAATCTTTACATTGAACACGCAATGAAGGAAATAGGAGAAAAATGTAAAGTGGGAGTGAAGATTCAAGGAGAAATAATTTCAACTCTGAGATTTGCCGATGACATAGTCATCTTGGTCGACACGCCTGAGGATTTGAATGAGTTTTTGAATGGTATGGACTCCATCTTGAGGAAACAATTCATGATGAAAATTAATAAATGTGAAACAAAAATATTGAAATGCAGCCGAAATAAATCAGAAACCTCTATGGACATCAAATTGGCAGGTGAAAAGCTAAAGGAAGTAGAAGAATTCTGTTACTTAGGAAGCAAAATAACCAGTGATGGACGAAGCAAAGAGGATATAAAAAGTAGGTTAGCTCAGGCAAGGAAAGCATTACTACAGAAAAGGAATCTGTTGACATCGAATATAGATTTAGGTATTAGAAAGTCATTTTTGAAGGCCATTGTCGGAAACGTGGCACTCTACGGAAGTGAAACTTGAACTATTGGTGCAGCAGAAAAGAGGATAATTGAAGCGTTTGAAATGTGGTGTTACAGGAGAATGGTGAAGATCAGATGGGTAGATAGGGTAACAAACGAAGAGGTATTGAGACTAGTGGGAGAGGAGAGATATTTCTGGCGACTGCTAATGAAGAGAAGAGATAGGTTGGTAGGACACATACTGACACCCAGGAATAGCAAGCTTAGTTATGGAAGGAAGGGTTGAGGACAAGAACTGTAGGGGTAGACCAAGGTTAGAATATGTTAAACAGATTGCCTCGGATGTAGGGTGTGGTAGCTATGTAGAGATAAAACGATTAGCTCAGGACAGTGAGGCATGGACTGCTGCATCAAACCAGTCAAAAGACTGAGGACTCAAACAACAACAACTTTGGATAAACTAATGAGGAAAAAACGTTAATATAATTACAAAATTTTAGTTTCATGCTTATTCATTTGGCTAGTAGCCGCATCTACACATTTTATGCCGAGCAAACTTCACTGAAGAAAAATGAACGTCAAACTTACGTATTATATACGCAGCAACATTTACTCACAAGTATCCCTTGAGATTCGCTTGTTACTTAGTTGCCACAAGGCATATTCAAATAGGACATGCGGAGCTGTTTTTATTTTATTGGGTGAGTAACGACACATGTGTTAATTCATACTTGCCAAAAGAAGTATGCTTATAGTATGTATGGATTATAATTCATTGATTGGGAGGCTCAGAAAAATCACTTGTTCATCGTTGGGGCAAAAGCCATATTGATGTGGTACACATGGTGAAACTACGAAGGGATATTTTGAGAAGCACATTTTAATTGATAGTGGTCAGAAGTTATATTCATGTTATTTAATATGAGTTTTAATTACAAATAATGTGTTATTGCTGACTGAAGAAAATTCACGAAATACAAGCTAAGAAAGGTTTGTTAGAAAGTGGGATATTCATAGAGGTATGTTATATCTTCAGTCTTAGTAGAAAAAGGCTACATTTATGTAATATATGTTGGAAAAGAGATTGCTCGAACGCTTGGTCTAATGACACACGTGTGCATCCTGAATGCATGACTACTGCATTCAAAACAGGGTTCTAAAAGAGTATCTTAAGATATAGCCAATTTTATTGGCAATAGTTAATGCCATTTTTTTGTGAATCACTCAATCAGTGTTCAGGACATTTGGAACAGAATTCTAGCCTGTTAGCCAGAACAACATGCGCGCATTCATGTGAAGTGGAATTCACTAAAAGGGTTTGGGTAAATTGAGAACTCATATTTTAATACAGTTCGACCGGTAGCTAAATTCATGTAATCTATTTCATTTGTCATTCAGTATACGAGTCAGTTTAAGGTTCATAACCTATAGTGGCCATCAGTCACATTCATGTAATTAAGCAGAAACAAATTAACAGTATACTCTCGATTATCCGGGCGTGGATTATTTGGTTTGCGGATTAACCTTGCGCATTTCGCCTAATTACAACTTATTGAGAATACAGTATACATTACAACAATACCTGTTTTTCAATCTGTACTGAAAATTGAATACTTTGAATTTTTATTTGTACATATTTTTGAAGTGTAGTCCCTGTATTTTTCGTATATATTTTTTGCAGTGTAGTCCCGGTGGAGGGAAGTTATATTTAGTGCGTTTTTTTGGTGACATGTACATGACATCTTGCTTTGTCCAGACTTGTTTTGTAATAGCTACGTGTAAGTTTCATAAGGAGGTGGAGACAGGCTTGTTTCAAGGTTGCTGGAAGGTATGTGCTGTCTGCATGCCATTGACGGATCCGCTTGACTCGTCAACAGCTGTTAACAAATTGTCATTCAGTAAGATGGCTCTTCGGTGTATAGAATATATGGGACAAGGAGGATTTGAATATGGTGACATTATTGCCGCACGCAATATACGTCTCGTGATAAGCAAACAGAGATCTATTAGAGACAGCACTATAATGTTGGTGACTTATCATAATAAATGTATTAAAGCCTACTTTATAAGGAACTCTTTACTTAAAATAAATTATAGAATGCAATCTTCTTACAATAACCACATGCTTTTGGACTATCCATGCCATTCACCCCGGTCATTATGCCAGTTAATCGAGAGTACTGTACTTGTGAAAGAATGTAAATCCACTGACATTTCCGTCGTATTAAAAGAGAGTATAAACGTATTGCCCTAAAATAAATGTTCGCAAATATTGCCTAGCTTTCAGTTGATAGAGAAGGTTAAAGAGACAACCTGTATATCCTTAGTCGCCGAAAGGCACTTTGTTATAATATTTCAAGCATGGTATGAAAGGCTTCAAGTGAAGAGACATAGGGAGAGGTTTTTTCACACATCAGAATTAAATATTCTGAGAATTTTATTGGCCTAGGAGGTAAGCCATGATTCCACATGTTATATTCCGCGAATGTTATAGCTAGTGGTATTTATACATCAATCAATAGATGTTCTGCCAATGTTAGAGAGAGGAGTTTTCTTCACATCCATATGATAAATACTGTGAATGTTTTAGGAAGAGGGGTTTGTACACATCAAAGTGATATGCTCCGGAGTTGTTATAGAAGAGGATTTTAGTGCACATCCAAATGATATGTTCTGGGAATGTACACTAGTGTCCAAAAGTTGAGCATGAGCAGGGCAACAGGAAATAGAACGCAAATCGCATGATATATGCACTTACTAACCTTACGTGTTCGCTCTGTATAGGAAAAGAGTATTCCCTGCTTTGAGTTGCGGCGTTACCGCAAGGAAAAAACAGCCAGTGCCTGCGCCCCATATTCCCTCAGTCGTGTTTGCACTGTTATAGTGGACAGATTGTAGCCTCGTGGTGAACGTGACAACATAATGGCACCCCGTTTTGATGGATAGAATACTCGGCAACCTGGAAACAGGCCAGACACAGACCGAAATCTCCGTATCCTTTAATGTGCTTCTAAGTGTCATTCCCAGGCTTTGGAGACGATTTCGAGACACGGGAGGTGTTAGTCGTGAGGCAGTACCAGGTCGACCAAGAGTCACCACTCCACAACAGGACCGATATCTGGCTTTAACCGCCCGATCAACTCGGAGTGCAACTGTGAGACAATTGTCGGCGGAGCTTGCAGCCATCTCAGTGGTTGCCGTTTCCCGGCAAACAGTTTACCGGTGGCTGAGAAGAGCAGAGCTCTTTGCCAGACGTCCCTCGGTGTGTGTCCCACTCACACCAGCACAGCGACGGGCCCGTTTACTGTGGAGCCGTCATCGTCGAAACTGGGCCATGAATAAATGGAGGCGTGTACTCTTATTTGCAGAACGATTCCCGTCGCACATTAATCTGGAGAAAACCGGGTAGCCGATACAACCACACGAACATCGTGGAAATTGACCAGTTTGGTGGTGATGGCGTCATTGTGTGGGGCGGCATCATGTTGAATGGCCGTACGGACCTGCATAATCTTCATGGGTGGTCCGAGGATCACCTTGAATGCTCGGAGATACAGGGAAGAGGTACTGAGACCACATGTTCGACTCTTCAGAGGTTGGGTTGGTCTAGACTTCCTCGTAATGGACGATAATGCCCGACCGCACCGCGCTGCTCTGGTGGATGAATTTCTGGCTGGGGGAGACATTCATCGCATGGACTGGCCAGCGAGGTTTGCGGTTCTGAATCCTATAGAACATGCCCAGGATGCATTGGGAAGGTGAATTACATCCCGTCAGCCTCCACCAAGGACACTCCAAGAAATTTACATTTCCCTTTCGGAGGAATGGGACCGACTGCCACAAGAGCTCTAGGACCATCTGATAGACGTCGCTGCGAAGCATGTGTGGCCGTTAGGGGAACCATGCACCCTATTAACAGCATATACTGTTGTGGAAGGCATTGCCAAGTTTTGTTAGTTGTTGTCAAAGGTGTACCTTAGCTATCAGAACCTTTCTGACACTGTTATTATTGACAAGTTGTGTGACATATGGTGTGTGATTCAGTTTCCGTTTGTTCAGCAATCCGTCTGACATTCCTATCAGGCAGTATGGCCTCGTTTAGTGATTATGCTTAACTTTTGGACACTTGTGTAATTTGTGGAGGGTATTTGTGTACATTTATATATGAGTAGGGAACTTTGTAGTGAAAGCGGAGAGTTTTACCCATATATACATTTTGGGTATGCCCGTAAGCATATTATGTGTTCCTTGAAATAATGTATTGTTTCTGATACCACGTTTTGTGAAGAGTCCAGTGTTAAAACTTACTTAATTTATCTATATATAAAAAGTCACATCTATGTAAGAAATTCGTACAGCATCATTGATATGACGTTTAGAGAGTTATTCTGAAATAAATGAGTAGATAACTACCGCTTACAGCATGTTAAACATGTGTAATAAACATATCAATGAGCTGTGTTATGAGATCGGCTGCATTTGCTAATAGACAGACCGAGACCAATATTTTGGTTACAAAAATAACATTTTATGGCAGTTATTCGCCGTGGGTTGATAAACCTTGAGGATTTTAAATTTGGAGAAATGTGATTCAGGGAGAATTAGAGAAGAAGACTAAAGGTCCAGAGGGGACGAGACAAATGTATTTGTCAACAACGAAGAATGAAGGTTTTTCCACCCGCATATCATGCAAAGTGAGAACATTTACCAACTAAAGCCACTATCCCGTTGGCCAATCACAGACTCTGCGGAACATAACGGTATAGATGTGACGAAGATATTAGATGGCATGCGATAGAAATCCCAACACTAGAGCTTGAGGTCAAAGTTAATCTAATGTTTAGGATATCGCGATTTACAAGAGTTGGAATCGAGGAAGTTCAGAGATAAAGAAATAACGACATTTCCTTTTTCTACGGGTGAAAACCAAAATATTTACATTTTTGGCAAGAAAATTATCAATTGAATTTACAAAATAAGTGCCAAAAAGGGGGTTAGGTTCTAATAACGGATGAAATGCAAGAATAGGCTTATGAAAATTCAATAAACTCAAAATTCAAAGGCTTCATGCCTTTCAATGACCCATTCAATAAGAACCAACGCATACAGTAACACCTATTGAATCCAACTTCACCATAGGCATCTTCAAATATTCCTCAGTCAAAGAACATAAAGCTTCATCCACACCAGAAACAGTATAAGAGTTTCAAGGAATAAATACAATAAATTTTCAAACCATGCTCCCATCAGCAAACATCCTTATTTCATCTTTTGAAAAACCATCCCAAGACAATTTAAAAAAAGTTAAATCTATTTATAACATAAATTTTACCAGCACTAGATACTTTAGACAAAGGAATTTTTAGAAATTTATTTTATAATATCATCAATTTAAATCACACTTTAACAGATCTGTTTTTGAATACCTCTTATAATTTTTTTTATCACATTAAGGGAAACCCCAAGGTAAATATTGATCAACTTTGCTCGTAATTAATTTAGTTTTAATTTATTTCGAAGACAATTACTGAAGGGAGCCACAATGTGGCTGAAACTCTGATAATAATTCTATTTTTATTTATTGACTAATGTGGAATAAATTAAAAATTCTTGCGGTATTTTACTTCTCATTATATTAGCAATAAACAACCCTTCTGAATATCATTACGTTCCAAACATTGTACAATTCAGCTGACCACACCATAAATTAATATGATTACTTCCTCAGAAACATATCTTTAAATCAGCACTGTTGTATATTAATATATCTCCAACTTAATATTTTAAACTCTGGCACTAGAATGGGGAGCAGATTTGGAATGTGAGAAAGCTCTAAACTGCTGATAGCCTAATGACTTTCCAAATATGCCATTACTCCTGAGGGTTCATAGGAGCTCTAAACTGAATGATATTATTTTAAAGACACTCCAGGTTTGTGGATACCTTATAAATAGTGTCGGGAGAACCATGCTCTTACAGTATGGTGGCAACCGAGCAGCTCTAAATTGAATGATATTATCTTAAAGCACGCCAGGTGCGTCAGTACTCCTAAGAGGAACCATAAGCTCACAGTTTGAGAGGGTACTCAGTTCAAAACTTAATAATACAGTATTAGCTTAAAGACACTATCAATATCCTTAAGGGGACCCATCTCCACTCAGTATTGGTAGGTACCTAGGAGCCCTAAACTAAATATTACCCGCTTAAAGACACTCCATTGTGTCAATAACTCTATGAAGTACAATCTGCTAACAGGGTGGGTACCTAGGAGCACTAACCTGAATGATATTAGCTTGAATACATTCCAGGTTCGTCAATAGCTTATCAGTAGTGTAAGGTTAACCATTCGTCTACAGTATGGTAGGTACCCAGGAGATAAAAACTGAACGATATTACCTTAATTACGTTCCAGATGGGTCGATACCTTCTGAGGAACATAGGGTGGGTACTTAGGAGCTCTAATCTGCATGGTTTGAGCTAGAAAACAATCCAGTGTGTTAATTCCTTTAAGAAGAACCATCTGTTTACCGTATACGTGGATGCATAGCAGCATTCAGCTGAATGATATTAGCTCAAAGGCATTGTTGGTTTGTCTACACCTCAAATGTAGTGTGAGGGTATCATCCACTTACAGTGTGGTTGGAAACTAGGAGAAAAACACATAGACAGGAGTGTTACACCTCTGAGAGGAACCATCTGCTCACAGTCGTGGTGGGTACCTTAGTGCTCTAAACTGAAGTATGGTACCGTATATCAACGGGGATACGGAATCGCCTATCTAACCAATGTTAAATTTGTTTAATTCATGTTGCTTTTCCTCTGAATCTAATCAATGTATGGTAATTAAATTCATACATCATTTCATTCAAACCTTACTTAACATAGTAATGGGGCGAATTTTATATAAAACTTCAGGGGAGTCTGAATTTATTTTTTATAAATTTCCAAACGATATAATTACTTTCTTTTTAAAATACAGCCAAACCCCAAACAGTTTCACTTTAAACAAGTAAGCTTGTCCATTAAAATATTATCCACTATGATATAAAATTTATGGTAAAAATTTCACAGCTCTGTGATAAATAATCACATAGATAAAGCGAACATACGTTTCTTTTTAAACGGAAATGAGAAAACTGCCTTAATGATGATTATCTCATTGTTAGCGCAATTGTAAATATTGGCATTTCCCGTTAAACACTCCAGGTGTGTCAATATGAGGATCCATCCACTCACAGTGTGGGTTGGTTTTAAGAACTCTAAAGTGTAAAATATCTGCTAATTTACGCTGCTGGTTGTATCAATTCTGTTAAGGTTAACTTCTGCTGACAGTCTGAGTGAGTATCTAGAAGCCCTGAGTTTTTGTCGCAACTGCTATTTCATCCTTGGGAACAAAACAAGTACTTTCTTTACGTATAATGTGTCGTGTATATGCTTTAGTTGAGGATATAATAAAACAGCCAATACCCTAATCCCATCAGACAACATTGTAGTTTATTTTTGCCAAGTTTCCGAGATATTCGAAGTGTTGATTTTGTGTTACAGAGGACGTTACATAGGACGCTTAAGCCCGTGTCCATTAGGAGAAGTTCGTATTCCGACAAGTCAGTTCCTTATGTTAAATTTGTTGAAATGTGTTGTAACATGTTTTCGACAAATGTAAATAAATGCGCTAATATTTCAAAGCTTATAAATAAATTCTTAGAATTTGATAATCATGAGTTTACATAAAAGCCAATAAAAGAAATACAAGAAAGTCTTACAGATTAATAAAATATCTATAAATTTTGAATATTGATACAAATTTAAGGTAAACGGATCTACTTGCCAAAATTACTAGGATAATTTCGTTAAAAATATATTATAATAAAGTAAAAAAGGCGCCCTTTCGAGCAAAAAAAGAAAGGGAAAGTATTAGGGCTTTGCCCTACAGGCATTATCTTCACTATAATGATGCTCGTAATGTTTGAGTTCTTTCAGGACACGACAGAATATGGTATCAATCACACGCTCTCTTGCACAACACACACACACAATTTCCATGTGGAGAATGGAAGTGTGTATTACTGCAGACCTTGTCCAATGCACAGCCATTCTCGTTACTAGGTGTCTCAACTCGTAGTTCCCTTGCGTCTAGAGGTCTGATGTCATCGCTTAGGCACTGTAAAACTCATTCCAAATGTCTATTTCCCTCTGCTTGCACTTCTGTAAAAACACTGTACTCGCGCTGGTAGATGACAATAAATACTGGGTTCTTAAATCTTCCACCTGAAAGGGCTGGCTAGTGACCAGTCTCAATTCGGTTGATAATGACAGAAACTGTGCGCGTTCTACGTAAGTCGCTTTAACTTTCTCCATTACAGCTAAGTTACATTCCGTGAGGTGTGTCCATGTGAGTTATATTCCTTAACTCAGTAGTTGTAGAATTTTCATTCTAAAAAGGCGAAAGCTGTGGTTAGTGACAGTTTATTGCATTTATAATTTCGGCGGCATAGTCAGTAGCATGCTGAACTGCTATACAGAAGATTGCGGGTTCAAACCCAGATAAAGTCGTCGAATTTTCAAGAGCGTTAAAATCCTTCAGTAATCCTTCTTCCGGAGGACAAGTAAACCCGGCAGACCCATGTCATAGATTTGCGGCATGTAATGGAACCTACCACTGCAATTGGTGGTGTGTAGCAAAATGTGTAGGTTATATTTTGGCTGGTTAGAAACGCTCTATCACGTTCCAACGTCCGCCGCTAGTTGTTAGTGACAGTGCCATTTGGTAGCCAAATTTGGAACTAATTGAAATTGAACTTGTTGGGAGCCCTCAGGCGTGCAATCATAAATACCCAGCTATGGCCATTTGACTGCAATTCATATATAATCATTTATTATAGAGAGACCTTCCTCTTCCAAATGTGAAATAACAGCATAAGCCTTCTCTTGTATTATATCAATGCAACAATTCAGATCGCCAGCTATTATTGCAGTCTCCTCTGTATTTACCTTGTTTATGACCTGGCTTAGTTTGGTAATAATATATTTTAATTCTAGCTCTGGTTGGAAATATGCGGCCACCATGACATTGGATTTGGTCTTAACAGCCAGAATGTTTTCTGCTTTATGAATGATGCGAAAGGGACATAGCCAAGGTTTTTATTTTATGTATTAATGCAGCAAAATGGCCAGTTATATACATAAGCAATCAAGTTGACTCACAACAGAAGTGAGACAAATATAAAATTATATCTGTACCACCCATCACGTGATATCTCTCACAGAATTTCCCAGACATACGACAAAGACAGTCTGCGTATGGCTCGAGAAAACGTATGGTCCTACAACACTTGTGATGAAAACCATGCACTGCAAATCTGGTAACAAGATGTCTGAGCTGATAATTTGCTTCTTTCCAGTCCGTAGTTATCATGGCATCCATGGTGAAAAATTCCATCCTAATGTATTTTGGATTTGTTGTGTGTTCTCTGACTACCTCTTTGAAAGCCGGCGTGATAGCCTAGGTCTTAGAAGTATGATTATTCCTCCTTCGAGTCTTCCTAATTGTCCTTGTGAGGCGAGGCAATGTATGATGTAATGGTTGGAAGAAGACCAAACCTTGGTGCGGAAAGTCTCTGTTATTATTATTATTATTTATTTACCATAAATCGTACACGAAGTATGGAAGGCCTAGTGAAAAAGGGCAAGCCCCACATACATATTTCATGCTTCACAGGCACAGCTTACATCTACATTTGTTTTAACAATATTTACAAGTTTTACAAATATATTTGCAGTATTTACATATTTAGAATATTGACATAGTACATTTTCCTGTTCACTCGCTCTCTCACGCACGCACTTTCATAGCCTCGATCACGCGATACATACATTCATTCCATTCAGATACTCATTCATTCAGCGAGACAATCAATCACTCATACAGACGTTTATTTATACAATGTACCTTTTTACGTACGGCTTGAATTTCCTAAGAGGCAAGATCTTGGCATCCCCTGGCAGCGCGTTCCATAACCGCGCAGAGCGGCCGTAGAAACCTGTCAGGTAAGCATTGCTACGTGCGAAGGGCGGAACGAGTGTTACACCTCGTCCTCTCCGAACTGAGCGGTATGCCAATGACAGTCGGCAAAAAGGGTCAATATTAATGGAACCTGTAAGGGATTTTTTAAGAAAAATTAGATCAATTTGTTTGGCTGTTGCCTCTATAGATGGAAATTTTGACAAAGGGGAAGGGGAATAACGAGCTATTAGCCTTTCTGCGCGGCGCTGTACACGCTGGAGCTTGTTCATGTTTTCCGCTGTAGTGGGATGCCAAGCAGGTAAGCCGTACGTTAATATCGGACGGACCATGCATGTGCAAGCCATCCTGAAGGCTCTAGGTTTACAGCCTCCCATGTTTCTGTACAAGAAACCCAGAATTTTGGTGGCCTTACATCTTGCCTCTTCACTTTGTATGTTCCAATTCAGGGTGTCGGAGATTGTTACCCCTAAGTTTGTGCGCTGTGGGATGACACTGTTCATAATTTTGTATTCATTCTCAATGGGTTTTTGTGACCTGGTTATTCTTATGTATTTACATTTTTGTACATTTATATTTAAATTATTCACAGAACACCACAGCGATAAGTTGTCCAGATCTGATTTAAGACAGAGGGAATCTTCTTCACATTTAATGCCCCTGTATAGCACGGTGTCATCTGCATATAGTGACATTGATGAGGTGACACAGCCAGGAAGATCGAGCACACATATAGTGAAGAGAAGAGGTCCGATCACAGAGCCCTGAATCACTCCAGAAGTAACTTGAGCAGCCTGCGATCGAGCTCCTCCGTACACCACACACTGCGTTCGACCCTCTAGGAATGACCTCACCCATGCAAGTAAGCTACCCCGTATGTTAAGCTGCTGTAGCTTTAACAAAAGTCTTTCATGAGACACTTGATCGAAGACCTTAGCCCAATCCAGTGCAATACAGTCCACTTGTTTCACTTCTGGCTGATTCATGTAGAACTGAAACTCATCAATGACTTTTGTCAATAGAGTAGTGCAAGAACGACCCGGAAGAAAACCGTGCTGATTTGGGTCGAGCAGATTGTTCTCCCGTAGGAATTCCAGCACACTGTTTGCTACTAGCCGCTCCATACATTTACAAATTATAGATGTTAGACACACCGGTCTGTAATTTGCAACATCCTCTCTGTCACCTTGCTTATAGATTGGCACCACGTTAGCACATTTCCACCCACGCGGCACAGAACCTTGGTTGATAGACAGGTTGAATAACGCACACAGAGAGGGCGCTAATGCTTCCGCACACTGCAGCAGGATCCGTCCGGGAACATCATCTGGGCCGGTCGCCGCATGTGGTCTAATCTTCCGTAGGCTCTGAATCACCTCAGTTGTTGTGAAGTACAGGTTGGAGAGTGGGAGGGGTGGAAGTGACCTTGGCAGAAGCAGGTTCATGGTCATATCCGGCTTAGTAAAGTTCTGCTTGAAACTGTCACTGAACGCTCTTGCAATATCTTGGGGTGCACTGAGGAATGTACCGTTACAGTGAAATGAGGCTGGCGCAGCGGTGCCGCGTCTTCTGGACAAAAAATTCCACATCTCACTGGTGCTGCTTATTTTGTGAATATAATTGTCGTATGTTTCGCGAATTAAGTTCTTTGTTTGGTTCCTGATGTTCTTGTATTTTTCCCACATGATGTCAGTTGAGCAACTTTTCCATTTCTTGTATAAAACGTTCCTTTTCCTAATCATTTTAATGACTTCTTTCGTCACCCAAGGAGAATTTTTCTTCCTACTAATGATTATTTTCGGTATAGCTATATCCACACATTCAAAGAAACTTTTTCGCCAGGCGTGCCACACTGAGTTGATGTCGCTGGTGTCCAGAATACATGGGGTGGGAAGGTGTTTGAGGAATAAAGATGATAGCAGTTTCCAGTCTCCCTTTTTGTAATTGTATACTGTCCTCACTCTGCTCTTGCTGCGTGGTTTGTTGTAATGCAATGTGGTAAAGATGGCTGCGTGATCACTGAAACCGGGTATGACTTCAGCTTTCTGTACGGAGGAAGAAGGCTTGTGAGGAATAGGTCTATTGTGGAGCGTGTAGTTTGTGTGATTCGAGTTGCTTCGGTTATCAATTGGTCTAGGAATAAATCGTAGAATGCGGTAAGGAATTCATTAGCAATGGGATCCTTGGGAGTGGGAGGAGAGTTTTGCCAGTCTATTTCTAAATTAAAATCGCCTGTTATGTAAATGGCCTTGTATTTGTGCTTGATGTATTGTACACGACGGAGGGACTCCAAAAGTTCATCATTGATGTGCCGAGTTGAATTTGGAGCACGGTATACGGAGCCTATTAGAAATGTATTGTTCGCACACGTGAATTCCACCCACACAGCCTCAGCATCAGTTTCAAGCTCCTGTTGGCGAACAGGCCTTAACTCAGGTTTCATGGCTATTAGTACCCCTCCCCCCGATGTCCTGGTTCGATCTTTGCGGAACATGGTGTATGTTACCGGAAATATTTCTGGGTCGTTAGTGGATTTTTTCAGCCATGTCTCCCCTGAACACACAATTGACGGATTAAGTGCTGTGAGACAATAACGCAGGTCCGGTTGTTTGGAGGGACATGTTACACTTCGAGCATTGAAGGAAAAAATGGACAATGCTTTGCCATCCGAGGGAGTTACGTCACTATCTACACTATTTGCACTCTGTGTCGATGTATTAAAAAATGAGTTAGAGAACTGAGGTAAAGAACAGTTCCAACACAGCCACGATTGTTTCCCAGAGGTGATTATTTTGTGTTTTGAAGCACTGATTTTTGCACAAGTTCTGTGCGCTTGAGAGTGGCAAGATGTACATGTCACAAATAACTGATTCACACGACCCTTCGAATCACAAATTACACACACCTTATTCGGCCCTGGGTTCATCTCCACATCTCCACTGAGGGCCACAGACAGCACCACGATATGTAATAATGTAGCGGGCGGTCTGGCAACCCCGCGCAGTGCTGGGCGCCCTCTGCCTGCTGCCATGACTATCAGCCCCTCGCTTCCACACCATGTGAGAGAAGATATATTGAGTTTACAAACTACCAAGAGGTGTTCCTTCAGGTCCGAGTTCACACACGAGTCTTCAATTGTTAAAGAATGATCGAGGATCTTTTTCGAGGCACCCACTGAGCTTTTTACTAGTTAGATCACGAGGAAAAGTTGGAGCACTCTAACTGCTACACACCTGCTGGCCGCCATCTTGACGTACGTTAGAACAATCACGTCCTTGTCGGCTAAAATATTGGGATTTAGTTGTTAGAAAGCGGTGACTAGGCCTTCAACTTACAAATGCATTATCGTTACGCGTCTCTTATGCGTCAAGTGTAACTCTCTCATCACGTGACCTTCGAAAACGAAATCTACGGACTAAAACTCCCTGTTGCAAGATGTCCACAGAATTAGTTTTCTCCAAATGCGGAACGCGAAAACCAACTCTGAAGGATTTGGTTATTCCTCTAGTTACTACCTCTTCGACATCTATGTCACCGTCTATTCCATTTTTCTCAAGTTATTTCTTGAGTGTTGTGACAGTAGTGACTGTTGAATTTTGAGGCACACGTTTGCTCAACATTTACTAAACTGAAAACAACTGATACAACATTGTTTATACATACCAAAATAAAAAGAGTAACACATCTCTATTGAGCAGGTTTATGAGTAACAGTGTAACATGGTCACATATTTCAACCCACCTCCTTAAACCTGTGGGAGTCGAGGACATGATTAAAGACCCAAGTTTTTATGTGCTTAGGCTTAGGAAGAGGCTTTTTTAGGATGTCTACAGTCATTTTTGAATTCTCCTCATATTTGATGTACAGTATATGACTTTAATCTCAAATTATAAGAGCCGCCTTGTCTACTCCGTACCTTTGGGTGAAGCACCTGGCCACATGTCTGGCTTTATACCATTAGAGTCTATTTTACTCTAAATACCCACTTACTACTGATAACATTTCTGCTGTGTGGTTTATCAACTTGATCCCAGGTGTCATTTAACTGAAGTATCTCTATTCCCCTTTTCATAGCCTGCTCCCACTTAACCCCATCAGGCATGGACAGTGCCTCCTTAACCGTACTAGGTTAAGGTACACATCGACCCTCCATACAACCATTTTAAAGAAAATTTTGGATTTTTTTATTGGCCCATACGAAAGTATGTTTTATCTAGTTTCCAGAAATGTATAATTTATATTTGTTTTCTTGTTATTTAGCTTATTTATTTACATTTAAATGATCGGTGCGCACGTGTTTCAGACGCTGTCACTTTGACAACTTGACGTTTCTGGCTTGATATTTCAATATTATTTCATTCAAAGCGCGGGATGTGTTTGACCGCTTTATTTATCATACTCAGAAGTTGGTTTTACTGCCAGGCAGCAGATGGTAGCACTAACCATGTTGTATTCTTTCACTAAATAAAGGAAGAAAGATTTGTTCCTTGCCATGTGGTCAAGTGAGTGATAGTTATTTTGTACATGTGGTCTTTATGTTATATATTTTGAAAGATGGGCTCCAAGTCTCATACGCCAAAGAGAAGGAAATCACGCGTGTTTCTGGGGAATCAACACGCTAAAAAACCTACGGAATTTCAAAATAACAGTGTTACTGATAGTGTGAATAATCGTGTGCCAAAAAGTGATTCACATAGGTTAGGTTCAGACATTGTAAATACTGACGCATTTAGTGATGTTAATTTTTGTTCTGGGAACGTTCTGTTTGATTTAGAATGTCTACAGACTATGATTTCATTTGTAGCTTGCCCTGAATGTTTGACATGTAGTAGTTTAGTCATAAACGAAGTAGCTAATAAGAGATTGGGCTGGGCCATTTCTATATTAATATCATGTGAGTTGTGTGGCTATCAAACACAGGACATTTGTTTCTCAAAAAAACAAGGACAAGTTCCTGATGTAAACAGGAGATTGGTGTACAGCATGCGTGCTATTGGTTGTGGTCAGGCACATGCTAAGAAGTTCTCTTATTTAATGAATATGCCTACACCACCGACCACAAATTCATTTCAGCGACATGTTAATTTTTTAGTAACGTCGTCACCGAAGTAGCTGAAGAAAGTATCCAGTCAGCTGCACAGAAAGTTAGAGAAACTACTTGTGGGGAATGTGGGGTGTCAGTTGATGGTTCATGGCATCGTCGTGGGTTTACATCGTCTTTAGGTGTGGTGACAGCTATATCAATCGACACTAGTAAGGTAATTGATACTGAAATATTAACAATGAATTGTGCTGGCTGCAAGAAACATATGAAATGGGATAAACATTCTCCTGCTTTCCAGGCTTGGGAAGTGGAACACAAACATAAATGTGATGCTAACTACGAGGGTTCTTCTCCTAGTATGGAACCTGTGGGTGCTGCTAGAATCTTCCTTCGTTCCAAGGCAAATAGGAATTTGGAATATGTGAAGTACTTGGGTGATGGGGATTCGAAAAGTTTTAAAAGTGTACACGATGTGAATCCATATAATGGTAAAGAGATAGTGAAGCTGGAGTGTGTAGGATACTATCAGAAGAGAGTCGGTACTGCACTCCGAAAACAAGCTTCTGAGAAGAAGCTTGATGGCAAGGGAAAAATCACGGGTGTAATGATTGATAAACGGCAAAATTATTTTGGCATTGCACTGAGGTCGAACACCAGCAGCATACAGGCTATGTCAAAGGCAATTTGGGCAACACTGTTTCATCTAAGTGCCAGTGATAGTTTCAATCTTCACGGCAAGTGCCCAGAAGGTCCTGAAAGCTGGTGTTCATTTCAAAGGGCAGTGGCTAATGGTAAGCGTGATTCCTATAAACATAAGCATGGTTTGCCATTAGAAATTGTACGCATTATAAAGCCTGTATATGACAAACTTACTGCTCCTGACATGCTGGCAAAATGCTTACATGGGAAAACACAGAATCCCAATGAATCCTTCAACGGCATGATTTGGCAATGTTGCCCTAAGGAAGTGTACATAGGACGAAAGACCCTGCAACTTGGAGTAAAGGACAGTATTTGCCACTTTAACAACGGCTGTACGTCAGAGCTGGACATCCTCAAGAAGGCTGGGATCAATCCCGGCAAGTATACAGTGTCCGGCGTAGGTGCTGCAGATAAGGAGCACCTTACTGTGGCTCTGAAGCAGTGTACTCCGGAGCAAAAACAACGTCGGAGATACTTACGGGCAAGGAGGAAGCACAAG
Organism: Meconema thalassinum; assembly: GCA_946902985.2. Lineage (NCBI taxonomy): Eukaryota > Metazoa > Arthropoda > Insecta > Orthoptera > Tettigoniidae > Meconema > Meconema thalassinum. Next base: position 29,452,767 of record OX336389.2, on the reverse strand, counting down.
ATTGACCTAAAATCCCAAGAAGAAGGCACTACCTATACATCAGGAGGCTTTTAGGAGCAATAGAAGTAAGCTACTTTATTCTAAATGTGTATCTCAACTTTAAGTGACTTTTTCTCAAGTTTTTTTTTCTCCAGTATTTGTCATTACTTTGGCACATGAAATCTACACTTAGAATAGAGATATTAACTTCATTTAAAAACGAAATTGTAGCTAAGTAATGCAACTATGTTGTATAGCAGAATAATACAATTACATTGAAATTAAGGGTCCGAACCCCTGCAATTAAATTATTTTTTTCTATGAGAATAATTGAATTTTTAGAAAAACATTAATAAATTTGGCCCTATGAAAGCTACGAAATCTATTCTGCTATACAACACTCAGAACGTATTGCTAAGCAATCTGAAGCAACAATGAGTCATTTATGTTGAATAGGAGCAGAGATATTACGTCCCAAATATTCATGTGGTTTTTTTTTTCAAAATTTCTTTGGGGAAAAAACAGAAATTCATTTTGGATTATTTTTTGCTAGAAATCCGCTAGTTTATACCCTTAGCATCCGTCATATCAGTTTCAAGGAAATAGAATAACTGTGCCGAAATATCGTCACTAGTGTCGATGAGTACCTTAAAGAGTCATCAGTGAGAGTAAAGTATGTCACATAGTCTGACATGTTTACAGGCCTTTGTTAAAGACTAGGATACCATTGGTTACCTACGACATCCCCCTCCATTGGCTCGTTGACGATGGTGGCAGAGCCCTCAGAATCACTCCAGGCTGAATCTGTTCCACTAGGGACATAGCTTAGATCAGCTGAGTCAACAGTATCAGCCACACCAGCACTGCTGACGTGGGATACACTTTCAAGTTCCGAAATGCTCTCTGCTCCATCATAAGAGTTGTCGGGTTCTGCCTCACTGTCAGTGGGAACTGAGATCGGCAACATTGCAGGTTCATTATTCTACAAGGATTGGCCAACATTACCTGGAGATACATCAGACACCTCCTGGAACACATCTTCAACGAAATGTGCATCCCTGGACTGAACAAGTTTATGAGCAACATGATGCTTGAATCTATAGACTTTACTGTCCTTACAACAACCACAGAAAATGTGTTTTTCACTTTTCGGATCAAACTTGTTACTCCTTTCATCTGGGACATGAACTTGTGCTACAAATTCAATCATTCCTAGTTGCTCCATATTGACCTTTTTACCAGTCCAGATCTCCTCTGGAACTTTACCAGGAATTTTTCTGGTTGGGGGCCTGTTTGCAAGATAGGCTGCCGTATGTATTGCATCAGCTCACATGCGTTTATCTACTTTAGACTCGCTCATCATGGCTCTGCATTTATCAAGTAACGTTCTATTCATGCGTTCAGCTACTCCGTTCTGCTGTGGATATGATGATGATAATTGTTGTTTTAAGGGGCCTAATATCTAGGTTATCGGCCCCCGGTTCTGCTGTGGAGAATAGCTAGCTGTAGTTTGATTCTGAATGCCTTCTGATTTAAGTAGACTCTTAAAAGCTTTGCCACAATTAGTATCACTATTATCAGTGTGTAGGACCTTAAAAGGCCGGCCTCGTGGTGTTGGGGTAGCGCGCCTGCCTCTCATACGGAGGCCCCGGGTTCAATTCCCGGCTTCGTCAAGGATTATCGAAACTGACGTGGGAACTGGAACAGGGTGACCTCAGCCTAATGAGGACAATTGACTAGCTGTCTGACAGTGAGGCAGCGCCCCGGTCACGAAACCGAAGATTATTGGCCGAGGGGACCCGATGCGCTGACCACATGTCACCTCAATATCTGCAGGTCGAATGGATGGGCAGTGCTCGCTTGGTAGGCCTAGGCCCCCATGGGCTGTAGTGCTAGGGGTTATTATTATTATTTATTATTATTCGGACATTAATAGATCTGCATAGGTGATGAAGGTCTGACAAGGTTATTTCACTTGGTGTGTAGTATTTATGAGACAGGTGATTTCAATAAGCATGTTATCACCCCTATACCAAAGAAAGCAGGAGCTGACAGATGTGAAGATTACCGTACCTTCAGCTTGATCACGCATGCTTCAAAGAACCTGTTTAGAATAATTTACAAGAGGATGGAAAGCCAGATAGAAAGAGAGTTGGATGAAGACCAGTTTGGCATCAGGAGAAACGTAGGAACAAGGGAAGCTATCCTATGTCTTAGGCTGATTTTGGAAGCTTGAATAAGGAAGGATAAGAAAACGTTCATGGCATTTGTAGAATTTGAAAAGGCTTTTGATAACGTTGATTGGAGTAAGTTATTTGACAATTTGAAGACGTTTGGAATAATGTACAGGAATACGAGGGTGCTGTACTATCTATACAGAAACCAGTCAGCAGTTATTCGAGCCTAGGGACATGGGAGAGAAGCTGGCATTCAGAAAGGTGTAAGGCAAGGCTGCAACTTATCACCCATACTTTTCAATCTATACATTGAACAAGCAATGAAAGAAATTGGAGAAAAATTCAAAGTAGGAGTAAAGATGCAAGGAGAAATTATTTCAACTCTGAGATTTGCTGATGACATCGCCATCTCAACCGTCACACCAGAGGAGTTGAATGAGTTATTAAATGGTTTGGATTCTGTCTTACGCGAAGAATTCATGATGAGAATTAATAAATGTAAAACAAAAATATTGGAATGCAGTCGAAAGAAATCAGAAACCCCTATGGATGCCGATTTGGCAGGTGAACAGCAGGTGACCTCTGTTACTTGGGAAGTAAAATAACCAGTGATGGACGAACCAAAGAGGATGTAAAAAGTAGGTTAGCACAGGCAAGGAAAGCATTTCTACAGAAAAGGAATCTGTTGACATCGAATATAGATTTAGGTATTAGGAAGTCATTTTTGAAAGCCTTTGTCTGGAGTGTGGCACTCTAATGGAAGTGAAACTTGGACTATTGGTGCGGCAGAAAAGAAGAGCATTGAAGCGTTTGAAATGTGGTGTTACAGGAGAGGTAATAATACGAGTGGGAGAGGAGAGATGTTTCTGGCAACTGCTAATGAAGAGAAGAGATAGGTTGGTAGGACACTTACTAAGACACCCAGGAATAGTAAACTTAGTTATGGAAGGAAGGTCGAGGATGAGAACAGTAGGGGTAGACCAAGGTTAAAATATGTTGAACAGATTGCCTGGGATGTAGGGTGTGGTAGCTATGTACAATTGAAACGATTAGCTGAGGACAGGGAAGCATGGAGGGCTGCATCAAACCAGTCGAAAGACTGAAGACTCAGACAACAACAACCTTGAAATCTATAAAGGAATACAAAATATCGCTCTTCTTAGCAAGGAAATACGCGTAAACCTTTCTAGAATGATCATCAATGAAGGTCAAGAAATATTGAGCATTGCTCCAAGATGAAACTGGCATTGGCCCATTATAAGTATGAATGAATAAGATGTAGCTTGACTTAAATGGTTGTCTAGCTTGTTTACCTTCAGCACATGAAGAACAGTTTTTAACGCCATTATCAGAGAAATTAATTCCATGAGAGGGACTACCTCTTAACAACTTCATGCTGTGGTTGTTAAGATGCCCCAGTCGTTTATGCCATAAATGTTCTGAATCCTCTGTACAATAATATTAGCTCGAGCACTCAGAGCATTTACTTAGTAAACACCCCCCACATTACTCGCAGTCAGTGCTACATTAGCTGTAGCAACAAAGTTTTCACTATCATACACTTCACAGGTATTGTCGGTGAATACCACAAAATAACCCTTTCAAGTAGCAGCAGACACAGATAACAGATTAGCAGTTTGACTTGGAACATATTCTACATTGGACAAGGTTTTTGAAATGCCACTTTCTAATTGAACAGTTACACTACCAGATCCTTGGCCATACAATTTGATTGTTTGCTGTACTGATCTCCAGATTAGGACCAGCAGTGAAGTTCACCATCGCAGTCCTGTTTGAATTCATATGCTTAGTAGCACCAGAGTCAACGAACCAGGCCCCTGTAGAGGCTCTTGCATTTAATGCCTGTCCATCGGTCGCCAGCATCATCTTGTATTTCTTCGACTTCTGTTGAGTTGAGCTCTGAATCTCCTCTTTCCTGCAATCCCACTTCCAGTGCCCCAGCTCTTGCATTTCCAGTAGAAGGGCTCCTTCTTTGTCTTGTCTTATTGTGAAAAGAAAACATAATCCTTGGATGGATTGGAAATACTTTTCCCACTCTAAGTAGTATCATATAGCAATTTGGTTCGGATTGTGTCTTGTGTAAGGTCTGTACCGGGGCTTTACGGAGCCATAATCATGGGCTGAAACTCATCTGGTAGATCCTTCAGCATAAGATCTGACACAAACTCTCCAGTGCCTTACTCATAGAGGCAAGTTGCTGAGCATGTCCCATAACCCCACTAACATAATCTCCCATCGTCTTGTAGTGATTTAATTTAAGTTGGGGTGTTGGAAATTTCTATTCCTAGTTCTTTTGGATACAACGTCTGAGAAAAAGGTGATTATTCTCAGTAGAGATGAGTTCTTCCTTTGTGACGGCATCCTCTGTATCTATAATGCTTTGCCTCTGTTGTGTTAAATCCCTACTAGTACCTAGGGAGATTCATTCTGTATGAGAGCGTGCTCTACTCTTGTCACTCTAGACAGCAGTGCGTGGAGGCTTTCTAATGTGTTCCTCTATTCCTTTCTCCAAATAAAGCTTCACCTCCTCTATTTTGCCAGCAAGTATCCCGAACTTGTTCTCCTAACCCTTAGGTTTACAAATGACCTTGGGCGCTCATACCACGTAAGGACATGTTAGCTTACTTTATTATTATTTTTATTTCATATTTTCCTTTCGTTAAACCAATGCATTCTGAATGCTGCTATCTGCAACATCCTTCACTCTCAACAGTGTTTTCATTATTCTCAACTAATTTTCGACAGATGTCGCAATGGCCAGCTCTGTTGTCTGTCATGTTTGGTATTTCGCCACTTCCAGTTAGCGTCCGTGAAAGGTTTGTTCCTTATCTTGGTTAACTTCGGACCACGACACACCTGCGCGCTGGAAACTCACGATTTGCACCGGGAGTGCTACCTCTGCAAATGTACAGACATGCAAAATGGCTCCTTACCTCAAAATTATTCTGGCACAAAACATTCAACGTTCCAACCAATATTATGACCAACCAAATGTAAATACACACACTCACACGTAAATTAACTTTAATAAAACTGAAACAAAACAAAACAGTTTAGAACATCTCTACTCACGAAAACCCAACGATCTGTAGTCATATACTGTGTATCTAGGGAACTCAACGCTCTGTATTAATAAACTGTGTATCTAGGGAACTCAACGATCTGTAGTCATATCCTGTGTATCTAGGGAACTCAACGCCCTGTAGTAATATACTGTGTATCTAGGGAACTCAACGATCTGTAGTAATATACTGTGTATCTAGGGAACCCAACGATCTGTAGTAATATAGTGTGTATCTAGGGAACCCAACGATCTGTAGTAATATACTGTGTATCTAGGGAACTCAACGCTCTGTAGTAATATACTGTGTATCTAGGGAACCCAACGATCTGTAGTAATATACTGTGTATCTAGGGAACTCAACGCTCTGTAGTATTATACTGTGTATCTAGGGAACCCAACGCTCTGTAGTAATATACTGTGTATCTAGGGAACCCAACGCTCTGTAGTAATATACTGTGTATCTAGGGAACCCAACGCTCTGTAGTAATATATTGTGTATCTAGGGAACTCAACGCTCTGTAGTAATACACTGTGTATCTAGGGAACCCAACGCTCTGTAGTAATATACTGTGTATCTAGGGAACTCAACGATCTGTAGTAATATACTGTGTATCTAGGGAACCCAACGCTCTGTAGTCATATACTGTGTATCTAGGGAACCCAACGCTCTGTAGTAATATACTGTGAATCTAGGGAACCCAACGATCTGTAGTAATATACTGTGTATCTAGGGAACCCAACGATCTATAGTAATATACTGTGTATCTAGGGAGCCCAACGATCTGTAGTAATATACTGTGTATCTAGGGAACCCAAAGCTCTGTAGTAATATACTGTGTATCTAGGGAACCCAACGATCTGTAGTGATATACTGTGTATCTAGGGAACCCAACGATCTGTAGTAATATACTGTGTATCTAGGGAACCCAACGATCTGTAGTAATATACTGTGTATCTAGGGAACCCAACGCTCTGTAGTAATATACTGTGTATCTAGGGAACCCAACGATCTGTAGTCATATACTGTGAATCTAGGGAACCCAACGATCTGTAGTAATATACTGTGTATCTAGGGAACCCAACGATCTGTAGTAATATACTGTGTATCTAGGGAACCCAACGATCTGTAGTAATATACTGTGTATCTAGGGAACTCAACGCTCTGTAGTAATATACTGTGTATCTAGGGAACTCAACGCTCTGTAGTAATATACTGTGTATCTAGGGAACTCAACGATCTGTAGTAATATACTGTGTATCTAGGGAACCCAACGCTCTGTAGTAATATACTGTGTATCTAGGGAACCCAACGATCTGTAGTAATATACTGTGTATCTAGGGAACCCAACGATCTGTAGTAATATACTGTGTATCTAGGGAACCCAACGATCTGTAGTAATATACTGTGTATCTAGGGAACCCAACGATCTGTAGTAATATACTGTGTATCTAGGGAACTCAACGCTCTGTAGTAATATACTGTGTATCTAGGGAACCCAACGCTCTGTAGAAATATACTGTGTATCTAGGGAACCCAACGATCTGTAGTGATATACTGTGTATCTAGGGAACCCAACGCTCTGTAGTAATATACTGTGTATCTAGGGAACCCAACGATCTGTAGTAATATACTGTGTATCTAGGGAACCCAACGATCTGTAGTAATATACTGTGTATCTAGGGAACCCAACGATCTGTAGTAATATACTGTGTATCTAGGGAACCCAACGATCTGTAGTAATATACTGTGTATCTAGGGAACCCAACGCTCTGTAATAATATACTGTGTATCTAGGGAACTCAACGATCTGTAGTAATATACTGTGTATCTAGGGAACCCAACGCTCTGTAGTAATATACTGTGTATCTAGGGAACCCAACGATCTGTAGTAATATACTGTGTATCTACAGAACTCACTTGCAGTAACGTTTCATGGCCTCCAACAATTTATATATAGCCTATTATGCATTTATCAAAAGAAATGTATTTTTAAATTTTAAATGTAACTAATTATAAGCAAACACGGTTATGGTATATTGACTTTCACGGCCAGTGAATTAAAACTCAGCAATTCTTCTAGGTTTGTGCCGTGTCTTGTGTGGGATTTCACCTAGGACACAGGAGTAACGAACTGCGTGCTACCTCCCTTTATAGGCAGTGCATCTGCACCACTTTACTACGAGAACTAAAAGCTCAAGCGGCCTTAACCTCCCTATGAAGGCTTCCAAAATGAGGGTATATTGACTTTCACGGCCAGTGAATTAAAACTCAGCAATTCTTCTAGGTTTGTGCCGTGTCTTGTGTGGGATTTCACCTAGGACACAGGAGTAACGAACTGCGTGCTACCTCCCTTTATAGGCAGTGCATCTGCACCACTTTACTACGAGAACTAAAAGCTCAAGCGGCCTTAACCTCCCTATGAAGGCTTCCAAAATGATGGTATATTGACTTTCACGGCCAGTGAATTAAAACTCAGCAATTCTTCTAGGTTTGTGCCGTGTCTTGTGTGGGATTTCACCTAGGACACAGGAGTAACGAACTGCGTGCTACCTCCCTTTATAGGCAGTGCATCTGCACCACTTTACTACGAGAACTAAAAGCTCAAGCGGCCTTAACCTCCCTATGAAGGCTTCCAAAATGATGGTATATTGACTTTCACGGCCAGTGAATTAAAACTCAGCAATTCTTCTAGGTTTGTGCCGTGTCTTGTGTGGGATTTCACCTAGGACACAGGAGTAACGAACTGCGTGCTACCTCCCTTTATAGGCAGTGCATCTGCACCACTTTACTACGAGAACTAAAAGCTCAAGCGGCCTTAACCTCCCTATGAAGGCTTCCAAAATGATGGTATATTGACTTTCACGGCCAGTGAATTAAAACTCAGCAATTCTTCTAGGTTTGTGCCGTGTCTTGTGTGGGATTTCACCTAGGACACAGGATTAACGAACTGCGCGCTACCTCCCTTTATAGGCAGTGCATCTGCACCACTTTACTGCGAGAACTAAAAGCTCAAGCGGCCTTAACCTCCCTATGAAGGCTTCCAAAATGATGGTATATTGACTTTCACGGCCAGTGAATTAAAACTCAGCAATTCTTCTAGGTTTGTGCCGTGTCTTGTGTGGGATTTCACCTAGGACACAGGAGTAACGAACTGCGTGCTACCTCCCTTTATAGGCAGTGCATCTGCACCACTTTACTGCGAGAACTAAAAGCTCAAGCGGCCTTAACCTCCCTATGAAGGCTTCCAAAATGATGGTATATTGACTTTCACGGCCAGTGAATTAAAACTCAGCAATTTTTCTAGGTTTGTGCCGTGTCTTGTGTGGGATTTCACCTAGGACACAGGAGTAACGAACTGCGTGCTACCTCCCTTTATAGGCAGTGCATCTGCACCACATTACTACGAGAACTAAAAGCTCAAGCGGCCTTAACCTCCCTATGAAGGCTTCCAAAATGATGGTATATTGACTTTCACGGCCAGTGAATTAAAACTCAGCAATTCTTCTAGGTTTGTGCCGTGTCTTGTGTGGGATTTCACCTAGGACACAGGAGTAACGAACTGCGTGCTACCTACCTTTATAGGCAGTGCGTCTGCACCACTTTACTGCGAGAACTAAATGCTCAAGCAGCCTTAACCTCCCTATGAAGGCTTCCAAAATGATGGTATATTGACTTTCACGGCCAGTGAATTAAAACTCAGCAATTCTTCTAGGTTTGTGCCGTGTCTTGTGTGGGATTTCACCTAGGACACAGGAGTAACGAACTGCGCGCTACCTCCCTTTATAGGCAGTGCATCTGCACCACTTTACTGCGAGAACTAAAAGCTCAAGCGGCCTTAACCTCCCTATGAAGGCTTCCAAAATGATGGTATATTGACTTTCACGGCCAGTGAATTAAAACTCAGCAATTCTTCTAGGTTTGTGCCGTGTCTTGTGTGGGATTTCACCTAGGACACAGGAGTAACGAACTGCGTGCTACCTCCCTTTATAGGCAGTGCATCTGCACCACTTTACTGCGAGAACTAAAAGCTCAAGCGGCCTTAACCTCCCTATGAAGGCTTCCAAAATGATGGTATATTGACTTTCACGGCCAGTGAATTAAAACTCAGCAATTCTTCTAGGTTTGTGCCGTGTCTTGTGTGGGATTTCACCTAGGACACAGGAGTAACGAACTGCGTGCTACCTCCCTTTATAGGCAGTGCGTCTGCACCACTTTACTGCGAGAACTAAAAGCTCAAGCGGCCTTAACCTCCCTATGAAGGCTTCCAAAATGATGGTATATTGGCTTTCACGGCCAGTGAATTAAAACTCAGCAATTCTTCTAGGTTTGTGCCGTGTCTTGTGTGGGATTTCACCTAGGACACAGGAGTAACGAACTGCGTGCTACCTACCTTTATAGGCAGTGCATCTGCACCACTTTACTGCGAGAACTAAAAGCTCAAGCGGCCTTAACCTCCCTATGAAGGCTTCCAAAATGATGGTATATTGGCTTTCACGGCCAGTGAATTAAAACTCAGCAATTCTTCTAGGTTTGTGCCGTGTCTTGTGTGGGATTTCACCTAGGACACAGGAGTAACGAACTGCGTGCTACCTCCCTTTATAGGCAGTGCATCTGCACCACTTTACTGCGAGAACTAAAAGCTCAAGCGGCCTTAACCTCCCTATGAAGGCTTCCAAAATGATGGTATATTGGCTTTCACGGCCAGTGAATTAAAACTCAGCAATTCTTCTAGGTTTGTGCCGTGTCTTGTGTGGGATTTCACCTAGGACACAGGAGTAACGAACTGCGTGCTACCTCCCTTTATAGGCAGTGCATCTTCACCACTTTACTGCGAGAACTAAAAGCTCAAGCGGCCTTAACCTCCCTATGAAGGCTTCCAAAATGATGGTATATTGGCTTTCACGGCCAGTGAATTAAAACTCAGCAATTCTTCTAGGTTTGTGCCGTGTCTTGTGTGGGATTTCACCTAGGACACAGGAGTAACGAACTGCGTGCTACCTCCCTTTATAGGCAGTGCATCTGCACCACTTTACTGCGAGAACTAAAAGCTCAAGCGGCCTTAACCTCCCTATGAAGGCTTCCAAAATGATGGTATATTGGCTTTCACGGCCAGTGAATTAAAACTCAGCAATTCTTCTAGGTTTGTGCCGTGTCTTTTGTGGGATTTCACCTAGGACACAGGAGTAACGAACTGCGTGCTACCTCCCTTTATAGGCAGTGCATCTGCACCACTTTACTGCGAGAACTAAAAGCTCAAGCGGCCTTAACCTCCCTATGAAGGCTTCCAAAATGATGGTATATTGGCTTTCACGGCCAGTGAATTAAAACTCAGCAATTCTTCTAGGTTTGTGCCGTGTCTTGTGTGGGATTTCACCTAGGACACAGGAGTAACGAACTGCGTGCTACCTCCCTTTATATGCAGTGCATCTGCACCACTTGACTGCGATAACTAAAAGCTCAAGAGCCCGCCGATGAGCCAGCTTGGTGTCCTAGGCGAAACCCCACACAAGACCATGATATTATCAGCTCCAATGATTAATTCTTACAAGCAATGTTGTCATGCCAATTTTTATTATGGCCATCTGAATTCATGTCCAGTGAATTAAATCCTGGAAATTATAAAGGGATATTCCAAGCTAACTTCAAAGTAACCAAACGTGATTATTATTATTGTTATAAAATGTCAGAAGTAAGGATTTAACTGCTGTACCCAATAATAGTCACTATGATGTGTATTTAACTGCGTTAAGAGTATTGTGTCGTTTCCTAAGGAAATCTAGAATAAAAATGTGAAACTTCGAGTGTGGAAATAACCCATGCTAGTGTCAGGATTGTGAATAAGTGAATTGTAAATAAGTGAATAGGACGATTGAACAATACAACTTTATAGTGTAAAGTGAACTATAATTTTATGGCGTCTCTAAAGTGTATAGATTAACAAATAAAAGTATAATTCATGAACATAGTCTAGCCCATCGGACCATCTTAAATGAGACTATAGTTTATTTTCATTTGAGAGACATAAAATCCAATAGGGAATGCGTGTGCAATTTTTTTTGGCTTCTGCCAGTCGGCAGATATTTACTGAATACATTTTCTTCGGTGAATTGGTTTATTTTGAAATATGTCTTTAATTCTCTTGTTATATGTCATGACTCTTTCCTTTTCCTTTACGGGGAGCACGAATACAGTGTTTAGTAATTACAGCCCAAGCCCAGAACGCCCCGAGAGAGATCTCATGCTAACACTGTATTTACTGCTACCTCGCATGTGGTTGTCTGTCACTCCAGGTGTACAGACGGGCACAGTACGTTATAATACAAGGCCGGGAGATGCCGCACCGCGACTGGGGGGCAACTTAGTTCAGCATTCTGCCGCTAGGATCGCATTGTAACACCCTCAATATGAGCGGACTATATGAATTTAGTATTGAGATGAGAGAATACCCGGGCTATTTCATGCACATTTACAAAAGTGTGGTTTATCATTCATATCTATAACTCACCGGAATATCATAAACAAGCCGTCTTTTCTTAGAGCTTCAGTACTTTCCTATTCATGGCTTATTGTAAAGCTGTAAAAATCGTTCATTCCTGCTCGTGCGATTTAAGGCTAGGTTGTCCAGGAGCGGCTTCAGGAACTTCATCAAAAAGAGAATCGGAAGTTCAGAATCGTTGCATTTAGGACTAGATTTGTACGCTCCGGTACCGGGGAAAAGTCGAACATACATGTATAACATTATTTTTAAAACTGTGGAACGTTAGTTGTAAGTCAAGGTGTACTTGGACTTTGGCTGGATAATTATTTCAGAAAACTGTTAAGACAAAATTATAGAACAAGAAATAAAGATTGTTGGTTAACTTGTGTGTATTTTCAGATCGATTTATTTTATTACGTAAAGAATTAAACTGAAATAATGTACATTGTTTAAACGGTAGCCTAGTTGGTCTACATTAAAAGCGTAAAAATATCATTTTTAGATCTCTATATTTCAATATTCCGAAAATACCCAACTCACCCCCTTCCCACCACCAACCGGTAGCCCACAGTACTGGAACCTCCTTTTTTACAAATCAAGCACTGGTTTGCATTGGTCACACTTAATTGTTGGACAGAACTTGTCTTTTAATAAAAGTGTGCAGTTTGTCACTAAGTTCAACCGTGGCAGATACTGGACAGCACGTGATACGCATTGCATAATTTGCTCTAGTTACACCACAAATGATGTTTTAGGGTACCTCAGTCCTCCACGATCTTGAAATCGTATGAGGCTGAGCATCGGGATTTCACTCGCAGGAAGAGAAATATGTTGCAAACAACCTTCACAGCTGGTATTTTCTTCCGCTACGCGCCACCATTGCTACTGCTATGTTGGATGCAGTAGCTGTAGTTCCTAAAATTAAAACCAAATTGTTAAATACCGTAATCATGTTTAGATAAAAACACAATGCAATGAAAATAATTTGGCAGGTTAAAAATGTACCTTCAACGGGGTTTCCAACTATAGCAAGGACGTGTTCGAAGGCAGAATCCAAGACATGTCCTTCTTCACCTGGCTCTTGAAGTTGGTTCCTAAAAAAGAACCTGGACCTTACGCTGGATACTAAGTCTTCATTCCTTAGTTCGACGTTTCCATGGCTCGAAGCTGCGATAATTCCAGTGTGAAGGGTAGATTCAATAGCATGGATACAAGATCTCACATTCATCATATCATTGACCCCCCCCCCTTTCGACTGAGGTGACTGAAAAAGAGCTCGACATCGTCACTCGATAAATTCCTCGTTAGGACATAGTGTAAATTGATGCTTATTAAATATCGTATGCATGCCACTGAAAAGAGAGTTGTCAACTCCAGAGCGTGGTAAATCTCTTTAGTAAATTTCCTGAACTTTTCGGGATGTTGCTGAGTGTCCTCAATGTATGTCAGAAATACGTCCGTTAACCAGTGGAGTCTTTCGTCCATCTCACAAAAAATCATCTACTTGTCATTTCTGGAGTGCGTGCCATGGGATGTGTTGCAGACATCATGGATGTCAAACCATTTCTGAAATGTTCCATAAATTTAATAGTCTCAAGTAAACTGCCTTTGTCATTAATTTTCTCAGAGCATACGACTTCCATACTTTTTAAGCCTGCGACAACTTCAGGTGAAAACAAAACTTTGGCCCTGGAAACATTCATTTTTTCCAAATTACTAGGATAAACCACCTTCCTGGAGGGTTTCCTGACAGGTTTTATCACCAGAGTTTTCTGAAGATTATAAAGGATCTTGTCACATTGTTGCCATTCACAAAGAACTCCCTAGACAAGTAGGCTACTGCGATCGCACATTCTTGATAATGTGACTGGGATCAAACCGTATAAGGAGCGGTCGATTTTCATCAAGAGGATATTTAATTTCATGCGTTCTACCACCCCCGCATAGCGTTTCAAACATCGAAACATTAGCTTGACAGTTGTCAGTTACAATTCTTAACACTCTGGAACCACTTTCTTCGACTACCTTCATAGCATCTAATACCAATTTTGCCAAGTGCGCTCCAGAAATAGAACAAGTAAAATAAAATGACACAAGTATTATGTAAGAAGAAAAGAATGAAAAGTAACTTGTCGGCTAGTTTGTCTTCAATACCAAGAGCGTCTAAGTCTGCGTCACTCATACCGAGAAACATGTCTAAATTCCTATCGTACACAAGCCTAGGCTTTATTGCCATTTCGTCAATGATAACTTACTTACTTATTTCCTTTCGCTCCGTCCGGAGCATAGGGCATCCAAGAATGATTTCCATCGGGCTCTGTTTGTTGCAAAGTTCTTCACTTCCTTCCAAGTCTTTCCCGCTTTTCTGGCCTCCTCTTCAATGGTGCGTTTCCAGGTGTTCCTTGGTCTTCCCCGTCTCCGAGCCCTTTGAGGATTCCAGTCCAGAGCTCTCCTTTCTACTGTATCATTCTGTTTCCGCAGATTATGCCCAATCCAGCCCCATTTCCTCCGTTTAATTTGGACTTTTATAGGTTGTTGGTCAGCCCTTTGCCACAGCTCTTCGATTGGGATTATATCTGGCCATCGTATACCCAGAATTCGACGCAGACAACGATTGATGAATACTTGAAGTTGGTGGCTGATGGGATTGGTAACTTTCCATGTTTCACATGCATACAATAGGACAGCTTTCACATTGGTATTAAAAAGTCTGATTTTCGTCTTCCTGGATATGTTACGGTTTCTCCATACTGGATAGAGCTGCACAAAAGCCCCATTTGCCTTTCTTATTCTGCTCTTGACATACTCCTCAGCCCCTCCACTTCTCGTTACCACGCTTCCCAAGTAAACAAATGTATCCACCTGTTCTACATCTACTCCTCCCACAGTGAGACCAGCCTGTACTGTGGAGTTCACTCTCAGCTCCTTTGTCTTCCTTGGGTTTATCGTAAGTCCAACCTTAGCAGCTTCAAGTTCTAAGTTTGCCAGTTTTCCCTCTATGTCTCTAAAGCGCTGTGCTAGCATACAGATGTCATCAACAAAATCAAGATCCTCCAACCTGTCTCGAAGTCCCCACTGTATCCCTCTCTTCCTTCCTCTCCCCACCTTCCTAAGAGTATTATCAAGAACAATCAGGAACAAAGTGGGAGAAAGTATACATCCTTGTCGTACTCCAGTCTGGATGGCCAATGGCTGGGATAGCTGACCCTCATGCAGGACTTGACATTCATAACCAGAATACATCTCTCGTATGATGTTAACTATTTTACTTGGTATACCATATTCCTTTAAGGTCTCCCACATGACCTTCTTATTAATGGAATCAAAGGCCTTCTCAAAATCTATAAATGTGATGTACAGTGCTGCTTGCAATTCGTTACTCTGCTCCACAATAATCCGTAAAGTGTTAATTAAGTCCACACAACTACGGTGTTCCCTAAATCCAGCTTGTTCTTTCCTCAACTTCGACTCGATAGACTTCTTCACGCGATTCAAGATTATCCTGAGAAATACTTTGCTTGGTACGAATAGTAAGGTAATACCTCTCCAGTTGTTACAATTCGTCAAGTCACCCTTCTTTGGGATTTTAACAATGACACCTTTCTTCCATTCCGCAGGCAGCTTCTCTTCAAACCAGATCTTTTCCATCAATGGCTTCAGGATATTAGCTGTGGTGTCTTTGTCTATCTTGAGGACATCTGGCGAAATGTTGACGACACTGGGGGCTTTTCCATTCTTCAGCTGTAGCAAGGCTTCTTTGATTTCAGCACAAGTTGGGCTGTGCAAAAGAATATTTGGATCAGAATTATCAGGTTCATCATTCCTCTCTTCGTGGTGTTCATTAATCCCTCGATCAACATTAAACATTTCGGTGAAGTATACCCTCCACCGATCTTGTTGTTCTTCTTGAGTTGTGAGTAAATTTCCCTGTTTATCTTTTATGGGTCGGTTCTTTCGGAAACTATTCTTGGACAGCACTTTTGTGATGCGGTACATTTCTTTGCTGTCACCTTTTGATGCAGCATCTTCTGGCTTCTTCGCCATCTCATCGATCCAATTACTCTTATCTCTCTTCACACTCATTTTGACTTCTTTGTCAACGACCGTGTATTCTGCTTGCACTTTTGCTTTCTGATGTCGAGTCTTACACATATTCAACCTCTCCTTAATCATTTTCCTATGACTTATTGCCTCCCAAGTTTGTTCTGACATCCAATCCTTCTTGATAGGATTGCTCTTTCCCATGACAACTTCACTTGTATCAAGGATGATGTTCTTTCCATTACTCCAGGATGATTCAATATCAGTTTCTGATGTAACAATTCCTTAGCTCCAATTTAAATTCTTCTCTGACCTTCTCCTCCTTCGACTTCCTCACATCAAATCTCTTGCTCTGCTTTTCAAATCTCTTCTTTGCCACCATGATCATCATCTTGAACTTAGCCAGCATAAAGTGGTGATCACTGCTAGCATCAGCTTCTCTCTTATTCCGAACATCGGTGAGCGATCTTCTGAATCTCCTACTCACTGCGATGTGGTCAATTTGGTTCTCAGTGTCATGATCAGGGTAATCCACGTGATCTTATGACACCTCTTATGAGGAAACAAAGTACCTCAAATAACAAGGTCATGGCTAGCACAGAAGTTTGTGAACGTTTCCCTATTTCCATTCCTCTCCCCAAGGCCATGTACACCCATCACATGTTCTAGTCCCTCGTTGTTCTCTCCTACCTTAGCATTAAGGTCTCCCATTATTATAATCACATCTCTCTTACTGCTTTTCTTTACTGTCTCATGTAGAAGGGAGTAGAATGCTTCCTTAAGTTCTTCTTCTGATGGTTCCGTGGGTGCATAGCATTGTATAATTGTAACATTGCGAATGCGAGTCTTGAATCGTGTTGATAATATTCGCTCGGAAATGGGTTGCCAACTTATAAGGCTTTTCTTTGTATGTTCAGTAAGCAAAAGACCAACTCCATCTCTGCGTTCCGCATTCTCCTCGCTCCTCCCAGATTATATGAGGGTAAGTCCTTCATATGTTTTTATCTCACCAAAATCTGGCATCTCACTGAGCCCTAGTATATCAAGTTTATACGAGATAATTCTCTGGTCACCTGCCTCAGCCTACTACTCTCACCCAGAGTCCTCACATTCCAGAAACCTATTAGTGTCTTCCTTTTCGTGCCGAAAGTTGTCAAAATGATATCCGTCCGGTTTTCATTCTTTTCAGTTTCTTTAATAAACAATTTCAGAGAGTGCGAGTTATTAGCCCACAGCTTCCTAGTTTTCTGGTAGGGCTGCCACCTTAAGGACTGAAAACGAGCCCCCGCTGTTTTCCAATCGTACCACTGAATTACAGCTCTGCCTGGAAATAACCTACTGATGACGCTGCTGCCCACCATCATGCTGTAGTCTGTCATTTAGTCTGGTCTCTCACCCTCGACCTTACCGGCATGGGTGACCCTGCCAGGAGCCGAAGCTCCCGCCGGCATTGCTCTGGGGATCACTGAAACACACAAGCCTCCCCACCACGTCAAGGTACCAGACCATGGGGGAGCGTCAATGATAAGGGAGCCCACTTTTGCATTCTCGTGCTCCAGTAACTTTTCCTCTGCTATCAATCTTGCTCTGATCAATGAGGTGATGCCAGTCGCTCCTTTCGAGTACCCTACGAATGTCTTCAAAGTTTTGGGATGTGGTAGGTGCAAGATACTTAGTTCACGTAACTATCGATAGCCTGTCGGTGACCTAGTAGATAGAAGAACACAATTTTAATTGTAGTTTCTTGGTACTTATATTTCTTCTTTCCAAATGCTTGCATCTGTTCGAGCAAAAAAATGGCTTTGAGGCTACTTGTTGGGATTCATTTTGAATTGCAGACAGCTGCTTGTTCATGTCATATTTCTTAGTTTTATATTTCTTCAATTCGGCCCGAAGATCTTGAAGTTTTCTTCGTAGCTTGTGAATTACAGCGTCTCGCTTAGCAATTTTCTTCGTAGTACTCCGCAGTTTCTTTCGAAGAGACTTCCTAACAACTGGCCATGAAATGGGTGAAAACTGTGTCCCTATACTTCTACAATTTATGTCGTCTTCACAAATAGGGACAAAATTACTCACAGTTCCTGGAGAGTCACATTTTCTTTTGGATGAAAGAGTGTCGTCAGTTTGACACTGTCGTCGTTTTGGTGGTTTCCTAGCTGTAGTTGTCACTTGTTTGTGCTGAGGGAAGTCTGTAAATACTGAAGGTACGGATTTAGGCAGAAGAAATCTTCTAGTCGTGCTCACTCTGTAATTGTCTTCTCTGTAATACCTACTACAAACAGCTGAGCTTTTAGAAGGAGTCCACACACTACGGTACCTGGCTTATCACCTCGTCGAGAAACAGCTCTAATCCACTCATTTCTTAATTCCTGATTGATAGGAAACGAGTGAAATGAAACTGATTTGCATATTCCCTGCCGGGACGTACAAAACGGAACACAGAAGTAAACCATTTAAAAAATACTCATGTAAACAACCACTATTTGCAGGGTCACTATTGAGTTAAACTGGCGCGAATGCTGGAACAAGGGTGTCACAAAGCTATCCTAGTGGTCACAGGCGAAACTTCATGAAGATTCATTTTTAGCGCAAAACAGCTTGCATTTCACGGCCTTGTATATAGCGCAGGCAACGGTTGCTTCTATGACGGACCTTAGTTGGTTTTCATTTGAAGTGGGTTCCATGTAACATGTAGGCAAAACTATGTAGAGCCCTGCGCGGATAAACAAAACGTTATCCGCATCCGCCCCGCATCCGCACGGCTGTTATCCGCATCCGCCCCGCATCCGCACGGCTGTTATCCGCATCCGCCCCGCATCCGCACGGCTGTTATCCGCATCCGTCCCGCATCCGCACGGCTGTTATCCGCATCCGCCCCGCATCCGCACGGCTGTTATCCGCATCCGCCCCGCATCCGCACGGCTGTTATCCGCATCCGCCCCGCATCCGCACGGCTGTTATCCGCATCCGCCCCGCATCCGCACGACTGTTATCCACACGTTTGTTATCCGAATCTACTGGCGTTACAATAATATTTTCAATGTGTTGCTTTATACTTTATCTCTTAGACATTTGAACAGAGAGTCGTTTCCTTAAGCTATGTATGCCATGTGCTATCTTTAAAATTAATGTTACACAGCCAGAATTGCAACCCCTTTCAGTTCGGAGTGTTGACTATCCTTAATAACATAATTTGAATGGAATTAGCGTAAATCATCATCTTACATTTGTCATGAAAAAAAAAATAACGAAAAAAAAAGTCATAAACATCCGTGCCCTCGTAAGGGAGAGTGGGGGAATTGTCCGCACTTAAGCAAGAATCGGTCTTGTGATGGTCTCATAATAGATCACACAGCTGCAGTAATGAATAAGGGAGCCTTAGTAATCCTATATTCGATGTGCAGAAACAAATTTAATTCAAAAATAAATTTTGTGGATTATAATCCAAAGTCTCGCAAATATGCATTTGGGCACGATTACCTACCCTGCAGGGTAATCATGCGCATGGGTTGGGGAATTGTGCACATGGGATGAAAGTTGGAAAGCCAAAATAATACAATGCGAATTGGCTGAAACTTGCATTGTGCATTATTATTAGAATATTACAATGCTTTTTACAATAGTATAACAATGCAATGATATTAAAATTCTGCAGTTTTGTAAATTTGAATAAAATATCTTCGTTTCGTCAGCATTAAAGGAGGCAATCCAATTTAGGCTTGTTTTTTCAGGTTGTCTCAACGTTTATGCAGGTTTTCTCTTCAAGAACCCATACAACCATTCTTTGCCTGCTAGATCTTTAACTTTATTGAAATTATGGGGAATCTTATTCTCCTCTGCAAACTTGAACGCAAACCGTCTGACAAGCTTGGTGGGCGTTAAGTCGTAAAATAATTTTGCCAATGTCAAAAAGGGTTCGGATAATTGTGACTCCATTTCGTTGAAAAAAAAAACAGGTTTACGGCCCAGACGAGGTAGAACAAGCCTTTCTTGCAGCAACTGCTTTCGTATGGTTGACTCGGAAAAGTTAAAACGTCTCCCCACTTCCCTTATTTTCCTCCCATCATCCCTAATTGCACATAGAGCTTTCTGCATATTTTCTGCTGGGTAGGAGTTTTTCTCCGTTTTCCGCGTATAATTTCTTGGCATATGGAGAACAAACACGAAATATTTTGCCATTAATTTCGCGTTGTATTTACTTGTATCGTATGTTCTGCGCACCATTACCCCTCTCTGCTTTTAAAACGTAACTTACTGAATCCCTGTAAACTAATCTATTATATTGAAAAATAAATACCTGCAAAAACACTGTAAAACTGGCATTTAAAACTGCATTTAATTTTAAATAATTGAATCACAACTGTAGGCTTACCTTCTTATTTGCTGGCTACAGAAAATAACATGCAACGTGTCAAGTTTCTTCACCCAAGCCTCACGGCTATCACATAGCAACTGGCATCATGATGACTGTCCCTATCTGATAGGTACGATGACAGCTTAAGGGTAGCATGGGCAGCAGGGAACTGAGTTGCTAGTTGTACCATCAACTCGAAAAACATAAGTGCGCACAATTACCCAACTTTCCCCATGATATTCATCAAGTTCGGACTGTATTCTAAAAACTATCCGCAAATTTACTCCAAACATTATCCGCAGCTTATCCGCTATCCGCACAGCCATACAAACTATATCCGCATGGCGAAAAATGTTGCGGATATCCGCGGGTTTATCCGCGGATATCCGCATCCGCGCAGGGCTTTAACTATAGTCTTGTGCTTCCAGAAACTCGCAGCACCCTCTTTCTGCCAACATCTTAATATTCGTGCAGTAACTTGAGTTTACAATTACGTTGATAGGTTTGTAATGTAATTTAGCGTCGGTCAATTATATTTATTTCGCGTGCCCCACCACATTGTGCTCAGGTTTGTGTGTAGCCTACTCAGAGAAACCAATTATAGGTTGCTTCATTTCACTGCTCCACAAGCTGGCACCAGTAATTCCTCATTCTATTAATATTTCACTCGATATTATACCCTAACTCATATCTTATAATGTCGAGCCTCATTGTCGAATACGTTTGTTGTTCACTTCTTCTTCTCACTGTGCGCTTGGAGGGTTATATTTGGATTACCAGTAGCCTAACTTCAATTCGGTGTTCTGAAATTACCTCATTTCATGTGTTATGTATGATAATGATTTGTGTGTTCTAGTTTCCTAAAAATTATGGACCAGCAACCATTAATTAAGAGTGAGCCGGATGATTTCCTTAATATTGTGAGTATATTTAATTCATATATCGTGTAACATGATGTGCATGACGAGCTTGCTACCAAATAGTAGGCTAACCAGTATGTTCTTCTTTTTATTGTTACACGTAACTTATAACTGTTATGCTGTCGGTATGTTTCATGTTGGTCATACTTGTATAATTCTTTCTAGGAGTCAAAAGACCAATTACCCACTTCTAACCTGCTGGATGAATCTTGTGATATATTTGAATACGAAAACACGGCGGTCAAAGTGGAACATCAAATAGAGGTGATCATAGATTCTTTATTTCTTTTCTAATAGGCGGCTTTGGTGGCGTAGTTGGTAGCATGCTGAGCTTCTATGCCCAAGATTGCGGGTTCAAACCCGGCCGAAGTAGTTGGATTTTTTAAGAGCGTTATAAATCCCTCAGCATGCCTTCCTTCGGAGGGGAAGTAAAGCCAGCGGTCAAATGTCATAGATTTATGGCATGATAAAGAACCTTCCACTAATTACACTTGTGTGAAGCTAAATTATAAGTTTAATTTGACTAACGCTCTTAGGTTCCATCTTTTGTCAACAGGAGCCGACTGTGGGGGCATCTAGTAACGAAGTTCAGAACTAGTTGGTCGTTTGTGGTAGCGTTGGTAGTAAATGAGGGAACTACTCGGATATTCAATGTCTGCAGTCCTTATTTGAATTGAAAACAGATAACACACACTAATACAGCCATCACAATTAACACCGGTTATCAGACAGATTCTACACACACCCAAAATACACGGGGCTACATGGCCGCGTTGTCGCAGCCCCTTAACTGAGGAATCAATCATCTCTTATAATTAATTTATTTATTTATCGTATATTTTTTTTTTTTTTTAAGCCTCCGTGGCTAAGGCGGCAGCACGCCGGCCTCTCACCGCTGGGTCCGTGGTTCAAATCCTGGTCACTCCATGTGTGATCTGTGCTAGACAAAACGGAGGCAGACAGGTTTTTCTCCGGATACTCCGGTCTTCCCTGTCAAAATTTCATTCCAGCAACACTCTCCACTATCATTTCATTTCATCTGTCATTCATTTAATCATTCCTCGAGAGGAGTGCGACAGGCTTCGCAGCCGGCACGGTTCATATCCCCGCCACTAGATGGGGGCTTCATTCATTCCATCCCTGGCCTGGTCGGAGACTGGAAGCAGGCTGTGGATTTTCATCATATAACTTTTAGTGTCAGGAGTATCCGAGGACATGTTCGGCTTGCCAGAGGATATAGCTGCTTCAAGCGGACATCCATAGGGTGAGCTACAAGTTGCGTTCAGTTTCAAGTAGTTCCAACTTTCGCTATCAGGTGTTACTGATACCTAGTGGTGAACGTTGGAACTTTGATAGAGCGTTCCAACGAAATATAACCTAGATATTTAGCTTCACACAAGTTTAGTCTATGGAAGGAACTTCTACATGTCATAAATCTATGACATGGGACCGCCCGCCTTACTTCCCCTCCGAAGAAAGGCATACTGAGCGTTTTTAACGCTCTTAAAAAATATGACTACTTCAGCCAGGTTCGAACCCGCGATCTTGGGAATAGAAGCTCAGCATGCTACCAACTACGCCACCGAATCCGCTAAAGCTCTGCGCAGTGTATTGTTCCGTAAGCTGGCAACTGTGAATACTTATCACTTTCTGCAAATTGTGTCTTGTTATGTTTTCTGAACGATAAATATCTAGCTGCCTCCCTTGCCGGCATTAGCAAGCACTGGGCCAGTAGCTGAATTGAAGGTGTAAAATCACTTCTGGAATGGGTTCAGTTGTCCATGATTGTCTTCATGGTGTCTTTAGACACTATTGATAATACCTTTAAAATTGCCCCATAGTTCAGGACGAAACACACGCGAATGTTGAGGTAGGGTGAACATTTGTATGAAAATAATTGTCCCTGCTAAAATCTATTCTAGCCCGTGAGACGTAAAACAGCGCATCGGGCTTCAACTGGAAATCTACATTATGAGGCCGGTATCCGAACACTCACTCACATGAAAACGAATGTTGGGTTGACCTCCACTGCTTCACATGGCCAACAACTTGGTATTGACACACACTTGATGACAGCCACCAATGTTGCACACATGCTGTTAATTTGATGGCGAGGGTTTTTCGGTTCTTCTCGGAGCATTGTACGGAGGAGAAAGAGGAATGTGGGTTGTTTTTGACTGACATGAATTCATCTTGAAAGACACCCCAGATATGGTCTATGGCACTGTGTCTCAGCCTTCATTGGACCTTGGTCGGCAATTTCATTTAGAATAAATCTCTAGCCCTTGTCTATAAAAATATTCATGTTCGGTTCTCTATTTTTGTGCATTGCGTAATCTTGGTAACGCCAATTGGTCATATATTAAGAATTACAAGTGAATTGTAATGCATTGAAATTTCTAGTAGCTGCCACTGTTTTTTACGAATAAACATAGAATTCTTTCTCGTTCTTGTTTTATTTCTCTCTGCCTCAAGCATCTTTGAATTAAACTGGTCTCAAGAGGGTAAAGCAGTCACGATATTTATCAAAGAAGCTTGTCCTCATTAACGTTCTATGGTAACTCAATGTAACTGCATCTACGTCGTGAAGTCACAACATACACACACGATGCTAGTAACAATATGCCAGCCCTACGTTTCTCGAGTGTATACGAACTGATATGCTTTCTGAAGTAAACTCCACAAAATCTGTCAGGTTGATATAACAAAGGTATTGATGTGGTTTTCAATTACCTGTTGGTATGTTATTTTATTCCTTGATTTCTTCAGTGCAAATCATCTGTAAAATATTATTCCACTTACGCAAAGGATCATATTTGTAAAACAAGTCATTTCATTGCAGAATGAAACAGACCTTCACACGGACATTAAGATTGAGGAGTCTTCTATTCCTGAGCTCATTCCTTGCGTTAAAACTGAAACACCATCTCCTGATCTGAATGAGGTAAGTATCATTACGCCTCTTTACAAGACATCTCCTCATCACCTAATAGCATTTCAATATAAAGAGTGGTTAATACAATTGTGTTGATGACAAAACTGCTTGGTTGTAATTTGTACTGCCAGCTCAATCCATTTTGATTGAAGGACAGTGAATTGAAACTTCAGTCCCATGCGATACTTCTACCCGCGACCGGCGCCTTTGTGCGATGTTGCTCTGATCACTGAGCTACTGGGGGATGCATCTTTATGTCATTTAGAAACGTACATTATGTGAAGCTAGCATGTGTTTGGCACAATCACGTTTTACTAGTTACCCATTAAGTGCTCCCATACACCAGCTGACACATAATTCTTGTAGTTACCAGCATAATATATCAACAATATTGATGTTCTATACTCTACAATAGACTCCCTCTAGCATTTAATTTAATTGAGGATTATAACCACTTATCAGTATAATGTTCATCACTAGCAGTAAGATTTGATGCACTGTACGAAAGTCGTTAAGCGTATTGTCTTCAATTAAGCAGAGCAGTGCTGTAGAATTACATGGTGTGTTACGTGTGTAAACGTATAAGGTAGTAGTACAGAAATAAATTATTGCATCTTATCCCCAGGATGAGAAAGAAGAAATCGAAGAACGCGAAGGTGATGGAAGTGGGAATCCATTAAATGAGTAAGTGTTCAACATACATAAAATATTATCTTCCACTTTAAGGGTGGATAGCTGTAAGTTTTGGACTTTTAAAAGTTCTTTTGGTAATATTAGATGTGTCTCTTATTGTATGTGTCTCGTCATTGAAGTAGATATTGATATTAACTATCTATTTAGCAGTTCACAAATTATCCTTTCTCGTTCAGAGTTCTGCCTTGATGTATGAGTATTTAAGAATCGTTTGTCAGCCTGTTGATGGGAGCTATTTCTGTCTTGTAGAAATATGCTTGGAGGAAGTACACTTGTCGTAGTGATAAGAATGTGAATGAGTCTTGTAAGGAACATCCATTACTTTAAACCCCCCTCCACTGTGTCCTTAACCCCAAATGATTCTTCTTTAACCCATGCTAAAAGCGTAAATAGCTTCCTCCTGTTCCAAATTTGCAGCAAGTTAAATCGAATATGTTCTTACTTTTTCACAAGACCAGCTTACCCAGTGTGGGTAGACAAGACTTGTAGACAGGGGAGCATTGGATAAACAGGTCCTGTAGAGTAGTACAATGTAGTCTAATACATGCATAAAGTCTAGCATGTGCTTTAGGTACTGTAAAACCAAAACAATTATCACTTTATGCAAGTACTTTAAATATTGTATTATAGTATAAGTCAAGACAACTATCCCTTGATACATGTGCTTTAAATATTGTATTATATTATAGGTCAAGACAACTATCACTAGACACATGTGCTTTAAATATTGTATTATAGTATAGGTCAAGACAACTATCACTAGATACATGTGCTTTAAATATTGTATTATAGTATAGGTCAAGACAACTATCACTAAACAGTGTATTACAGTGTAGCCTTATACTAGTGAGAGTAAGTGGCAGGAGAAAGCCGACTAGGCATGTATTGCAATATAGACTTTTAATGCAATATAATAAACTTACTAGGTTATTTAGTTGACATATTTTTTAAAGAAGGAAACGACTTTGAGACGGTATTCCTATGTCAATCCAGAACTTAAAACAGAAAATGAAATGATAAAACAAGTTCACACCCTAAAAATAAACCGAATACTAATGAAACATCAAAACAAAGTACCGGTAGGGGATATTTATAACGATCCCCCCAAGAGAGGAAATTATTTGCGGTTAAATTCGTAAATAAAGACACAAAAGAATAACGAATATTTTCAAGAAACAAGGACTCAATATAGCATTTGGAATGAATGAACAACACACTCGGTAAGCACATACATAACAGCAACCTAACGGAGATAAACCCACATTGAAAGTCTGGTGGGTATTTGTTCACATACAAAGAAGGAGGATGTAAAGGTAGCTACGTAGGTCAAGGTGCAAGACAGTTTGCAACATGATATAAAGAACACAAAATATAATAAAAGACAACGACCACTCTGCAATTTGTGAAGACACACATGACAATACCCATCGTTTCACCAACATAGAAACTGATCCAAAGATTTTACCCCACATTTCAAAGGGCAGAGCTCTTCTGATTAAAAAACCATTGTAGCCAAGGAAGATAATCCCGAGAATCTAAACGAACACATGATTCTAGAAAGATCCCCACTATTCGTACCACTAAATAACGTAAGTCCACAGTCACAAAGATCAGATGAGGTAATGAATGCATATGGGAAGGAATAATTAGGGAAGCATATATTTAAAAAAGGATGCACCCTATGCCAATTCTCAACAAACCAAGGCAGGCAGTTCTGTAGGGTCCTATCTCACCTTTAAAACCGCTTGCAAGCACATATGGATTTTATCTATGCTGTGACAGGTGAATTAAATGGCTTACAGTAGTGATGAGAAAGTTCCAGAATCAATAACATAAGCTTCATTGTAAAGTCATTCCAGACTGATATATTTTCCACATTCTTTTATAGCAGTAGTTACAACTTCAGTCAATTGATAGAGTGGAAGGAGACGTGACACATGTTACAAGGAGCAAGGATATGCATCAAAACATGGCAGACACTCAGCGGTTGGCGAACACAGGAAACATAATGAATACATCAACCTCGGAAGATATATAAGATTTATCCGTATGAGGTAGGGCTTAAGACAGCAAGGAATCGATGAAAATACATTTGCCTAGAATAATGACCCGTCAAGGAAGGATCACCTTTATTTTTCTTATTAGAAACATGACAGCAAGACGTTATGCTTCTGTGTACTAGTGGGTATAGTTGGGAAGAAGGAATAGGAGAAGTAGCACACAAGGAAAATGTCATTTGTATTTTTCGCAAACTACCAAAATATAAATTGGGCAGTGTTATGGAGTCCTTATCCTGATTTTGAGACTGGATATTGGATTTCATATGACCACAGGACAGTATTATTAAGACATGGATTTGTTTCTTGGATGAAGAGCAGATATAAGTGCTTAGAGAGAACTACAAGACTATTTTCAATAAATAGTAATTCATTGGAATCAGCAGCACTTGGGCTCAAAATGGTTTTGTATTTGTACTTGCAATATTACTGTAGACGCAGCGAGAAATGTAGTATACAAGTTTTAGCATTATTTCATGGTCCGCCCTGAATCCTTTGTCCTTAAGACAGGATTTTATCCCTTGTATTTCCGAGGTGAAACGTTCCCATCTCCACTTTCAAGTCAAGGTACTGTATAGCAAACATGCATCTCATACAGTTTTTAGTAACGAACCCGCTATCTACGGTCTCTTTATTAAATTAAAGAATAATACAAAGCCAATACAATATTCATTTTAACTATGTATCGGACTTTTTTGACCGACAAAAATCATACTTTCAACAAGTAGTTCCGTGAAGAACTATACAGCCTATTTTCATATATCCTACTCATGTTCATTGCCTCTATCAACATACAAAATTTCAGTTTGATTGTTGTGATAGGTTCGTAGATATTGAGAACTATCTAAATATTTCAGATGGTCCCCAGGTTGGATTTTAATTTAAGTACTATTAGATGAAGATTATTGTGTACATGTGGTATTCAGACTTCAATCGCATGACTAGGACACATGAAGTAAAAACGAGATTTTAAAATTTCCCACAGCTGCCATCTTGTGGTTATGAAAACAATTGAAATTAATTAGATGCCAGTGGATTAACATCTGTATAAGCATTCAATGTGCAAATTGTCACTGCACTCGGATGGTTAAATCGCGAGTAACGTCCATTTAATTTTTTATACTTCGCGTCGCCTCCATGTTCGATTTGTGCTCATCAGGTTACCGAAAGTCATGTAGGTGAACTTATGTTCATTGCCTCTATGAACATAAAAAAATCAGTTTGATTTCTGTATAAGATTCGTAGATATTGAGAAACGTCAACATATTTCGGATGCTCGCCATTTTGGATTGTAATATGCATAGACCATAGAGTTATGTACCATTAAATGAAAATTATTGCGTAGCTTCATTATTCAAACTTTCACTTCCGACACAAGAAATAAAAACTTAATTTTAAAATTTCGCCCAGCCGCCATCTTGAGGTTATTTAAACAATTGAACTAAATTAGATGCCAGTGCATTACAATATGCATAATCATTTACTGTACCGTATTTCACTGCGCTCAGAGGGTTAAGTCACGAGAAAGGTCTTTTAAAATGTTTCAAATTCGCTTGGCCGCCATGTTCGTTTTGTACTTTACAGGTTTTTGAAAGTTACATAGATAAACTTTTAGCAGTGCCCTTTATCGCCGTACAAAATTTCAGGGTGATATCATAAATAGTTTCGGAGATATTGATTGCCAGTGAAATATTTCGCACAGCCGCCATTTTGAGGTTATGTAAACAATTGAACTAAATTAGACGCCAGTGCATTACAATGTGTATAAACATTTGCTGTACAATGTTTTATTACGTTTGGAGGGTTAAATCGCGCGAGAAAAGTCTATTTAAAAGTCTCTCCTTCGCTGGGCCATCATGTTGGTTTTGTAGTTACCAGGTTTTTGAAAGTCTCATAGGTGAACTTCTAGTAGTTCCCTTTATCACCGTACACAATTTCAGGGAGATATCGGTAATAGTTTCGGAGATACTGAATGCTGGTGAAATATTTCGCACAGCCGCCATGTTGGATTGGTGAGGCACAATAAAATTTGAAGGGCACGGATGGGGTCGGCCGGAATGGTGCTATGATCTTACCGGGTTTCATTGAATTTGCTCCAGCCGTTTAGAATTTTTTAGGGGGACACACACACACACCATCACACACACACGCACACACACGCACACACAGACTCACGGACAAAAGGTGATCTCATAAGCCTCCGTGGATCAGTCATAGCAGGAGACTTTAACTGTCGTGTAGATAAGGAATGTACAAAAAGTAAAATGGTTGTAGATTTTCTGGAGGCAGAAGGTTTCTATCTATGAAACCGCAGGACAACACCAACATATATGTCATAACGGTATGAGCTCAGTGGATTTAATCGTTGCGAAGACATATGTTTCGACAATTAATATCAAGACACTTTCCTCAAATTCTGTGATACCATTAAGGAAGCACCTACCAGTCGTTGCTAAAATTAAAGTAAATATTGCACCACCAGAAAGAAACATAAGGAACCCTGAAATAATCAAACGCTCTCTCGACATCAACTACCCAGAAGAAACTTTAATGACTTCAAAAAACCGCATCCTAGATTCGTTGAGATAAGGAGAAATAGATGCTGCAGCATTCAGTCTTGAAAAGATTATAAAGGAGTCCCAATTTAGGATGCCTCCAACAGAAAGAAAATCTCAACCATGGTTTGATGCATACTGTTTTTCGGTAAGGAAAGACGTCCTAAATTTGCTTCATATTGTTCGATACTATAAAACAGAAGAAAACCTCAAGAGATACAGCGCCCTAAGACGATCCTACAAAAATCCTTATGGAAAAAAGAGCAGCTTGGTTGGAAGAGGAAGGGAATAAACTAGTGAAGAGAGCAATGGACAATCATTTTCTAGCACTACAGCTCAGAACCCTGAAGTTCTTGCGGACTATCAGTATGGACGCTTGGGAAAGGCATTTCCAGAAGATTATCAATACTGGTCACTCTTGTAGGGTAACGACTCTTCATGGACAAGCTGATTTCCCTCCAATTACTGAGGTGGAGGGTGTGAAAGTTATACTCAGTCTTAAAGCTAGCAAGTCCCCTGGGCCTGATAAAATTTTTAATGAACACTTGACAGAGGCTTTGCCTTACTTTCGTGACATATTGCCTACACTTTTCAATAAGTGTCTTGAAACCTGTACAATACCGTCATCCGGGAGAACGTCATTTATCAAACTACTTCATAGAGGGAAAGGAAGTGCAGACTCTCCGGATTCATATAGCGGAATAGCGCTCGAGAACACAATATTCAAAGTATTCACAAGAATTCTGACGGACAGATTGACAGAACAAGTTTCTGACTAAATCCCAGACCAACAGTTTGGTTTTCAGAAAGGTAAATCAACTCTACAGACAATTGGAAACCTACTGTCAGATATTGTTGAGGCACTTCGTCACCATAGAGGTAAATTTCACGCCATCATTGTGGATTTTAAGAAGGCCTTCGACCTGTTAAGTCGACAGGACATAGTTGAGAAACTTCGGACTATGCTCGGTGAATCTGATTATGTGGCACTGATAATAACCAACATTCTACATAACAATACCGTGTTGATCTCCGATGGCCTTAAGTTCTCAAAGCCTATTGAGCAGATAAATGGTGTCCTACAGGATGACCCAATCAGTCCATTGCTGTTCATTCTCTCAACTGCTGATATCACGGGTATCCTCGAGTCTTTGGAAGAGAAGATATCTCTTTATATATACGCAGATGATGTAGTAATTGGAGCACAGAGTTTGGAAGTTCTGCAGGAATGTATGGATCGTCTGCTTCTCTGGGCCGAGAGGTACAAATTACAGATCAACGAGAATAAATCAGCCCACATGGTCTTCCGTAAGGGAGGAATGATTTCGAATAGAGATAAATTTATTAGAGACCAGGAGATTTACCAATAACAACCGTCAACAATTTTAACTATTTAGGGTTAATTTTCCAGACGACAGGAACTTCTTTCACAATGCATGTGAGAAAGAGAGCGACTGCCTGACTAATAGCTACGGTATGAACAACATACAGCATTTAAGTAAACTATCTTTAGTTACTGCTATGAAGCTCTTTGTTTCCACACTGACACCTATTTTAACCTATGGTCTGGAACTGATCTGGCCTCATCTGACCAAAACCAACTTAAAGGAAATAGAGCAAGTAAAGTCTATCTTCCTAAAGAAAGCATTGTGTGTATCGAAATTTACTCCGTCCCGGCTAATGTATGAGCTGTCTGCAGAGCCATTCTGTATTGAGCAAAACAGATTACAAATGCAGCTTCCATCTAGCGCTGCCTATCAGGAACTTCTTGCGGAATTTCATTTAAAAAAGAAAGTAATATGGTTGGACTTCTATGGGACAGAAGTGATGCTATCGTCTGACTGGAAGAGAGCAGACTACGATTTACGACACACTGTGACGCGTTTCGAAGTCCATGGATTTCACTTCAGGATATGCAGAAGAAAAGACTTTCAAACTCCAAATGCAGCCACATGCATATGTGAATTGTGTACCGAGCCCTGTGACCGATATCATGCGGCATACTGTAAAAGAAGATTGACTTCCCTGACGCAATTTTGTAGCGAATGACAGTTCCTGCATTGTATTATTTTACTTTTTCAATGGCCATTGGCTGCATTAAAACTATTATTATTATAAGCCTATTTTTTATAAAATGAAAATAGGCTAAAAATGGTAACGTTTCGTCATCGTCGTTATTTTTGAGTCACACCATAAGTTACATGGTTTTTTACACCGAGGAATTAAAGTCACGAAATTACAACAGTAGCTGATGATAAACATTATTGTAAAGATGGTTTCGAAATGGGACCACCTTTACTTCTCATGATTCAGAATATACCACTAAACATGCACCCATTTACGATTTCAGCAACGAGCTTGGTCTCTGCGTTCTCCTTATGAAATGAAGAAATGCGAAGACAAACATTTTAGAAGTGGACGGAAGTCGAAAGTATAGTATGACCCATTTATTACTTATATGGTCTGGGATGGGGTATCCAGCCTCGATATATTTATTGGGAACCTGCAGAATGCTGTGGTGGGATGAGAAGCGGGAAGAAATTTGCCACTCTACCGCTCGTAAACTAAAGTCTTGTACTTATAATTGAAAGGCCTCTGGTGTGAGATTACATTTTCCGTAAGCCTATGTGTGAATAAAAAGGTCTCATCGCGAGATTAATTTCTCTGTAAGCCTGTGTGTGTGTTAACTCCGCCTCTAGGGTTATGCCTTAGTGCCGTCTGAAGCCCGGGTAAAGGTAGAGGGGCACAAAAGCTTTTACGCTATTTAATTTAACTGACTTTGTAATCCTGAGCTAGTTGTGCGTGGCAGTCATCTTGCACAGTAGCCCCTGTGCTAGCTTTACCTTACTCTCTATAAGACTAGCATGGGGTTGTTGCGTGTGCCCCATGTACATTGGGTTTACGCCTTAGCCCATGGCTCAGCTTTGGAGGTTAGTTTAGGTTAGGTAGACTAGATTCACACGCCATTTATATAAGTGTTTGCGCGCGGTAGCCATTTTGGGTTGTAGTCCTGTGCTCAAAATAATAAATTAAATATTAAAATAAAACATTTTAGAAACAGAAAAACTGAATTTTTAAAATTGTATACTAAACTTGTGCTATTTTGGCATGAATCTAAATCTAAAAATTATAATAAATAAAAATAAATGAATTATAATGTTAAACAATTAAATGAAAGAAATTAAATAAACACATAAATAGTAATAATAATAATAATAATAATAATAATAATAATAATATCTAATTAATAAAAGTTGAATAATGAAATTATAAATATATATGGAATAATTAATACATTAAATAAATAAATAATAAATAAATAATTTATAATTCAGAGTCAATAACAATCAAATAATTATTTGAATAGCCCGCCATATAAGAGTTCAGCTGCGCGAGGCAGCCGTCTTGCGCATTAGCCCCTGGCCAAGGATAGGTTTATTTACTCTACTATAATTTCCTCCTATAGATCACAAACTCATGAAAACATCATCAATTAACTGTCGTGAGCATAGACGAGTGACGTAACGGTCTTACAATAAATTCCAGCGATCAGCTGTGACCTCAATTTGTATCATAACTTAGCATTGAATGGGAACAATCTGTCGTGCGCCTAAAAGAAAAACTGCAGTAGTCTCGCTAGAAGAATCACTATGAATGCTTGGTTATATCAGCTCGTAACACGTGGCTTAACCTTGAGTCAACAGGCCACACACCTCCTCTTGAATGACAATGTTCATGGCGTGGCATCGCTTTTTCAAATCAGAATGCATTATTATATCTTGAGCTTACAAAACGACAGTCCTATCTGTAGCTCATACGACTTAAATATACACATATTTACAGGTTCGTTAACACTAGAGCTAGTCTCAAACTAAGCTCATCAGAAAATCTGAAGTTGAAGTCAAAGAAGATAAAACGACAGATATATCAGTGCACACCAAGTGCTTTGGAATATGTGAAGTACTGTTAGCACCATCGTGCTTCGTTCCAAAGGCCTCATATACCTCTTCTAATACAATTACAACTCGTAGTATGTTTCGAAAACGTTCAGTGTCCTCCTTGACACAAAAATAAACTTACAAATAGCACCTACACCTTTTGTGTTGAAAACTGTTACCTTATTGTAGCGAAAACGAATACATGGCGTCTGAAGTCTAATGCAGGAATCCTGCTGATTCCAAGCACTGGAATAAAGTGACATCAGAGCTTACCTCCGCCAAACGATACGATGATAATTATGGGTGTTCAATGAGTGGGTGAATGCCTCGGCATTCCATAACCAAAATTAAGCATATTTTCATCCTCATTATGTGGAATTGACCTCTAGCATCCCCTCACAGGGTAGTTTACTCCATCTCGACAATCATGTAAAGGTCTACCTTGTAGACTCGAAATGTAGCTTGCAAGGGCTGTAGGATTTTTAGGTGCTTCCTAAGATTACATCGATGGTCGATAATTGGCGCGTGGCATAGTCGCGCCACAGAGTGTCACAAAATTTAGTGATCGGAGCCAGGCTGTCCCAAAAATCTTAAAACAGTGAATATTTGAATAAGTCTAAACAGGTCCTACCTAAATGGTTGCTATTGAGTGCGGTTTTACAACTAGGCCTACTTAACCGAATCAGAAACCTTAACAAATTGAAATTGTTGAACTCACATGGTCGGCGAGCTTGATCTCATGTTATCTTGGGGTTAGGATCGTCTCCAAGTCCTGCCTTTGATAGTTTACCTCCTTCCGATCCATCGCTTCTTTTTCCTCCTCATTATGTGGAATTGACTTCTAGCATCCCCTCACAGGGTAGTTTACTCCATCTCAACAATCAAGTAAAGGTCAGTAATCTGTGCGTCCACGCGGTTGTTGGGTAGTTGAAAATCGTGGCACTGAATTTACCATTATTGTACACAAAATAACCAATCACTGGCTTTAAACTATTGCAGACTTGTGACAAAAATGATTCTTAAGTCTGCCACTGGCGTTATTTAACACACGGGTGGTGTTCTGCTCACAGAAGCTAGTACTTTCATAAAAAATCGCAGACAATCGTTGCGATCGTCTTGTAATAATTATTTCTAAAAATGTTCCAGTCCAGTCCGTAGGCTGATTTGGCTCAAAATAGCCTTAATAAACACTTCGTAACGTTTTACGATATGTTACAATACCTCCTGTCTTGCCATGCGAAAATCGTACAATGTGGTTGTACAAGTTCCAATATGCTGATGGAAATACACTGTTTTACCAAAAGTCGTTCCTCCTTTGCACGTCAAACTTGTTCGTAGGAAGTAATAATCCAACCGTAGCACTTTTGTAATTAAACTGTTCACAGTCAAGTAACTTTTCAACATAGATTTTCAATTCACATGGTACTTCGTCGTCCTAAAAGCACGTCTGCACCATTCCCAAGCAGACACGGTTGTGACGTCACTCTAGACGAGGTTCCGGGTTCGTGAAGGAGCCCATCAAGTCATGTAGCGACTAATTAAACATGATTTTCATAATTGCGAGGAAAGATTGGGATCAGATATTGCCATAAATCCACGAATTTCAGAGTAATGTAACGGGATATTCATAATTACATTAATAAATTCGTAGAATTCCATATTAAAGACATAAAATCACTTCCTCCCACCCAAAAAGTTAGAATGCATTACTGGAATCAAAATAAGGAAATGAACTAACTCAAAGCTCTTGGGGTGCGTTCTTGCCGTCGTTGGGGGAGTACCAACTTATGCTCATTCAAGTGATCACCAACATGAGCCTTTCGGGCTCAATATTCTTTATCGATAGTACCAACCATTGACAAAAGGGGGATAAATGGAGTTTTGAGAGAGAAGATATCATACCTCCCTTAAGAGACACAATATAAAACAGTTTAAGAAGGTCAATAGTCCTCTAAACGTACCTGAAACCTTTGTAGATATATATAAATCTCATATTCATAATTAATATGGTGATGTATCTAGTTATGGGCGTCACTTTTTACTCTCCATGTTGACAAGAAAGCTCTAGGAAAAAAGAAGGAAAGAAGAAGGAACTATGAACATTCAAAGAAAGAAAGAAAGAAAGAAAGAAAGAAAGAAAGGTAAAAGGTATGACACTATAATATGTGTTCGTAGTTGAAGCCAAGTTCTAATAATGTTCGTTGGTCCTAAATGTGCGTTGTCACCACACACTTCCCCCATATAAACATTGACAGAGTCTATGAATCTACGAGGAAAGTGAACCTTCCGTCCCGATTTTGTGAATTTCAATTTATCGCCGGGTAGAGGAATCGTGGTAGATGGGAACGTTGCACTCGACTTGTTTGCCTCAGCTGATCCAGAAGATGTTGAGGGTTGTATGAAGGCTGGTTTCAGGCGATCAATCGAGATTCGTTTAACTTTTCCTTTGACCTCGACTTCTTCACTTTGTAAGGGTCTGTGTACACTGGCTGCAGTGGTGCTGGTGTAGCGTTCTGATATACAAACACATGGGAGCATGTTGTAAGATCCTTGGAGACAAAAACGTTTCTGTTCCCGTGTTTAGATGTAGGAACAGGTTTCAGCAAGCGGATTGCCTCCTGGAGACGTCTCGCGAAATCATGTTGGGTGATGTTAGGGGTCTCGTAGAGAAATTCGCCTGGAAGTCGGATGGTTGTGTCATAGACTGGCTCTGCAGGTGAACATCCTGTCTTCTTTGACTGCGGTATGAATACCTAAGAGGGCTATTGGAAGTGATTGATTCCACCCATGAATGTGATTTGAGCAGGTGATGACGTTTAAGGGCAGCTTTCAATGTCCTGTGTTGGCGTTCTATAAGTCCATTTTCCTGAGGGTGGTAGGCTGTAGTGGTGTTGCTCTGCGAACCTAAATACTTGGCAATTATCTTGAAAAGGTTGCTCTCGAATTGCCGACCTTGGTCTGTTTTGATACGGGCTGGTATACCAAATCTGGAGAACCAACACGAAATTAAGGTTCTGGTAACAGTTTCTGCTGTTTGGTCTTCTAAGGGTGATGCATCTAGCCAGCGGGAAAACCTGTCCACAACCTTTAATAGGTATCGAAATCCTCTGCAAGGTGGTAATGGACCAACAATGTCCACGTTGATTTGTGAGAACCGTTCATTAGGTATTGGAAAATGTGCTAGAGCTGATTGCGTGTGCTTATTGACCTTACATTTCTGGCATTCCAAGCACGTTCGAGCCCATACTTTACAATCTTGTCTTATGTTTGGCCAAATGAATCTTTTAGTGACCATTTGTGTTGTCGTCCGAATTCTCGGGTGAGATAAGCAGTGCATTGCTGAAAACGCTGTTTTTCGGAATTTTGGAGTTATGTAAGGACGAATGTAGCCTGTCGATATGTCGCAGTTTATTGGAGTTAGGCATATGAAGATTTGTCAACTTCAAGGTGTTACTTTTCTTGAGCACTTCTAGATCGTCGTCTTCCTTTTCGTCTGGCATGGCATCAGAATCTAGGTGTGTAGGTGAATAAATGGTGCTTATGCGTAACAGTGCATCTGCAACCACGTTTTCGGTTCCAGAGATGTACCTGATGTCTGTGGTGAACTCGGCAATATATTATAATTGTCGGGCTCACTTGGAAGGCGCCTTGTATAAGTCTTGCTGGATTGCATAAACCAAAGATTTGTGATCTGTGAATACTGTGAAATTATGTCCTTGTAATAAATACCGTAAGTGTTTGATTGAATTGTAGATAGCCTAAAGTTCACGGTCATAGGCACTGTACTTCATTTGTGTCTTGGTTAAGCTTCTGGAGAAGAAATGTAAGGGCTGCTTCACGCCCTTGACTTCTTGCTGGAGGATTGCCCCAATAGATTTGTCTGAAGCATCAGTAACCGAAGATAAGGGAGCTCGTTTTTGATGATGAGCCAATGGAGTCGCGTTGCAAAGGGCCTCTTTCACTGCAAAGAATGCATTTCTTTTTCGTCTGTCCACTCCAGTGCTTTCGTGGTGCTGTTCTTCTTATGTCTGGTTAACATGGTGGTTAGCGGTTTCTGTATATTTGCACTGTGTGGAACGAATCTGTTGTAAAAATTGTACATTTCAAGGAATCGTCTTAACGAAGTGGCTGATTGAGGTTCGGGGAAGTAATTGATGGCTTCTATTTTTGACGGAAGTGGTTTCAAACCATTTTGATTTATTAAGTAACCCAAGAACTGTATTTCTTCTACTCCAAAATTGAATTTTGCGATGTTAAGGCAGAGACCATACTCATCCAGTCTTTCAAAAACAGTCTGAAGATGACGTTCATGCGTTTCTTTGTCAGGTGAAGCCGTGAGTAAGTCATCTAAGTAAGAGAAGACGAAATCGAGTCCTACTAACACAGTGTTCATGAACCTTTGAAAGGTTTGGGCAGTATTTTTTAGTCCGAAGGTCATATATGGGAATTCAAATAGCCCAAATGGGGTGGTGGTTGCTGCTTTAGAGATGTCTGCTTCGTGGACAGGTATTTGTTGGTAAGCACGGGTCAAGTCAATGGATGAAATAATCTTTGCTACTGACAATACATGGCTGCAATCAGTGAGGAAGGTTAAGTGGGATCTATCGGGACTGTAATATTATTGAGGGCCGTATAATCACCTCAGGGTCTCCAATCACCAGACTTCTTTTTTGTGAAATGTAGGGGACTGGACCAGCTACTCTTGGAAGGTGTGCATAAGCCTTGTTTGACCATATGTTCAAATTCTTGACGAGCTGCTTTCAACTTATCAGCTGTGAGTCTTCTTGGTTTGGCAAATACAGGGGGACCTTTAGTCTCGATGTGATGTTCTATGTTGTGAATTCTAATTTTCCTATTTACTATATTGGGGCGTGTTAAGTCTGGAAATTTATTTAAGATAGATTGGTATGGGTTCCCATGTTCCACTACCCTAACCTCTTCTCCACTATTTTGTTAAGTTGTGCAATTGGGAACCAATAAAGTATTGCCATCGACTAAGGGTTTGCGCTGACTGTCGACCAGCAGGTTATAATGTGAGAGAAAATCCATTCCAATGATGGGTCTACCTACATCAGCTACGATGAAAGACCATTGGAATTCTCGGCGTAACCCAAGATCGAGCTTAAACAACTTCTGGCCATATGTTTTAATTTAAGTGTTATTGGCTGCGATGAGTTCAAGTTTACTTACAGTTTGTTTTCATCGTTCGAAGGTGGGAAAAGGGCTATCAGGAAAAGGGCTGCTGATTGCTTGTCACTAACATACAGGCGACTCAGCTGAGGCCCTTGACTCCCTGTCGCCGTGGAGAGAAGGGCAGTTTCCGAATTATCTGTCTGGGCTTGCAGTACCGTACCCATATAGCATGGCTACAGACACTTATACGCACGTTCTTCGAACTTCGAATGGTAATAACACACGCTTGGAGTAGCACGGGAATTACGGTTGTTGGACCTCTTGCCTGAATTTGATCTGTACCGGTGACGAGAAATGAGACTGTAGTTGCTTGTTTAATTGACACTTGAATGGAAAGTTCAGGTACCTGCTTCTTCAAGTCTTCCGTGCCATCTCGTTGAGACTTGACAACATTTATAGGTGCTATCTGGAAGGATGGAGTTGGTTTCAGTTCCCAAATTTGATCGGTCATGGTGGCTAGCCTTGTCAGATCGTCACTGCTCAGTGACAGTATAGTACGCATGTCGCGAGGCAGACGTTGTAACCATAATGTCTTAAGGAGCTGTTTACCAACCTTATCATTGGCTAAGAACAACATCTGGGAGGGTTTGCGACGCCCAAGCTCCAGTTCCGTTAACAGTTTCTGTGTTCTTGAAAACTGATATTAGCGGTTCCTTAATTGCTTCATATTTTGCGGTATCGGGCGGCTTAATCAGGATATCGGTCACTTGGGTTAATATTTCCGCGTCGATTGAACTCACCACTGTGTCGTATTTC
Organism: Meconema thalassinum; assembly: GCA_946902985.2. Taxonomy (NCBI): domain Eukaryota; kingdom Metazoa; phylum Arthropoda; class Insecta; order Orthoptera; family Tettigoniidae; genus Meconema; species Meconema thalassinum. The sequence continues at coordinate 29,413,605 of OX336389.2, read as the reverse complement.
GTGTGATCTCGTGTTATGTTTCTCGTACGGAACTGAGCTTCAAGTTATATAAACCATATTTTGGGGTCTGGTTTACAGAATAGTGGAAATTTAACACTTACGCGCGCTACCACTTTTTCTTGTCCGCTATTAGCTTTTTCGTTTTCATGCAACATTACGTCGGTGTCACCAATGTAGATTTATAATATTATAAAAACATAAATCTACTATTTATTACTATTTTTGTTACTTTTTATTCTCCATGTTGACAACAAAGCTCTAGGAAGAAAGAAGAAAAGAAGAAAGAACTATGAACAGTCAAATAAAGAGAGGTAAAAGATATGACACTATAATATGTGTTCGTAGTTGAAGCCAAGTTCTAATAATATTCGTTGATCTTAAATGTGCGTGTGCACTACACCTTCGTCTGAAAGAATTTTTACCGCAGATTTTTTTTGTTATTGTGAACTCCATACTCTGGAGGGCGCAGTCAGATCCGCTGTCAGCGCCTTACTCTCGTTAGTTTTACCGGCTTCTAAGTCATGTGAGAGCCATCTGTGAACTCGAATCTCTTTGGTCTCATGGCCTTCATTACCAGGTCTGGATTAGAAACATGAATGATTGCTGTGTTTTCTTTATCAGAACGTTGTAGATCCCAAACAGTGACCAGAAATGAAGCGAGATGGTAAGATGTTGGTTGTTTTGTACTGGATTAAGGAAATGAATAGAGGAGGGTGAAAAGTAATGTGGTGCCTTGTAATTTGAGCTACGTGCACGAGACAATTTGGCGTCCGAAGTTGGGTTAAGGCTTCAATAACTTTTTAAATACATGTGTGCGTCATTTTGCCAGCGAACATGGCTTCAAAATTAGTGATCTTAAGTGAGCTAAAATTGGCCTAATTTAAACGTGAACTGGAAGAGCGCAAAATGGACATGTCAGGAATGAAGTAATTTATGGTGGGCCGTTATGGACGCTGGCAGAGGCCCACATGGCCTGTATTTGAGACAACCCGTGGCACCAGTGATATAGGTAAGTTGTTGAAAGAAAGTTTTAAAATCTTAGAAGATAAATTAGAGAGCTAAGCATATAAGTTAGAAGAGAACTCGAAGAACTTGAAAGAGTAATTGAGAGAAACTTGAGAACGTTTGGAAATTAAACTAGAAGGAAATTCTGAAATCCTAGGTGGAAAAATATTGAATTTATAAATTGCTTTAAGTGTCATCTATTTCTCGATCATATGTTTATTGACAGCTTGTCTTGTTTGAAACATCTACCAGGAAATATCGCTTAGAACCAGCGAATCCTACCTCCATTTAGCACAATTACTCCATTTAAACTTCTCGTGTTCCATTATAATATGCATTCTTTTCTACACAAACAGTATATCATCGCATCTCTTAACTACCAATGTCCTTCCGACACTACCAATGCCATTATAGCTCATTGTTACTACACTCAAATATGCATATATTTTCCTCCAATACATGCGAATACTCTCTTTACTATTACTTTCAATAAACCACGTCGTAGCTGTCTACCTTTTCAACAAAACATTCCAATACAATACTCCATAATATTACCTGGTTACCAGACAACATAACTTGTATCTGGCATTTAATTTAATGTTTCATAATTTCAATAGCTTCACAATATCGTTGCCTTCCTCTACTGTCATCAATAATACATATTTTTATGTGAAATAGTTTCATTCTATGTTTCTCAAAAAAAAATCTGATATTCGAATATTTGTGAAAATTATCCTATTTATTCAAAATATTTTCCATCATGAAGACAATATTATTGTTCATTTTCATCATGTACTTCTATACAATTAGAACGTTTTTACGAGAAATGTTCTTCAATTGACTTGTCATTATGTTGACAAAATATTAGTCCTACCATTGATCAGAACATGATCGTCATCCTAACTTCATTACAGTTAAATATAACTGAATTATTGAATCAAGCAATACAAATGCCAATAAACGAAAATCTTCATCGCATAAATCTCTAATCCAAACTCAAAATAGCAAAATACAGAAAAATGTCAAAACAAGGAATAAAATCGACCATAATAAAATATCTCGACGCTCAAATAACGAACTATCTACCAATCCTGACTTATTAAATCGAAACTAGCGAAAAGTGACTACGAAACTCCAACAACAATACTAATTAAACATTAAATAGAAATCAAGGTCGAAAATGGTCCCACAGATTTTATCATAGAATTCTATCCGCAAAAAATGGGCTACTTAAGAGAATTCTTTTCTTTTATGTCGCGTGTAGATGTCTAGTAGAAGAGCATGAACTTGTTTCCATAACCCAGTTCGTTCGCCCCTACTTTCCTGGATTTTAGTTCCATCCTAGCATTCGCCATACGGCTCCAAGATGTTTCACCTGACTGTACCAAGATGTTACACCAATCCGAACTGCATCTCCTCGTCTTCGATCTTTCTCCTCGTTCGATTCCAGGTTCAGGCCCTCCACTCTGGTTCTTCTTCTCGTTCCGACCTATTCTGCTCTTCTGTTCTTCATGTCTTCTGCGTCGAATTCATTCAATCTCATCCAAGCCTTGTCCATTTTATTATCATAGATTAATGTTTATTGAAATATCGAGAAAATATCGTCACCGTTATTATAAGTTTCTCCTAATATTCTCGACTTCATCTTGTAGGTTACGTTACCCACTGCTTATTTAGCACTTCATCATCACAGCCTTTGTAATGTTAGAAAATGTCGCTCTCAATCTCGATTGTAACAACATTTTCATAATCATATCGAAGAAATATTAGTAGCAAAAATAATATTTGTTAACTTGTTCACGTTTCCAGTGCTGCTCGAAACTTATGCTCAATAACTGCACTCTGTGGCGTAGTGAAGTTTTATTTGTATTTAAACATTGCATACGTTCTTCTCCCGACAGAAATATAACTAGTCTGTTCGTTTCTGTAATTTCAATCTACGAAATGTTCGTATCACCGCTTCTGAACTGTTCCTTCATAAAGTGTGACTACTTTTCCTTGCGTTCGCTCCTCGAACAAAATTGCTTATTTCACGTATTTTCCTTCTCAATTCCTTTGATAATTTTCACTACATCTCGACACTTACACTTGTCTTAAACTGTGCTCACACGTTTGCATTGAAGCAAAGACACTTCGCGATGAGTCGCAACACTTTTTCCCCGATCACTGTAATGTATCACACAAAGCGCGCACTCGGAGACCGAGGTTCGATACGTCCTTTCCAAAGTGTTCACCGTAATCCTAGGTAACAGATTGACCGAGTTGTTCCGATACCTATTTTCCGGACTTTCAGTTTGGCTATAGAAGGGGAAGATCAACTCTCCGTGCAGTAAGGAATTTATTGACTGACATAGATGTTGTCTTAAGAAATGAGTAGGGAATATTCTTCGCAGTTTTCATAGACATTAATAAGGCTTTCTACTTACTGGATAGGGAAGTACTTATCAGAAAACTAGAGCCCTTTATAGGAAGGGAAATCTATGTTGCCATAATAATCAGAAACATACTACCTGACACGAGAGGTCATGGATGATGGCATTAAAACATCATTTGTCATAACCCAAACGAACAGTGCACTACAGGGTGACCACATGTGTCCCGTATTTTTCAATATCGTAACAGACAATGTGACAAGAATCACTCATGTGATGGATACGAAAGTCGTTGTATACTTGTATGCTGATGACATTGTCATAGGAGGATCAGTCCTGAAAGACATCGAAGATGCGATCGATAGACTCTTGGAATTGGCAATGGAAAATACGTTTACAATCATAATCAAAGACGCTCATCAAATGACGTTCCGGAAGGGAGGAAGAAATGCATTAAGGGCCAATTGTACCTAGAAGAGAAAAAATTAGCCATTAAGAATCAGTTCAAATATCTGGGCATTTGCTTTCAAACAGCACAAACCACCTACTTTTTTCTAGTTAGAGACAAAACAATAGCAGCGATTAGAGCTATGAAAGACATTCCAAAGCCCGAAAAACCTGTCCTTGACCTCTTCAATGGAACTCATTCAAATGGAAAGAATACCGGTTTTGACTTATGGAATTGAACTTCTATGGGATCAATTAAAAGTCAGTGTGGAAACTCTAGAGAATGTATAGGCCTGTTTCCTCAAGAGAACACTTGGTGTATCGAAATTCACCCGATCGAGATTCGTATATGTACTGTGCCCGATATCCCAACCGTTGATTGCGTGGCCCGACGCACCGCGATCCCAGGTTGAAATTCGAAACAACATTTACCAGAAAATATCACAAAGAGAAAACCGTGGACATTTAGACATACGCCGAGATGAAGATAAGACCAAAAAATGTGACCTCAAATGACCTCGGGGCGTGACAATGGACTGGGGTTCATGTATTACCGTCTGGCGTCATCTCCCATCCACGTTACGTTGCGAAGCCACAGAATGAATATATACAAATAAGATAAAACGTCCACATTTTATTCACCTAAGCACTAGTACAGTCAATAAAGAAAATAATTGTTCCTATCCCCCTGCACATGGAGATTGGCTATTTATGTCTTGATATGCAAAACAAAGAGAATATCAAATGAAATGAATTCTTAATCGGGACAAAATCTCCTTATGTCCTATCTTTAGATATAATCAAACTTACGGAGATCCCGCATATGGATTTGAATGGGTTAAATTTTAGTTACACTGTTGCGTTGGTCATCCATGTCTTATTATAGAGTTCATGTTTGGTTGCCTATTAAAATGCTTGCACTGTAAAAGAAAAACACAAAAATATTAATGTAATTATTCCATTAGATCTCCATCTAATTTGTGACTGGTGTATAGTGGATATTCGACTTAATTTACTAACATATTTACATCGTATTTACATATGTGAATTTTCACATCAAATTATATCAACTTTCCTCTTAACTCGAAATAGCAACTTTCCTTCAGCTTTACAATGGATTCATAATATCCTTATCTCTTTAAATATATTCATAATTCAAGCTCTGAAATTTCTCACAATGGATTAATCCTGTCCTTATTCGCACTGAATCACTTGTAATTAAATTATTCCACTGGTATAAATCTCAATGGTGTTAAATCATTTCACAAAACAATATAAAAATTCGTTAGGCAAAATTTTACTTGCTACAACATTGACATAGTAATCCACCCATTAACCTTACACGCATTTTAAATGGCCCTCATGGCTCCGATGAATTATTCAAAGGCTTGTCTCTACTTAATTATTTGCCTCATTGAATCACAGTGACCTTTTAAATCACACTATTATTTCTCATTTTTCACATCATTTGGAAACTTTGCCCACCTTATTAAATTACCATATTTTACCTGCATTGCATTTTATCATCCTAATTACTTTATTTCAGCACGCCGGCCTCTCACCGCTGGGTCCGTGGTTCAAATCTCGGTCACTCCATGTGAGATCTGTGCTGGACAAAACGGAGGCAGACAGGTTTTTCTCCGGGTACTCCGGTTTTCCCTGTCAAAATTTCATTCCAGCAACACTCTCCACTATCATTTAATTTCATCTGTCATTCATTTAATCATTGCCCAGAGGAGTGCGTCAGGCCTCGGCAGCCGGCACAGTTCATATCCTCGCCGCTAGATGGGGGCTTCATTCATTCCATTCCTGACCCGGTCGGAGACTGGAAGCAGGCTGTGGATTTTCACTTAAATCATTGAAGCTTGTAATATCACGTCGTGTCTATAAATCTCATTCTAAGCTCTCAGTGTATTTAAAGAACAGTTCAATTGTATCAGTTAGATGTTTAAATTGTGTGAATTCTGCAGTATTAGTTAGCTCTCATTATATTCCTTGTAGTTTAAATGATATTATCCATCACCTCCTGACAAATTTACAAATGTTACTGTGTAGCTGTGATTAAGCTTATTAAAGTGTTTTAGGGTTTTTATCAATATAATTAATTTAACGTTACATGTTTAATATTATCCACTTCTTATTTAGCATTATATATTCACCATATCTATGAAAATCAATCGTTTCTAAAACGCATAAAGGAAAATGGTTTAATGTCAACGCTTGACTCGTAACTATAGATCCCCCTTAAGTTTATTACAAAAGAATTTGGCATGTGCAATCCAGACCACTAAAATCTACTTCACTACCACTCTAGTTATAAAGAATCATGGTGTAGTCACTTGTACCTTGGACTTCTTCTTGTGGAAATATGGAGTTCCAGTAGGACTAACGGCGACTTCCCTCGTTCTCGCCTTTTGGTCTTTATCCATCTCCAAGTCTCGTGGTAGACTCGGTTTCGGTTGTAGATCTCCATGTTCACCTCCAGGAACGTCATCCGTACCCTAAATCTCCCATGCCGCGTGTACTTTAGTGTGCCATCTTACGGTGTTGAAAGTTCCTCGTAAAATAACTGGATGCTGGGTCTGATGACCATCATGTCCAAACATTTCCGTAAATTCTGTCCATCTAATATAATAGTTTGCAGACTCCTGAATACACTCGCGCAAACCACACTTTGATAGACTTATAGGTTCATGAATTATAACAGTTTCAAAAACGCTAATTTTCGTGAGGAATCTGGTCGAGATTGTCGCCTGTTAACTTGGCCTTCAAACACATATGGGTTGCACGTCACAAGCTGGCCTTGACTTGCCTACTGTCGCACGGCACGACGACCTCGCTTGTCTGTAAACAGAAAATAGCTTCGAGCCGCTTACTCATTCACTGCTAGCTTTGAGTTCAATTCCCAGCCTGAATCTAACAGCTTTTCACAGTACTTTAACTACGTGAAACCATACAGGCTTTCACTCTACACGTACTGTTCGCGTCTTCACAATATGAAGCCTTATCGTACTGCGTAAATGTTCGGTTTGTTATCTCGTTCCGACTGTGTGAATCACATGGAAAGTTTGCCATGCTGGCTTAGCATTTCTACATGTCTTTCGCCACTAGACATGTGATTAAAAATTTAAAATGCGCGCTCGCGGAACTGTCCTTACTGCTCTGCGTGTAAGAATGAAGTGAACGACCACAGGTCATCTCCTCTCCTTCAAAGCTCGCTCTGTGAGTCCAGTGCCCTTTACAGCGTATCCTGGATCACGTGTTCCGCCTCTTCCTTACTGGTACTTCACGTTGCTACGTCATTGAAGGTATTCACAAATCCTCGAATAATCATAGTAAAATAATGAGCGCTGTATCCTTACATATTTCAAGTTCTTTAGACATCATGGAATCTATGTGGCCACGGCAGTGACGTCACAGCTATCATGCACGTCATCTGTCCATCCTTAAATCATGCGGTGCAATCCGACCTCTTGACACCTGACAAAACTGGGACAATACTTAGTATGGAACCCTATATTATACAAGAGATCAGAAATAGAATGTTTCTGTAATCGACGATCGCTTTCCAAGATACTATAAGAAGACGAGAACAAAATGAGCAGACATTAGCTGGTAATTTTGCAGCACTGACGCGATGAGCAATTGCCACTGGACTCATTTATTTACGAGTAGAGACATGTTGTCACTAGGTTTGCACGTCATGGCTTCCATCACGCGGTCCGGACCAATGTGAGATTTCATGAACCTTCTAATTCGCTTGTGTATGAACTGTGTGATGTTCGTTGTGGCGAATACCACTTTTAATTTGGCAAAAAGAGATAAAAAGGCATTTTAAGATTTTGTTTATGAAATCTAATTATGCAACCATTATAATCAATAGCTTAAGACCCACCAATTCCGATTATCGAGCCAAGGGTGATTTAAGATATCCTGAAAGACGTGATCCGTTATTTATTATAATTTAATATTATAATATTATACTGTATGAGTGGCTTAAAAAAGCTGAGCCGTCTGTCACGTGACACTTGGCCGCTGACCTGTTGTGCCTGTCCTATATTTCATATAGTATGCGATATACCCTACTAATACAAATAATATAAACTTTGTATGAAATGATATGCAATGAAGATGAACTACAGTGAAGAAATCGCTTATTTCTAGACATTATTTGCTAACACGTATCTAATTTGTCAGTTAATAACACTCCGGTGTTAAAGACATGGTTAGCTCTGGGCAAGCGCGTTAGTCTCTCGCGCGGTTGACTGGGGTCAATGCATGTGAGATTTTCGAAGTGAAATGCCATGTCCTGTGGTTCGGATTCCACGTAAAAAGGAGGTCCCGTGGCTCATAATCACAAGATTCACGGTCACGTAAAACTACAATCTTCCTTCCTTTTTCGAATACTACTACAGTTAACTTTTTTTTTCTTGAATTCTTTTACAAATTATGTGCACGAGCTCATTACACAATTACTGAATAAAATGCCATTTAGCTCAAAGGAGAGGATAATATATACACTCGTTTATTAATAAAATCACAGCCCAAGCATCGCACATAAACAGAAGATATTAGGAAAAGGTCAATAGAAGAACAAGATACAGGTTGTTATCAACCACAGCCTTGTCAAAGCATCTGTACGGTGCTGTCCTCATGTGGGTTACGAGAGTAATATTGTTCCAAACATTCCGCTGTATAAATACGTGGCCTACTGAAGTATGGAAATTTCGTAATACCGGTAGTTCAACTATTAGCCACGACCGCGCTCTGATTACCTTTAAACACTGCCAGCTCGATCGCCTCCCTCCTGGCTACTTTAAACTGGCTGCTCATTGAACACTCAGAGGCGTACTAGATAAATATTAATTCACTGCTAGGTTGCAGCATCAACCTACTGTGATCGGCACGGATTTTTTACGGGGAAGATACCCAAAACAAAGGATTCCTAAGTTTGGAGGCTTAATAACGAGATTAACGGACGTGAATGCATTACAATAAGTTAGTAGTCAATCATCATAAAGTATATAATATTAATTTTGAAACGTACTGGCTAATTATCAATATAAAAGAAAACAAACAATACATGGTTTTAGAGGTGATTGTTTTAGGGATGAGGACAAAGAGTTACAAATATACCCATACATTTAGGAGAAAGTGGGCTATAAATGTTCTTTGCTGAACATCTTGTTATATTATAATGTTCGTGGCTACTAATCTAGCTTGCTTCAATCGATTTTTTTTATTGCTAGTACTATCTTCCATAGATCGGAGAACACCCTTGCACATTATACTCTTGGAGACTCACTTCTTCAAACTGGTAACGGGAACATGGCAACCTGGAATGACTTGAGCGAACAAATCTCAACTGATAACGGTCTAAAGCCCTATTCATGTAGCACATGCGGAACAAACTATACTAGGAAGAGTAGTTTGAACACACACATGCTGATTCATAGTGGTGTAAAGCCATAGTCATGTAGCACATGTGGTTCAAACTTTACTAAGAAAGGAACTTTGAAGAGACACATGTTGATTCATAGTAGAGTAAGGCCATATTCCTGTAACACATGCGGAAAGAACTTCACCCGGAATGGAGATTTGCAGACACATATGGTCATTCATAGTGGTGTAAGGCCATATTCATGTAGCACATGTGGCTCAAACTTTGGTAATAAGAGAAATTTGAAGACACACATGATCATTCATAGTGGTTTGAAGCCATATTCATGTAGCACAAGTGGTTCAAACATTAGTAAGAAGGGAAATTTAAAGGGACACATGTTGATTCATAGTACTGTAAGGACTTATTCCTGTACCACATGTCAAAAAAACTTCGCTCGAAATGGAGATCTGAAGAGACACGTGGTCATTTACAGTGGTATGAAGCCATATTCATGTAGCACATGCGGGAGAAACTTTACTCAGAAAGTAAGTTTGAAGACTCTTATGTTGATTCATAGTGCTGTAGGCCATATTCATGTAGCACATGTGGCTCAAACTTTAGCAGGAATAGAAACTTGAAGACACACATGCTGATTCATAATGGTATTATGGCATATTCCTGTAGCGCCCGCGGATCAAACTTTACTTAAAATGGAGGATTGATGAGACAAATGCTGATTCATATTGGTTTAAAGCTAAATTAATGTAAAGCCATATTCAAATAGCATATGCGGAATAAACTTGACTTACAAGGAGCTTTGAAGACTCACGTGCCCATTCATAGTGGTCTATAGCCATATTAATCTAGCACATGTGGCTCAAACTTTACTCAGAAAGGAGTCACAAACTGTGTTGTGTTATAACGTATTCCTGTAGCACATGTGGATGAAACGTTACTCAGAATGGAGTTTCGACGAAACACATGCTGATTCATAGTGTTGTAAATCCCAATTCATGTAGCACATGTGGATGAAACTTTACTCTGAGGAGAAGTTTGAAAACACACATGCCGATTCATAGTGGTGTTATGCCGTACTCCTGTACCCCATGCGCATCAAAATTTAGTAAGAAGGTATGATTGAAGACACACATGTTCATTCATAGTGGTACCGTACCAAACCATATTCATTTACTGGAAGCGGAAGGATTTTTACTAGGAACGGAAGATAGAGGACGCACATGTTATTTCATAGTAGTGTAAGGCTATATTCATGGATAACATGTGGAGCAAACTCTTGGAAATTCGAAGATGCACATGTTTATTCATAATGCTGTCAAACCACATTCCTGTAGTTCAAGCGGAATGAATTTAAATTATACCCGCATTAATACACTTTTAAAAACATAAAGGTGTAAAGCCTTAATCATGTAGTACATGCACAGCAAACGTTACTCTAAAAGTTTTCTAGGGATTCACATCTGCTTGTAAAAATACGCTTTCGTAAGGTACATGTGGAACAAAATTTACTTTGAAGCGATATTTGGAGATTGGCTAGTTTTCTTTCTGATGGGAAGGTAGGAAAAGTTAATTTTAGCACATGTGAAAAAAACTTTGCTATGAATCCATATTTTGAGACACACATGTCTATTCATAGCAACTTACAGCCCTTTTCATGAAGTATATTTGGAGCAACTTGACTAGGAAAGGGTCTTTGAAGTAGCAGCTCTTATTCAGTGGGCTAAAAGAATAATCATTTAGTAAATGCTGACCAAACCTTACTCTGCCAAGTTCATTAGATACACACATGCTAATTATTAGTGGCCAAATGTGCTTCCATGTTGTCAATGCGGAGCTATATTTGCAGGGATTGGACTTTTGAGGTCACATGCTAGTTCATGAAGCCAAATTCATGCAGCATTTGCGGAATCTAATCAAGGAAAAGATCTTAAGAAAAACCCATGCGGATATAACGCTAATACAAAAACAAAATTTTAGACACATGCTTTTTGATTGGGGCTAAGCCGCATCTACAGAGATTAAGCCCAGCAAACTTTACTGGAGAAAAATGTATGCCAAATGCATGTATTATTTATGCAGCCACATTTCCTCACAAGTATCAGTTAAGAATCGCTTGTTACTTTGTTGCCACAAGGCATATTCAAATAGTACATGCGGAGCAGTGTTCACGTTATTGTGTGTATAACGACACATGTGTTAATTTATACTTGCCAAAAGCAGTACGCATATAGAATGTACGGATTAAAATTCACTGATTGGTAGGCTCAGAAATATCCCTTGTTCATCGTTGGGGCAAAAGCCATATTCATGTGGTAATTGTGGTGAAAAGTGCGAAGGGAGATTCAAGTAGCACATTTTAATTAATAGTGGCCAGAGGTTATATTCATGTTATGGAAAATATGTTGAATTTACAAAAAATGTGTTATTGAGGACTGAAGAAAATTCACGAAATACAATCTGATAAAGGTTCGTTAGAAAGCAGGGTATTCATTAAGCACATATTAATTCATAAATGGCATGTTTTAACATCGCTCGTATGTATCCTTGTTGAAACATATCTTCATTCTTACTTAAAAAACTACGTTTAAGTGATATATATTGGAAAAGAATTGCTCAAAAGTTGGTCCAATGAGACGTGTGTATCCTGAATGCTTGAATACTACATTCCAAACAGGGTTCTTAAAAGAGTATCTTAAGATATAGCCAATTTTATCGACAGCAGGCAAATGCCTTATTTCTTGTGAATCACTTAATCAGCTTGCAGTGCATTTGAAACAGAATTATCGCATGTTAGCCAGAATAACTTGGACGCTTTCATGTGAAGCAGAATTCACTAAAAGGGTTTTGGTAAATTGAAAACTCATATTTTAATACAGTTCGACCGGTAGCTAAATTAATGTAATATATTTGATTTGGCAGTCAGTATACGAGTCAGTTTTAAGGTTCATAATCTAAAGTGGCCATCAGTCATATTCATGTAATTAAGCTTAAACAAATTTACTTTGTGATGTACAGTATACTCTGGATTATCTGGTTTGCGGATTAACCTTGCGCGTTTTCGCCTGATTAAAACTTATTGAGAATACAGTATACATTACAACAATATCTGTTTTTCAAACTGTACTGTAAATTGAATAGGTTTGAATTTTTTTAAACATATTTTTGAGATGTAGTCCCTGTATTCTTGGTGCATATTTTTTCTAGTGTAGTCCCGGTGGAGGAAAGTTATATTTAGTTCGTTTTTTTGTGTAATGTACACGACTTCTACCCTTGTCCAGACTTGTTTTGTAATAGCGAAGTGTAAGTTTCATAAGGAGGTGGAAACAGGCTTGTTTCAAGGTTGTTGGAAGGTAAGTGCTGTCTGAATGCCATTGACGAATCCGCTTGACTGGTCAACATATGTTAAAAAGTTGTCATTCAGTAAGATGGCTCTTCAGTGTATATCTTTTATGGGACAATGAAGGTTTAAATAGAGTGACATAATGCCGCACGCAAAATACGTCTCGAGGTAAGCAAGCAGAGAACTATTACAGATAGCACTATAATGTGGGTGAGTTATCTTAATAAATGTATTATAGTCTACTTCATAAGGAACTGTTTACTTTAAAGGAATAATAAACACATGGTTTTGGACTATCCATGCCATTCACCCCGGTCATTGTGCCGGATAATCCACTGATATTTATGTCATAATGAAGGGAGACAATTAACGTATTCACCTCAAAGTAAATGTTCGCATATAGTGCCCAGCTTTTATTTGGTAGAGAAAGTATAAGAGACAACCTGTATATCCTTAATCGCTGTAAGGCACTTTGACATACTATTTCAAGCATGGTATGAACGGTTTCAAGTGAAGAGACATAGGGAGAGGATTCTTCACACATCAGAATGAAATTTTCTGGAAATTTTACAGGGAGAGGAGTAAGACATGATTCCACATGTTATTTTCCGCGAATGTTATAGTAAGTGGGATTTGTACATCAATCAATAGATGTTCTGCGAATGTTAGAGGAGTTTTCTTACATCCATATGATATGTACTGTGAATATTTAAGGGAGAGTGGTTTGTACACATCAAACTGATATTCTCCGGAGTTGTTATAGAAGAGGGCTTTAGTGCACATCCAAATGATCTGTTCTGGGAATGTACACTGGTGTCCAAACTTAAGAATAAGTTATGAATAAGCAGGGCAACAGGAAATAGACCGCAAATCGCACGATATATGCACCTACCAACCTCACGTGTTCGCTGCGTAACCGTTACTAGCTGCGTAGCTGCAAGGTAAACACACCCGGTGCCTGTGCCCCATGTTTCCTCGGTCGTGTTTGCCCTGTTATAGTGGGCGGAATGTATCCTCGAGGTGAACGTGACAACATAATGGCACAACGACGCCATTTGGACCTCGTTTTGCAGGGTAGAATACTCGGCCACCTTGAAGCAGGCCAGACACAGACCGAAATCACGGTATCCTTTGAATGTGCCTTAAAGTGTCATTTCCAGGCTTTGGAGACAATATCCAGACGTAGGAGATGTTAGTCGCAGGCCAGTACCAGGTCGACCAAGAGTTAACACCCCACAGCAGGTCTGATATCTGGACTTAACCACCCGACGAAATCGGAGTGCACCTGCAAGACAATTGTCGGCGGAGCTTGCAGCGATCTGAGGGGTTGTAGTTTCCCGGCAAACCATGTACCGCAGGCTCAGAACATCAGGGCTGTTTGCCAGTCGTCCAGCGGTGTGCGTCCCGATCAATCCCGAACAGAGATCGACCTGCGTACTGTAGAGCCGTCAACGTCGAAACTGGACCATGAATAAATGGAGGCGTGTGCTATTATTTGCAGAACGATTCACGTCCCACAATCTGGATAGAACCGGGTAGCCGATACAACCTCAGGAACATCGTGGAACGGGACCAGTATAGTGGAGGTGGTGTCATGGTGTGGGGCGGCATCATATTGAATGGCTGTATGGACCTGCACATCTTCATGGGTGGTCGGAGGAACACTGTGGATGCTCGGAGATACAGGGATGAGATACTGAGACCACATGTTTGACTCTTCAGAGGTTGGGTTGGTCCTGACTTCCTTCTAATGGACGATAATGCCCGACCGGACCCCGCTGCTCTGGTGGATACATTTCTGGTCGGGGAAGACATTCATTGAATGGACTGGCCAGCAAGCTTTGCGGATCTGAATCATATAGAGAATGCATGAAATGCATTGGGGAGGCGAATTGCCTCCCGTCAGCCCCCACTAAGGACCCCCAAGACCTTTGCATATCCCTTTCGGAGGAATGCGATCGACTGCCACAAGAGCCTTTGGACCATCTGAGAGACGTCACTGCGAAGCATGTGTGGCCGTTAGGGGTAACCATGCACCCTATTAAAAGCATTTTTGTGGTGGAAGACATGGCCAAGTCATGTTAGTTGTTGTCAATGGTGTACCTTAGCTATCAGAACTTTTCTGAGACTTTTTTGTGGACATGTTGTGTGACATATGATGTGTGTGGTTCAGCTTCCGTTTGCTCAGCAATCCGTCTGACATTCCTATCAGGCGGTATGGCCTCGTTTAGTGATTATGCTTAACTTTCGGACACTTCTGTAATTTGTGGAGGGTTTTTGTGTGCATCTATTACTCTGGGTGGCGGGAAAAGGCACATAAGTGAAAAAGTGCAACTTTTCTGGATAGACATTTTTCTAAAACCGACAGTGAATGCACAAAGAGAAAGTACACGAATTACATATTACTCTTCTTCAGGTACACCAAACTTATTTAAACACATGATCAGGAAGGAAATTTGTGTTTTACAAAGAATTTGGAGACTTAAGTGATTTTGTGCAGAAGTTCGCACTGACTTAAGTTATTGTTCCCTCACTATAGCCTAACTATAGTTTTACAACATTGAAAATCAACTCAGAAGTGTTTACAAAGTAACATCACTCTCGAATAACTCACCATTCTGATCACTAAATTCCACCAGGTCAGGGTCAGTATCCTTTTTTTTGCTGGAAGTTGGAAGTTCATTGTAGAACTGGTAGAACACAGTGGGTATGAGAGGGAGGAGATAAATTAGATCTTTTTTCTGGTCTGCGTTAATAACAGACTTATCTGTGATTTGCTTCACGCAAATCTCACTCGTACTGGTTCTACGTCTTTTCAGTGACAGCGTTTCAAAATGTTCTTCCTCTTCAAGTGTCGTCTTGAATTTTACTTCTCCAAAATTAGGTTCTTAACGGAACCACTTAGCCTTTTGCCATTTAAATGCATTTCCTTTTGCATCTTTGTTTCGCAACACAAGCGGGCCTTTGAGAAGTGCTGAAAAAACTGAAAATCCTCTTGTTTCATCTCTACGGCAGTGAACCTTGTACTGCTTGACCGAACCAACTGGTACCAGTCATGTGATTGGTACACATGTTGATCTGTTTTCTTCTTCTTTTTTTCTCAATTACAGAATGGTTTGAATCTACCTACATGTGGCTGTGTCCAGGTACCATAAATTTGTGGTCAATAGTGACTTCTTGCAATACTTTGATAACATTGCTCTTACATGCGAATTTTCATTCTGTCCTCCACACGTATCTGAATAAAAGATCATATGTGATACATACGAAGGAAGTCCTTTAAGATGTTTATATAAGCAAGAGGCAAACTGATTGGCACCTCGACCTGCAACAGCTTCGTACCACATATAATGTGTACTTTCTGCATTAACATTGCCTTGAACAGTAAGATTAAAAGTCCATAACAGTCGCTTATACAATGCTATTGATGAACTCACAGCAGGTGTTGGAAGACACTGTTGCAGATCAAACGAAAAACACTTCATATTATTGTTTTCTGCTGCTTTTAACTTATCCTCTTTCTTTTGATCATATGGTTTTTGTTGTTCAAGGTGGTGCTGATCCCTTTCTTGAACTGCTGCAAGGGCTTTCCCTGGATCATCAGAAACTTTTATCACCATTTGCAACGTATCACACCTGTGACATGTATCTACATAGGGTTTCTTGAACTCCAGTTTCATTTTATGGAACTCTTTTGCAAAATGCTTCTTAGAAACTGGGGTCGCAGTTACGTTTTGGTAGAGTTTGTAAATTTTTTCTAGGGTAAGGTGGGATGGCAGATAGAGATGATAATTTTTTTGTCGTTTGTAGTGACTTTCGTATGCAGGAAATGACCGCAAGTGTTTCCTGACTTCCTCGAGTTTCTCTTCAGACCACGTATTTGATGGTGTCTGTTTTCCTCGCGAGTCTAAAGAAAGAATACCACACCTGGAGGAACGTTTCTTCAAGCCAACTGTCTTAATGAAGTTATCAGTGTTGTCAAGAGTATTCAGAAAACACTGCCTACCCACTGAAATTATTTGACCATTGACTTCAAAACAGTATTTGTGTGTGTCCATCCTGTACTTTTGCTTATCAGGCGAGTTTACTCGAGGCCTGGAAGTGGCTTTTTTGACTATTGTCATCATGGAAGATACATAAGCACACCGTCTGGCGTAAGACCCCAAGTTCCTGTATTCTTCAAAGATGTTTAGACGAGCCTCTTCGTCAATTCTTGTTTTGCATTTACTTCTACAGTTAGGAAGTTCCTTCATACGTCTTGCCTTGATTATTTTCCCCTTGTCCGTTGTGTACATTTTTCAAGGTTTCTAAATTCTTGTCTCATTTTTATTTTGGAACGGCTCTTCTTTGTGCTGTTCCTGCGATTTAAAGTCGCAGTGTATGGCGCACCTTCATCGATAGTATTGTTCCCTAACATGCCGTTAGTACTGCATAACAGTTTGTTGGATGATAGTTACTTTTCCGGTGACGCTTGTGTGGACTGTACTTGGCATGTTGATCAGATGACAGAATCTGGGATCCATTATCTAAAACAGAAAGAAGTTACCGCACCAAATGCACTTATATAACCGGCATCAAAACATTAGTAGTATGTAGTTGTGGTAGTTCACCAACTTTAAAATTATAAAGAAATAATTGTGGGATTACAAGCAAAACACATTAAGTCAGCTGACATTATCCCACTAACCTATGCCATATTTTCCTCTCTACACTCTGGTATTATCAATTAAGTCATACGAGGCATTTTTGCAGTGAAAACCCAGAAACCTCCTTTTATTAGAAGAGAGATATGTTTTGCTGGTTAACCCACAATATTGTTCTTGCACATTAAAAATGTCATAACAATCAAAAACCCCAGGTGATCTCCGCTGTGTACAGTGGTATTAAACATCCTTAACGTCTACTTACCATTGATGTATATATTGTAACCTTTATGTTCGCCAGCAATCTCTTCAATTTCGATATCACCGTCAGAAGTGATATTTTTCGGCTCCAATACACCATCTACAAAATAATAAATAGTACTGGTAACCTTATAGTTTACATAAATAATACAATGCAAATTGTGGTCTATTATCACGTATTATTTCAACTAATATCTCATTTTGTAGATTACCTGGTCGGACGCTGTATATTCCTGTGATAAAGGGATTTTTTTGCTCCAGGCTACTAGTTGTAGGACAACTATGTGTACTATTCTCACTTCCTAACACTTGGTTATGGTACTTAGAGTCCTCGACAAATTGTGACTTTCTGGTCTCCTGGGCACCTGTATAGAAAGCACCTAGTTAAATTCATTGCCTAACAATCTAAATACATTATAACTACATTTTGCAAGTAAATAATGACCAGTATTTTGAATCCGCATGACAATGCCTGAAGAGAAGCACCACATTCATTCCCTTTAAGTTTTTCCCCAATAGATATCTCATTCCGAATGTGTGACGCAATAAAAATAATAATCTACTGTGCCCGTCTGTACACCTGGAGTGACAGACAACCCCATGCGAGGTAGCTGTAAACACAGTGTTAACGTGAGATCTCTCTCGGGGCGTTCTGGGCTTGGGCTGTAATTACGAAACATTGTATTCGTGCTCCCTGTAAAGGAAAAGGAATGTCATGACTTATAACAAGAGAATTAAAAACATATTTCGAAATAAACCAATTTACCAAAGAAAATGTATTCAGGATATATCTGCCGACTGGCAGAAGCAAAAAAATAGCACCCGCATTCCCTATTGGATTTTATGTCTCTCAAATATAAATGAACTATAGTCTCATTTAAGATTGTCCGAAGGGCTAGACTATGTTCATGATTACACTTTCATTTGTTAATCTATACCCTTTAGAGACGACATAAAATTATATTTCACTTTACCCTATAAAGTTGTATTGTTCAATCGTCCTATTCACTTATTTACAATTCACTTATTTACAATCCTGACACTAGCATGGATTAGTTTCACACTCGAAGTTTCACATTTTGATTCAAGATTTTCTTAGGAAACGACACAATTCTTAACGCAGTTGAATACACATCATAGGGCCTATTATTGGGCACAGCAGTTAAATCTTTACATTAGACATTTTATAACAGTAATAATCATCAAGTTTGGTTGCGTTGAAGTTAGCTTGGAATATCCATTTATAAATTTCAGGATTTAATTCACTGGATATGAATTCAGATGGCCATAATAAAATTGGCATTACAACATTGCTTGAAATAATTAATCATTGGAGCTGATAATATCAGAGGGGAAATCTTTAGGATTTGAAACATATTGAAGCTTATGGAACAGGATCTGACTCCCGAAATCTCCCATTTTATTTCCTATTAAAAAGCATACAGCATTCTGTGGATCTCAGGATATGACTCCCGCTACGTCCACTAAACACGAAGATCGAAGCCTCTATTACCTCATTCACAAAGTGCATTGGCACAACATAACATCAATTCAGCTTCATTTAACAATACCCTAGGCCATAACAAATCGTAAGCTCTCAATTTTTACAGTAACAATTAATTGTTTAATCATATTCAACACTTTTATCACAGTCTTTCATATTTTTCATTCTGAAGGAATATTACTTCCATAGCTGTTCATATAATTCAGAATTTATCAATATTAATTCATAGACATTTATTATTATTATTATTATTATTATTATTGGAAAAATATATTCTGTCATGCAGAAGAAAAATTATTCATTCATAAAATGTGTCGTAAATCTGCTGCGTTCTGAATGGGGTAAGACTTCCCATCTTATTACTGCAATATAAAAATGAAATATTGAGGATGCATCTCAGCTACAAGTCTAACTTGACTGCAAGGAAAAGTTACTCCTAAAAATGTGTAATCATTTAATTATAAATGCGCTTCTTAATAATAGAGAAAGTGAATTGGCTTTATCGGAACGGCGGAAAATTCATGGCTCTAGAAATTATTTAGGCTTTTCGGAAGTCAACGATATCATGATTTTTGTGGCGAGTTGACCTCCCTCGGTGCAGATCGAATTCTAGCACCACGGATCTGAGAAGTCTAAAATGCTGGACATGGGACATGTAAATGCATTCAACTCCCTCGGTGAAGATCGAATCCGGGCACCACGGATCTGAGAATTCTACACGCTAGGCATGGGACGTGCTTATAGCGCTCCATTCTCCTGTCATCCACAGAAATATGCCGCAGGTGGCCCTGCTCCTCGTTCCTAATGGGTCATCCTGGCATGATCTTCTCACATCCTGCCGCCTTAGCTGCTAACCAGATTCACTAACTGGGGCAGTGGAGTTATTCTATCATGGGCTGTTCTTCATGTATACAAGGCATGTTACTAGCGTGGCCCATTGCCAATAATGAAGTCCACTTATGTAATCCAGTGGTCGGACTGGACAAGTAAATAGTAACAGTTCCTGGTGATAATGTCTTTTATAAATCAAGGGCGGAATCTGGCCTGATAATTCCCTGTAAAAATGTAAGTTGGTAGGGTAGCCTACTATCACTTGCAGGTGTTCAGTGTGGTCCCAGTTCTTACATTTGGTTTAAGTGGTGAGAATAGCACAAGACAAAGTCATATACTTGTGTAACAAGTCACTCACATACCTTGGAATTTGTTGAAGTGTTCAACCAGCGAATATTATAAGTTTTGAAGCACTGTTATGTTACCACAAACGTAGCACAAAATCTATGTCCACTCGGGCATAGTAGCTCGTTCAGAATAACGGCGTATTCTACTGTCGTGGACACACACACACACGTGGGCTAGTATGACGATTAGTTGACTGTTCGATGACTGTGTAAGTACCTGACCTCTGCTAGGGCTGGCTTTTATACTGTCCCAAGGACACATATCGATCGGTGAACTCGCATTACGTAATGTTAGATCTTACGTCCTATTGGCTATATCCATAGAAGGATCCAGAAGGTTGGTAAATTCCAATAAAACAACAGGAATAAGCTGGTGAATTACTCCTAACGTTATTCTTAAGTGCTGATACAACCTTCTTCCATAACAAAAGCTTTATAAGGAGAACAGTTTTCAACATCCGTTGGCTCCACGTGAAAAACGCGGCTCGTTCAAACTCTGGTGGGCTGACAGCTCGGAACCTGCTCGCTGACGTCATAGCGCGCTCCCTTCTAATTCACGCCAGGCCACATCATCGTAAATTGGCACAGTACCCTACATAAAACTATATGCCTGCTTAAATTCACAAGTAAATAAGTTTTCAAGGCATTTTGATTAGAAATTTACTCCATAGTTTAAGGTTACGGTATATTGTAACATGAGAAGCAAATATTATTATTCTACCACTAGTGGAAGTAAAAAACCTGTTAGGGGCAGACGACCTCGTAGTTCCGCCCCTTAAAACAACAATAACTAACTAACTAAAAAACCTGTACCTACCTCTTACACATTCATTCCGATTATCTTCTATCAGCTTATCTAAAGCTAGTTCCACCTCTTGAACACATTGTGTGGGCTGCTGCTTACAAAGATAGGATCACACTAAGGAAATACATTAATTTGGCGAGAAGATAACTGACTACTGCCAACTGTTACACTATGAATTATTTTATGATTGACATTATTTACTCTGTAAAATATGCATATAAAATTACATTTTTGGGGGTAATTCAGTAATTGCAGCCTAAATAATAATATGATAAAGTAGTGTAGTTTATAAACAAATGAGGAAAATCACGTAAGTCACACAAGACTGGAGAAAGAGGGAAGCAAAAGTACACAAGTTGACTTAAGTGATTTTTCAAGCAGCAAGACAGGCTCAAGGCAATGAGCACAATAATATAAGTTGACTTAAGTGGATCTTCCTCTATCATATCTGTAAGCTGTGAAATAGGTGATTGTGTTTTTCAATTATATCTTTTTAAAGAAGGCAGACTGACATAAGTGCTTTTACCACAATGTGAGTTCAGCTCTATAGATGACATAGGTGAAATAAATCAAAAATGAGAATTTTTGACTTATGTGCTTTCTACCGCCACCCAGAGGCCGAACTTTTCAGGGAGAGTGGAGGGTTTTACGCATCCATTATGTATGCTGGGTATGGACGTACGCATATTATGTGTTCCTTGAAATAATGTATTGTTTATGAAACCATGTTTTTTGAAGAGTTCAGTGATGAACTTTACTCAGTATATCTTTATATAATAAGTCACATCTATGTAAGAAATTCGTTCAGCATCAATGATATTACATTTAGAGAGTTATTCTGAAATAAATGAGTAGATAGCTACCGCTTTACAGCATGTTTATCTTGTTTAAAAAAAGCATATCAATGAGCTGTGTTATGAGATCAGCTGCATTTGCTAATAGACAGACCGAGACCAGTCTTTTTTTTACAAATATTACAATTCATGGCAGTTATTCGCGCTGGCTTGATAAAATCTTGAGGATTTCAAATTTGGAGAAATGTGATTCAAGGTGAATTAGAGAAGAAGGCTTAAGGTCCAGAGGGGACAAGACAATTGCCTTCATTCTTCGTTGTTGACAAATGTCAACAACGAAGAATGAAGGGTTTTTTCCATCTGCATGTCATGCAAAGTGAGAACAACTACCACCTAAAGCCACTATCCCGATGGCCAATCACAGACTCTGCGGAACATAACCGTATAGATGTGACGAAGAGATTAGGTGGCATGCAACGGCCATTTCTGCGATAGGAATCCCACCGCTTCAGTCTGAGGTCAAAGTTAATGTGATGTTTCGGATAGCGCGATTTACGAGAGTTGGAATCGAGAAAGTTCAAAGATAAGGGAATAACGACATTTCCTTTTTCTACGGGTGAAAATGAAAATCATTACATTTTTGGCAGGAAAAGATATGAATTGAATTTACAAAATAAGTGCCTAAAAGGGGGGTTAGAAAATAATAACGGATGAAATGCAAGAATTGACTTATGAAAATTCAATAAAGGGACTTGGCTTCATGCCTTCCAATTACCCATTCAAAAAAAACCAACGCATACAGTAAGACCTATTGAATCCAACTTCACCATAGACATATACAAATATTCCTCGGTCAAAGAACATAAAGCTTCATCCACACCAGAAACAGTATATAAGTTTCAGTTATGCATGGAATAAAAAATAAAAATTCCAAACCATGCTCCCCTCAGCAAAGATCCTTATTTCATCTAGTGAAAAACCGTCCTAAGACAATTTTAAAAAATGAACTCTACATATAACATAATTTTTACCATCATAAGATATGTTTGATATAGGAATTTTTAGAAACTTATTTTATAGTATCATCAATTTAAATCACACTTTGTTACAGATCTGTTTTGGAATACATCTTATTAATTTTGTCATTACATTACGGGGAAACTCAACTTTGCTCGTAATTAATTTAGTTTTAATTTATTTTGAAGGCAATTACTGAAGAGAGCCACACTGTGGCTGCAACTCGTATAATACAGTATATTCTATTATTGACTAATGTGGATTAATTTTAAAAAATCTTACGGGATTTTACTTCTCATTATATTAGCAATAAGCAAATCTTCTAAATATGATTAATTACTTATCATAACGTTCCAAACAGTGTACAATTCAGCTGACCACAATATAAATTAATATGATTATTTCCTCAGGAACAAATCTTTAAATCAGCACTATTGTATATTAACCTTCATGCGGTCGCGCCCGCGATAGATTACCGTCAGTTTGAAAAGAACGCCGTGGAGCTCCTCTGATCATTACAAAGTGCGCAAAAGGCACATGTATTCTCAAGGTACAATATCCTTCGCTAGATGACAGAGCAGTAGCAGTTCTTTACGGCAACTTTTTCGCTCAGTTGTTCAACAAAGGCCTACCGTCGCGCGCGACCGGAAATTCATTTTTTTTGCCGACCATCCAAAACAAAATGTGAGTATTTATGGTAGTATTTCCTCATTTCTAACACATTTCATTCACTGTTGATAGCCCAGTTGCTTTTTCTCTCCCAGCATCCACACACAATACTATCTGTAAAGCTGTCTTACAGTGCGTTTTCATTTTTGCCAGCACCGTTGTCACTCTTATTATGGCTCTTTATTGAATAAATGTTTCTATATTTACACCTCTGTATGTCAATTACATGTTCGATCTACCTCAAAGCCAGTCATATTGCCATTGAAAGTGAACATAAAGACTCACAATTGAAGAAAAAAAACGGGAGGACGGTAGATTACCGTGCGCGACCACAAGAAAGTTAATATCTCTCCCACTTAATGTTTTAAATTCTGGCTCTAAAATGGAGAGCAGATTTGAAATGTGGGAAAGCTCTAACCTGCTCATAGCCTATTGACATTCAAAATGGGCCACACTCCTGAGGGTTCATAGGAGCATATACAAAGAGGATTACACTGTACAGTAGGTTAAGACTAAATCTCTCTCTAGGCCTTGACCGACCTTGCTTGATAAGAATATACCGTACCTTGCAATAAGTGTTACGTTACAGATTAAAATCAAAAGCTTAGCCATTCTCAAAATTAACTATAAATGTTACCTGTCAGAGAAGCAATTTTCTTAAGCTAAACTGTCTCATTCTCAACAGCTTAGGTGACGATACCCCTAGTCACTCTGTTGACACCTCCTGCTTAAACATTCCCTCTAACTTAAGGCTTGCAGACCTTTGTTTAATATTCATATACTCTTTAGTGCAAATGTTTTCTGGAATTGCATAAGTAAGCAAATTCGTCTATTATCTTCTGACGTTTTTGCCAGAGAGACTAATTTTGGGTGGATTGTCACTGGTCAACTCCCCCATTACACCACTCAACCTGTGTTGCAATGCCATTTTGTAAGTACCGATTTGGAACAGTTCTGGAAACTTGAAAACATTGATTCTCCTAGTTCAACCTCATCAGAAAACGAATTCTGCGAACAACTCTTTATTTCTACTACTTCTCGCACACCCGAAGGTAGATTCATAGTCCAAATGCCAAGACAACTCAATCCTCCAAACCTAAGCGATTCTCAGTCTAAAGCGCGCAAAGCTCTCTTTGTTACTGAAAGCAAATTCAAAAAAGAACCTCTTGTCAAACAACAATATACAGAGTTCATGGAGTATGAAGGTCTGGATCACATGGAAGTTGTCAATAAATCTGATGACGAATTACATCCCCCAGTTCCCGTGGCTTATGATCTAGAGATTAACGGTCACGTTAAACTACAATCTTCCTTCCTTCTTACATTACCCAGTCGAAACTGTCTTCTTAAATCACAATCCTGTGTGGAAAAATCCTCTTGTTGTATTTAATGGGTCATCACCTGACGCTAATGGCAATAGTCTTAATGATACTCTTCACTCCGGTCCTGCCATTCAATCTGATCTGTCTACCATACTCTTAAATGTTCGCTTATTCCCTATAGCCGTCATTGCTGACATAAAGCAAATGTACCGTCAGGTTTTAATCCAGTCTGAACAACAAGATCTTCAGATAATCTTATGCCGTGGTGAAACAAGTAAACCCATTAACGTATTTTGCTTAAAAACCGTTACATATGGTCTTAAACCTTCCGCTTTCCTAGCTATCCGATCCTTACACATGCTGGCCTCTCAAGGTGGTCATTTGTTTCACGCCAAAACTTCAGAAGCATTAACCACATCCTTTTATATCGATGACTATCTGCATTCTTTTCAAACTCTTGAAGAAGCTTCTCTCATATCCCTTGAACTAATAGCATTGCTAAAGAATGGAGGATTCCCACTTCATAATTGGAATTCAAATTCACCTGAGTTCCTTGCTCAAATTTTCGACCCACTTCAATTTCTTGCTCCAGTTATGGTCATTGCTAAGCTTTTTATGCAAGAGCTGTGGTCTCTTAAATGTGAATGGGACGAAGCTGTTCCCCCTTCTTTCCTTAATAGATGGCTTTCTTTTCGATGTAGTTTACTTAACCTGTCGCTTATTGAAATTCCCAGAAATTTAATCAACGCTTCTTTTAATACACCTTTCGTTCTTCATGTCTTTGCCGACAGCTCCGGAATAGCTTATGGTCCAAACCGCGATACCGTTCGGGATTTGGTAGGCTAAGTAAATTTCGTGTGACTGGCTAATTTCACGATGTACCGGGAACAGGCAGGCCTACTCTTTTAACAGACGAAAACGTGATGACATCTCCAATATAATGCTGCGTAGGCCAAGTAATTCAACACGAAAATTAGCTCAACAAACAGGATTCTCTAAGTTGACAGCACATAAAGCTGTAAGAGACAAGCTTCAGTTTTTCCCTTAAAAATTTACCGTGTTTCATGAATTAAAGCAAAGTGATTACGGAAAAAGAGTGATGTACTGTGAATGGTTCCAGCATCTGTTATGAATGCTGAGATGAGTACAAAGTTTACTGTTGATTTGTTATGATGCAAGTGGCAGCCGTGCTACCAATGTAACGCATGTAGGCGCTGCGGAGAACATTCCCGGACTCACTGTATTATATTAATGTTAAAACTAGGAAGGTGACATTGGGTATCTAAGTGGCTACTAGCACAAAGAGATGCTGAAATACATCATGTTGTAACATTCCTAACAGGGAGTATGGAGGAGGAGGGAAGGGGATTTTAACATAATACTCAACCCCTTAACATTTCTACAATTTCATGCTGTAGGCCTATGTCTATAGCTTTGAAATATGCACACCTCAGAGTCAGCTCACTCATATATAGCGGTTCATTAGTAATAAGGTGATTGGGTCTTAAAGCTTCTGCAATCTATTGTTGCATTTTCTGCGCCCACTTTATGACAGCCCTTGGGCCGCCCCTGGGGTGGACATACATTATGGTGTTTGAAGCCATTTTCAGTGTTGCCTTAGTACGAACGTTTGATGCTTTTCAGTCGGTCAACAGGATTGTACCCAAAAAGAGATGGGTTATTCCCTAATCCTGAAAGATATTTACAATGGATTAATAAATACAACTGCTCTCACCAGGACACGCAAGACTCAATCAGATAAGTAGCCTAGACAATAAAACCTGATTGACCTTTTAACTACAATCACATATTCACTCTAAACAAGCAAGTTTGGAGGTCGATCACCACTTCAAGTATTTTAACAAAACATCACATCACATAGGCTATAACTTACAAACATTGACGAGGTGAACTATCTCAACTAATCCCGCAACTAAACAAGTGTAGCCTACATATTGTAAATATTTTCACCCATTCTTTCGGACATGAACATTGTGTACGGTACCTTAAATGTAATGGATCTGATGATGATCGTTTGGTCATCAAAGCATAGGATTAGGGAATAACCCATCTCATTTGGGTACTCTCGTGTTGACCGACTGAAAAGCACCAAACACTCATACATAAAGAGTCCATGTACGGCATGTAGCATTTATACGGTAATGTTTCATTTTAGCGGCTTGGATATCTTTAGCTCCTTGTAATTCGGTGCGTGTATAATTTAATAATCTGTGTTACTGTGGTGTCCTTATTATAGTGTGTGTGTATTTTTAATTCAGGTGAATATTGAGAAGGAGGTGGCCGTGGCCCGAAGGTAGGAATCATCCGGGTAATTGCCTAGAGTAGAATTGGGCATAAGAACATAAAATAAAAGAATAACTGATATTTTCTGTATTGTGTTAGAAATTCATCCATTATATTACAATATTTCTTACACCGTGCCTGTGTATCATCGCGTTGCTAGCAATATCGTCATCGAGTTCGTGTCTTTGGTGAACCATGCGGAGAAATATTACGATCAGAGCATTTTCAGTTCCATTTTGGGATATGAAATGCTCTCTAACGACTTGACTGAATTCAATAACAATAATAATTTAATAATAAATTTTACTATCGTAGTTTTGCCGGTGTGGATAATTTTACAATATTTAATTGTCGAGGTTACACAGGTTACACAGGTTTAAATGTATAACTAGGAACTGCTTTATGACGGCAATTATACGGGTCATCCAGTAATAGTATTTATAAATTTGTGAGGATCAGTTCTTTCCCGTTAATGTTGATTCAATGAGGGAGAAATGTAATTTTCATTTGAAGTGGGTTCCTTATAACACGAAGAGGAACTATTGTCTTCTGTTTTTGTAATGCAATTTAGGGTCTGGCAAATATATTTATTCCGTGTGGCCCATCACACTGTGTTCAGGTTTGTGTGTAGCCTACTTAGGAATAGAGAAACCAATTATAGGTTGCTTCATTTCACTGCTGGCACCAGTAATTCCTCATTCTATTAATATTTTACTCGATATTATACCCTAACTTATATCTTATAATGTCGAGCGTCATTGTCGAATACGTTTTGTTGTTAACTTCTTCTTCTCACTGTGCGCCTAGAGGGTTATATTTGGATTACCAGCAGTAGCGGCTGGCCCATAAGGACTCCAGGACGGTGTCCTTCCTAGAGAACGAAAAGGAATTTACATTTTCTCTTGATATTTTAAGTCAAAAATTGAATTCTAATAATGCTAAGAAAATTACATGTAGCTCTATCAATCAGGAAGACTGTGTTGGTGGTATCACGCTTTGTCAGCGCGCAGCACACCACAGCACACTGGTCAGTATGGAGTTACGGACTCTTGGCCTTCCGCCCTAAGATTGTGCTCGGGCGAGGGGGGTTGAGACGTGCGGGAGTATGGAGACTGGTGCGATTTCAGGCTGCCAGAGCGGTAATCTGTGGGCGCGGTGTGCAGGCAGTTGTCTTGAAGCCAGGTAGAGTCTAACTCGGCCATTAAACTAACCAACCCACGAAATATTCCAGGATTGTCGGATGAATCGGTTTATATGTTTATATGCTTTTCACTAGATTTATGTTTCTTAACTTTATCATTCAAGTGTTTCAAGTCCGTAACACCAGCTGATGTCCACACAGGATCGCCAGAATTCATAGCCAAGCATGTGAAGCAAAAGAACGCGTTTCTTATCTCACATCCGCACAGCCAGTCTGCATGATTGTACAATGTGCGATTGAATTTTCTGGTATAACCAGCTTTGCTTTTGCAAGGGTTCTGAACCTGTGAAATGACTAAATCAGGTTTCGGAGGTCCTAACCTTTTTAGTTCTAATTTACTCTCAAAAGAAAGTTTTCCGCGATTTAAAATAGCACATAGAAAAAACAAATAGTCGTGTTTTTCTGGGACTTTCTAAAACCATACAGAACGAGCTTCTCGATTCAATCTATTCTGTGTGCCTTCAGTTGATCAGTGACGAAATATCTCGGACAGAATATTTAGCGATCGAGGCTGACGAAACCACTGACTGTGCTACATTGTCTCAGCTTGTTTCTATTGTGCGATATGAACTGGATGGCAAAATTAACGAAAGGTTCGTTAGCTTCGTGCTGCCCAGAGATCATACTGCAGATGGAATTAGTCAAGCTTTATTTGCCGAACTAGAGAAATTGAAGGTGAATACGTTCCCTGAAAAAGTAATAGCTCAGAGTTATGATGGTTCGAGTGTTATGAGCGGGCAACACACGGGTGTACAGGCAAGAATGAAGGTCGTGTACAATGAACTTCAGCACAGGGAAATTGACAGTGTAAAGGCTCTGAAGAACGTGTCTACCTTCAAGTCCTCGATTCAGAATATTAGAAATTCTCTCGATCAGTGGGGTGCAGAGCATAGCGTGTGTTGTTCAAACCCGGGCACTAGTGAAAAGCGTGCTCGATTTGACAGCAGCAAATGGGTCGTTGCAAAAGAGGTGTGCGACGTAATTTTAACTGGGATTGCCGATCGTTTCGGTTTTAATGAGCATTTATCAGCAGCGAAGCTATTCCAGCCCAGCTTATTTTCAAAATTTAGAGTGTCGTTTCCTGACTCTGAATGTAAAATGGTCGCTAAGTTATTCACTTTAAATCCACTTGAACTCAGACAGGAATTAATAGTTTTATACAGCAGAAATGAGTTTGAAAATGCATCTGGTGCCTTAACACTTCTTTCCTGCATTTGTGAAAACAATCTTACGACAGTGTTACCTGAGACAGTAAAACTCTTGCGAATTATATGCACAATTCCCATGACAACATCAGAGAGTGAAAGGTGCTTTTCAACTTTGAAAAGAATAAAAACTTTTAGTAGGAATACAATGAAAGAAGACCGTCTGTGCGCTTTAGCTATGTGCTCTATTGAGAAGAACCTATTGGTCACAAATGACTTCAATGAGCTTGTAATAAACCACTTTGCTGAGCAAAAAGAGCGGCGAATGAACTTCATCTTCAAGAGAGTCAATTAAGGTAGGTCTATTTACTTGAACATTCTCCTGTCCTGGTAATTTTCTTATCTTTCATAGTTTGTGTATTGCCAACAATGATATATCCTATGGAAAAACATTGTTGCAAGATTTTCTTTTATTTCCTGACATAACCAGTATGTTTTACGTCATTGCATTCATAACCGTATTCAAACTAAAAACTGTAAAAGTAAAGAGTTGGGCAAGAATTCTCAAACTCTGTCAATGTGTAATAAATGTTACGCTTAAACTCCTGCCACGTTATTATTATTATTATTATTATTATTATTATTATTATTCCCGTTTTTAATTTGCAGTTAAATTCACTCTCTGCTAGAAAGTTAAGTGATCTATCAGAGTAAAAAGCAGTTCAACAGTTTAGTAATGAATGAAAATGAAACATAATGTGACTCGGGAGGTACATTTTCCTAAAATTCATCTGTCAGCTCGAACACTGGCATTGATTGTTACTGGCACATGTATATTTCCAAATTTGCATATTAAAGTATATTTCCAAATTTGAATATTAAAAGAAAAAAACTCTTGTTCTATGCCGAATTCAAGTGATAATCCAATGTCCACATTTTAACAGCCAACGCTTTAGGCTTGAGTTTGGAGTTATTAAAAGAATAATATTGTATACGGTATTCTATGTTATTATGTACTGGATAAATCGCTGTTTAATTCGTGTATTCATGCAAACTGGGATTTGTCAAGTTTTGAGCTCACAAGGATAATGCTATGATAAAGAAAAAGACCCAAAACACAAGCTCCCTGGGATTCACGTTTTGCGTTTTCGTTTATATGTAATTTTTACATCAGGTTCTCAGTGTTGTTACCATATGAAATCATAGTTGTAATACTAAATGATAAAAACGCGATATTTTCATTGCATATAAAAGTAACTCGATTTTACTCTTTTTGTCCTCTATCAATTTATGAAGAGGTGCGGGGAAAAATACTGTGATCGCCCTCCCGGCCTAAGAGTCTGTCGGCCGCCATTGATTACCAGTAGCCTAACTTGAATTCTCTGTTCTGAAATTACCTCATTTCATGTGTTATATAATAAGATACTGCTTTGTGTGTTTTAGAATCCAAAACATTATGGAGCAACAGCCATTAATTAAGAGTGAGCCGGATGAATTCCTTAATATTGTGAGTTTTATTTAATTCATATATCGTGTAACATGATGTGCATGACGAGTTTGCTACCAAATAGTAGCCTAACCAGGATATTTTTTTCCTTTAATGTTACACGTAACTGATAACTGTTATTCTGTTGGTATGTTTCATGTTGGGTCATACTTGTATAATTCTTTCTAGGGGTCAAATGACCAATTACCCACTTCTAACCTGCTGGATGAATCTTGTGATATATTTGAATATGAAAACACGCCGGTCAAAGTGGAGCATCAAATAGAGGTGGTCATAGATTCAATATTTCATTTCTATTAATAATGTGAATGATTTTCTCATCATTTCACAATTTGGATTATTCAGTATTGTTTCTTAATTTAGCAATAACTGATTTTTTTGTATGCATAACGCTGGTTCAGTGTGCTTTATTTCTTTTCACTTCCATTTCGACAAAATATAATTTTCATACCTTATTTTATCTATTTGGGGACATTATCGATTTTAACTTCCAACCTTGTTCACTTTTGCTCCGACTGCACTCTATATATGTGCTAAATCTCGTCAATATTTATTTTTCATAACAACCGGAGCCATGTTCGTCAGATGTTTTTAGAATGTGAAACTGCCGCAGCGAGCGCTCACAACTTGCGCAAACATTGACGTCTGTTGTTGCCAACATGCCCGACACAAAATACACCAGACGACACGTAACGTTGTAATTATGTGATAAAATAAATAATTGGGCTTTTGTGTATTATCTGTATGTGTAAATAATGCTTGTATGAGGCAATGGTGCCAACTTCACTTTACCGCAATCAAAAACCATTGATCTGGACGCGATAGTCTGTAACCATTGTCAAACACCATTGGATTGGACAAAACGAAGGTTAGAACGGTCGGGTGTGGGTGCGGCCTTGACGTCCGGGTATCCTCTTGTTGCAGGTTACAGATAGGTTATGTTTTATCCACCTAACTTCCACTTCACAATGTCAATTCGCGCTCAGTAGTGTTTTTGGTCCTAAAATACGTTTTTGCAATAGCTTCAGAAACTTTTTAGGTTGGTCATAGAACCGCCGATTGAAGTTACTAATTGTTATCAGGCAACTTCGACAATCCATTGTGACTAAATGATTCAATTCCTTGCACTTTCAAATGAACTGAGTGCTGCACACGAATGATGCGCACTAGAGAATGAACTGGGCGCTCCTCTGTTTTATGTAGTACCGTAAGGGTGAGGTTGGCAGTACTGTTTTGAGGACAGACCAGTGGGACTAACGAAGAGATCCGAATACTCACGACCACAACCGATGATGATTTATTTGAACTAGTGGTGACCACAGCTGTAATTTTGGCTATTTAAGCCGTGATCCTATTTGGGAAGGTTGGGTGGTTTACAGACGGTGGAGGAGTAATCCTCTAATACTACATTTTCTCCACATATTTTCCTGGCCATTACTACTGGTATTTTGGTTAGTCTTTCTACTTTCGAAAAGTTATGCTGAAGTCATACGTCATGCATTGCTGCCGTAAAGACTACACCATATGCTGTGTCAACAGTGGCTAATAGCCTATATTGGTGATGCAGGTTAAAACAATTGGCACTCGATCATTCACAGTAGGTTAATATTTCACCATATGCCAATGCTAAGATTGAACCTAAGAGATGTTGCGCTGCTGTTTGTTCATCATGGTGATTATAAGATAGTGGATAACAAGGAAGACTGCTATAATAAGAAATGTGATCTCCGTACTGGCTTTAATTAATGTATAGATCCTAACTTGGCTGTCATCAATCATAATGCAAATGAGAAATCATCACCACCACCTCATCTTTCCTTCCTCTTCTTCTTGGATCCGAGAGCGCGTCTGAACACGAATCAGAATATCTTACGCTCCGTGCAGTTGTGCAAAGCAATTACACCAATGATTTCATATGCCTGTCAAATCTTGATATAATTAATGAGTTTATGGAGTGGCATTCTCTCTGGAGTAAATTGTAAACATTTTTATTTTAGATGGCTCAACGGAATACACACATATCACTCCCCACTACTGTGCTACAGTAGAAGGAAGTGGCTTGAAACCTGAGCTAAACCCGGCATTTCTTTTATTTACTAGTGCAACGCTCCTCGATTTCATCTTTCATAAGCACATCCATCGGTTTATTCTCCTTTAGTTCCCATTCCGACGGTTAAGGTTTTATTCCATTTTCTCAGCTTCTTTTCTTTACTGCCTGTTACCCTGTTACCTTCCTTCTTTTCATGATATCCCTGAAGTTTTTAAGAGGTAACTTAAACGATGTGACAGTATTTATTGGCGGGACAAATAACGTGGCTCACAACAACGGTGCGGAAGTAAGAACACAACTCAAATGAAGACTTTGTAATTTAACACACACCTATATGATTGTCATACATCTTTCTCATAGATATTATTATTTACTGTAATTCGCACAAATGTGCAATTCAGTATGAGTTATACTTTTTATCATTGCGTTTTGCATAGTCGTTTATTGAACTGACTCTTTTCCTACATATTGCATGGCATCTAGCAAATTAAATATTTATATTTATGGAGAATATACCAGGAAGAAGACCACGAGGAAGGCCCAGAAAGTGGTGGATAGATACGGTGAAGGAAAGCATACAGAAATGAAGAGTAAAAGAAAAAGAAGCATTGAAAGAAGGAAATAAATGGTGGAGAGATAGACAACTGTGGAGGTCCTTGATTCACAGCTCGCCCCAGGGAACTGGAAGCGGGAAATGAAGAAGAAGAAGAAGAAGAAGATCTGGCAAATTATGTACACATCACTGCTGGCTCATGGTAATTCTTGTTTGTGCACAGTAGATGGGTAAAACCAACTCTACATAAATTAGTGAATACATGCCACATCTCAAAGTTGGCATATGTCAATCATTGCCCCAGTAGCGTAAAATTGTGGCCATATTTATATATTCCTTTTGTCAGCATCCCTTCAAATACTTGAGTGGATTACAAAAGAAATTGAGACCTGATGTCTTCTATTAAAACGATTGTCTGGACAGGAGGTATACTAGTCTTGATCTTGAGGTTTTTACTACTCCAAGGGCTCCTTTGATATAGAGTTTTCACTCTTTTTCTTGGATTTCTTTTGCGTTTGGAAAAAAAAACATCATTCCTATTTCTAAATTTAGTAACCGAATGTACTTGATGTCGTTTGTGCTATAAATGCGTGAGTAGCATGAAGTGTCACTCCCAGATATTTGAATTCAGGCACGACCTAGATAAACGTACCATTGATACAATTGTTTCATCTTCCTAGAGTTTGTCCCGCTTTGGAGCAGGGTCCGCTACTTGACATGCCAATCTCCATTTCTGTCAGTCAAGGGCAACATGCGGACACAGATTAACTTGTCGCATGTCTTCTCTAAGGCGATCAAGCCACCTCTTCTTAGGTCGCCCACGAGGTCGTTTACCATCCGGGTTGAGGCACAAGGCAGTTTTAGCCACTGATTGTTCGTGACTACGTATGACGTGGCCGTACCAGCGTAGATGAGTCTCCCGCATTTTATCCTGTATAGGCGCCACTCCCATCCTCCCTCGGACATCGCAATTCTTGATATGGTCAAGTCGCGTCAGACCAAGCACCGAACGAAGCATGCGCATCTCCATAACATGCAGGGCTTGCTCGTGTTTAACAGAGGCCGGCCAGCATTCAGAACCGTAGGGGGCGACTGGGCGCACGACGGCCTTGTAAATCTTGGCCGTAAGATAGGTGGGTATCCTGCGGTCAAAGAGGACCCCAGTTACCTCGCTCCGTTTGAACCAGCTGGCACTCACACGAGGTCGGGCATCAGGGAGGGTGTCACCATCTGAACGAATCAAGGATCCAAGATACCTGAATTGGTGGACTCTTTGAAGATCTTAACTACCTACAAGGATGGTGTCAGGCGTCGGTGACCCACACACCATATACACGATTTTCTGGACATTCAGCTTCAGTCCATTCTCAGCCAGCCTCGTATTACACTCCTGCAGTTTCTCTTCAAGAACGTTGCGTTCTTCTGCAGCCAATAAGACATCATCAGCATACAGAAGCGTCCATGGATGTTGCGATTGGATATCTGATGTTATTGTATCCATGCATAGAATCAACAGAAGTGGTGACAGGGCTGATCCTTGATGGACACCGACTTGAATGGGGGAAGGAGATGCGATTCCCGCGGGACATCGCACAACACTACTGCACTTACGATACAGAAGTTGTGTCCAGCGGACGTATTCTTCAGGAACACAATGTGAACGGACTGCATACCAAATCAGTTCATGTGGAACCCGATCAAATGCCATCTCGAGATCTAAAAAGGCGATATGAATAGATCTGTTCTTCTCACGGTATCTCTAAATGAGGAGCCGTGCTGCGTGAATAGCATCCGTTGTTCCACATCCTTTCACGAAGTCACACTGGTTGCTAGTGATCTGGACAATGGCACGCAGTCGACTGTCAAGGATTCGCTCAAAGATCTTCAACGTGTGACAGAGGAGGCGAATAGGTCTATAGGTGCCACATTCACTGACATCGCCCTTGCCTTTCCAAATAGGCACCGTGGTACTCGTGGTCCAAATTCGAGGCACTACACCTTCTTCCAAAATCTGGTTGAACAGAGATGTCTGTAGTTCAATACCATGCTGACCAAGTAATTTCCACAGTTCGGTTGAATGTCATCAGGACCTGCAGCCTTCCCGTTCTTCATCTTTCTGACTGCATGTGCAACCTCTGCCATAGTAATTAGCGGTACTGGTTCAAGGACACTTACCGCACTGTGGATAGGTGGATGAGGTAACTCTTCGTTACTTATTACTGAGAAGTGTCTTTCCCAACGACTCAGAATAGCAGATGGGTCGCTGAGCATTTGGTGGTCTTCTTCTTTGATATGTATAACGTGACCAATGTCTTGCGAGGACCGATGACGTGCGTTCGTTTGCAAGCCGGAATATCTTGTTGGCTCTTTCTGGTGAGCCCAGCTGGTTGTACACATCGGCATAATGTTGGGCCTTAGCTACTGCAACAGCTCGCTTTGCTGCAGACTTGAGGGTCTTATATTCCCGATGATCGCTGGTAAGACGCGAGAGCTGCCAAGTCTCGAATGCAAGACGGTTCTTTTTGATCACGGTCTGCACATCCTCATTCCACCACCATACTTTTTTGTCAAGTAAACGCCTCCCAGGTTTCGATTTTCCCAACGTCTCTGCTGCAACCGAGTGGAGGCAGTCGACTTTTTTTCTAGTCTAGTTGACCTCTATTGGTTGGCTTGGGTCGAATGTGAGTGATCCAAGGAAATTCACCAATTCGTTCCTATGGTCCTGTATCTTCCACCTCTTAATGCGTTCAGGTCTCTTTGTTCGAGGTCTCTTCGTGGGTACGGTGTCAAACTTGAGATCTAGTACAAGGAGGCGGTGTTGGGGAGCGATGTCATCTGACGGGATGACTTTGACATTTGTTACCAACTTGAAATCATTCCGCCTGAGAAGCCAGTAGTCGATTTGAGATTTTCGACCACCGCTGTATTAGGTGATCAGGTGAGTTGGCCGTTTCTTAATATAGGTGTTAGCCACAACAAGATCGTGTGCTTCTGCGCATTCAAGGATACGACATCCCTCTTCATTCCTGGTCCCGAAACCTCGCCCAACATGGCAATGAGGATAGCCATCTCTTTCTGACCCAACATGACCATTGAGATCTCTGCCAACGAGCACATATTCATCCTCTGCGAATGAACGAAGATGAGTACCAATACTCTGCCAAAATTCACCTTTCTCATCCCCTGAGCAACCCACTTGAGGGGCGTAGCATGAGACGACACGAATAGTTGAGTTGTTGTAGTCAAGCTTCACATAAAGCAGTCTGTCTGTGATGCGGCTAATCTCTACTACACTGCCCTGAAGCCTCTCGCAGACGACCACTGCGACACCGTTCTGTGTAGATTTCCTGCCATAGTAGAACAACTTGTACCCCATCCGATATCCTTGGCCTTGGCTCCTGTCCATTTCGTCTCCTGTACACATGCTATGTCTATCGATCGACTCTTCAAGACAGCTGCTAGTTCACGGCTTCGACCTGTGGGCGTACCGATGTTGATGGTCGCCAGGCGTAGATGTTGGACTCGCTTCTTTAGCCTGCTCCGTCCATAAGCAGGTAGCCCTCGCTCATTTCCCACGTCGTCCGGGAGATGACGACGCGCGTCGCCTGTGGGGGACGCCCTAACATTTATCCGCGTATTCAAGGTTCGTACTGGCATGTTCATTTGATGCGACGAAAAAATATGATCCAACCGATGTGTCGCTACACCTGTCGTTGGTAATTGAAGGCCGCTCCTGACATGGAGAACAGACGCCGTTGACAGCCGCTCCTGACATGGAGACAGACGCTGCCTGATGGATTTTAGTGGCATTTCGTTCACTAAGGGACCATCACCCCGCCTAAAGAAGCTCCTCCGCCCGAAGCCTTTGGACTTTTAGGTAGTCAGTTTATTTACCGCCGCCCAACACTCGGCTTTAGCGATTTTCCAGCTGGTTGCCAAGTCAGCCAACCGTCCTCCTTTCTCATTCTGAACTTGGGACCGGACAATGGTGGATAATAATAAAGGATATCTATTACAAAAGCTTCATATAAAATTTGCTATCAATATAAAAGATAATACAAAAGGTCGGAATCACCAGCCACTTCAAGGAGAAAGGGTGTGTACATAACCTAAAAATTGATACAATTGTTTGCACTTTGCAATTTTTTGCCTTACCTCTTTCTGTTTTCGTCACATTTATATGGACGTCATTTTCTTTAAATCATTCTTCCATATTGCCTATTGTTTCTTGTAATTTCTGTAAGTTTATGTTACTACTAAACTAGCTGCGTATGTGTTGGTAGATACTTCATCTTTCTTCTCCATTTCTCTAAATATCTCATCAGCGGCTAAAATGAAGAGTGCAGGGCTCATGGTACCTTCCTTAAGAACGCCTTTTGTTTGTAATATGGGCTTCGAGATTTACAAGTTATCTGATTTTCTTATTATGATGTATTTTAATATTGCTCGTAATATGATGTAGTGGAAAATTAATGGGTTTTATTTGAAGTAAATGAGGATACAGTTGGGGCAGATGACCGCCTCCTTAAGGCAACAATAACTAGCTAATGGGATATTGTAAACATTTATGGAACACCCAGTAACTGCATTCAGCCTCCCGTTATGAATACTATAATAATAATAGAACAAGAGCTAATGATTAATGTATATCAAAATGTTGTAGGAAATAACAGTGGTAGTAGCAGTGTAATACAAAACAAGTGTAATAAATCAGTCTTCCTAAAATCAGTAACGGAAGATGAATTATATATGATTGTCAGAAAAATAAACATAGTTATAGTTGGGATGAAATTTCACCGTGGATATTGAAACAGTGCTATGTTCCAACCCTAGACATTCTTACAGAACTGATAAACATGTGTCTCTTAAAAGGTATCGCCCAAGATATACTAATTCTATCCGTTGTCGAACCAATTTCTAAATTGGGTGTCAGACATCAAGTAGGTAACTACAGACCGGTAACAATTTGTTACTATTTTAGAGTACGTATGTAATTTGCCATAAAATTAATAGAGTTTATTAATACAAATGATTTAATAAATAAGAATCATATAGACCATTTCAACTATAAATTATTTGCAGAATGTTATGGAAGACTGCTCTCCTATCTCAATGGTAATCAAATAAATGTGTTATATCGTCGATCTGACAAAATCCTTTGATATAGTAGATCATTAATTATTATTGGGTAAGGGAGAGGTTTCTTGTGTAAGGGGAGTGGCGTTTGATCTGTTATAAGATATTACAGATGTCAATTTACAAAGATTTCTTCACGAATGGTGTGAACACCGCGGAGTTAGAATAAGAATACACTCCTAGTGTATGTCAAAACGTAATAACTCAGTGTTCAATCCTTCATCTACTACTTTATAGTCTTTTGCAAATTATGTACCACAGTCAAGAAATAGTTTAATTATTTCATATGCAGATGATACCTCAAGTTTGAACTGGGACTGAAATAAAACAATTACACTTCATGAAAATCAAAACAGTATCGACCTTGTCACTCAGTGTTTTATTGAGCAAATGTTAAGTGAAACCCATAAATACTGAGATTTATAATATTTTCAGCCGTAAGGGAATTTATGAGTAAATCGAAAATATTGCTCTGAAACCGATGATATACAACAGGTGGCCTCAGCAGAACGTTTGGGAAGTACACTAAATCATAAATGATCATGGGAAGAGTATATAAATGAAATATGTAAAAGATAAAGAAACTCTTGTTTTAAAGTGAACTTCAGGATAATTAAGCAGTGAATAGCAGTTACCAGTTTACTATGGATTAATACATCACAGATATCATACGGCATTTAACAATATTTTTACTGTATATTTTCAAGTAACCTTAGGAAAAACTCATCACAAAAAGATGTCGCAATCAAAAATCTCCACGGTCATGAATTTAGAGGGCAGAATAATTCCTTTCAAGAAAGGTTTAATAAATAATACGCAGAGAAGGATCCTTTTGAAAAGGAGTTATATACGATAATAAATTGCCGAACTTCTAAAGTCTTTCACTGGAGTGGGGTTCAGAACGTCACTTGAGGTATATCTAACCCGTAAAGTGTTGTACTCCTGTGATTATAAATACACAATGTTAGTAAATATGTCAATTTATATGTGGACTAGCCGTAGTGCCCGGCTTCGCCCGGTAGATTTAATTGTTTTATGGATGATAATGAATACTACTACAGAACTGGCATATGATACTTAAACTTAAAGAAAACCATATTTAAAGAAAATACTTTTTGTGGTGGTGGTAGTGTGGGTGATAAGTAGTACAGTATAATGGACATAACATTCAGGTCATTTTCTCGTAATGATAATGATAATAATGAATAGGGAAATGGCTATTTATTAACTACAGTACTGACACATGTGATTTACAAACGAATTGAAAAATATGATTAGAATGAGGAGTATGCGAAACAGCGAACACTGCCTAGGGACTATATCTCATTGGCTGTTTGAAAAGTAGGGATGAATAGCGTTGTCTTTTGACGCATAGTGCCTTAGAAAAATTCTCTATAAGACTACGGAAACATTTTCTTAGATTTGTCATTTTCAATCATTGGTAAACGGCAACTTCGCCGGGGTAGAAAAGGACGAAGCTAATTGCAGGACATAGGACTGCGAGTGAGAGTCAAATACTACATTTGATTCCATACTGTCTTTTAAGGCAGAGACGCAATATACTGAAAGAGCTTATGACGTACTGCTCGGGTCCCAACTGCACGGAACTGAGAGGATCGTACCGGTGAATCACTCACTCTTTCGTAACACCACAGTGGTTTGAGCAACGGCCCTGTATGAACATCAGCATAGTCAGCAATACCAGATAAGATGGCGGGCTCTGGACAGTCTTCTCATGTCACCTCGCGATGAATCAGCAAGCTATTCTCACAACTACCCCCCCCCCCTCCCCTGCGTCTCACAACTTGTGGGACGTGGGTTGGTGACCACGGGACCCCGGCTGAGTCCGACATTGCTTCTACTTACAGGTGCCGGGCTCCTTTCAGTTCCCTTTCCTGGCAGCCTCCCTTGGTCAACTCTTGTTCTCTTCCAACCCCGACGGTATTAGGGTATCCGAGGCCTAGGGAGTCTTTCACTTTTCTGCCTTAATTGGCCCTAGTCTCATCTTTCCTGATACCCTCATTTTTCGAGGGGTCAGCTTTCTTTTTCTTTTCGTAATATCTCCTGTATTCTGTTCAAGGCTCTCAAGTAGGCAGAGTGTGTGTAGCCCCACCACTTCTGGTGCACCCTAGATAATGCTACACCCTCAAGGGCTCATGGCTGGTGAGTTCGGGAGCTGGCAACCCCGAGGGATTCCTGAGCTGGGTCCGGCTTCACCCCTTTTTTCCATTGCCTTTGGGGCAATGCTCTCCTTCCTTCCAAGTCCCACAATTCTCATTTATCCAGGGTTGAGGGCATTTCCTTTCCTCCTGTCTTTTATTTCCCTTATAACTTTCTTTTGTCCTTATCTTCTTCTATCCCGTAAGTTTTGTAGTTAGTTTTACTGTAGTTGTAGTTTCAATTTCATGATCCGGCAATCCATTAGGGGTCGCTAACCTCGATGTTTGGCCCCTTAAAACAACAATTATCATCATCATCTTCATCACAACTGGCATTGTGCAATTGGGTTATTGTGGTATTTAAAACTTCCTGTTAAGCCTCTCACCCTTTTGTGTTACATAAATTATTTGTTGCTAGAAACCTTCCGTGGAATCCACGGCATTGTGCATTTGGGTTACTATGGTATTTAAAACTTCCTATTAAGGCTCTCACCCTTTTGTGTTACATAAATAATTTGTAGGAAGAAACCTTCCCTGCTATCCACACAACAACTCACCCAAGTTTCTTCGCAATCGGATTACTGGTATATGAACGCATAGGGGACTTACATACACTACCCCTATTGAGCAAGACTTTATGTGGTGAGATGACTACTACTACTGAACTGGTTCATCAAAAGTAGAAACTGATAGAAAGACATATTTTAAAAATCACACGCGGGGAAGAGTGTGGTGTTGCTTTACTTCTAACACGATTGGTTCAAGGGCTTAAAACGTGATTTTCTGGTCCCGCTCAGTTTCACCGAAGTACTCGTTGGGTTCCAAGGGGTAAGTATACAAAATTTGGTGCAGATCGGTGACACGGTGTAGATTTGTGCCAAAGGGCCTAAATGCAGGGAATGGAGTGGTCTGCCCGAAATTTAAAGTGGACAGTATAACCCGCAGGGTTCCAAGGGGTAGGTATACAAATTTTTGTTCAGATCGGTGAAACTATGTAGATTTGTGCCAAAGGGCCTAAATGCAGAGAATGGAGTGGTCTGTCCGAAATTTCAAGCAGAGAGTGTTACTCTTCGGGTTCCAAAGGGTAAGTATGCAAAAT
This sequence comes from Meconema thalassinum, assembly GCA_946902985.2. Classification (NCBI taxonomy): domain Eukaryota; kingdom Metazoa; phylum Arthropoda; class Insecta; order Orthoptera; family Tettigoniidae; genus Meconema; species Meconema thalassinum. The sequence goes on along the minus strand of OX336389.2, from coordinate 29,371,693 downwards.
TTGGTTCAGATCGGTGAAACGGTGCAGATTTGTGCCATGGGCCTTAATACAGGGGATGGGGGTGGTCTGTCCGACATTTTACGTTGACAGGGTTACCCGCAGGGCTCCAAAGGGTAAGTATACAAATTTTGGTTCAGATCGGTGAAACGGTGTATATTTTTGCCAAAGGGCCTATATGCAGGGAATGGTGTGGTCTGTTCGAAATTTAAATTAGACCGTGTTACACGTCGGGTTCTAAAGTGTAAGTATACAAATTTTGGTTCAGATCGGCGAAACGGTCTAGATTTTTGCCAAAGAGCCTAAATGCAGGGAATGGTGTGTTCTGTTTGAAATTTAAAATAGACTGTTACTCGTCGGGTTCTAAGGTGTAAGTGTACAAATTTTGGTTCAGATCGGCGTAACGGTATAGATTTTTGACAAAGGGCCTAAATGCAGGGAATGGAGTGGTCTGTCCGAAATTTTACGTTGGCAGGGTTACCCGCAGGGCTCCAAAGGGTATGTTTACGAATTTTGGTTCTGATCGGTGAAACGGTGTAGATTTTTGCCTAAGGGCCTAAATGCAGGGAATGGAGTGGTCTGTCCGAAATTTGAAGTGGACAATATTACTCGTCGGATTCCAAAGGGTAACTATACAAATTTTGGGTCATGTCGATGAAACGGTGTAGATTTTTGACAAAGGGCCTAAATGCAGGGAAAGGAGTGGTCTGTCCGAAATTTTATGTAGACGTACCCGCCGGGTTCCAAAGGGTATGTGTACAAATTTTGGTTAAGATCGGTGAAACTGTGTAGATTTGTATAAATAACAGACAAACAGACAGACAAACATTGAGCTTTATATATATAGATATGCTGTGTAAGATAACGACGTATCCAATTCATTATTAACTGCCGGTTCTTGAAAAGAAGGGCTTGTATGTTTGTAGGAGGGCAGTGGATGTGTATCCCACCTTGAATGGTAACACTAACAAGAGTACATCGCAAATGTAAATCTCGCAGAAACGTGACACAAGTATTGATTAGATGCATCTAAATTGATATTTGATGTTATTTGTTCCCCAAATACCAGGAAGGGCGACATGTGGCGCACTAAAATACGCCTGAGACTGAAGGGTTTCTGAGTTCTCATATACTCTAATATTACAATACCGAGGGAATGGTTGAATTAGTGCAATGGGTTGGGGAGGATATGAGTACACCCTCTTGGGCTGCCCCAGGTCTGTCGAGTGTTTCAAATGCGTACAATTTCAGCCTCTCTAGGGATGGCTCATTTCCATCTGAGGATGAAATATAATCACAAAATTTATCCTGGTTATATGACAAAAGGGGACTTAACGGTCTCATGCCTCACTAACTAACAAAAACGCCTCAAAATATTTAATCTCCGGGATAAAATTATGTTGAACAAACAGGGATCAGAAGTAAGTTTTCGACCGTGGATGCCAGACTGAAAAGCCGTAATAGGATTTGTTTCTTTACAAGCTTGGAACATCATGAGCACAAGACCATGTAGTTGGCTGTTTGCTCAGTGATTGAAGACCTGTAATGTGTGTACTGTGGACGGATCATGAGTTAATCCGTGTCAGGAATGTGCTCCGCGCAGTGCATTGTTACAAATGCTGACAACTTTTAGGTGTTCTGTGAATACTAATAAGTTTCAGCAAATTGTGTCTACTGCTTAGGCAGCTCACTGATTATGTCTTCTGAACGACAAATATCTAGCTGCCTCCATTTCCGGCATTTGCATGCACTGGGGTAGCTGAATTGAAGGTAAAAACTCACATCTGGAATGGGTACAGTTGTTCATGATTGTCTTCATGGTATCCTTAAACATTATTGAGAATACCTTTCAAAGTGTCTCTACAGTTTAGAACGAAACTTATATTTGTGAAAGTTGAGGTAAGGTGACCATTTGTATGAAAATAATAGCTCCAGCGAACACCTAGACTAGCCCGCGGGAGATTAAGCATTTGTGTTCTGGAGCCCATCGGGCATCATCTGGAAATTTATATTATGAGATCAGTATCCGAGGACTCATATGAAAATGAATGTGAGGCTTGGGTTGACCTCCACTACTTCACATGGCCGACAATTTGGCATTGACACACACTCGATGACAGCCTTCACTGCTAGCTCTTACTGTAAGTAAGTTGCTTGCCCACCCTTCACCTCCATGACTGTCTCCAATGTTGCACACATACTGTTAATTCGAAGGCGAGGATTTCTCGGTTCTTCTCGGAGCGTTGTACGGGGAGAAAGATGAATGTGTTTTTTTTATTTACTGGCACGAATTCACCTTGAAGAACGCCCCAGATATGGTCTATGGCGCTGTGTCTCAGCCTTTATTAGATCGTGGTCGGCATTTTCATTTAGAAAACTCTCCAGGTAGTGTCTATGGACATATTCATGTTCAGTTCTCTATTTCTAATACATTGCATAATCTTGGCAACGTTACTTGGTCATATATTATGAATTACAAGTGAATTGGTATGCAATGACATTTCAAGTACCTGCCACAGTACTTACAAATAACCCTCGATTTCTTCCTCGATCACGATAAATTTCTCTCTACCTAAAGCTTTATTGATTTAATCTTGTCTCAAGACGGTAAACTATTCATGATGTTTATCAACTTTTCTTGTCCTTTGTATCGTTCTATGGTAACTCTAACTGCATCTACGCTGCGAAGACCCAACACTCACACTCAATGCTAATGACAATATGCCAGCCCTACGTTTTGCGACTGTATATGAACTGGAGTTCTTTCTGATGTTAACATCACAAATACTGTCAGGTTGACGTAGCGAAAGTATGAATGCGATTTTCAATTACTTTTGGTATGTTATTCCTTGATCCCATTAGTGCATATCATCTGAAAGATATTATTCCACCTTCGCAAAGGAACATATTGTAAAACAAGTAATTTCTTTGCATAATAATACAGACCTTAACCCGGATATTAAGATTGAGAAGTCTTCTATTCCTGTGCTGATTCCTTGCTTCAAAACAGAAACACCATCTTCACATCTGAAAGAGGTAAGTATCTTTAAGACATCTCCTCATCAGCTAATAGCATTTCTAGATAAAGACTTGTGTTTTTACAATTTTGTTGATGACAAAACTGTTTGGTTGTGTTTTGAACTGCAAGCACAATCCATTTTGATGGAAGGACAGCGAATTGAAATTTCAGTCCCATGCGATACTTCTACCCGCGACCGCCGCCTTTGTGCGATGTTGCTCTGATCACTGAGCTACTGGGGAATGCATCTGATATGTCATTTAGAAAGGTACATTATGTGAAGCTTGCATATGTTTGGCACAATCATGTTTTACTAGTTGTCCATTATGTGCTACAGTACTCTAGCAGACGTATAATTCTTGTAGTTACCATCATAATTTAGCAACAATATTGATGTTACATACTCTACAATAGACGCCCTCTAGCATTTAATTCAACAGAGGACTATAACCACTTATCTGTATGTTCATCTCTAGCAGTAAGATGTACAGGACCGTACGAAAGTCGTTAAGCGTATATATCTTCAATTCAGCTGAGCAGTGATGTACAATTACATGGTGTGTTATGTCTGTAAACGTTTATGGTGATAGCACATAAATAAATTATTCCATCTTATCCCTAGGATGAGCAAGAAGAAATCCAAGAACGAGAGACTGATGGAAGTGGAAATCCATTAAATGAGTAAGTGTTCAACGTACATAAAATATTATCATCCGCTTTAAGCGTGGACAGCTGTAAGTTTTGGATTTTTAAAAGTTCTGTTGGTAACGTCAGATGTGTCTCGTCATTGAAGTTGATATTGATATTAACTTTCTATTTAGCAGCCCTCAAATTATCCTTCTCCCTGTCTTGAAGTTTTTAAGAAATGTTTGTCAGTCTGTTGATGGGAGCTATTTCTGTCTTGTAGTAGTATGCTTGGAGTAATTACACATGCCGCAGTGATAAGAATGTGAATGAGTTTTGTAAGGAACATCCATTACTTCAAACCCCCCTCCACTGTGTCCTTAACCCCAAATGATTTTTCTGTAACCCAAACTAAAAGCGTTAATAGTGTAAGTTACCTGAGAGGGTAGCCTCTACAAAGTATTAACCTATGGGATGAAATAAGTGTGTTTAGGGGGAAAGCTTGGCAATTACGTGTAAGAGGTGGTGAATAGCTGATGGCTTGAGATCGTCAGTACGAACTGCAAGGAGAACTCCCCAATGTATTGCTTGGCGGGGTAGTTCTGGGTGTGAGTGTGTGGGGAAGGGTAGTTTAATTAGTACTCTATGTGCGATATCGGTACCAAGCGGTCTGATGTAAGTCGTAGGCAGGCGAGCTAGTAGCGAGCCTGCTAGTGTCAGCGCTGTGCTGTGACGCTCTGCTGGCGTCACGAAGCAATTAAATGATAGTGCTAATTCTAGATCCTACCTAACGGGGAAGCTAAGAGGGTAGGATCTTACCAGCTAATTGAATAAAGGAAAAGACCAGTGACCTCTATTATGTTTGAGTTTAATGAGTACTTCGAATTTGAAGTACTCTGGTACATAGCAGTGCAGTTAATACAAATAAGTAATTATTACAATCCAAGCACAGGGGTATGGGAGTGTAGTTGAACGTGTGTGTAGTGATCGCTTAAGACACTTAACCTTCGGCTTCCAGCAACGATTCGGCACGTAGGTAACACTGAGACAGACTGATCCGGAGGCATGACCTCCCGGAGTTTTTATAGAGGCGTCGCGCTGCGTTTGCGGAATTCGCACATTTCTTCCATGTCATAGCCCTCTCTGGGGTCGTTGGGCTGGGACACGAGGCTAGCTGAGTTCAGGGAGGTGATAATTTATTGGATGTATAATTATGTAAATGTATTCATAGGTTTTTGAAGTATGTGTGTGGCATTTGGTTTTTCGGGGGTATTAGTGTTAGGGGATGATGGTGGCGTACCCTAGGGGAACAACAACCCCCTTTGTTGGGTTAGTTATCGTCCTCGATAACTGGACGAAGACGTGGGGGTGGTTTTTGAAAAATAAGGCATCTTCTTCTTTCTTGTATGTCTTCTTTCTTCTTTTCTTCTCTTCTGTGATTTCCGTCCAGAAATGTGTTGGTGGCGTCGTCGGGGGTGTGTGGGTAGCCTCGTGGTAGATATGGTGTATAGGGGTGAGTAATGGGGGAAGGTGCATTATGGAAGTGATCGTCGAAGGTTGTGGATGCGTAGAAGTGCCTTTTATAGTGTGTGCCTCCGGGTAGTGTCCAGCGATCATGTGTAGGTGTATAAGGTGAGGGGAACAATATTTCCTTACAATGTGGTGTCAAAAAATGCAAACATTAGGGTGTGAAGCTTAACGTATATACACTGTCAACAGTCATCCAGATGATACAGTAATATGAGTATACTCTGGTGATACAACATGTATCCCTATTGCAACGTAGAACAAAATATAAAATACATACATAATTAAAACATTAAAAACATTAAAAACATTAAAACATTCAAAACATTAAATACATTCAACATTGCCAATTCATCTGAAGGGGTGCAGGAACACAACGAGAGGGAAGAAACATCCCAGGGGTGGGGGGAGGCTATACAATTAACATACCTCTGGTGCGGATGAAAAACTGCCCTCGTGTGCCCTGCACGTGTGTAAAAGAGATAGGGTGGAGAGAAAGAAACAAAGAAATGTCGCAGGGTGTAATTTAAGGGAATATTTGTATATATGGTTTATTTGTGGGGAAGAAATGCGACATTTGTACAATTGGGAGTTTAAAAGAACAGAAAGGAAAAACAGTGTGTATTCATTCAATTATAACAATATTATACTCTCGCAACAATAACAATATCATATTTACTCAATTAGAACACTATCATACTCTCTTATCGACAACAATATTATAATAATACCAAATTTTCTCAACTATAATAATATCCTACTTTCTCAGCTACAAAAATACCATACTCTCTCTCAACCACAATACTATCGTGAGTGCACTCATAATTAATATATATATGTATATATCTGAACTACCATTTAGGACCTGCAGGTTATTTAGCTATATGTCTATGGTATGACTCGCTCCCTGTGGGAAAGCGAAGTCATCTTGGCAGCACAACTCGTCCTTCACAAAAATAGGCATGAGTTGTGTGGCCGTAGTGCACCTCTCATTGCAGGTGGCAAATTGTCATCGTTGATCCGACCTCCAGTGGGGGGATATCCCACAGGTATATCTCCACCGTGGTTCGGATGTTCACCTGGAAACGTATATCATGTGTGGGGGGAGGGGGGAATCGTGTATGGGTCGTGTGAGTGTGACATGTGGGGAGGGAAATTTGTGTATTAAAAATACATACATTAGTGGATATATAATGTCGCCATCTGTTGGGACAAAAATACTCATAAAATCACAATAGAGGGTGTCCACCCTCGGCATCTGTGGGGTGAACCTGTGGATGTATACAAAAAAACATGTTATCCTGAAAATATACCATGTGAATTCACTGTAATCGGGTACCTCGGCGAGTGCCCAAAATGGAGCTACTCCCGGTGCATATGTGCAAAGTATGCACCACTAGGTGCGTTGTGTCGGGAGTTGGCGCCTCAGGTTTGCAACCTGTGCTAAAAAAATCAAGATAAAAATACATATATAAAAGATAGACTTAAAATTAACTGGCCATTCTGTACTTATGATTTTATATACCTTCGTGTTTATTTATTCCTTAATCATTATTTCCTATACCTTCGCGTTTCTTTATTCTTATTCATCATGTTCCTATATCTTTGTGGTACTTCATTCTTCATTCATTATTGCATATACCTTTGTGTTTCTTTATTCCTTAATCATTATTACCTATACCTTCGCGTTACTTGATTCTTATTCATCATGTTCCTATATATTTTTGCTACTTCATTCTTTATCCATTATTGCATATACCTTTGTGTTTCTTTATTCCTTAATCATTATTACCTGTACCTTCGCGTTACTTTATTCTTATTCATCATGTTCCTATATCATTGTGCCACTTCATTAATTATTTATTATTGCCTATACCTTTGTGTTTCTTTATGCTATCGGACCGACCAGTGAAGGACACTCACGTGAACAGTATGGACCGTTCCATTCGGGCTTACGCATCTGCGTAAGACCGCATTCGGCAAATCATATATTGCCATCCAGGCAAATCAATATGTGCCTCCCCCTGGGGCACAACCAGAGCGATAAACGTTAGTTGTAACCTCGGCCAGGGAGAGAACCGTAGGTTCGTCGTATATCGCAAGTCTCAAATCAATGTTCCTCCCCCTGGGGCACAACCAGAGCGATAAACGTTAGTTGTAACCTCGGCCAGGGAGAGAACCGTAGGTTCGTCGTATATCGCAAGTTTCAAATCATAGGTGATACCCTCCAGGGGTATGAACAGAGGAGAACATTCTGTCTTATATATATAGATATATTTTAAAGCAGGTTGCATCTCTGTGCACGAAATGTGTGGCCCAAGTCCTTCCTAATGGGGAGGGATTATTGCTGTAAAAATACCTTATCCGCCCTGCGGAAATGTGGGGGATCCATAAGTGTGTATTGCCATTCTAGTATTTGGGGGGATGGTATATGTGAATGGTAGCTATGTGATATAAGGGGCTATTAATTCTAATAGATGTGGTGTTTTAATTGGGGAATTCAAGAGGGGTAAAATGCGCGTGGCGGGAATATTAATGCGCCACCACTGTAGATGAGTTTGCTCGTCCGCTGCTGGAAGAGAATATTTTGTCCAATATCACTGTGCCGTGAATAAAATAAATTAAAACCTCCTAAGTGGGAAGTAGATCCATTTATTTGTATGGTCACGGGGAAATGCCCGTGTTTTGATATGTCGGAGGGTGTGTCTATATAAGGATGTATTCGAGGGCAAATGTTTACTGAAGCCCGATGAAAAATAAAGTAAGGTGTATCTGTGTGATGAGGCGCCGTGTGTATAGCACCGATAACAATGGCTCCATGCCGTGAAATATGCTGTCCCGGTTTCAAGTAGCGAGGGATGAAGGGGCTGAGCTGAAAGAAAAATGTTTGGTTATCCTAGTGGGTATGTTATACTCCGAGAATCATATGTCTCGACCGCATTGTCATTTGAATTCAGCGCGCGGGAGTGTGAATGGTTAGTATAAATAATGGCTGCCTGCGGGTTACTTGTCACGTGAGAGGTGTGACTTGAGATAATGTGTGTGTACGGAAGGTATCAGATATCGGCTACTGCAAGGCGGAACCTAAGGAGCTTATTGGCTAGCGTACTGCTGTGGGTCATGTTTATCGGCGCGCTACGCTGATTGGATCTGAGCGCTGGGAGTGAGTTTATAGCATGGCGGTTTGTTGTCATACCTTGAATGAACTGTCAAAGGCATGTGTTGGGTGTTGACTGGATTGTTTATCATGTACGCATTGTTACATGCTAGATAGCCTGTGTGTGATATGAACTGGGTCTAAGTCAGTGACTTCTCGTCTGTGTATCGGGAAACAAAGCATGTCCCTCTGTTGGGGAACAATGGTGGGATTACGCTGTCATCATAGCGTACTCAAATGGGGCAAATTATATATATAAAAATACTGTTTTTCTTGTACCTAATATACGGAGTGTACTGTACTGTACTGTGAATGTATGGAAGCATATGGCGAGTCCATGTGGATGTAAAAATGCTGGGTGTCACTCTGTAGAAAAGGGTTTCTGTGGTTTGATCCCACTCTCTTCGGGAAAATGCAAAAATAATGTTGGGCGCAGTAATATGCTGGGTGTCAATCTGTAAAAAAGTGTTTCCGTGGTTTACTTCCACTCACTTCGGGAAAATGCAAAATGGTATATATAAAAATACTTAGTTTTCTGTACCTGATTTACGAAGTGCATCATACTGTACTGTGAATGTGTGGATGCATGTAGTGATTCCATATGGATGTAATAATGTTGGATGTCAATCTGTAGGAAAAGTGTTTCCGTGGTTTGCTCCCACTTACTTCGGGAAAATGAAAAAATAATGTGGGGCGCAGTAATATGTATATCCAGAGCGAATATTGTATTCTGCGATGTTGGACTGTCTGTGGAGTAGCACAATGGGCTACATTTACCGGGCATTCTGTGGTATGGAATTGAGAGCTATATATTGTAGTTCCAAAATGCAATGTGTTGGTGTGGAGATGATGTATTCCTATTGCGTATCATATGTTTGTGGAATCAAGTGGGTATTTAGTGTTTATATAAAATAAAATCATTGGGCCTTTGTTAATTGTTATCTATAAAACTCGGCATTCCTATGATCATGGTCGATACTTATTCCTTACCGTGAACCTAGGAGGATAGGACTGAACCTGCTCTTGGATTATTTCGCCTAGGTATACGCAGAACAGCTATGGACCATCGACGTATTGGGTGCCGAATATATTTATATCTATGCGCTCATGGCTGATACGCATCCTAGAGTGTTGACCTAGGAGGGTAGGACTTAACCTGCTCTGGGCTTATTTCGCCTAGGATCACTCAGGATATTCATGGGCCATGGCGTTAATGTGATACTAATGGACAAATATTGATATGTGCCACGTCGTGTCACGTTGCCTCAAAACGAAAATACGTTATTTCAATGTGGCCAACTTATGACTTTGTTGATAAGTGTGATCTACTGGGTAAAGAGTAATGAAAGGGGATCTATATAAAACTTGTGGTCCCATTGGAGCCTTGTGGCACTTGTGAATTTATTTCGTGAATTCATAATCGAATATCATGTCGGCATAGAGCAGATCATTATGAACAGTTTGTACTTAGCGGAAGGATGATAAATGGTTGCCTACGTTGACTGTTAGAGGTATAGCCCCAAGCCCCCTAGATAATTCTAGGAGTCCAGTCGGTCGTCGGCTTGGATGACATGATAATAATTATAATTACAATTTGAATGGATTTCCTACTCCGTCGACTAATAGTGAAGTCGCCTCGTGGGAAAACTCTTCATTCTGTCTGTCTTTATGACGGTATTGGGTAGTCAATGCCACTGTTAACTAGAAATAAAAGTTAAAGATCCCCTGTGCGGAGAAAGAAAATATATAAAAAGGAGTATGTGATAACGGCATGAGTGCCGTACATGACGTGTGAGTCTTGGAGTCCCTGCGTGTCGTAAGTCTAGATGCTGTGTGGGCAATCCTCGCTTCCGGCATTGTGTGCGGAGAGCGAATCACTGTCTATGAGCAGTTTGCAGTACTGAGTGTGGGAAGTGATTGATATATATGATCGAATGTAGCCTGGATTACAGTGTATGGGATATGTAATTTACGTAAGTATAAGATATCCTTATTCCAAGTGTCTCCTAATTGTTTGTTCAGCTGACCTATAGAGTCTAATGCTGGGACGGTATGATAACCTGTGTAATTGTATCAAATTTTGCTGGCCGTAGTGGTATTAATCAACCTGTGTGATAGTGAGATTGTGTGCGGAATTATATCGAATGTCGCTACACTATATCCTTAGTGTTAATACGCCTTGGCCTGTAGGGAAGGCCGCTAACCTGTGTTATTGTACGCATGCATTTTTGCATTTGCGGATGGCCGCTAACCTGTGTTACTGTATGACTATGTCTGTGCTTCTGCGAAAGGTCGCTAATCTGTGTTACTGTACGAAGATTTCGTTGCATTGGCGAAAGGCCGCTAACCTGTGTTATTGTGTTGTCTGCACGAGCCTATGTCGGTGCTGAAATATGGTAAGAAATAAAGATCTGTCATCCTGGAATGTTTTGGGATAGTGATTGTACTAGGCTGCTATCAGTGGCCTAGAATATAGTGTGAATCGTTTATGGACGATGAGAGTAATAACAGAAAAGTGTATTCGTGTTAGGCAGTTTAAAGGACGTGCTTAGGTCCAAAGACCTTTGTTATTGTGGTGTCTGTAACCCTGTATTTGCTTCCACTATTGTGGGCGTAATGGCGTTCGCTATAAAAATTGTATTGTACGTCCAGTAATGTATTATGCTTGGACATATGTGTAAACTTAGTGGTCTACTCGGTGATAATGTATCAGACCAGGCTGTCATCCCGCCTTAATATGGGGTGAATGTTGGAATCCGTGCACTTTCTAAATTAGTGCAAGTAAAAATTTTGTGTTCTGATTTCTTAATGTGGTCATTAACCATGGGAATGTTAATCCCTCTGCTGTTATGGGAGATTTATGTGTTTGCCTATTATTTATTACATCTGATTATTGTGTCTGAATTTGCCATCGATCGCTACCGAAGGTATATAGTATATATATAAATAATAAAGTTGTGTGTTGATTCTTATCAACTGTGTGCTGTGAGTATAGTTGTATGGGAAGGGTACGTTAATGTATCCCTTGTGAAAGGTGATTCGATCTTTAGTCGGTCGCCTAATGCTCGTGACCGTGTATTGAAATCTGCGTGCGATGAAGTTGGTTAAAAATTTGCGTCCTGTATGAGATTGTATGAATATTAAATGTTTAGATAGCCTCCTATGGTAAAGGAATCTTTCCGTAGTTTGTTATCTGTATTCCAGTTGTGGGAATGACCTGTCTTACGCATGGCCATGTAGGTGCGTGGCTGTCTACGTGACTTGTCGCAAAGAGTTGTTACTATGGAGGAACCGTGTAATGCTGACTGGGCGTGACGGCTCTCGTTACTTCCGCGTGTCGCAGCAGAGGATTGACCTCGCTTGCTGCTTAATGTGTGTAACACATGTAAGGCCGTGTCTACAATATATTACCTGTAAAGACATATATGCACTGTACATATTATAAGTGTGGAATTATTATAAATAACCTTAAATTGGCATTTCCTATTTTGTATCCTGCAACTTAAGACTACCTATGGTGTGGGGCCTAACCGGGATTGGTGTTGAAACCTGTTTCTGACTGTGGCTACCAGATGCCATAGTGCAATTGGCGCTATTACCAATGCTTATCTGGCGTATCGTGTTCATGGGGACTTAAGGGGAATATGAGGCATGTGTACCTACTAAATGTATATCTAGCCTCGACCTTTCTTAAACTAATGTGTGCGAACAGAATTCATTATCCTAGAAAGACATGAGACATGAGACATAATAAATATAACCTGGTATACATTATTATATTAGTTATAACTAAACATGCAATCTTATAAGTAGGATTCGTATCTATGCACTGTGGGGAACTGTTGGTGACCGATAGTTGTGAGCATGGCTACCATAGGCCATAGTGCATAGGGCGCTTGTTTGATTCGTACGGTTCTGGGTTTGATATACGTGTGGTAGAAATAAACTTGACTGCCTTATGCTGGTGACCCAACGTCTGTGTCTCGTGGCTCTGGTTTAATGGTATTAGAATTTAGTGTTCCTTTAAGCATTTAAAATTAACAATGAATGATGTGTGGGTTCTATATTGGCAATTTCGGATCATGTCTACTGCAAATAATGGCACCGTCTCCCTCGGATTGCCAAGGCGGCTTTAGCACCCGGAATAGGCGATAAGGTCCTAGGGTATAATGGAAGCGTGGGGATGGAAGTGTCATTACGTGGCGGGGGGACTGTGTTCACGTGGACCCCGTTCCCCATGGCGGGCTGCGGATGTGGCATGGCCACGGCAGTCCCCTTCCTAATAGGAGTAGGCAGTAGGGGAACGGATGTGTTGGCCATTTTTGTGAAAGGCCTGTACTAACCGCTTCCACTGGGGTAGGTTGATGTGTCAATAGTTCAAATGAAATAATGTGTGCTTGGAGCTGACGGAAATGTTGCCATAATTCGGCGTATTGCAGGGTAATTGCCCTGGCCTGTTCCGCTACTGTCGTGGTGGCAGTATTCACTTTAAGGTGTGATAGGGGGCGGTATAGCTGCGTGGATTGAACTGTTCGGCCACGCGGGCGCGAATGTACGCAGCTGTGGGTTTATGATGAGCACGCTATTGTGCGTGGCAAATATTTTACTGACCATGCCGGCTGTAGTTCCTATTGGGATGGAATTTGGTAGATAGGTATCAACTGGGCGCTCAGCCGCCTATATTCGGCAATGAGCTGTGCGAAATGGTGATCCAACCTCGCATATTGCGCCCTAATGTGTTGGAGGGTTGCGGTATGATTGAGGTGGCCATGGACCATATCCATTTTGTTATGGATCCTCAGTGTTTTTGTGTGTTTGTCCTGTAGTGCCCTATGTATCGTGTGTAAATGTCGGTGCGATCGGGCGAGGAGTGTTTTACGCCAATGGGTGCGAGTGCGGATGAACTTATTCTGTGCCGCACTTACCCTTGCCTGCATTGCCTGTATGCGCAATTGCACCTTTAGCATACGGCGCTGTCGGCTTCGTAATAGAAAAAAGAACAGTTCAGAATCCCTATTTGTGTGCCTATAGTGCACCCTCCCTTGTGTATTGGGTGTTTCGGCGTGAGGTGCCATGGTGTAAAAGGATCTATCAGCTGGTTGTAAACTTTCAAGGGGATCGTAAAATGCTAGTGAAAAATAATTGTTCCTATTTTTGCAATGATATGGATTCCTATGGGCTATTTAAGCTGGTGGGGTAGTATTATATCTAAATGAGTGTAACCTTTTCTCTATTCTATGAGGGTATTGAATGAAATATTATTATTGCAATGCTATATAAGGTACCGGGGACCGAATTGGGTGGGCAGCTAAATAATGTGACTCCTATTAATTGTATGGTGTGGGCGTAGCAAATTTGGGGTTTTTGAATGGCTGATTATTATTTAAGGGTGGCGTTAATTAATGTACTCTTTATTAGGGCGGGCCTGGGTGGGTACAAAAATATTATTGGACCCTTACTACAAAATATTTTCCCAATTTTGGGTGGCGTTCGCTTGGCTAGTAAGAGGTTTAGTTTTGGGGTTCTTTTCCGCGGAATACGTTGTATGTACTCCTTTAGGCGTTGTCTTATGACAACGTCGCGGTACCGTGCGACTCCACCATTTGTAAGGTACCTGAGTGGGTAGCCTCTACAAAGTATTAACCTAAGGGATGAAATAAGTGTGTTTAGGGGGAAAGCTTGGCAATTACGTGTAAGAGGTGGTGAATAGCTGATGGCTTGAGATCGTCAGTACGAACTGCAAGGAGAACTCCCCAATGTACTGCTTGGCGGGGTAGTTCAGGGTGTGAGTGTGCGGGGAAGGGTAGTTTAATTAGTACTCTATGCGCGATATCGGTACCAAGCGGTCTGATGTAAGTCGTAGGCAGGCGAGCTAGTAGCGAGCCTGCTAGTGTCAGCGCTGTACTGTGACGCTCTGCTGACGTCACGAAGAAATTAAATGATAGTGCTAATACTAGACCCTACCTAACGGGGAAGCTAAGAGGGTAGGATCTTACCAGCTAATTAAATAAAGGAAAATACCAGTGACTTCTATTATGTTTGAATTTAATGAGTATTTCGAATTTGAAGTACTCTGGTAAATAGCAGTGCAGTTAATTAAAAATAAGTAATTATTACAATCCAAGCTCAGGGGGATGGGAGTGTAGTTGATCGTGTGTGTAGTGATCGCTTAAGACGCTTACCCTTCGGCTTCCAGCAGCGATTCGGCACGTAGGTAACACTGAGACAGACTGATCCGGAGGCATGACCTCCCAGAGTTTTTATAGAGGCGTCGCGCTGCGTTTGCGGAATTCGCACATTTCTTCCATGTCATAGCCCTCTCTGGGGTCGTTGGGCTGGGACACGAGGCTAGCTGAGTTCAGGGAGGTGATAATTTATTGGATGTATAATTATGTAAATGTATTCATAGGCTTTTGAAGTATGTGTGTGGCATTTCTTTTTTTCGGGGGTATTAGTGTTAGGGGATGATGGTGGCGTACCCTAGGGGTACAACAATAGCTTCCTGCTGATCCAAAGTTGCAGGAAGTATAATCCGGTATGTTTTAACTTTTTCACAAGACCAGCCTACCCAGTGTGGGTAGACAAGACTGGTAGAGAGGAAAACATTGGGTAGACAGGTCCTGTAGTGTAGTACAATATAGTCTAATACATGCATAAAGTCAAACATGTGCTGTAAGTACTGTAAAGTCAAAACAATTATCATTTTGTGCAAGTACTTTAAATATTGTATTATAGTATAGGTCAAGACAACTATCACTAAACAGTGTATTACAGTATAGACTTATGCATGTGAGAGTAACTGGCAGGAGAAAGCCGACTAGGCATTAATTGCAGTATAGACTTTTAATGTAATATAATAAATTTACTAGGTCATTAAGTGACTTTTTTTTTAAAGAAGGAAACGACTTTGAGACGGTATTCCTATGTCAATCCACAACTTAAAACAGAAAATGAAATGAAAAATCAAGTACACACCCAACAAGTAAACCGAATACTAATGAAACTTCAAAACAAAGTAGGGGACATTATTAACGACCCCTCCTCCTCAAAGAGGAAATTATGTGCGGTTCAATTCGTAAATAAGGACACATAAGAACAACGAATATTTTCAAGAAACAAGGACTCAATATAGCATTCAGAACGAATAACACACTCGGTAAGCAAATGCATGACAGCAACCTAACGAAGAAAAGCACACATTCGAAGTCGCCGTCAAATTTTAATGACCACACGCAATCGGATGGATCACCTTTATTCTTCTTATTATAAGACATCCAACGTTTAGAATGAAGCACTGGTTAGATAGGCATATTCTTCTCTCTTTATGTTGCACGTGAAACATGTATGACGCTGTCATTTTCCAGCAATCCACTGTTGCCATATCAGTCGAAAATTTTTCTTTGTCCAAGAAACAGTATATTCGGGTAGAAATATGTTTTACCGATCTTTTTTGTCCCATATTAGAACTACGTAGACTTGATTGAAATGCTAGAAAAAAAGGATATCCATATTTAAAAAACGATAAACTGTGTCCCCTTTTTAGTAAAATCGATTTAGATTTAGATTTTTAATAAATCCATTTGATCAATAACATGTATACAATACATTTTTGATATAGGGCACGTCAGATATTACATCTATAAAATAAAAGAACTGTCTGTCTGTTTGAGTCTTCAGTCTTTTGACTGGTTTGATGCAGATCTCCATGCCTCTCTGTCCTGAGTTAAACGTTTCATCTCTACATAGCTACCACACCCTACATCTGAGGCAATCTGTTTAACATATTCTAACCTTGGTCTACCCCTACAGTTCTTGTGTTCGACCCTTCCAGACCATAACTAATCTTGCTATTCCGGGGTGTCTTAGTATGTGTCCTACTAACCTCTCTCTTCTCTTCATTATCAGTCGCCAGAAACGTCTCTCCTCTCCCACTCGCCTTAATAACTCTTCGTTTCTTACCCTATCTACCCATCTGATCTTCATCATTCTCCTGTAACTCCACATTTCAAATGCTTCAATTCTCTTCTTTTCTGCTGCTCCAATAGTCCAATTTTCACTTCCATAGGGCGCCACGCTCCAGACAAAGGCTTTCAAAAATGACGTCCTAATATCTAAATCTATATTCGATGTCAACAGATTCCTTTTTTGTAGAAATACTTTCCTTGCCTGAGCCAACCTATTTTTATATCCTCTTTGCTTCGTCTATCACTAGTTATTTTGCTTCCTAAGTAACAGAAGTCTCCTACTTCTTTCCGCTTTTCACCTGCCAATTTGATGTCCATAGAGGTTTCTGATTTACTTCAGGCTGCATTGCAGTATTTTTGTTTTACCGGTATTAATTTTCATCATGAATTCTTTCCGTAAGACGGAGTCCATACCATTCAAAAACTCATTCAAATCCTCAGGCGTGTCGGCCAAGATGACAGTGTCATCAGCAAATCTCAGAGTTGAAATTATAATCTTCACTCCCACTTTAAAGTTTTCTCCAATTCCTTCATTGCTTGTTCAATGTAAAGATTGAAAAGAATGGGTGATAAGTTGCAGCCTTGCCGTACACCTTTCTGAATACCATCTTCTCTCTCATGTCCTTCAGCTCGAATGACTGCTGTCTGATTTCTGTACAGATTGTATATCACCCTCCTATCCCTGTACTTTAATCCAATAGATTTCAAAATGTCAAACAATTTAGTCCAATCAACGTTATCAAAAGCCTTTTCTAAATCTACAAATGCCATGAACGTTCTCTTATCTTTCCTTCTTCTACCTTCTAAAATCAGCCTAAGACTTAGAACAGCTTCCCTACCAGGTATATATTACTAATACTATAACTATTTATAACTTATTATAATAACAGATCTTAAGAGATACAATCTTATTGGACAACTATTTACACCTTACTCTATTATTGCAATATGAAAACTTAATTTTATAAATACAAAAACTTACAGCTAGGTATTACAATTAAAATAGAAAAGTAAAATATAATTATAGATTTCATCGTTTCTATACACTAAGATATTCAACTACAGAGTAAAAACAATGGCACTGCAGATAAGCTTTCAACATTCTATCAAAGGTTTCTATTTTCGGGGCAAGTTTTACATACTGGGGTAGTTTATTGTATAATTTAACTCCTGTGTGAAAATTTTCATTTTGATATATGCTTGTGTGTGTGTGTGTGAAATATGAATGTTTTGATTTTGTCTTGTGTTATGCCTATGAAGATCGTTTGTTTTAAGAAAAACATCTTTATTCGTTAAATTCTTTTTAACAAACGTAATACTTTCAAAGATATATGTGCAGGGCAGTTGGAGAATATTTAAATCTTTAAACAGATGTCTACATGATTCTCTAGTGTTTCATTTGCCATAATTCTAATCGCCCTCTTTTGTATCCTAAACGAGCTTAGTACATCTGGTGACATACCCCAAAATATGACCCCGTATCTTAAGTATGAATGGAAATAAGCAAAATAAGTATTTCTAAATGTGTGCATGCTAGTGCAGGTTTTCAAAATACGTAACGCAAAGCACATCGAATTCAGATTAGTATTCAGATATTGTATATGTGTTTTCCATTTCAAGTCATGTTGTATCCATAATCATAAAAACTTTGTCTCTGATTTATTTTCAATTTGATGACCATTTAATATTATATTGGGCTTCGCAGGATTCCTATTTTGTATGGTGTGGAAATTTAGAGATACATTTTTTTGTAGTTTATTATGAGGCGATTATCTTGTGACCTTTTGGTTAACTCTTCTGTAACGGAGTCGGCAGACTGCTGTAAGACCTGCTTAGTTTCATCTTTTATTACAAGTGTTGTATCGTTCGCAAACAAAATTTCCTTATGGGAACGATCGTTCTGTGTTATATCATTGATATATAGAAGAAAGAGAAGTGGGCCCTAAACCGATCCCTGGGGTACTCCAAATTTAATAATTCCCTCATGGGACAATGTTTCATTAAGTAATTTGGTTCCATCATCCTTGTGTCTCAAGCATACTATTTGTTTACGCCTTGTTAAGTAAGACTCTATCCATTTATTATCTAGACCTCTAATACCATATTGATTTAGTTTTGTAAGGAGGATTTTATGGTCAACAACATCAAATGCTTTCGATAAATCCAAGAATAGGCCAGTTACATGATCCTTATTGTCAATTAATTTCAGTATACTATTACTACATTCATAAAATGCTGTCTGTGTAGATATATCCGTTCTGAATCCATGTTGTGAGTTTGATAGTATTTATTTTTTTCTATAAAACTTATCAGTCTATTATACATGATTTTTCCGCAATTTTTGCAATACCAGTTGGTAAGGTAATAGGACAATAGGTATCTAATTCATCTTTTGAACCGTCCCTGCCTAGGAGTATGCAGTGTAACCGTAACGAGTTCATGAAATATTCACCATTTTAGTTGATTTTGGATTAAAGATTTCGAATAATTAAAACTATTTTAACTCTTAATTAATTGCAGCCTGTAGCAATCGTAATAAAAGTGTTTCTATGTAACGTAGATGCTATTCATTAAGTCATATTTTGAATTGTATAGGTCATAGTTTTATGTTTTAGGTCATAAATGCATACATATTTCATACATTTTTAGGTCATAGAAATCCGCCCCCATAATAATAATCCTTGTGAAGTCATGTGGCCTGTTTATTCCAACTAGCCACAATGGTCATTCTATAATGAAATAAATGTGGATTAATTTGTGTCACTTGAATGAGCGGACAGATCGCTAGTTACTTGGTATTCAGTTACCCCTTTCAAAGAATTAATCGTAATGTCCTCGTACAGCCTTTTTTTCAACGTAAATTTATTGTGCATCTCGTTACAGGAAAAGAATAGCAATGACAACATTCCTCTGTAATGAGTGATAGAAAATAAAATTGAATGCTCGGTCTTGAGATATAAAGCAGCACCCAATTACGATGTAATTTTATTCGAGGCGTTGAAAAAACATCTTGACCTTCAGGAAATAACATCCGCATGCGAATGTTATTAACCTGGCCTCATGCATATTATTTTGTGTCGTGCAGGTTAAGGAATATCACGTTTATCCAGAAAAACCTTTACTCCAAGATCCCCGACATATAGAACAGCATTGTCTCTATAATATGGATTCAGACTGCATGATACTTCTGATAATTCATCATTGAAGAGTGGAAACGCGCTCGGTTCCTCATATTTGAGTAAAACATACATAGTTATGTGGTACTGTTGAAAGTTACACTAATTAACTTTACAATAGTTAGATCTCTGCATCATCTTACGTAGCGAAATTAAATGATATTCAGTCAGTCTCCACGATTGAATCCACATTTTAATGGGTGTTATTCCTTAACCCTGAGACAAATTATATGAAATTAAATAATTGATTGTCGACAAACGTTTAGAGAGATGAGATATGCCACAGTGGTTGAGGTACTCCAGAGTAAATTCTCTAAAATGGGAAAGGTAACACAGAAAATCCCAACTCCTATCGAGGTATCGCACTTGAGAACAACGGTTCCAAAGTGTTCACCAAAGTCCTATATAATAGATTGACCGAGTTGGCTGATACCTCTATTCTGGACATTCAATTTGGCTTTAGTAGGGGAAGATCAACTCTCCGTGAAGTAAGGAATTAATTGACTGACATACATAATGTCTTAAGAAATGATTAGGGAAAATTCTTCGCAGTTTTCATAGACTTTAATAAGGCTTTCGACTTACTGGATAGGGATGTACTTATCAGAAAATTAGAGCGCTTTATAGCCATTTAGAATCAGTTAAAATATCTGGGCATTTGCCTTCAAACTACAAGGGCCACTGACTCTTTTCTTGTTAGAGACGAAACTATAGCAGCGATTAGAGCTAAAAAGACATTCCAAAACCCGAAAAACTGTCCCTGACTACCTCAACGGAACTCATTCAAATGGAAATAATACCTATTTTCACTTATTGAATTGAACTTATAAGGGATCAATTAAAAGTGAGTATAGAAACTCTAGAGAATGTTAAGGCCTCTTTCCTCAGCAGAACACTTGATGTCTCGAAATTCACTCCATCGAGACACGTATATATACTAACCGTTGAAGACTATCTGATACAAAAGAACAGAAACAGAATGTTTCTGTCATCGACGACCGCATTCCGAGATACTATAAGAAGTCGAGAACAAAATGAGCTGACATTTGGTGGTAATTTTGTAGCACTGACGCGATGACGAATTGGCACTGGACTCAGGCTATTTACGAGTAGATGCAAGTTGTCGCCAGGCAGCAAGTCATGGTATCCATCGTGCGGTCGGGACTATTAAGAGACCTCATGAACGTTTTGATGGTTTTTCGTGTGTGTGTGAACTGTGTGATGTTCGGTTTGGTGAATACCACTTGCAATTTGGCATAAAGAGATAAAAATCATTGGTTTATGCAAATCAAATTTAATGCACATTCTGCGCAATTGTTTTCAGAAATTAATGATTTATTTCGATGAATAATAACGATCTTTAAGCGATGATTATCTGATGCTTTACATTTAAGATATACAATCTTTTTCCACAATTGCGTAATAAAATTATAAATTATTTTGGTTCCAGACTGTAAATATATACTTACGAGTAATTGTACGTCGTAAGTGATTTTTATATTATAATGTTAGTGGCTTGATTCACTTGATATTCTCTATTGCCAGTACTATGTTCCACAGGACGGAGAACACCCTTACAAATTGAACCCTTGGAATCTCATATTGTCAGAATGGGAATGGGAACAGGAACATCGCAGCGTGCAGTGACATGAGGAAACAAATCTCAACTCACAACGGTCTAAAGCACTATTCATGCAGTGCATGCGGAATAAAATTTAATCGGAGTGAAAATTTGAAGGCACACATGCTGATTCATAGTGGCATAATGTCATTTACATGCAACACATGCGGAAAGAACATTACTATAAAACAACATTTGATTAGACACATGCTCGGTTATAAAGGTGTGGGACCATATTCATGTAGCACTTGCGGAGCAGGCTTTTACTCAAACGAGCGATTTGAAGACACATGCTCATTCATAGTGGTATTAAGCCATGTTCTTGTAGCACATGCGGAAGAAACTTTGAAGAAGCACATGCTTATTCATAGTGGTATAAATCCATACTTATGTAGCATATGTGGATCAAACTTTAACCAGTTGAGAATTTTGAAGACGCATTTGCTGATTCATAGTGGTGCTATGCTATATTTATGTAGCACATGTGGATCAAACTTTACTAGGAAGGAAAACTTGAAGACACACATGTTGATTCATAGTAGAAACATGCGGTAGAAACTTTACTGAGAAAGGAAAATTGAAGAAACACATGCTGATTCACAGTGGTATTAGGTCATATACTTGTAGCATATGCAGAAAGAACTTTACTTACCATCAAAATTTGAAGAGGCATACGTGCGGTACGTGCGGATCAATCTTTACTCAGAAGGCACATTTGAAGAAACACATGCTTATTCATAGTAGTGTAATTTAATATTCTTGAGCAGTTGCGGAGCAAATTTTAATTATAGTGGTGTAATATCGTATTCATGTAGCATATGCGGAAAGACCTTTACTCAGAATGGTGATTTGGAAAGACATATTCTTCATCATAGTGGATTGAAGATAAATTCATGTAGCACATGTGAATCAATCTTTTCCGAGAAGGGAAGTTTCAAGGCCCTACCTGGCCACTCATAGTTGTGTCAAACCATTTTCATGTACTAGATTGGGAGAGAAATTTACATCGAATGCAAGTTTAAGGATACACATGCTGATTCATAGTAGTGTAACGCTATACGCATGTAGTACGTGTGGAGACAGCTTCAGTCGGATTAGAAATTTGAAGACTCGTGCGGTTATTCATAGCGGTAACATAACACATTCCGGTGGTACATGAGCAATGAACTTTTCATTCAAACCACTTGTGAAAAGACACGCTTTCATGCATTAAGGTTTAAAGCCTTAATCACATGGTACATTCGGAGCAAACATTACACTAAATGATTTCTTGGAGACAAATGTGCTGAACCATTACGTTTAAAATGCGCATTTTATGATACACGTGGGGTTTGGCTAGTTAATTTTCTGATAGGATATTGGAAAATGCGCATTTGAGTAGCACATGTGAAGAAAACTTTGCTATGAAACAATATTTTGAACACAGATATTTTATTCATAGCAGCTTATAGCCCTTTTCATCATCATCATCATCATCTTCATTTCCCGTTTCCAGCTTCCTGGGTCGGGTTGTGAATTAAGGACCTCCATCGTTGCCTGTCTCTCCACCACTCCTCTCCTGATTTTAGTACATCTTCGGGTTTTTCTCCCTTCTTTTCTACACACTCCTACACACTATCTGCCCATCTCTTCCGGGGTCTTCCTCGTGGTCTCTTCCCTGTCATCTTTTCACAGAAAGTTTTCTTTGGTACTCTCTCCTCTCCCATTCTCATCATATGTCCATACCACTTTAACTTTGTTGTTTCTATCCTGTCCTGCAGCTTCAATATTCCTGTCCTTTCTCTAATCTCTTCATTTCTAACTCTATCTCTTCTGGTCTTGCCCTCTATACCTCTTAGGAATTTCATCTCTGCGGCATGTATTCTACTCTCCTCTCTTTTTGTAGTAGTCCACGCTCCAGCTGCGTATGTTAGTATGGGTCTGTAGTAGGTTGAATATAATACTTTTTTGCATTTCTTTGGGACATCTCGGTTCCACACAAAACCCCTTACACTCTGGTAAAAACTGTTCGCTTGTTGTATTCTCTTTCCAATTACCTCAGTTATCTTTCCATCTTCTGCGATCACACTTCCCAAATACTTGAAACTCTTAACGACTTCTAGAATTTTGCCATTCAATTCTACCTTTCCTCTTCCTTTCTTCCTTCCTCTTGACATTACCATTATCTTGCTCTTCTCTGTGCTTACTTTCATCCCAAATTTCTCTATCTCTTGGTTCCATACATCTAGTTGTTTTTGTACATCCTTTTCATCCTCACCCCAGCCTTTTTCATGGAGTATAAATTTAGCTACTTTTCTTGGTAAGGGTCTTTGAAGTGACAACTATTTCATAGTAGACTGAAACAATAACCATTTAGTTCATCCAGACCAAACTTTACTCTGCGAAGTTCTTTAGATAGACACATGCTGATTATTAGTGGCCATATGTTGTTAATGTGGAGCAATATTTCCTGGGATACGAACTTTGAAGTCACATGCTACTTCATATGGCCTGAAGCCAAATTCATGCAGCATTTGCGGAATCTAAAATAGGAAATAATCTTTGGCTACACTGCGTTCTGCTACACGGCTGAAAGCAACGGGAAACTACAGCGGCAATGCTCTTCCCGAGGATATGCACCTCTCTATGCATAATTACATGTGATGATGGCCTCCTCCCTTGTAAAATTCCAATCCGGAGGTAAACTAGTCCCCGTTCGGATTTCCGGGTGGGGACTACTCGAGAGGGGGTTAACATCACAGAAGTGACAAAGAGGGAATCTGACATTCTACGGATGGGAGCGTGGAATGTTAGAAGTCTGCTGGGAAGTGGAAGGTTAGAAAACTTAGAAAGGGAAATGGATAGGTTGAGGTTTTATTTGGTTGGGATTAGTGAAATGCGCTGGCAGGAAGAACTGGAATTTTGGTCAGGAGACTATAGGGTCATTAGCACTAAATCAAACAATGGCCAAGCAGGGGTTGTTCTCATATTGTGTAGGAAACTTGGACAGCGGGTGGAATATTATGAGCAATATAGTGAACGGATTATTGTAGCAAAAATCAATACAAAACCTACGTGCCCCAAAGTGGTACAAGTCTATATGAATACCAGTCAAGCTGATGATGAAGAAGTTGAAAAGGTCTACGAAGAAATAGATGAAATTCTGAGGTATATCAAGGGTGATGAAAATGTTATAGTGATGGGAAATTGGAATGCTCTGGTAGGAAAAGGAAGAGAATGGAAGGTAGTAGGAGATTTTGGATTAGGTGAAAGGAACGATCGAGGAAGCAGACTGATAAAATTCTGTACCGAGCATGAGTTGGTCACAGCTAACACCTTATTCAATAACCACAATAGAAGATTATACACATGGATGAGACCAGGAGATACAGGGCGTTATAAATTCGACTTCATTATGGTCAAGCAAAGGTTTTGAAACCAGATTTTGGATTGTAAAACATATCCCGGTGCTGACATAAAGTCTGACCACTATTTGGTTGTTATGAAATGAAGATTAAAGTTGAAGAAACTGAAGAAAAGTCAAAAGACAAAAAGATGGGCTATAGACAGACTGAAAGATAAGGATGTAAATGAAAGATTCAAGACGATCATAAAGGAAGGACTAATGAAAAACCCTAAACAAACTTCAATTGCAGACGAATGGGCACTTTTGATGAATGAAATAACAAAATCTGCAGAAGAAACATTGGTAGGAAAGAAAGAATAGGTAAAAAACCGTGGATCACACAGGATATACTAGAATTGATGGATGAAAGGTGGAAACACAAGAATGTAAGAGATGAAAAGGGGAAAGCAGAATACAGACGTCTGAGAAATGAGGTTAACAAGAAGTGCAAGGAAGCGAAAGTAGAATGGTTGAAAGAGAAATGTGCTGGTATAGAAAATTGTCTGAAATTAGGAAAAGTAGACACAGCTTATCGAAGGATTAAGAATACTTTTGGGGAAAGGTAGACTAAGTGCTGTAATATTAAGGACAAAAATGGAAAGCCTCTAACAGATAGGGAAGAAAAGGTTGAGAGATGGAATGCTTACATAGAGTGTTTGTATAAGGGAAAGGAGATTGAGAATCATGTAATGGAAAGGGAGGAGGAAATTGATGAGGATGCGAAAGGAGATGTAATATTGAGATCAGAATTTGACAGAGCATTGGAAGACTTAGGCAGGAACGAAGCTCCAGGTATAGATGATATACCAATTGAGTTGCTACGCTGCATAGGAGATGAAGGTCTGATCAGGTTATATCACTTGGTGTGTAGGATTTATGAGACAGGTGAGGTACCATCTGATTTCAAGAAGAATGTTATCATCCCTATACCGAAGAAAGTACGAGCTGACAGTTGTGAAGATTACCGTACAATCAGCTTGCTTACTCATGCTTCAAAGATCCTGTCTAGAATAATTTACATGAGGATAGAAAGCCAGATAGAAACGGAGCTGGGTGAAGAGCAGTTTGGTTTCAGGAGAAATGTAGGAACAAGGGAAGCTGTACCTAGTCTTAGGAAGGTAGGATAAGGAAAGATAAGAGAACGTTCATGGCATTTGTAGACTTAGAAAAGGCTTTTGATAACGTTGATTGGACTAAATTGTTTGACATTTCGAAAGCGATTGGAATAAAGTACAGGGATAGGAGGGTGATCTACAATCTATACAGAAACCAGACAGCAGTCATTCGAGCTGAAGGACATGAGAGAGAAGCAGGTATTCAGAAAGGTGTAAGGCAAGGCTGCAACTTATCACCCATACTTTTCAATCTTTACATTGAACACACAATGAAGGAAATTGGAGAAAAATTTAAAGTGGGAGTGAAGATTCAAGGAGAAATAATTTCAACTCTGAGATTTGCCGATGACATAGTCATCTTGGCCGACACGCCCGAGGATTTGAATGAGTTTTTGAATGGTATGGACTCCGTCTTGAGGAAACAATTCATGATGAAAATTAATAAATGTAAAACAAAAATATTGGAATGCAGCCTAAATAAATCAGAAACCTCTATGGACATCAAATTGGCAGGTAAAAAGATAAAGGAAGTAGGAGAATTCTGTTACTTAGGAAGCAAAATAACCAGTGATGGACGAAGCAAAGAGGATATAAAAAGTAGGTTAGCTCAGGCAAGGAAAACATTACTACAGAAAAGGAATCTGTTGACATCGAATATAGATTTAGGTTTTAGGAAGTCATTTTTGAAGGCCTTTGTCTGGAGAGTGGCACTCTATGGAAGTGAAACTTGGACTATTGGTGCAGCAGAAAAGAGGAGAGTTGAAGCGTTTGAAATGTGGTGTTACAGGAGAATGATGCAGATCAGATGGGTAGATAGGGTAACAAACGAAGAGGTATTGAGACTAGTGGGAGAGGAGAGATGTTTCTGGCGACTGTTAATGAAGAGAAGAGATAGGTTGGTAGGACACTAAGACACCCAGGAATAGCAAGCTTAGTTATGGAAGGAAGGGTTGAGGACAAGAACTGTAGGGGTAGACCAAGATTAGAATATGTTATAGAGATTGCCTCGGATGTAGGATGTGGTAGCTATGTAGAGATCAAACGATTAGCTCAGGACGGGGAAGCGTGGAGGGCTGCATCAAACCAGTCAAAAGACTGGGAACTCAAACAACAACTTTGGATAAACTCATGTGGAGGAAACGTTAATATAAATACAAAATTTTAGACTCATGCTTATTCATTTGGCTAGTAGCCGCATCTACACATTTTATGCCGAGCAAACTTCACTGAAGAAAAATGAACGCCAAACTTACGTATTATATACGCAGCAACATTTACTCGCAAGTATCTCTTGAGATTCGCTTGTTACTTAGTTGCCACAACGCATATTCAAATAGTACATGCGGAGCTGTTTTTATTTTATTGGGTGAGTAACGACACATGTGTTAATTCATACTTGCCAAAAGAAGTATGCTTATAGTATGTATGGATTATAAATTATTGATTGGGAGGCTCAGAAAAATCACTTGTTCATCGTTGGGGCAAAAGCCATATTGATGTGGTACACATGGTGAAACTACGAAGGGATATTTTGAGAAGCACATTTTAATTGATAGTGGTCAGAAGTTATATTCATGTTATTTAATATGAGTTTTAATTACAAATAATGTGTTATTGCTGACTGAAGAAAATTCACGAAATACAAGCTAAGAAAGGTTTGTTAGAAAGTGGGATATTCATAGAGGTATGTTATATCATCAGTCTTAGTAGAAAAAGGCTACGTTTATGTAATATATGTTGGAAAAGAGTTTGCTTGAACGCTTGGTCTAATGACACACGTGTGCATCGTGAATGCATGACTACTACATATAAAACAGGGATCTAAAAGAGTATCCTCAGATATAGCCAATTTTATTGGCATTAGGCAAATGCCATTTTTCTTGTGAATCACTCAATCAGTGTTCAGGACATTTGAAACAGAATTCTCGCTTGTTCGCCAGAACAACTTGCGCGCATTCATGTGAAGTAGAATTCACTAAAAGGGTTTGGGTAAATTGAGTACTCATATTTTAATACAGTTCGACCGGTAGCTAAATTCATGTAATCTATTTCATTTGTCATTCAGTATACGAGTCAGTTTAAGGTTCATAACCTATAGTGGCCATCAGTCACATTCATGTAATTAAGCAGAAACAAATTAACAGTATACTCTCGATTATCCGGGCGTGGATTATTTGGTTTGCGGATTAACCTTGCGCATTTCGCCTAATTACAACTTATTGAGAATACAGTATACATTACAACAATATCTGTTTTTCAATCTGTACTGTAAATTTAAAACTTTGAATTTTTATGTGTACATATTTTTGAAGTGTAGTCCCTGTATTTTTCGTATATATTTTTTGCAGTGTAATCCCGGTGGAGGAAAGTTATATTTAGTGCGTTTTTTTGTGACATGTACATGACGTCTTGCTTTGTCCAGACTTGTTTTGTAATAGCGACGTGTAAGTTTCATAAGGAGGTGGAGACAGGCTTGTTTCAAGGTTGCTCGAAGGTATGTGCAGTCTGCATGCCATTGGCGGATCCGCTTGACTCGTCAACAGCTGTTAACAAGTAGTCATTCAGTAAGATGGCTCTTCGGTGTATAGAATATATGGGACAAGGATGATTTGAATATGGTGACATTATTGCCGCACGCAATATAAGTCTCGTGGTAAGCAAGTAGAGAGCTATTACAGATAGCACTATAATGTGGGTGACTTATCATAATAAAAGTATTAAAGCCTACTTTATAAGGAACTCTTTACTTAAAATAAATTATAGAAGGCAATCTTCTTACAATAACCACATGCTTTTGGACTATCCATGCCATTCACCCCGGTCATTGTGCCAGTTAATCGAGAGTACTGCACTTGTGAAAAAATGTAAATCCACTGACATTTCCGTCGTATTAAAAGAGAGAATAAACGTATTGCCCTAAAATAAATGTTCGCAAATATTGCCTAGCTTTCAGTTGATAGAGAAGGTTAAAGAGACAACCTGTATATCCTTAGTCGCCGGAAGGCTCTTTGTTATAATATCTCAAGCATGGAATGAAAGGTTTCAAGTGAAGAGACATAGGGAGAGGTTTCTTCACACATCAGAATTAAATATTCTGAGAATTTTATTGGCCGAGGAGGTAAGCCATGATTCCACATGTTATATTCCGCGAATATAATAGTTGGTGGTATTTGTACATCAATCAATAGATGTTCTGCGAATGTTAGAGAGAGGAGTTTCCTTCACACCCATATGATATGTATTGTGAATATCTTAGGGAGAAGGGTTTGTACACATCAAACTGATATGCTCCGGAGTTGTTATAGAAGAGGGTTTTAGTCCACATCCAAATGATATGTTCTGGGAATGTACACTAGTGTGCAAAAGTTGAGCATAAGCAGGGCAACAGGAAATAGAACGCAAATCGCATGATATATGCACTTACTAATCTTACGTGTTCGCTCTGTATAGGAAAAGAGTATTCCCTGCTTTGACTTGCGGCGTTACCGCAAGGAAAAAACAGCCAGTGCCTGCGCCCCATATTCCCTCAGTCGTGTTTGCCCATATAGTGAGCGGATTGTAGCCTCATGGTGAACGTGACAACATAATGGCACCCCGTTTTGATGGATAGAATACTCGGCAACCTAGAAGCAGGCCAGACACAGACCGAAATCTCCGTATCGTTTAATGTGCTTTAAAGTATCATTCCCAGGCTTTGGAGACGATTTCGAGACACGGGAGGTGTTAGTCGTGAGGCAGTACCAGGTCGACCAAGTGTCACCACTCCACAACAGGACCGACATATGGCTTTAACCGCCCGATCAACTCGGAGTGCACCTGTAAGACAATATTGTCGGCGGAGCTTGCAGCCATCTCAGGGGTTGCCGTTTCCCGGCAAACAGTTTACCGGTGGCTGAGAAGAGCAGAGCTCTTTGCCAGACGTCCCTCGGTGTGCGTCCCGCTCACTCCAGCACAGCGACGGGCCCGTTTACTGTGGAGCCATCATCGTCGAAACTGGGCCATGAATAAATGGAGGCGTGTACTCTTATTTGCAGAACGATTCCCGTCGCACATTAATCTGGAGAATACCGGGTAGCCGATACAACCACACGAACATCGTGGAAATTGACCAGTTTGGTGGTGATGGCGTCATTGTGTGGGGCGGCATCATGTTGAATGGCCGTACGGACCTGCATAATCTTCATGGGTGGTCCGAGGATCACTGTGAAGGCTCGGAGATACAGGGAAGAGGTACTGAGACCACATGTTCGACTCTTCAGAGGTGGGGTTGGTCCAGACTTCCTCGTTATGGACGATAATGCCCGACCGCACCACGCTGCTCTGGTGGATGAATTTCTGGCTGGAGAAGACACTCACCGCATGGACTGGCAAGCGCGGTTTACGGTTCTGAATCCTATCGAACATGCACAGGATGCATTGAGGAGGTGAATTGCATCCGGTCAGCCTCCACCAAGGACACTCCAAGAACATTACATTTCCCTTTCGGAGGAATGGGATCGACTGCCAAAAGAGCTCTAGGACCATCTGGTAGACGTCGCTGCGAAGCATGTGTGGCCGTTAGGGGTAACCATGCACCCTATTAACTGCATATATTGTTGTGGAAGGCATTGCCAAGTTTTGTTAGTTGTTGTCAAAGGTGTACCTTAGCTATCAGAACCATTCTGACACTGTTATTTGGGACAAGTTGTGTGACATATGGTGTGTGATTCAGCTTCCGTTTGTTCAGCAATCCGTTTGACATTTAACTTTCAGTCGGTCGACACAAAAATCATTACAATTACTGGAATATGTGAAAATAACCTGAAATAAAATATATGTGATTACGTTTTGTATGCACCCGGATTCACCCGGTGGATTTATTTATGTTTATGGATGATAATGAATGCTACTACTGAACTGACAAAACTACGGTAATAGAAAATAATATTTTAAAAGGGACAGTTGAGGAGGCCTTTTTGTAGTGGTGATAAGCAGCCTGCGGTGTTTGAGTACGTGTGCAATGAAGTTAGAACGCACCGTACTATAGGGCTCGTAGATGCTCCTCCTGTGACCTTCGGGTGTACCTATGAACACATGTGACGTACAGCGGATAAATGGACTGATCGCATAGTTCATCATCTGTTAAGGACGGGCTTGAAGTTTATAGGGCGTGCGTCATCTCAACTTCGTGCGATACTAATCTGATAGCACTGTTTACGTACTAAGAACCCGCAGCCAGGTGTAACGTCCAGGTCATTTTCCCGTAATTTAAATGATAATAATGAACATGTAGTTTACTAACGAATTGAGAAAATTGATTAGAAAGAGAAGCAAATGAAATAAAAGACACTGACTATATCTCAATTGCTGTAAGGATAGAGAGCAATCGTCTTTTTCCGCATAGCGCTGTAGGAAAATCGGAGCACATCTGAAAATTTAGGCTGTCCCGAGCTCCTGAGTGTGCAATTGTGTCATTTTTCGTCACATAACGCTGTTCGATATTTTGTTCGTGTGCCAAACGGCATAAATCTAGGGAATGGAGGGGGATGTCCAAATAATTTCCGAGCAGCACAAGATGCAACTATTTTCGCAATTCCGCACCAGAACGCTGGTAGGAGTGGCGTGATGCAGCCCACTTCGCCATTCTACAATATACTTATCTTAATATTCTTACAGTTACACCTTAATTCCCGGTATCTCTGGACCCCTGGTGTAACACCGAAAATCTTTCGACACGACTGGTTCTAGGGCCATAAGTCGAGGTTTTTGGGTCCCTTCGACTGTTATTTATACACATCTACTCCGTTTCACCAAACTGAACCAAAGTTTACGTTCTGAGTTCCATTTATTCTTTTGCGAGGCCTAAAATGAGCCTAGAGTGGTCCTTCTATGACAAATTCGATATTTAATCTACGTGCCAAACGGCCTAAACCTAGGGAATTGTGAGTGCTGTCCAATTTCAAGGAGCCAGTGTTACCTGCAAGGTTTCGGATGCAAAGTACGTAAAATTTGGTTCAGAACGGTGAACTGGTGTAGATTTGTGGTAAAGGGCCTAAATCTGAATAAAGGAAAGAACTGTCCGAAATTTCATGTGGATAGTGTTACCCGCAGGGTTCCAAATGGTAAATACTTAAAATATGGTTCAGATCAGTGAAACGGTGTAGATTTGTTCCAAAGGCCTTAAATGAAGGGAATGGAGGGGACTGTCTAAAATTTCAAGTAGACAGTGTTACTCGTTGGTTTCCAAAAGGTAAGTAACCTACGTAAAATTTGGTTCAGATCAGTAAAAAGGTGAAGATTTCTTCCAAAGAGCCTAAATGCAGGGAATGGAAGAGGTCTGTCAGATATTTCAGGTAGACAGCGTTACTCGTCGGGTTCCAACGCGTAGGTACGTAAAATTCGGTTCAGTTCGGTGAAACGGAATAGATTTGTGCCAAAGGGCTTAAATGCAAGGAATGGAGAGGGCTGTCCGAAATATCAGGTAGACAGTGTTACTACCAAAGGGCACGTTTGTAAAATTCGGTTCAGATCGATGAAACGGTGTAGATTTGTGCCAAAGGGCCAAAATGAAGAGAATGGAGACGGCTGTCTAAAATTATTGTTGCCATAAACCTTCCTTGGGGTGTGCACTACAACCCTACAAAATGTTAATTCAATCGGTTAAAGGGTGTCGGAGTCCGTTAATCTCGGACAGATATACATTTCCAGCTTTATATATGTAACTTATTTCGGGCACTTTTTAACATATTCCATGTTCCAAATCGCAGTTCCTAAGGGGTAATAAAGAAAAGGGGTAGGTAATTAGCGCACAAGGGTTTAAGTGGGAGTATTGGGTAATGAAGGTGGCAAGGTTAACCTGAGTGAAACTGCTTGTCAAAGACCATCCAATATACAGTGGCGTACCGAGGGGGGGGGGGGGGGTTCAGGGTTGAAACCCCTCCCCCCAGAGATATTCCTTTACTCCCATCTATCACCTGTTTTACGGTATCGCTCGTTAGGCGTCTTAACTACCGTGTATACTTTAGGTGTGGTCACGTTCCTCACTTAGTAAATGCCCTGCACTCTACTCGCAGTGTTGGAGCTTCCCATGGATCTGTTTTCCTGTTGACGTATGTGATCCGTAACTTTTTTCATGTCGTTTCGGGTTGCTTTAATTGTGTGTGCCCGTTTCCTTAAAGATATTTCAGTAAAAGAGGAGTTTCTGCAATTTATTCCAATTAATGATACAGATAAAATACCGTAAACAAGATAGGCAGATTTTGAGAGTCAATAGCAATTGCAGTTGGAACACGGAGAGCAAAACATTACTTTTCTCTCACATAATATCAATATTTTATAAGCAACAACGTAATGTCATTGCGTCAGGAGATGGCAGTTCAACACGCCTAGACGGGGAACGGGGGATCTTGCAGTACGCATGTGCGGCCCACATGTTCCAAACTTAAATATATTGGCTTCGCGCATGCCAATAGCTATTATTGCAGCACACGACACGCAGCCAATGAAAGAAGGAATGTGCTGAGTTAGTGAAGCAAGTAGTGACTTTCGATATAATAGCTTAGGCTTTCACGGCCGGCGTTCATAATTAAATACAAGTTTTTCGGGCTTGTAGGCCGTGGTCCAGACAGGATATCTCCCGACGTTTCACCGGAAACTGCGTCCGGCATTATCAAAGGTTCCGCTTCTTTCCTTGGTCAGCAGTGGAGCAAGGAAAGAAGCGGAACCCTTGATAATGCCGGACGCAGTTTCCGGTGAAACGTCGGGAGATATCCTGTCTGGACCACGGCCTACATGCCCGAAAAACTTGTATTTAATTAGTGACTTTCGAATGCGTGATACGCAGTGAGCGGGAAGAAATCTGTAGTTCAAACCCAACTGCCAGCTCCTGCCGCGATATCAGTAACTATGGCCATGATGATACCACTGCATCGTTTCAGTCTCAATATTTATTTACTGTTTTCCATATTTTTTAGAATATCTTTTCATTTTTTTATTGTGTCGAAATAATGAGACCTAAAATATTTTTCATGCAAAGGGAACGGTTATTTAATTGTTGTTTTTTATGAATATTAATCGAAAGATCATTTTAATTATGATGATAACTGTCGTTTGAAAGAGCGGAACAGCAAGGTCATCTGTCCCTTTAATACCGGTAATGTACACAATTACCATATTATATAAATGAACCCCCCCCCCCCCTCCCCAGAAGGAAATCCTGCGTACGCCACTACCAATATATATAAGAAAGTTTAAACATTTCGTCAGACTGTGGCAAGGAGGGAAGGGAAATGAGTGTGTGTGGGATAGTTTTATGATACGGTAGTGATATTTATTTTAAGCTGAGTTGCTTTGCGTTATTGATGTAATATGTATTGATTTCATTAAGTTTTGTAATTTGTGACCATTGAATAAGAATATATAATACCGGGACTACTTCTAAAAATCTGACTAGTGTCAGAAATGCATCTATAATGTTGCAATTTTTATCATCGGTCATTTGTTTTGTTTAACGCGTACTGGTACTTTGCTAGCAATATCGTCACCGAGTTTGTGTCTTTGATGAACTTCGTGGCGAAATATTAAAATATGGGAATTTTGAGTCGCATGAAGGGATGATTGAAGTACTTACTCTCTACAGACGTGACTGACTTTGATCATGAAGATTCCAACAGCCGGAGTTCTGCTTGGACATTTTCGTGTCATGTGTAGATCAATTTACAATATTTAATTGTCCAGGATACATAGGTTTAAATGTATAACTAGGAAATTAATTATGACGACAATTCTACAAGTTACCCAATGATATTTATAAGTTTGTAAGGATAAATACATCTTTCAGTCCCTTCCGTTCAATGTTATACCAAACACCAAACAACTCTGAACATGAGGGAGGAGCCAGATTCACTCGCTCGCTCGCGAAATCAAATGAGGAGCCTATTTCCAAAAGTCGACATCTGACATTTTTTACAAAAAGTAGATTTTTTATTTCATATTCCTCTTGGAGAAATGCATCAAATGGATGGTGGAAGATGTTCCAAAACACGATATCTGTGGTTAAAAATCAATATTAAAGATCGACTTTATTTCCGAATCTCGACATCTGCTTTGTTAAGTTATTTCCATAATCCTACATCTGCACTTCGTTCCTAAATCCGACATTTTGCATAAGAAAGTTGATGCAACTTCCAAAGTGTGTTCCAATACTCGACATTCCTGTTGCATTACTTCGAGTTAGTGTTTCACGCGAACTTTTGATTGTAGTACTTAGCAATGCCCGGAGCCAATTAACTTCTTTCTAAGTGTTCCCACCAAGTTTGTTCTAATGTGACAATGCACTGTTTCAACGCAGTATTTGTTGGCTCTATACTTCAGTCACCAATTGACATCTGATTTGTTTGGTGCTGTTCTACAAAGCAATGGATAATTCATTAAAAGTATCTCCTTCTGTACCTGGACGTGGGAGGAAACATTCCCGTGACCCCAAGAACTGGGCTAAGAATAAGAAGAAAAGAGAAAGGTGAGCATTTCGTTACTTATTCGTTTAGCAATAATTATCATATAATCGTTACAAATAATGCGTTCTTGAAGCTGAATCTAGATAAATATTATATTTTCAGATACTCTGCTTCACAACCCCCATAAGTACCAATATGCAGTCACAAGAAGGGAGCATTTCAGTGCCAGACGCTGACAACTAGGGACATCAAACATTTTCATAACATATTCTACAGCACGCCAAATAAGCTTATCCAGGACGCACTTATAATCAAGTATACTCACTTCCGAGGAGAACCGTGAGTAATGGCAGTAACAAGAATAAGAACATATCGATAAAGTATTTTGTGAAAAAGGCAACAAAGCGACCCGCTAAAGAACCTGTTATACCCGTCTGCAGGGCAACTTTTCTAGGTATCTTGCAGATATCAAAAGACAGGGTAGGTCTGGCTTGTAAGCGTCACTTTGAGACTGGTCTTCTGCCTATAGATAAACGAGGAGGAGATACTCGTAGCAAGTACAGTGAAAAAAAAAAAAAGACTAGCTCTGAGCATTTTCATAGAGAAATTAAATGTTGTTGGTGAATTACCCTATTGTAGAGGACAAGTGAAAGGTCGCCAGTATTTATCAAGTGAGCTGAACTTTAGTAAATTGTGAAGAAGTTACAACCAGTCAGTATCAACTGAGCTACGAGTTAAGGCAGCTTACTTTAGGCATTATTTCTGTCGGACATATAATATTGGATTTGGCACTCCAGCGACTGTTGCTTGCTCAAAATGTTTGTTGCTGAAAGCTAAACTGAAGCACTGCATGATTCCTCAAGAAAAGAATAATATAATAACTGAGTTAAGAGTACATAAATTAAGAACACAAGCGTTTTATGATGTTCTACGTAATCAGGAAGATAATGAACTGATATTAAGTTTCGATTGCCAGAAAAATTTACCCCTTCCAAAATTACCAGATCAAGCCACGTATTACTCCAGACAATTGTATATGTACAATTTTACAATCTGTGTAGGAACATCGAGTGATCGTCAATCTACCCGGAACACTTTTATATACCAGTGGCTGGAATCTTCTCGTCCAAAAGGATCTAACGAAATAGCTTCCTGTGTTTATGACAGACTCAATCATCTTGATCTCACAGGTATCACAAAAGATAATTTGGTTTCTGACGGCTGTTGGGGGTCAAAATAAAAATAGTATTATGATTGGAATGGTTTCCTATAGGCTGTATAATGATTCCCCCGCACAAGTTAAAGAAGTGGAGATGGTATTTCTCGTTGTAGGCCACTCCTTCATACCCCCAGACCGAGTCTTCGGTAGAATTGAAAAGGAGTTTAAAGTGCGAGACACTGTTGTAAAAACAGAAACCTACACTAAAATTTTCAAGCAGTTTGGCACAGTGAACACGTTTGGTGTTGATTGTCCGGTGTATGACTGGAAAGGTTGCGTCCAATCTTCTTTTAAAGCACCAGGGTCATAGCATTTCAAAATTCAATCCTGCAAGAGATTCGTGTTTAGGAAAGTAAAATCCTCTACACTTCTTCGTGGAGAGCAAAATTATAGGTGTAACTTGACTGATTTCAAAGGGATAACTAAAAAGGGAAAAACGGTAACTTTTGAGAAAGTTCAGTTGCCTCTTGGAGTAGCCGTCAAAGAAGAGAAAATGAATGATGTGAACAAACTACTAACACTTCACTACGGGGAAGAGTGGAAAAATAATGAAGAACTTCAATATTATAAGAAAGTCATGGATCCAGAAAACGTGACAATTGATGTGGAAGACGATCTTGTTTGTGAACCCCAGGAGGAGGATGACGACTTGAGAATCTAATCTGTGTGACTTATTGCTCCTTGTGTATTATTATGTTAGTGCATACTATTTTTTAAATCTAATTTGCTGGAAACTTGAGTTCACAGTAAATGTTGTGTGCTTATTAAATTAGGAGTGCATAACAACATTTTGTGGCCTAAAATCCTTGTTAAGCAAAATCCATGTTTTGTTCCAAAACTCGTCATATGCTAGAATTTCGTTCCAAAATACGATTTTCCATTAACGTACTTCCAAAATCCGACATCTGCGAATTTTAATGCTAAATATCTCCTAAACGCATTGCTGAATCTACCTCTGGGCCTATTTTTTATATTTATGGTATGTTTATGTTAGAGTTAGTACCAAGAATAACATAATATTTCCTGAATTTTACCGTTTAAGCGTTTTTTTTGTTTTTCTCAATAACTTCAAAAAGTCAGATGTCGACTTTTGGAAATAGGCTCCTCAAATAGCATACCGTGACTGTGCACACATAACTGAACTCACTAGGCACGATATACTGTACGAAATCTTTATTTCTCTCCATGCACGTAAATAATTAATTACTTTGATGAACCTATCTCAGAAATGCCACAAATCTATTTGGCCCATGTGAACGAGAGCGCGCCTATCTCTAGTTGACTGACAGCTAGAATCCTAGTGGAATGCGGGTGCTTATTGTGCCATTATGGGCAGAGAGGTACAGTCATTAGCTTAAAACAAATCAGCTTATTGCCAGTGCTTACTGTTACCCTTCGTAAAGAAAGTGAGTGATACCGCCAATTCATTCTAAACGTAAATCCACTACACAAGGAGAATAAACGTGAGAGTTTGGTCTCAATGTGCATTATCTTATGAAGGAAGAAGCAAATTAATATAAAAAGAGCACAAATGAGAAATGTTGAAAGGTGCTTCGGGGACTGAGTATACCGTAAAATGGGGTTACTATGTACCACTTTTTCCGTTTTTTTTGTACATTATTAAGTGTAACTACTGTTTAAAGCACTTCAATGACAACACTAATTACATTTTGTTCCTGACTCTTTTTGGATGCTATTCAGTTCAGAATTTGATAAAATGAATCACCTGCTGTTCAGTTAATAATTAATCTAATTTGGTGCAAAGTTACCCCAATGAGTAGGATACTTTGCACTACCACAATATTTTCACCCAGAGAGGTGTCTAAGATGCAATTTTACACATATATACGCTTCCACTTTTATTGCGCCAAACATTTGGGTGACGGTACTGCCAAGGAGCATCCAGGTTAGCCAACCTAACTATTAAAGTAAGAATGGAGGCTTTCACGGCCGGCGTTACAAAGTTCATCAATGTATTCCGGGCTTAAGGGCACTGAGTGCTTCGCTGCTGTCGAAGTCAGAGGAACCCTGGAAAATGCCGGACACAGTTTTCGGCGAAACGTCGGGACCGTCACAAGCCCCTGGAACACGGACCTTAAGCCCGGAATACATCGATGAACTTTCTAACTATTAAACTTTATATTTTCTAGTTTCAATGAGATGCGCGCAGATGACAGTATGATCAATCTTTTTCCAATGTTTGTGCAAAGTAACCCCACAGGGGCAAAGTATCCCCATTTTACGGTACTCCTGACGATTGGCGGAAGCATTCAGCAAGCTAATTAGCAGCGGGGGTGAGGCAGTCATGAGACTCGATCTTCAGCTTCTTACGGGGCGAGCTCAAGTGCCAAATTGTTCTGAGGCAGTAAGTTAATACAGAGCTAAACATTATGAAGATGACTGTCCACACCCTATGACGCTACGGCCAGCCAATCGGGAGGTAACATCTGTCTTTGAACAGAAGGGATAGTTAGAGTTTGAAAGATTAAGTGTTGAAATACCGGTATTCAGGTTCGCCGGAGAAATACTAACTAGAGTGACAATATTGCTGTATCAATTCAGTAAATAGTGCTGAGAGCTAAAGATTTGAACTCATAGAATGCCCCTTAGTGAACCGTGTGGCAGCCGAACAGTCTTGCACAGCCAGGCGAGAAATATTATTCTCACTAAGTATGTATTTTTTTAAAGAAGTTTTCGAATACAGAAGAAGTACGAGATAACTGAATCGTCTCTGACAACCTGTGTTTTGGAGGTGTCTGCAATTGTGTGTCTCTTTGTAATTAAGGCGAGGAAACTCACCCTTTCCATTTTAACTCACGAGGCCGAGTGTACCCAGTTCTAACCTTGAGACCAGATCTAAATTTCTTGACTGAATCGTGAATCGAACCCGGACCTCATGGTAGAGAGCTAAATATGCTAGCTACTTACAGTGGCGTACGCAGGATTTCCTCCTGGGGGGGGGGTTCATTCATAGTAATGTCCTATAATAAAAATGATAATTCGAATATAATTCATAAAAAGCAACAACTCAGTTAAATAAACACTACCGGACCCAAGCGAGAAATCTCGCATGTTCATAAACTACCCTTCTCCGATAGGTTTATAACGAGAGAATTAATTGCAGCATGTTAGAGCTCCAGTATTTGCAAATCGCACACTTCTAACAAAAATTGATATTTATGAAATTAGATTGGAATTCGTCACTGCTAATGTCATTTGTGTGCTGAGTCCATTGATTTATCGTAGCTGTAACACTCACCAGTTATTCGATATTTTAGAAATTATACGATTTGAGTACTCATTCCTTTGACTTACTGTTTCTGAAATCCATGCAAAATGATAAAGGAAAGACCTCATAATGTTAAAATGACACGAAACAGGTGTCACAGCGTCCAAAATGTGAAGTGGACAGCAATTACGGAGCATATTTTCCTACAGCAACAATATCGACAAATCTCACACTTCGTACATTTTTTAGTCATTTTTTAAAGAAATTATTGATATTTATGAAATTAGAGTGCAATTCTTCACTGCTAATGTCTATTCTCTTTCATTTGAATGCTCATTTGGCACGATCGGTCGCTTGTGAGCGCCACAGGAGGGATCTATACTAATGAAAGAATATATATATGATGATTCTCTTTGCATGAAAACTATTTTAACTATATTTTTCAGCACTTGAAACAATATTACAAACACAATTGAAAACATGAAAGATTAATAAAAAATACGGAAAAGAGTTTAGCCCAATTGCTAGATATTGCACTAGATACAAACGGACAAAAGGAAATGTCTAAATTGTCAATCGGGCTAAACCAAAGAATCTGATTAAGTAGATATTTGCCCTGGACTCTGTTGAAGGACTTAGACAAGTCTACTTCAATCGTATATCAAGCCTTCTAGGTTTGACAGACAAGTCATTCAGTACTTCCTCAATTGAAACATCAACAGTATCATGAATGAACATCAAAGCTAATCCATTAAGGCGTTCTTCACTAGCTTAATTCCTTAAATAATTCTTGAAGAATTTTAAGGACGAAAACGATCTTTCACACGAGCAGGTTGTGACAGGTAAGGTAGCCATGATGACAAGCAGGTTATAAACAACTGGAAACGTGTTCTTATTGCATATTGACAAAGCATCTATAGCACTCTTGGGCTTCTTTTCAATAGATTTCAGAGTTTGTTTCCAGAGAAGTAAGGGGAAGTCCATAAAATTCAGCTACATTTTCTACTTTAGCTAGGCTTTGGTTGGATAGTTCGTCTTCAGTTGTGGTAACTAGCGTTTGCAATGGCTAAAGAGTTTCTTTATGGGAGACAAATTTATCATCAAGTGATGAAATAGTTTCTTCAAGAAATGGGATGAAAATAACCCGCCTATAATATTCTTCCGGATCGTTAGATGAAACGTTGTTCTTCATCGTTTGTCGAACAACAGTTCGAGGCTGAACTACAGGTACTCCAAATTCTTTGCAGAACTCTAAAACCGAATTATATGCACACAAAAACCTTGCGTCTGCATCTGCCCTCATTCCTTCAAGAGACCTCTTAACATTCATGGAGGCGTTGATTGCTTGACTGAGATCCAAATTTTCAGTTTGAAGGTATTTGCTGAGAGGAAGTGTGATTTGAAATGCTTCATGAATGACAAATACACTTATCAAGAACTCAAATTTGCTGATAGCGCACAGAAGAAGTTGCGCATCTGTAGCTGCCTTCTTATCAACCCATGCTGCTATTTTTTCTAATGCCAACAATAACGGTTTCAGAAGTTCAATGAATGAACGAACAGACTCGTGCTTTTCAATCCATCGAGTTGCACATAACTTCTTGAGTTTACTCACTCGGGGTTTCTCTTCCATACTTTCAACTTCATTTGTCAACACATTCTGCCTCTTTGGTGAAGTACTAAAAAAGGCATAAGCTCTTTCAATTGTACCCATACAGTTCCTAATCTTTGCAACACTACACCCTTCAGAAATGGCCAGGTTTAAACAGTGAGCACTACAGTGAACACACTGGGCTTTGGGAAACTGTTTTGGTACAATGGCCTGAGCACCTCTGTAGGATCCACTCATGGCACTAGCTCCATCATAACCTTGGCCTACGAGATATTCTGCATCCAGTCCCACACTTTTCAAACCAGACAATGTGCTATTCGCAAGGCTTAACCCAGAAGCATCATTGATAGCAATAAATTGCAGAAAGTCCTCATGTACGGAATTATCTTCAACGAAACGGACACATAGTGACATTTGCTGCACACCGCTGATGTTTGTGGTCTCGTCAGCAAGAACAGAAAAGTATTTAGCTTTTTTCACCTGATCGACTAACCTTTTAAATATAATGTCATTCGAAGATGAAATAATTTCATTCTGAATCCGTGGGTTTACGTATGTTGCATTTAAGGATGCTGTCATCAAATGTTCCTTTAGTATTGTATCACCAGCTTCTGCTCGAAACTTGAGAAGAGACCTGAAATTTCCCTCCCCTTTCTTGAGAGGCTCATCTAAATTTACAGGTTCTGAATCCCTGTGACCACGGAAAGCAATGCCCATTCGAGCAAGGAAAATCACAGATTTAATTATTGGTATGAGTTTCTCCCTGTTGCATAATATGTTGGAATTCCAGAATCCTATGAGCAATTCATTGATGTGATTAAAGTATGTTCCAATGCAGCCATCCCGAGAGGATGTAGAACAAATTACATACAAGGTCTTACTCCTCAGACAACGACTCTTTTGTCAAATTACTGCAAATCATTTGACGAAGATCCTTTCAGTGAGGAAACTATTGCTAGCGGACAACGTGTTCTCTCTTCTATTTCAGACTCAAAACGACAACAGTGGTTAAAGCTTATGGAAGATTTGGATATGGGAAGGAGCAGCCAGAAAGCTTGGAGGTTTCTTAGACGCCTTAACAATGATCACAATAGAACTTCTTCACATTCTAATGTCTCTGCCAACCAAATTGTTAATCAACTTATTCGAAATGGTAATTCTGGAAAGACAATCCATAAACCTAAATTGAAGTTGGTAAGGGAACATGAACAGGAAGACAACATGTTCCTTAAACCCTTTGTACATTCAGAACTGAATATAGCTATTAATAACTGTAAGAATGGAAAGGCGGCTGGTCTGGACGGAATTTGTGTGGATCAAATCAAACATTTTGGACCTGGGGCTAAAGAATGGCTGCTAGAATTGTTTAATAACTGCATTACTACCTGTAAAATACCCAAAATGTGGAGGAAGAGCAGAGTAATAGCGATTCTCAAACCCGGGAAAGATGCACATGATCCTAAGAATTATAGGCCTATTTCATTGCTCTCCCACCTTTTCAAGATACTGGAGCGAATGATTCTAAGTAGGCTCACAAAGGTAATTGAACCTTTCCTAATACCTGAACAGGCTGGCTTCAGAACAGGTAAAAGCTGCACTTCACAAATCCTACATCTTACTCAGCATATTGAAGATGGATTCCAGAACCGGAAGATCACAGGGGCAGTATTCATTGACTTAACAGCTGCTTATGACACAGTCAATCATCACTTACTGCTGAATAAACTCTACTTGATGACAAAGGACTATAAATTAACTGAAATAGTCAGGTGTCTTCTTCAAAATCGTAGACTCTTTGTAGACTTTCAAGGGCAGCACAGCCGTTGGAGGAATCAACGAAATGGACTGCCTCAAGGTAGTGTTCTGGCCCCTATCCTCTTTAACATATA
The DNA here is from genome assembly GCA_946902985.2 of Meconema thalassinum. Classification (NCBI taxonomy): domain Eukaryota; kingdom Metazoa; phylum Arthropoda; class Insecta; order Orthoptera; family Tettigoniidae; genus Meconema; species Meconema thalassinum. The sequence goes on along the minus strand of OX336389.2, from coordinate 29,328,725 downwards.
TACAAATGAACAGCCAATACCAGTAGGTACTCGAAGCTTTATTTATGCGGATGATCGTGCCATTACCGTCCAGGCGGATCAGTTTGAAGTTGTGGAAAGACGTCTATCTGAAGCTCTGGGAGAACTAAGTGATTACTATAGAGGAAACCAATTGAAACCAAACCCTTTGAAAACACAAGTCTGCGCTTTCCATCTCAAGAACAGACAGGCAAAGAGGAAACTGCATGTAATGTGGGAAGGCATGCTGTTGGATCACTGTGCGAATCCCAAATACTTAGGGATTACATTGGATCGTGCACTCACGTATGAAAGACATTGTCTAAACACCAAAAATAAGGTATCCGCAAGAAACTGCCTCCTTCGCAAATTATCTGGTACCAGCTGGGGGACTCAAGCCCAAACAATAAGAACCACTGCTTTAGCACTCTGTTACTCTGCAGCAGAATATGCATGTCCTGTGTGGTATAGGTCGTGTCATACCAAGCAGGTTGATACTGCATTAAATGAAACGTGTAGACTTATCACTGGCTGCCTGAGACCCACGCCATGTGATAAACTGTATTGTTTAGCAGGCATTGCACCTCCAGATATCAGAAGAGAAATTGCAGCTAAATGTGAGAGATCTAGGGTTGATGTGTCTCAAGCACATCCATTGTTTAGCCTTCAACCAGCCCACTCTCGACTGAAGTCCAGAAGAAGCTTTCTTCACACAACTGAGTGCCTAACTGACAAACCTCAGGTTTTGAGGATTACATCTTGGTTGACCAGAAGCCCCCACATTACCCAGTGGATGGTTCCATCGGAAAGGCTCCCAGCAGGACATACAGAGGCTTGGACAACTTGGAAGTCTCTCAACAGATTGCGATCTGGTGTTGGCAGATCCAAGTCCAACCTTCATAAATGGGGTATTTGCTGCGATCCGGTCCTTTGTGAATGCGGTGAAGAACAGACTATGGGTCATCTGCTTCAGTGCAGTCTGTGTCCTATACTGTGCACCATGGAGGATCTGGTGAAGGCTACACCAAATGGACGTGACATGGCAAAATATTGGTCATGCATTATTTAGAACCTTAATGTTCAAGTGTTGCCATTGTTTTGCCCATTTTGTACATAGTTTGTTATGTAATATTTTTGTTCCTGACACGAGTAAATAAATAAATAAATAAATAAATATGTTGGATTGAACACCCCTATCCAAACTTAGGTCAACAGCAGGTTTTGTACCTTTGTATTGTGCCCAAATGAATTTTGGCTTAAGACTTGAACCCTTGACTATTCAGGAAAATGAGAAAACAGGACGTTTTTACGATATATTGAAGTATCAACAGGGTTAATATCAAATAGGCACATACGTGACGCACAGAGCTGATAAAAGGTGTGGCGCAACGGGCCAGCTGCATAAATGACATCACCGCGCAGTCAGCAATAAAACAGTTACTCAGAATTAAAAATAGACGAAGGGGATTAACCGACAGTAGAGAGAGATGTAAGATCCAAGGAGAAAATGCAAATTCAGCTATAAATTGACAACAGCGCGCGAGGGTGGAGCTGAGAAATTGGCGAAAATTAATAATATTAGCCAAGATAACCAAAATCTTTAAGAAAACTTTTCGTAAAAGCTATTCATTTACGAAATGAGAAATTTTAGAACAGTAAAAGTCACTAAATAACGTGCGGAATAGAAAAGCAAAGTCAGCGCTTTACGAAGGGGACTTCACCCAAGCTTAAAGAAGGAGTGGGGTATAAAAAACAGCCTCCCACACACATAGAGGAACGAATTTAATTTAAATAAATACACCCCCACGATCGGATTCGGAAAAACTTTATGAAAACGAGACGTTCAGTGCGCAAGCTATAAAATGAATATTTTTCCAAAAGTATACCACAATTGGTTCAGGAGATATTTTTTGCAACGTAGACAAAATAGTTTATTTTTCATAGAAGCAAATAAATAGGGAGTGATCCAAGAGGACCGTATGCAGTTTACAAGGACTCCTTGAGGGGAGACGCTGTATCACAAGATAATGCAGTTTGAGGCAGACCGTGAAGGGGTCATTCATTCATTCATTCATTTATTTGCAATGGGGGGTGTGTCCTCCGGTGGCAAATTGAATATACATAGCAAATAAATAATTATACATAACAATAAAATAACAATTATACAACAATTAAACTGGAGTATTTACACAAATAGTCAGTCTTTTCTTAAACACACCTATATGTTTGGGAAAAGGCTCTAAGACTGCGGCAGGTAGAGAGTTCCAGTTATCAATGGCACGGTTTACAAAAGAATATTTACCATAATTTGTTCGCTGTGGATGGCCCTTAACTTTGAAAGGATGATCGCTCCTACCCATGTAAGTGGGCTTTCCCTATCGTTTGCTAAGCTCACCCCATGCTGGTTGATTTGTATACGTGTTGTACATAGCGCAGAGTCTAGATTTCATCCTCCTAGCCTCCAGTGATTCCCACCCAAGTTTCTTTAACATACGGCTCACACTGCTCCTGGGATTAAAGTCACTGACACAAATCTAGCAGCCTTTCACTGTACCATTTCCAACTCATTGATGAACCCTACTTGATATGGATCCCAAACCGCCGAGGCATATTCCAGAATAGGTCTTACAAGTGACAAATAACCTAATTCTTTAGCAGAGGTACTACTTCCTTTTAATACCCTCATTACAAAGTGCAGGGATTTGTAAGCTTTTGAAACTACACATCCTACATGACTACTCCATTTCATATCATTCCTTACGTGAACGCCCAAATATTTGCAAGAATCTTCTTCTACAAGTATTTCCGAGCCAATGTTATATTGAAAATCCTGCCTTCGCACTTTCCCTATTTTTAAGAGACTACATTTTCTTGTGTTTATTTTCATTTTATTTACAATCGCCCACTTATAGACCAGGTTCAGGTCCTCTTGAAGCACTGCATTGTCTTGTGAGTCATGTATCTTTCGATATATTACACAATCATACGCAAAAAATCGACAGTCACTGCGAATCCCATTTGGTAAGTCATTTATAAACGCCAAAAATAACAAAGTTCCGATTTCGCTGCCCTGAGGGATACCCGACGTTACGGTAATTTCATCTGAGAATATGCCTTCGACTTTCACTGTCTGGGAACGACCCGTCAAAAATTCTTTGATCCATAAAATTACTCTTCTATCAATCTTCGTCGAAGCTAATTTATGGAGTAGCATGTCATGCGCAACGACATCAAATGCCTTCGCAAAATCTATAACCACGGCGTCGACTGAAACTCCATGGTCTAACGATTCGCTAATGTCTTGAAAAAGTGATAGCATCTGACTCTCGCATGAGTAACCTTTCCGAAATCCAAGTTGCCTATCATTAAACCATGATAATGTTTCCCACTGTTCCCTCAAGTAGTCGCAAATGAGATGCTCCATCTGTTTATAAACGATGGACGTAAGGCTAACCGGCCTGTAGTTGCCCAATTCAAGTCTGCTCCCTCCCTTAAATATTGGGAATACCGTAGCTCTTTTCCAGTCATCTGGGATTTGCGCATTGTTTATGGACACATTAAACATCACCTCCAAGTATCGTGCCACGGCCCTACCTCCTAGTTTAAGTACTTAACTAACAATATTATCAGGACCCTTTGATACATTGAAACGTAGTTTTAGTATTAGCTTTACAATTGCTGACTGGTTTATTTGGAACAGGGGAGCCCCTGATTCGTCGTTAAGGTCCAACACACAGCTATTGGATTTATTGAACACACTACCGTAAAAGACATTTAATTCATTAGCAATGGCCTGTTTCTCAGTAATTAATTTACCGTCGCCGAACATTATCATCGACAAATTATTTGAATTTCCCTTTCTTCTCCTAACATAACTGTAATTTTTTTTCCACCCATCACCTCCCGAACCAAGTAAACCTTGCATATAACTGTCATGAGCAGCCCTCTTTTTGAAGACGAGCTCTCTTGATAAGGACTTAAATTTCAACATATACTTGTCACTATCATGTCTTTTATTGTATAATTTCCTAATTTTCCGTTTTAGACTCCTAATTTCTCGTGTGTAATACTCAGGATCTGGGTTTTGTTTCAGCAATTTAAATGGGACAAATTTATCAACAGCCCTATTTAAAATTTTCAAAAAGTTAGTCCACAAGATATTAATGTGATTTCCTTCCGATGCCCATCCTACAAATAGCTCATTCAAATACCCCCTGAAACTTGCCCTGATCCGCCCTGCGATACTGGAATATTATCTTTTTTGCTACATCAGAGTCTAATTTAGTAATGTCACCATATCCAATATTTAATTCAACCCCAGAATGGTCACTAATTCCTGGTAATTTCAGACAGTTAATATACAGCTCTACAGGCCTTACGAGATAAACATCTAAGGTATTATTGTCTCTAGTTGGAAAGTCAACTACTTGGGAAAATCCCCCCTCCCTTAAGAATTTATTTGCAGCGCTCTGAGCTTGACCACAGCTAGTTGACTCACCAGACCAGTCTACTTTGGGGAGGTTTAAATCTCCAGCAATTATTATGCTCTTTTTCATAGCATTACCCGTACAAGTTTTATCATTCAGTGTTTCGAGGAGAGAAAAGTTATCTTTCGGTGCTCTATACGCCCCTATATCCTGAAGAGGGAATTTATTTCCTTTATCCGAAATTTGTACACATAACATTTCATGATCCATATCAGCCCACTTTAAGAAACTAGCTATATTTTTGCGCACACAAATAAATAGCCCACCACCTCTCTTCCCCCGATCCCTTCTGTACATTTCGTAGGTCCCTTGAATTATTTCACTACTATTTATGTCCTCATATAACCAAGATACCGTTGCAATGACAATGTCTGGAGAATACGTCTCTACAAGATTCCAAAATTCAATTAATTTATTTCCTAAACTCTGACAATTAACCTGCAGTAATCACAGAGTCTTACCTCCGCAGCAAATATCTCGAAATAGCTCCTTCTGTTCCCATCAGCTGGCAACCTCTGGACCTGCTCCTCCTCACAAAAGCTGGCACGAACTGATGTCCCTGTCATGTAGGCTCTCTAGGTTGAAAGCACCCCGTCGATTTAGATGCAGCCCGTCTCGGGCGAAGTCACGGCCACCAATCCAGCAGTCAGCTTCTACGTACACTAATCCCAGTTGTGCACATACCCAGTCCATGCGGTCATTTACAGTCTTAACTCGCCTTAAGGGAACATCTCCCCGCCGAACAATGCCACTCATTATAATTTTTGCATTTCTAAACTTGCTTTTAGCTTTTCTGCCTAGATCGTAGAGCTCCCCCATGATGTAATCAGCTGTAGCCCTCTTCTTCAAATCGTTCGTCCCAACATATAGCAACAACACTTTAACTTTTTCACAGTCCTCTACATTTGATTCTTCCACTTGTTGGGCAAGCTGGTCAATTTAATCCCCGGATAACACCGCACTTTCGCACCTGATTTCCTCGAGATATTCGCACTCCATCGTATCATAGAATCACCCATTCTGATAACGTCATCCTCAGTTTGCTCCTGCACGCCCTCTTCCACACTGATCCCAGTAGAAAGCCGTTCAGTCACATCCTTCACCGTTTCTTCTGATTCACGAAGCTTTGCTCTAAGTTCCTGTTTTATTTGATCCCTTGCTTTGATTTGCACCCTCAAACAGTCCGGCGTATCACATACTTTACAAAACCAATTTCCGACATCACAATCCTCCTTCTTGACCTTAATACAGCCGAAGTGAAACCATTTCTCACATAGTCCACACTCAAAACCATTCTTCAATGTTTTACTGCACGTCGAACACTTTAAAGCTGCCACTGGATCATTTGCCTGATTCACATTTGGAGTAACAGGCCCTGGATTCACTTCCACTCCACCAATAACTAGCAATGCAGCTATCACTAGGGCTATGAACCACAAGTTGCTAGATCCCGTACGCACACACAAACACCGGTAATCCCGACTACCCTTCGCATACCACAGTCCGATCCTCGCCCAATAACACTCCAGCAAACAACCAATTTAAGCACACGTGCTGCATCAGTTCATCCTTAATACAGTTAGTCGGTCCAGAGGGACGCGACGTTATATCACATCGTATCAACCAGTTAGTAAGCCGGCGAGAACGCCGTGCTGAAATTCATCAAGTGATAACCGAACATTCGGGTCATCGTTTCGTATTCTGAATGATCACTATAGCGTTATGCGCTGGATCAATAAAAATCACGACAATATCAGTCACGTCGTGCCAAATCAAAGAACACTAAGACCGTAAAAGTGCGGGTTAGGCAAGTAACACACGCAAAGTCGAAACACAGGCAAAAATTACGGAACGCGAAATTCTAAAGAGACAATTCGTAAAATACGGAATAATAAGTAACATTGCATCAACAAAGACCGTGTCAGCGACAAATCCCTAAAAGGATAAAATCAGCAAGTAATTAATCATAAAGGAAGGAGTAGGGACCTAGAGAGACTGTGGGTTCGCGACTCCAGATCTAAAGCGTTACATAGACAAGTGAAGGTTATCAAAATAGAGACCGAGCTAGGAATTAGATCTCTCAAATAACGAAATATCACGGAACGAGTAAGGACAAAATACAAGGAACTTTATCCAGAATCCAGTAGGAACGTGTGAACGGGGACGTGGGGATCAGAGACTTACACGGAGGCAGGGATTTCAAGAGTAGGAAGGAGCCAGTTAGCACGTTCAATGCAGAAACGTTAGGAATCGTCAAGAACACTACGAACCATCATTGCCAAAGCTCTGAAACGGGGTCGTGTGTTGAAGAAAAATGCTATTGTGCCTAGTGTTATATTATGTTTCCACGTCTCAAGTTTAAAATGAATAAGTGTCAGGTAAAAGTGTCAGGAAAGAGTGTTATGATGGATGAGTAGATATCAAGACGGTGGGTGAAGCTGCCTGAGAATGGAATCGGATCCTGGGCGAGTTGATGAAACTTTATTAATGTTTTGTTGTTGTGCTGTGTGCTAGATATCAATCGAACCATTCATCGACTGGGGAGTTCTGATGGATGATTCATTGAAGAATATGTATGTGCAAGTAATTGAAATGCTAAATAAAATGATTATTGTTAGCCACGAGGACCGCCTCGGTGGAAATAAAACGTTATGGGGATTAGTTAAAAGAAAGAAATAAGAAGCTCGATTAAAGAGATATATAATAAATAAATAAATAAATTTGGAAGAAGGAATAAAATAATGAATTGAATGGCGTAAATTGTTGCCAAATTATGAATTAAATATGCACCATAATAAAATTGTAAAGTCCGAGGGAATAAAGTAGAATAATAACGGTTAAATTGTGGACCAAATAATAGTATCGAAAGAATAAAGCATCGTAATGTATTAAAATAAATATATAAATGATAAGAAAGAAAATAAAATGATAATTAATTAACAATATAAACAAAATCGTAGTTAAAGATCCGTGTCTAGGAACTCAAAAATGAAAAGTAGAGCGAGAAAGAAAGTATCAATAAATAAAAATAAATAGTAAAGATCCAAGTATAAAGGTGGAATAAAACTCCCAAATGAATATATTATGTTATAGGCTATTATGCCAAAAATTATGAAATAAATTGTGTAAATGCCGAAATCAGGCAATTGTTGTGATAATATCCAAGCACGTTGTGTTGCCGTAAGTGCCAGTATTAAAGAAATAATAAAATACAGTTTCAAGAGAATATATAAAAATGCGTTAAGCCCGGATAGATTTATTCGTGAGATGAAATATGTAGTGAAATTGTCGAAATGCATGGATGTAATTTCCCACCAAATATATTGTTGTAGGAGCCTCGTGTTGTGAATCGTGGATGAGAAATTCCCACTAAATAAGCGTCGAATATTGTTGTATTGAATCGTGGATGAAAAATTTCCACTAAATAAGCGTCGAATATTGCTGTAAAGGTATTGTGAATCGTGGATGAAAAATTCCCACTAAATAAGCGTCAAATATTATTGTAAGGATAAAGAAAGCGTCGAATATCTGTAACTTCCGCTGTAGGATGGACGTCCCAGCTAGGATTTGTTGCAGTATAATATCGTTGTAAAAGGAGGCATTTTTGAAATAATAGGCATTGTAGCAGGTATTATAAGCGTCGTAAGAAATAGGAACCGTAAACTACCATACATCATCTCCGAATTAAATATCGTTATCCTGGGAACAAAGGATCAATAATAATAATAATAATAAAGGAGCGAAGTAAATCTCTGTGGTAAAATGAATTTGTAAGCCTTGGAAACATAGGTTTAAAGCTATCCCAGTATAAAGGCTTTGAGGGTAGCTGACATCATAAATCTCGCCTGAAAGAACCACAAGGGGAAGGAACGACCTTGTCCGTGGCCTTGCTCTTGTGAGAGAGAGATGATATATCTTAATGGGCGCGACCGTCCAGTAATGTCTGGCCGGCACGGAAATATTTAAAAATCTAAACAAAAGAGGTGCCAGCAAAATAAATTATAGAATCATTTTTTCGGGAGTGAAAAAAATCATCCCGAGTAAAAGTTTGAATGTTGTATTAAGGTCTGACGGACTTGTCAAACAATATATTGTTGATAAAGAAAATTCCTTCTTCCAGAGATAAACAAATGACGAGCTAAGAAATAATGTAATTTGTTATAAATAAATATCCCACAGTAATGAATAATAAAGCACGCAGCACAGCGCAAACAGCAAATCACCTAGATGCATGAGGGTTAACTGGAGAGTTACGGATTCGATCCTTAGACATGGCAATATGTTTTCTGTACAGTACTATATTATTTTCCACATCTTAGGCTTTGAAAGAATTATTATTAAGATCCAAAGGACTTAATAAAACATCAATGAATAAATATCTAAGTAAAAATAAATAATAGAGAGACCCTGAAGGGTAAATGAGAGAATGTAAAAATCCAAAGCCTGGGAGAAAGTATTAAATGTAAATGGTAGGCGCGCTCGACGCCTAGGTAAAATAAATATAAATAAATATTAAGGGTTTAATTTTAAGCAAGACAAAAACAGTTCTGAAATTTCACAAGAAAGAAATGAAATGACATTATAGTGAATTTTAGTGATTTCTGATTAATGAATTTATTTTTGGTTTATGAGTGAAACTTGAAGAGACAATTCCAAGTGATTTAAGTTGATAAATTTTGAGTTGATTATATTTTGTGAGTGACACTTTAAGGGAAAGTATCAAGTGATTTTGGTTTTTGTAATGTTTTGTTTGAGTGAATTAATATTTCCTTTTATTGAATAAAGATTTGAGTTTTTAAATTATCATGTTGAGTTTTTCCTGAATCTTGTCAACCTGATTGTGTCTACATGTCGGATGTTCAGTCTGCTGGGGAAGGGACGTAACACACCCCGTACCGCAGTAGCCAAGCCGTGGACTGACTGAGGATCCATCCGCTGAGCGGGTACAGTATATGGCGAGAAAGTTCGCAGCCTTTTCCGTACATGCCATATGATACTTGGTTTCTTGGTGTTTTTTGAAATCCTCCTTCGCATTTTTCCAGTTCATGTAAGGAAATTTTACTACTTTACCTGGCGATGAAGATTGTTTCCCAACAACGGTGCAAAACAACGAACAATATTTACAAAAGGCTCCGTTCTTTGAAGGAGAATAAACTAGCCATTTCCACTCTGATAACCAGTTCAACTGAAATTTCAGATCCCTTGGACCCGATAAAGGGAAATTATAATTGCTTCCAGGTGTCCAGGCATTTTCCAACAGTTCATTTTTCAGATAATCGTCAATCTAAAGAAAAAAGTAAATCACAACATTGAAATAAATAACATGTACCGACACATACGTAGGCCAAGGCCATACAAATACCGGTATAACATAATGGGTAAAGCATCGAAATGCAAATCAGTTACAGAAAAAGCGATTATCATGAATCATATTGTAAACACACCAGTTGGCCAGCATAAACTCCTAAGTCTGTTCGATGTATTTGGTCGGTAGCCGGCTTGGTAGCAGCCGATAATTCTTCAAGTTCATTTTCAATTCTTAAAGATGAACTACTTGCAATGGCAGTGTTGCATGTAACATCTACTCTTGGTTTTTTTTATAAAAAATCGATCCATAATGCATTACAAATAAACTCGGAAAAAAAGTGCGACTCACAATCTGGCAGTTCACAGATATGCACGTTGTGAGGTTTGAAGCCATTTTTTCAGTGTTGTCCAAGTAAGCAATAGTTTGGTGCTTTTCAGTCGGTCAACACGAATGTACCCAAATAGAGCTGGGTTATGCCCTGATCCTGAAATAAATTACATGAAATGAAAATCCACAGCCTGCTTCCAGTCTCCGACTGGGTCAGGAATGGAATGAATGAAGCCCCCATCTAGCGGCGAGGATATGAACTGTGCCGGCTGCCGAGGCCTGACGCACTCCTCTGGGGCAATGATTAGATGAATGACAGATGAAATGAAATGATAGTGGAGAGTGTTGCTGGAATGAAATTTTGACAGGGAAAACCGGAGTACCCGGAGAAAAACCTGTCTGCCTCCGTTTTGTCCAGCACAGATCTCACATGGAGTGACCGGGATTTGAACCACGGACCCAGCGGTGAGAGGCCGGCGTGCTGCCACCTTAGCCACGGAGGCTTACCCTGAAATAAATTACATAAGATTAATAAATACACTAGGATGACCAGTTTCGATCGTCAAGCGATCATCATCAGATCCATTACACTTAGGCTATAACATCTATGTTTATGAATACAGGTGAAAATATATACAATATGTACAATTATTTAGTTGCAGTGTTGGTAATGCAACAGTCGGTGTATGTTAAATGTGGTATATCTAATGTTAGGTAAACTTCTAAAATAGTGATGAAAATCCGGAATTTGTCTGTTAGGGGTGATTATATGGTTTCCCAAAATCAACTATGGTTATACTGAAATAATGCAAGCTTATACTTATCGAGTTGTCTCTTTAACTGGAACTTGAAGCAGTTGCGTGTTTCCATAGACAACAGTTGTAGTCGACTAATCCCGAGTGTTCGCTGGGTGGAACTGGTTTTCCCCTTCCTCCCCTTTTAGTTGCTATGCTCTTCCAGAGGTTAGTGCCATGCATATTTGTGTGACTTTGCCAAATCTAGATAAAAGTGTATGCTATTGAATGCAGGAGTCTGCAACTACTAAAGACCGTGGAACTATCTTCGCCACGCATGGGCTAAAAAGCCATTTATACTAAGCGGTACACGGTCTATTGAAGACGTCCCGGCACCATTAATACTGCCGCGCATATCGGCCTAGGTTTATTGCAGAAAAATGTACATAGTACACCTGATCCAAATAACATTTACCTATAAACACCGCTATTTCCCCCCTTTTTTATCGAGCTTGGCTGTATCGCTAAATTGTGTCTTGTATTCGACAGGGTGTGTTTTTAGTAGAGCGAAAAGGGGTGAACTCTCCATAAAAGTGTGTTCATTTAGATTGTTGGGATTGTTTTGTTAGGCTAGGTGAATCTCGATTGCTTCTTTTATGTCGAGAGCTCTGCCTTTCGATTCGTGATGAATTATTTTTAGATCAGTCTCGATTTTAGTGAAGCTGTGCCCCGTGTTACACATATGTTCGCATACGGCTGAATGTGTTCCGTATCTTATCGCATTCCTATGTTCATTATAACGTGTATATACTCGCCTTCCGCTCTGTCCAATGTAATTAACTTGACAACCAATGTCTTGGCATGTAATAGAATATACCCCTGACTTTGAATACGGGTCTTGTTTATTTAGATTGCTATTTTGCAAGTGCCCCCCGGTCGTATTATTCGTTGTGAATGCTATTTTTATGCCTTGCTTTTTGAATAGATTAGTGATTTTATATGTGTTCTCATTCACATAGTTGAAGCGCGCGAATTTTTTCTCATTAATGTCCGGTTTTGGAATCATTTTATCTTTATTTTTATGTTTGGCTACAATTTGGTCTATTTTGCTTGGCGGGAAATTGTTTTCCTTTGCTATATGTTTAATGGTTCTTATTTCCTTATTATAATTGTCTGTTGACATGGGTATGTTTAAAGCTTATGCACCATTGAATTGAACCCCGCTAATTTATGTGTACTGGGGTGATTAGACTGATTGTCGATTGCATGCGAGGTTTGTGTGGCTTTTCGGAATATGGAGTATGAAAGCTCGTTGTCCTTACGTTCAATAGTTAAGTCGAGATAATTTATTTTCCGATCTGTTTCGGATTCCTTGGTGAATTTGATTGAGTGGTGTAGGCTGTTAATGGATTGGAGAATTGTTTCTTCGCTTATTAATTCAGTATCGTAGATGCAAATTACATCATCTACGTATCTATTCCATATTACTATTCCCTTTGTTGAAGTATTTTCTAAAAACTCATTTTCTAGTGCATTAATGAAGATGTCAGCGATTAATCCGCTTAGTGGTGATCCCATCGCTAATCCTTCTGTTTGTGTGTACATTTTATTGTCGAATTGAAACGCGTTTTGGCCGAGGATGACCCTCAGTAGTCGCACGATCTCTTCAGTTTCTTTTTCCTAATTGTTGGATTTTAAGTTATTTTCGATAGTGTTGATTGCATCATTAATAGTAATATTGGTGTACATGTTAGTTACATCGAAAGATACAAGCCTCATGCTAGGTTTCATTTGTAAGGTGTTCAGTGCTGTTACTAATTCCGTTGTGTTCTTTACAGGGTTGTTTTTGTCGTTGGAAAGGCGGCGTTTTAAGATTTTCAGTAACTCTTTGCTGATTTTGTAATTAGGCGCATTCCTACAATTGACTATTGGTCTCATTGGGCACTCATTTTTGTGTATTTTTGGTTGTCCCCTCGATGACGGCATTTTCGGGTTCATGTTTATTAGTTTTGATTTTTCAGCTTTGGTCAATATGTATTCTGTTTCATTTAATACACTTTTTATTTGTTTTTGGAATTTATTGGTGGGGTCTTTTGCTAATTCCTTGATTTCGTTGTTGTTTAGGAATTCGACTGTTTTTTTTTCAATGTATTCTGTTTCGTTCAAAATTACTGTGGTATTTCCCTTATATGCTATTGTGATGATTAAGTCATGTTCTTTTATTTTTTGTTTCAATGACTTTATTTCTTTTACTTGTTTGTTGTTTTGAGTGTAATTGTTTTCGCCCTCTCGTTTGAGGATTCTTTTTGCTTCGTTGGTGGCAAGATTTTTGGTTAATTCCCTGTCTTCTCCTGGGAGCTTGTGACTGGCTATCTCGATATCTGTGATTAACTGTTTTATATTATGTTTCGTGTGTGCGTCTGTGCAGTTGTATTTCAAACCTTTGTCTAGCATATCCATTTCATTTTGAGAGAAGGTTACGTTTGTTCTGTTGTTTACCCTGGTATGGAAATTGAATTCATTGTTATTCGTGTGTTATTCACGAGGTTGATTATTCTGTGTTTCTCCTAGTTTCTTAGTTTATATTCTAGCGTTTCGTGTTTCCTCGTTGCTCTGATTTTGATGGTGTCATGTAGGTGCACGGTAAAACTGTCCCATTGGGATGCGTGCCAGAAGTTACTTAGTTGCAATTGAATATCGTTTAGTTGTTGGTTGATTTTTTGCTTTCTTATGTATGCAAATCTTAGTTCGTTTTTTATCCAAAGAGCTTTGGCTTCTTTAGTTGAAATGATTGAAGCTGGTGTAATCGGTACGGTTTTAATTGGTACATATTTAGGGGTGAGATTTCGTTCTGTACATTTTTTGTTGAACCAAATTGACTTGTCTATGTTGATGAGTTTAAGCCTGAGTGTTTTGAATCTCTTGGCTTCACGATTTGTCTGACTAGCCGTGAACATTGTGAGGATTGAAGCCATTTTTCAGTGTTGCCTGAGTAAACAAAAGTTTGGTGCTTTTCAGTCGGTCAACACGAATGTACCCAAATAGAGCTGGGTTATGCACTGATCCTGAAATAAATTACATAAGATTAATAAATACACACAAACAATTAAAAGAAATAAAGTCATTGAAACAAAAAATAAAAGAACATGACTTAATCATCACAATAGCAGATAAGGGAAATACCACAGTGATTTTGAACAAAACATAATACATTGAAAAAACAGTCGAATTCCTAAACAACAACGAAATCAAGGAATTAGCAAAAGACCCCACCAATAAATTCCAAAAGCAATAAAAAGTGTATTAAAAGAAACAGAATACATATTGACCAAAGCTGAAAAATCAAAGGTAATAAACATGAACCCGAAAATACCGTCATTGAGGGGACAACCAAAAATACACAAAAATGAGTGCCCAATGAGACCAATAGTCAATTGTAGGAATGCGCCTAATTACAAAATCAGCAAAGAGTTACTAAAAATCTTAAAACGCCGCCTTTCCAACGACAAAAACCACTCTGTAAAGAACACAACAGAACGAGTAACAGCATTGAACACCCTACAAATGAAACCTAGCTTCAGGCTAGTATCCTTCGATGTAACTAACATGTACACCAATATTCCGATTGTTGAAGCAATCAACACTATCGAAAACAACTTAAAATCCAACAATTCGGTAAAAGAAACTGAAGAGATTGTGAGATCACTGACGGGTCGTCCTCGGCCAAAACGCGTTTCAATTCCACAATAAAATGTACACACAAACAGAAGGATTAGCGATGGGATCACCACTAAGCGGATTAATCGCTGATATCTTCATTAATGCACTAGAAAATGAGTTTTTAGAAAAGACTTCAACAAAGGGAATAGTAATATGGAAAAGATACGTAGATGATGTAATTTGCATCTACGATACTGAATTAACAAGCGAAGAAACAATTCTCCAATCCATTAATAGCCTACACCACTCAATCAAATTCACCAAGGAATCCGAAACAGATCGAAAAATAAATTATCTCGACATACCTATTGAACGTAAGGACAACGAGCTTTCATACTCCATTTTCCGAAAAGCCACACAAACCTCGCTTGCAATCGACAATCAGTCTAATCACCCCAGTACGCATAAATTAGCGGGGTTCTATTCAATGGTGCACAGAGCCTTAAACATACCCATGTCAACAGACAATTATAATAAGGAAATAAGAACCATTAAACTAATAGCAAAGGAAAACAATTTCCCGCCAAGCAAAATAGACCAAATTGTAGCCAAACATAAAAATAAAGATAAAATGATTCCAAAACCGGACATTAATGAGAAAAAATTCACGGGCTTCATCTATGTGAATGAGAACACATATAAAATCACTAATCTATTCAAAAAGCAAGGCATAAAAATAGCATTCACAACGAATAATACGACCGGGAGGCACTTGCAAAATAGCAATCTAAATAAACAAGACCCGTATTCAAAGTCAGGGGTATATTCTATTACATGCCAAGACATTGGTTGTCAAGCTAATTACATTGGACAGAGCGGAAGACGAGTAGATACACGTTATAATAAACATACGAATGCGACAAGATACGGAACACATTCAGCCGTATGCGAACATATGTGTGACACGGGGCACAGCTTCACTAAAATCGAGACTGATCTAAAAATAATTCATCACGAATCGAAAGGCAGAGCTCTCGACATAAAAGAAGCAATCGAGATTCACCAAGCCAAACAAAACAATCCCAACATTCTAAATGAACACACTTTTATGGAGAGTTCACCCCTTTCGCTCTACTAAAAACACACCCTGTCGAATACAAGACACAACTTAGCGATACAGCCAAGCTTGATAAAAAAAAAGGGGGGAAATAGCGGTGTTTATAGGTAAATGTTATTTGGATCAGGTGTACTATGTACATTTTTCTGCAATAAACCTAGGCCGATATGCGCGGCAGTATTAAAGGTGCCGGGATGTCTTCAATAGACTGTGTGCCGCCTAGTATAAATGGCTTTTTAGCCCATGCGTGGCGATGATAGTTCCAAGGTCTTTAGTAGTTGCAGACTCCTGCATTCAATAGCATACACCTTTATCTAGATTTGGCAAAGTCACACAAATATACATGGCACTGATCTCTGGAAGAGCATAGCAACTAAAAGGGGAGGAAGGGGAAAACCAGGTCCACCCAGCGAACACTGGGGGTTGGTCGACTACAACTGGTGTCTATGGAAACACGCAACTGCTTCAAGTTCCAGTTAAAGAGACAACTCGATAAGTATAAGCTTGCATTATTTCAGTATAACCATAGTTGATTTTGTAAAACAATATAATCACCCCTAACAGACAAATTCCAGATTTTCATCACTATTTTAGAAGTTTACCTAACATTAGATATACCACATTTAACATACACCGACTGTTGCATTACCAACACTGCAACTAAATAATTGTACATATTGTATATATTTTCACCTGTATTCACAAACATAGATGTTATAGCCTAAGTGTAATGGATCTGATGATGATCGCTTGACGATCGAAACTGGTTATCCTAGTGTATTTATTAATCTTATGTTATTTATTTCAGGATCAGGGCATAACCCAGCTCTATTTGGGTACATTCGTGTTGACCGACTGAAAAGCACCAAACTTTTGATATGCACGTTTAAAGCAGCACGAAGCTACGTCTCGATTGTTTCCTATCGCACACTTGAACAGTGAAACGACAATTTTGATATTTCGCCTAGTGTAGTTAGTTATTATTGCTTTAAGTGGAAGAACAGCGAGGTTGTCTGCCCCTCTTGCTCCGTTTAACATTTAGTTTAAGGGTGTTTACCCCAGGCCATAACCAGTAGCTAGCGCCAAAGCTGGAGAAGTCTCGTTGCGAGTTGAGTGGAGGTCATTTACCACGCGAAGAACGTGTTCACATTAAAAATATATTACAAAGGAGTAGCCTAAAGAAGCCTCACTGGCAGCAATTCAAAACATTTTCCATGTGATAGATGGGACAATATAAGGAGTCATGTAAACTAATGTCTCTGGGGGGGGGGGGGGGTAAACCCTAACCCCCCCCGGCGGTACGCCACTGTATATATATATACATAAAGAGTCCATGTACGGCATGTAGCATTTAGACGGTAGTGGGGTAAAGATTAGGCTACGCAAAGTAGGCTTACTTGTTTCATTTTAGCGGCTTGGATATCTTGGTCATTTAGCTCCTTGTACTTCTGTGCGTGTATAATTTAATAATCTGTGTTACTGTGGTGTCCTTATTATAATGTGTGTATATTTTTAATTCAGGTGAATATTGAGAAGGAGGTGGCCGTGGCCCGAAGGTAGGAATCATCCGGGTAATTGCCTGGAGTAGAATTGGGCATAAGAACATAAAATAAAAGAATAACTGATATTTTCTGTATTGTGTTAGAAATTATATTACAATATTCCTTACACCGTGCCTGTTTATCATCGCGTTGCTAGCAATATCGTCCTCGAGTTCGTGTCTTTGATGAACCATGTGGCGAAATATTACGATCAGAGCATTTTCAGTTCCATGTTGGGATATTTGAAATGTTCTCTAACGACTTGACTAAATTTAATAACAATAATAATTTAATAATAATATTTTACAATCGTAGTTTTGCCTGTGTGGATAATTTTACAATAATTAATTGTCGAGGTTACACAGGTTTAAATATGTAACTAGAAACTGTTTTATGACGGCAATTATACGGGTCATCCAGTAATAGTATTTATATATTTGTGAGGATCATTCAGTTCTTTCCCTTCAATTTTGATTCAATGAGGGAGATATGTAATTTTCATTTGAAGTGGGTTCCTTGTAACACTAGGAGGAATTATTGTCTTCTGTTTTCTGAAACTCAACAGTATCCAGTTACTGCCAATATTTAATATTCGTGTAGCAACTTCAGTTTACTTTCACGTTGATGGGTATGTACTGTAATTTAGGGTCGGGCAATTATATTTATTCCGCGTGTCCTATCACACAGTGTTCAGGTTTGTGTTTAGCCTACTTAGGAATAGAGAAACCAATTATAGGTTGCTTCATTTCACTGCTCCACAAGCTGGCATCTGTAATTCCTCATTCTATTAATATTTTACTCGATATTATACCCAAACCCATATCTTATTATGTCGAGCGTCATTGTCGAATACGTTTTGTTGTTAACTTCTTCTTCTCACTGTGCGCCTGGAGGGTTATATTTGGATTACCAGTAGCCTAACTTGAATTCTCTGTTCTGAAATTACCTCATTTCATGTGTTATATATGATAATGATTTTTGTGTTATAGCTTCCTAACCATTATGGACCAACAGCCATTAATTAAGAATGAGCCGGATGAATTCCTTAATATTGTGAGTTTTATTTAATTCATATATCGTGTAACATGATGTGCATGATGAGCTTGCTACCAAATAGTAGGCTAACCAGGATATTTCTTTCCTTTAATGTTACACGTAACTTATAACTGTTATTCTGTTGGAATGTTTCATGTTGGGTCATACTTGTATAATTCTTTCTAGGGGTCAAATGACCAATTACCCACTTCTAACCTGCTGGATGAATCTTGTGATATATTTGAATATGAAAACACGGCGGTCAAAGTGGAGCATCAAATACAGGTGATCATAGATTCTATCTTTCGTTTCTATTAATAATGTGAATGATTTTCTCTTCATTTCACAATTTGGATTATTCAGTATTGTTTCTTATTTTAGCAATAACCGATATTTATGTATGCATAACGCTGGTTCACTGTGCTGGAACTCTGACATTTACAGTACGTGAAGATATTAATTATGCACGACGTATCACTTTTTTTTCTTTTCACTTCCATTTCGACCAAATATAATTTTCATACCTTATTTTATCTATTGGGGGAACATTATCGATTTTAACTTCCAACCTTGGTCACTTTTGCTCCGACTGCACTCTATATATGTGCTAAATCACGACAATATGTATTTTTCATAACAACCGGAGCCATGTTCGTCAGATGTTTTTAGAGTGTGAAACTGCCGCAGCGAGCGCTCACAACATGCGCACACATTGACGTCTGAAGTTGCCAACATGCCCGATACAAAATACTCGAGACGACACGTAACGTTGTAATTATGTGATGAAATAAATAATTCGGCTTTGGTGTATTATCTGTATGTGTAAATAATGCTTGTATGAGGCAATGGTGCCAACTTCACTTTACCGCAATCAAAAACCATTGATCTGGACGCGTTAGGCTGTAACCATTGTCAAACACCATTGGATTGGACAAAACGAAGGTTAGAACAGTCGGGTGTGGGTGCGGCCTTGACGTCCGGGTGTCCTCTTGTTGCAGTTTACAGATAGGTTATGTTTTATCCACCTAACTTCCACTTCACGATGTCATTTCGCGCACGGTAGTGTTTTTGGTCCTAAAATGTGTTTTTGCAATAACTTAAGAAACTTTTTAGGTTGGTCATAGAACCGCCGATTGAAGTTACTGATTGTTATCAGGCAACTTCGACAATCCATAGTGAATAAATGATTCAATTCCTTGCACATTCAAATGAACTGAGTGCTGCACACGAATGATGCGCGCTAGAGAATGAACTGGGCGCTCCTTTGTTTTATGTAGTACCGTGAGGGTGAGGTTGGCAGTACTGTTTTGATGACAGACCAGTGGGACTAACGAAGAGATCCGAATACTCACGACCAAAACCGATGATGATTTATTTGAACTAGTGGTGACCACAGCTGTATTTTAGGCTATTTAAGCCGTGATCCTATTTGGGATGGTAGGGTGGTTTACAGACGGTGGAGGAGTAATCCTCTATTACTACATTTTCTCCAGATATTTTCCTGGCCATTACTACAGGTATTTTGGTTAGTCTTTCTGCTTTCGAAAAGTTATGACGAAGTCATACGTCATGCATTGCTGCCGTGAAGACTACACCATATGCTGTGTCAACCGTGGCTAATAGCCTATATTGGTGATGCAGGTTTAAACAATTGGCACTCGGCCATTCACAGTAGGTTAAGACTTTACCATATGCCAATGCTAAGATTGAATCTAAGGGAAGTTGCGCTGCTGTTTGTTCATCATGGTGCTTATAAGATAGTGGATAACAAGGAAGACTGCTATAATACGAAATGTGATCTCCGTACTGGCTTCAATTATTGTATAGATCCTAACTTGGCTGTCATCAATCATAATGCAAATGAGAAATCATCACCACCACCTCATCTTTCCTTCCTCTTCTTCTTGGAACCGAGAGCGCGTCTGAACACGAATCAGAATATCTTACGCTCCGTGCAAATTAATTACACCATTAATTTCATATGCCTGTCAAATCTTGATATAATTAATGAGTTTATGGAGTGGCATTCTCTCTGGAGTAATTTGTAAACATTTATATTTTAGATGGCTCAATGGAATACACACATATTACTCTCCACTACTGTACTACAGCAGAAGGAACTGGCTTGAAACCTGAGCTAAACCCGGCATTTCTTTTATTTACTAGTGCAACGCTCCTCGATTTCATCTTTCATAAGCACATCCATCGGTTTATTCTCCTTTAGTTCCCATTCCGACGGTTAAGGTTTTATTCCATTTTCTCAGCTTCTTTTCTTTACTGCCTGTTACCCTGTTACCTTCCTTCTTTTCATAAATTCCCTGAAGTTTTTTAAGAGGTAACTTAAACGATGTGACAGTATTTATTGGCAGGACAAATAACGTGGCTCACAGCAACGGTGCGGAAGTAAGAACACAACTCAAATGAAGACTTTGCAATATAACACACACCAATATGATTGTCGTACATCTTTCTCATAGGTATTATTATTTACTGTAATTCGCACAAATGTGTAATTCAGTATGAATTATACTTTTTATCATTGCGTTTTGCATAGTCGTTTATTGAACTGACTCTTTTCCTACATATTGCATGGCATCTAGCAAATTAAATATTTATATTTATGGAGAATATACCAGGAAGAAGACCACGAGGAAGGCCCAGAAAGTGGTGGATAGATACGGTGAAGGAAAGCATACAGAAATGAAGAGTAAAAGAAAAAGAAGTATTGAAAGAAGGAAATAAATGGTGGAGAGATAGACAACTGTGGAGCTCCTTGATTCACAGCTCGACCCAGGGAACTGGAAACGGGAAATGAAGAAGAAGAAGAAGAAGAAGAAGATCTGGCAAATTATGTACACATCACTGCTGGCTCATGGTAATTCTTGTTTGTGCACAGTAGATGGGTAAAACCAACTATACATAAATTAGTGAATACATGCCGCATCTCAAAGTTGGCATATGTCAATCATTGCCCCAGTAGCGTAGAATTGTGGCCATATTTGTATATCCTTTTTGTCAGCATCCTTTCAAATACTTGAGTGGATTACAAAAGAAATTGAGACCTGATGTCTTCTATTAAAACGATTGTCTGGACAGGAGGTATACTAGTCTTGATCTTGAGGTTTTTGCTACGACTCCAAGGGCTCCTTTGATATAGAGTTTTCACTCCTTTTATTGGATTTCTTTTGTGTTTGGAAAAAAAAACATTCCTATTTCTAAATTTAGTAATCGAATGTACTTGATGTCGTTTGTGCTATATATGCGTGTGTAGCATGAATTGTCACTCCCGGATATTTGAATTCAGGCACGACCTAGATAAACGTACCATTGATACAATTGTTTCATCATCATCTTCCTAGAGTTTGTCCCGCTTTGGAGCAGGGTCTGCTACTTTACATGCCAATCTCCATTTCTGTCGCTCAAGGGCATCATGCGGACACATATTAACTTGTCGCATGTCTTTTCTAAGGCGATCAAGCCACCTCTTCTTGGGTCGCCCACGAGGTCGTTTACCATCCGGGTTGAGGCAAAAGGCAGTTTTAGCCACTGATTGTTCATGACTACGTATGACGTGGCCGTACCAGCGTAGACGAGTCTCCCGCATTTTATCCATCTTGGTCTTAAGATAGGTGGGTACCCTGCGGTCAAAGAGGACTCCAGTTACCTCTCTCCATTTGAACCAACTGGCACTCACACGAGATCGGGCATCAGGGAGGGTGTCACCATCTGAACGAATCAAGGAGCCAAGATACCTGAATTGGTCGACTCTTTGAAGATCTTGACTACCTACAATGATGGTGCCAGGCGTCGGTGACCCACACTCCATATACTCGGTTTTCTGTACATTCAGCTTCAGTCCATTCTCACCCAGCCTCGTATTCCACTCCTGCAGTTTCTCTTCAAGAACGTTGCGTTATTCTGCAGCCAATAAGACATCATCAGCATACAGAAGCGACCATGGATGTTGCGATTGGATATCTGATGTTATTGTATCCATGCATAGAATAAACAGAAGTGGTGACAGGGCCGATCCTTGATGGACACCGACTTGAATGGGGAAAGGAGATGTGATTCCCGCGGGAGATCGCACAACACTAATGCACTTACGATACAGAAGTTGTGTCCAGCGGATGTATTCTTCAGGAACACAATGTGAACGGAGTGTATACCAAATCAGTTCATGTGGAACCCGATCAAATGCCTTCTCGAGATCTAAAAAGGCGATATGAATAGATCTGTTCTTCTCACGGTATCTCTCAATGAGGAGCCGTGCTGCGTGAATAGCATCCGTTGTTCCACATCCTTTCACAAAGCCACACTGGTTGCTAGTGATCTGGACAATGTCACGTAGTCGACTGTCAAGGATTCGCTCAAAGATCTTCATCGTGTGACAGAGGAGGCGAATAGGTCTGTAGGTGCCACATTCACTGACATCGCCCTTGCCTTTCCAAATAGGCACCGTGGTACTCGTGGTCAAAATTTGAGGCACTACACCTTCTTCCAAAATCTGGTTGAACAGAGATGTCAGTAGTTCAATACCATGCTGACCAAGTAATTTCCACAGTTCGGCTGGAATGTCATCAGGACCTGCAGGCTTCCTGTTCTTCACTTTCTGACTGCCTGTGCAACCTCTGCCATAGTTATTAGCGGTACTGGTCCAAGGACATTTACCGCACTGTGGATAGGTGGATGAGGGAACTCTTCGTTACTTATTACTGAGAAGTGTCCTTCCCAACGACTCAGAATAGCAGATGGGTCTCTGAGAATTTGGTGGTCTTCATCTTTGATATGCATAACGTGACCAATGTCTTGCGAGGACCGATGACGTGCGTTCGTTTGCAAGCCGGAAATCTTGTTGGCTCCTTCAGGTGAGCCCAGCTGGTTGTACACATCGGCATAATGTTGGGCCTTAGCTACTTCAACAGCTCGCTTTGCTGCAGACTTGAGGGTCTTATATTCCCGATGATCGCTGGTAAGACGCGAGGTCTGCCGAGTCTTGAATGCAAGCCGTTTCTTTTTGATCACGGTCTGCACATCCTCATTCCACCACCATACTTGTTTGTCAAGAAAACGCCTCCCAGGTTTCGATTTTCCCAACGTCTCTGCTGCAACCGAGTGAAGGCAATCGACTTTTATTCTAGTCCAGTTGACCTCTATTGGTTGGCTTGGGTCGAATGTGAGTGATCCAAGGGCATTCACCAATTCGTTCCTATGGTCCGGTAGCTTCCACCACTTACTGCTTTCAGGTCCCGTTGTTCGAGGTCTTTTCGTGGGTACGGTGTCAAACTTGAGATCTAGTACAAGGAGGCGGTGTTGGGGAACGATGTCGTCTGACGGGATGACGTTGACATTTGTTACCAACTTGAAATCATTCCGCCTGAGAAGCCAGTAGTCGATTTGAGATGTTCGACCACCGCTGTAATAGGTGATCAGGTGAGTTGGCCGTTTCTTAAAATAGGGGTTAGTCACAACAAAATCGTGTGCTTTTGCGCATTCAAGGATACGACATCCCTCTTCATTCCTGGTCCCGAAACCTCGCCTACCATGGCCATGAGGATAGACATCTCTTTCTGACCCAACATGACCATTGAGATCTCCGCCAACGAGCACATATTCATCCTCTGCGAATGAACGAAGATGAGTATCAACACACTCCCAAAATTCATCTTTCTCATACCCTGAGCAACCCACATGAGGGGCGTAGCATTAGACGACACGAATAGTTGAGTTGTTGTAGTCAAGCTTCACATAAAGCAGTCTGACTGTGATGCGGCTAACCTCTACTACACTGCCCTGAAGCCTCTCGCAGACGACCACTGCGACACCGTTCTGTGTAGATTTCCTGCCATAGTAGAACAACTTGTACCCCTCACCGATATCCTTGGCCTTGGCTCCTGTCCATTTCGTCTCCTGTACACATGCTATGTCTATCGATCGACTCTTCAAGACAGCTGCTAGTTCACGGCTTCGACCTGTGAGCGTACCGATGTTGATGGTCGCCAGGCGTAGATGTTGGACTCGCTTCTTTAGCCTGCTCCGTCCATAAGCAGGTAGCCCTCGCTCATTTCCCACGTCGTCCGGGCGATGAGGACGCGCGTCGCCTGTGGGGGACGCCCTAGCATTTATCAGCGTATTCAAGGTTCGTACTGGCATGTTCATTTGATGCGACGAAAAAATATGATCCAACCGATGTGTCGCTACACCTGTCGTTGGTAATTGAAGGCCGCTCCTGACATAGAGAACAGACGCCGTTGACAGCCGCTCCTGACATGGAGAACAGACGCTGCCTGATGGATTTTAGTGGCGTTTCGTTCACTAAGGGACCATCACCCCACCTAAAGAAGCTTCTCCGCCCGAAACCTTTGGACACTTTAGGTAGTCAGTTTATTTACCGCCGCCCAACACTCGGCTTTAGCGACTTTCCAGCTGGTTGCCAAGTCAGCCAACCGTCCTCCTTTCTCCTTCTGAACTTGGGACCGAACAATGGCGGATAATAATAAAGGATATCTATTAAAAAAGCTGTATATAAAATTTGCTATCAATATAAAAGATAATACAAAAGGTCGGAATCACCAGCCACTTCAAGGAGAAAGGGTGTGTACATAACCTAAAAATTGATACAATTGTTTGCACTTTGCAATTTTTTGCCTCACCTTTTTCTGTTTTCGTCACATTTATATGGATGTCGTTTTCTTTACATCATTCTTCCATATTGCCTATTGTTTCTTGTAATTTCTGTAAGTTTATGTTACTACTAAACTAGCTGCGTATGTGTTGGTAGATACTTCATCTTTCTTCTCCATTTCTCTAAATATCTCATCAGCGGCTAAAATGAAGAGTGCAGGGCTCATGGGATCTTCCTTAAGAACGCCTTTTGTTTGTAATATGGGCTTCGAGAGTTACAAGTTATCTGATTTTCTTATTATGATGTATTTTAATATTGCTCGTAATATGATGTAGTGGAAAATTAATGGGTTTTATTTGAAGTAAATGAGGATACTGTAAGGGAAGATGACCGCCTCCTTAAGGCAACAATAACTAGCTAATGGGATATTGTAAAGATTTAAGGAACACCCAGTAACTGCATTCAGCCTCCCGTTATGAATACTATAATAATAATAATAGAACAAGAGCTAATGATTAATGTATATCAAAATGTTGTAGGAAAAAGCAGTGGTAATAGCAGTGTAATACAAAACAAGTGTAATAAATCAGTCTTCCTAAAATCAGTAACGGAAGATGAATTATGTATGATTGTCAGAAAAATTAACATAGTTATAGTTGGGATGAAATTTCACCCTGGATATTGAAACAGTGCTATGTTCCAACCCTAGACATTCTTACAGAACTGATACACATGTGTCTCTTAATAGGTTTCGCCCATGATATACTAATTCTATCCGTTGTCAAACCAATTTCCAAATTGGGTGTCAGACATCAAGTAGGAAACTACAGATCGGTAATAATTTGTTACTATTTTAGAGTACGTATGTAATTTGCCATAAAATGAATAGAGTATATTAATACAAATGATTTAATAAATAATAATCATGTAGACCTTTTCAACTATAAATGATTTGCAGAATATTATAGAAGACTGCTTTCCTCTCACAATGGTAATCTAATAAATGTGTTATATCGTCGATCTGACAAAATCCTTTGATATAGTAGATCATGAATTATTATTGGGTAAGGCAGAGGTTTCTTGTGAAAGGGGAGTGGCGTTTGATCTGTTAAAAGATATTACAGATGTCAATTTACAAAGATTTCTTCACGAATGGTGTGAACACCGCGGAGTTAGAATACACTCCTGGTGTATGTCAAAACGTAATAACTCAGGGTTCAATCCTTCATCTACTACTTTATAGTCTTTTGCAAATTATGTACCACAGTAAAGAAATAGTTTAATTATTTCATATGCAAATGATACCTCAAGTTTGAACTGGGACTGTAATAAAACAATTACACTTCATGAATATCAAAATAGTATCGACCTTGTTTTATTGAGCAAATGTTAAGTGAAACCCATAAATACTGAGATTTATAATATTTTCAGCCGTAAGGGAATTTATGAGTAAATCGAAAATATTGCTCTGAAACCGATGATATACAACAGGTGGCCTCAGCAGAACGTTTGGGAAGTACACTAAATCATAAATGATCATGGGAAGAGTATATAAATGAAATATGTAAGAGATAAAGAAACTCTTGTTTTAAAGTGAACTTCAGGATAATTAAGCAGTGAATAGCAGTTACCAGTTTACTATGGATTAATACATCACAGATATCATACGGCATTTAACAATATTTTTACTGTATATTTTCAAGTAACCTTAGGAAAAACTCACACACAAAAAGATGTCATTATCAAAAATCTCCACGGTCATGAATTTAGAGGGCAGAATAATTCCTTTCAAGAAAGGTTTAATAAATAATACGCAGAGAAGGATCCTTTTGAAAAGGAGTTATATACGATAATAAATTGCCGAACTTCTCAAGTCTTTCACTGGAGCGGGGTTCAGAACGTCACTTGAGGTATATCTAACCCGTAAAGTGTTGTACTCCTGTGATTATAAATACACAATGTTAGTAAATATGTCAATTTATATGTGGACTAGCCGTAGTGCCCGGCTTCGCCCGGTAGATTTAATTGTTTTATGGATGATAATGAATACTACTACAGAACTGGCATATGATACTTAAACTTAAAGAAAACCATATTTTAAAAAAAATACTTTTTGTGGTGGTGGTAGTGTGGGTGATAAGTAGTACAGTATAATGGACATAACATTCAGGTCATTTTCTCGTAATGATAATGATAATAATGAATAGGGAAATGGCTATTTATTAACTACAGTACTGACACATGTAATTTACAAACGAATTGAAAAATATTATTAGAATGAGGAGTATGCGAAACAGCGAACACTGCCTAGGGACTATATCTCATTGGCTGTTAGAAAAGTAGAGATCAATAGTGTCGTATTTTGTCGCATAGCGCATTAGAAAAATTCTCTACGGAAAGACTACGGAAACATTTTCTTAGATTTGTCACTTTCAATCATTGGTAAACGGCAACATCGCCGGGCTAGAAAAGGACGAAGCTAATTGCAGGCCATAGGATTGCGAGTGAGAGGCAAATACTACATTTAATTCCATACTGTCTTTTAAGGCAGAGACGCACTATAGTGAAAGAGCTTATGACGTACTGCTCGGGTCCCAACTGCCTGGAACTGAGTGGATCGTACCGGTGAATCACTCACTCTTTCGTAACACCACAGTGGTTTGAGCCATGGCCCTGAATGAACATCAGCATAGTCAGCAATACCATATAAGATGGCGGGCTCTGGACAGTTTTCTCATGTCACCTCGCGATGAATCAGCAAGCTATTCTCACAACTGCCCCGCATCTCACAATTTGTGGGACGTGGGTTGGTGACCACGGGACCCCGGCTGAGTCCGACATTGCTTCTACTTACAGGTGCCGGGCTCCTTTCAGTTCTCTTTCCTGGCAGCCTCCCTTGGTCAACTCTTGTTCTCTTCCAACTCCGACGGTATTAGGGTATCTGAGGCCTAGGGAGTCTTTCACTTGCCTGCCTTAAATGGCCCTAGTCTCATCTTTCCTGATACCCTCATTGTTCGAGGGGTCAGCTTTCTTTTTCTTTTCATAATATCTCCTGTCTTCTGTTCAATGCTCTCAAGGAGGCAGGATGTGTGTATCCCCACCAATTCTGGTGCACCCTAGATAGTGTTACACCCTCAAGGGCTCATGGCTGGTGAGTTCGGGAGCTGGCGACCCCGAGGGATTCCTGAGCTGGGTCCGGTTTCACCCCTTTTTTCCATTGCCTTTGGGGTTGACCCTCTCCTCTTTCCCCTTCCTACCTGCTTTCGTGGCTCTCCTTCCTTCCAAGTCCCACAATTCTCATTTATCCAGGGTTGAGGGCATTTCCTTTCCTCTTGTCTTTTATTTCCCTTATAACTTTCTGTTGTCCTTATCTTATTCTAGCCCGTAAGTTTTGTAGTTAGTTTTACTGTAGTTGTAGTTTCAATTTCACGTTCTGGCAAACCATTAGGGGTCGCTAACCTCGATGTTAGGCCCCTTAAAACAACAATTATCATCATCATCACAACTGGCATTGTGCAATTGGGTTATTGTGGTATTTAAAACTTCCTGTTAAGCCTCTCACCCTTTTGTGTTACATAAATTATTTGTTGCTAGAAACCTTCCCTGGAATCCACGGCATTGTGCAATTGGGTTACTATGGTATTTAAAACGTCCTGTTAAGGCTCTCACCCTTTTGTGTTACATAAATAATTTGTAGGCAGAAACCTTCCCTGCAATCCACACAACAACTCACCCAAGTTTCTTCGCAATTGGATTAATGATATATGAACGCATAGGGGACATACATACACTACCCCTATTGAGCAAGACTTTATGTGGTGAGATGACTACTACTACTGAATTGGTTCATCAAAAGTGGAAACTGATAGAAAGACATATTTTAAAAATCACAGGCGGGGAAGAGTTTGGTGTTGCTTAACTTCTGACACGATTGGTTCAAGGGCCTTAACACGTGATTTTCTGGTCCCGCTCAGTTTCACTGAAGTACTCGTTGGGTTCCAAGGGGTCTGTATACAAAATTTGGTGCAGATCGGTGTAACGGTGTAGATTTGTGACAAAGGGCCTAAATGCAGGGAATGGGGTGGTCTGCCCGAAATTGAAAGTGGACAGTGTAACCCACAGGGTTCCAAGGGGTAGGTATACAAATTTTTGTTCAGATCGGTGAAACTGTGTAGATTTGTGCCAAAGGGCCTTAATGCAGGGAATGGAGTGGTCTGTCCGAAATTTCAAACAGACAGTGTTACTCTTCGGGTTCCAAAGGGTAAGTATGTAAAATTTGTTTCAGATCGGTGAAATGGTGCAGATTTGTGCCATGGGCCTAAATACAGAGAAGGGGGTGGTCTGCCCGAAATTTTACGTTGACAGAGTTACCCGCAGGGCTCCAAAGGGTAAGTATACAAATTTTGGTTCAGATCGACGAAACGGTCTAGATTTTTGCCAAAGTGCCTAAATGCAGGGAATGGTGTGATCTGTCCGAAATTTGAAGTGGACAATATTACTCGTCGGATTCCAAAGGGTAACTATACAAATTTTGGTTCAGGTCGATGAAACGGTGTAGATTTTTGACAAAGGGCCTAAATGCAGGGAAAGGAGTGGTCTGTCCGAAATTTTATGTAGACGTACCCGCTGGGTTCCAAAGGGTATGTGTACAAATTTTGGTTCAGATCGGTGAAACGGTGTAGATTTGTATAAATAACAGACAAACAGACAGACAAACATTGAGCTTTATATATGCTGTGTAAGATAATGACGTATCCAATTCATTATTAACTGCTGGTTCTTGAAAAGAAAGGCTTGTATGTTTGTAGGAGGGCAGTGGATGTGTATCCCACCTTGAATGGTAACACTAACAAGAGTACATCGCAAATGTAAATCTCGCAGAAACGTGACACAAGTATTGATTAGATGCATCTAAATTGATATTTGATGTTATTTGTTCCCCAAATACCAGGAAGGGCGACATGTGGCGCACTAAAATACGCCCGAGACTGAAGGGTTTCTGAGTTCTCATATACTCGAATATTACACTACCGAGGGAATGGTTGAATTAGTGCAATGGGTTGGGGAGGATATGAGTACACCCTCTTGGGCGGCCCCAGGTCTGTCGAGTGTTTCAAATGCATACAATTTCAGCCTCTCTCAGGATGGTTCATTTCAATCTGAGGATGAAATATAATCACAAAAGTTATCCTGGTTGTATGACAAAAGGGGACTTAACGGTCTCATGCCTCACTAACTAACAGAAACGCCTCATAATATTTAATCTCCGGGATAAAATCATGTTCCTAACCATCAGAAAGTTGATCAAACAGGGATCAGATGTAAGTTTTCGACCGTGGATGCCAGACTGAAAAGCCGTAATAGGATTTGTTTCTTTACAAGCTTGGAACATCATGAGCACAAGACCATGTAGTTGGCTGTTTGCTCAGTGATTGAAGACCTGTAATGTGTGTACTGTGGACAGATCATGAGTTAATCCGTGTCAGGAATGTGCTCCGCGCAGTGCATTGTTACAAATGCTGACAACTTTTAGGTGTTCTGTGAATACTAATCAGTTTCAGCAAATTGTGTCTACTGCTTAGGCAGCTCACTGATTATGTCTTCTGAACGACAAATATCTAGCTGCCTCCATTTCCGGCATTTGTATGCACTGAGGTAGCTGAATTGAAGGTAAAAACTCACATATGGGTTGGGTACAGTTGTTCATGATTGTCTTCATGGTATCATTAAACATTATTGAGAATACCTTGCAAAGTGTCTCTACAGTTTAGAACGAAACTTATATTTGTGAACGTTGAGGTAAGGTGACCTTTTGTATGAAAATAATAGCTCCAGCGAACACCTAGACTAGCCCGCGAGACATTAAGCATTTGTGTTCTGGAGCTCATCGGGCTTCATCTGGAAATTTATATTATGAGATCAGTATCCGAGGACTCATACGAAAATGAATGTGAGGCTTGGGTTGACCTCCCCTACTTCACATGGCCGACAATTTGGTATTGACACACACTCGATGACAGCCTTCACTGCTAGCTCTTACTGTAAGTAAGGTGCTTGCCCACCTATTATAACCCTCCACCTCCATGACAGCCTCCAATGTTGCACACATACTGTTAATTTGATGGCGAGGATTTCTCGGTTCTCCTCGGAGCGTTGTACGGGGAGAAAGAGAAATGTGGGTGTTTTTTATTTACTGGCACGAATTCACCTTGAAGAACGCCCCAGATATGGTCTATGGCGCTGTGTCTCAGCATTTATTAGATCGTGGTCGGCAATTTCATTTAGAAAACTCTCCAGCTAGTGTCTATGGGCATATTCATGTTCAGTTCTCTATTTCTAATACATTGCATAATCTTGGCAACGTTACTTGGTCATGTATTATGAATTACAAGTGAATTGGTATGCAATGACATTTCAAGTAGTTGCCACAGTACTTACAAATAACCCTCGATTTCTTCCTCGATCACGTCAAATTTCTCTCTACCTAAAGCTTTATTGATTTAATATTGTCTCAAGACGGTAAACTAATCATGATATTTATCAACGTTTCTTGTCCTATGTAACGTTCTATGGTAACTCTAACTGCATCTACGCTGCGAAGACTCAACACTCACACTCAATGCTTATGACAATATGCCAGCCCTACGTTTTGCGAGTGTATATGAACTGAAGTTCTTTCTGATGTTAACATCACAAATACTGTCAGGTTGACGTAGCGAAAGTATGAATGTGATTTTCAATTACTTTTGGTATGCTATTTTATTCCTTGATCCCATTAGTGCAAATCATCAGAAAGATATTATTCCACCTACGCAAAGGAACATATTTGTAAAACAAGTAATTTCTTTGCAGGATGATACAGACCTTAACACGGATATTAAGATTGAGGAGTCTTCTATTCCTGAGCTGATTCCTTGCTTCAAAACTGAAACACCATCTTCATATCTGAAAGAGGTAAGTATCTTTAAGACATCTCCTCATCAGCTAATAGCATTTCAAGATAAGGACTTGTATTTTTACAATTTTGTTGATGACAAAACTGTTTGGTTGTGTTTTGAACTGCAAGCACAATCCATTTTGATGGAAGGACAGCGAATTGATATTTCTCTCCCATGCGATACTTCTAGCCGCGACCGCCGCCTTAGTGCGGTGTTGCTCTGATCACTGAGCTACTGGGGGATGCATCTTATATGTCATTTAGAAAGGTAAATTATGTGAAGCTTGCATATGTTTGGTACCATCATGTTTTACTAGTTGTCCATTATGTGCTACAGTACTCTAGCAGACGTATAATTCTTTTAGTTTCCATCATAATTTAGCAACAATATTGATGTTACATACTCTACAATAGACGCCCTCTAGCATTTAATTCAACTGAGGACAATAACCACTTCTCTGTATGTTCATCTCTAGCAGTAAGATGTGCTGGACCGTATGAAGGTCGTTAAGCGTATATATCTTCAATTCAGCTGAGCAGTGATGTACAATTACATGGTGTGTTATGTCTGTAAACGTTTAAGGTGATAGCACAGAAATAAATTATTCCATCTTATCCCTAGGATGAGCAAGAAGAAATCAAAGAACGAGAAACTTATGGAAGTGGAAATCCATTAAATGAGTAAGTGTTCAACGTACATAAAATATTATCATCCGCTTTAAGCGTGGATAGCTGTAAGTTTTGGATTTTTAGAAGTTCTGTTGGAAACGTCAGATGTGTCTCGTCATTGATATTGATATTAACTTTCTATTTAGCAGCCCTCAAATTATCCTTCTCCCTGTCTTGAAGTATTTAAGAAATGTTTGTCAGTCTGTTGATGGGAGCTATTTCTGTCTTGTAGTAGTATGCTTGGAGTAAGTACACATGCCGCAGTGATAAGAATGTGAATGAGTCTGTAAGGAACATCCATTACTTCAAACCCCCCTCCACTGTGTCCTTAACCCGAAATGATTTTTCTGTAACCCAAACTAAAAGCATAAATAGCTTCCTCCTGATCCAAAGTTGCAGGAAGTAAAATCCGGTATGTTTTTACTTTTTCACAAGACCAGCTTACCCAGTGTGGGTAGACAAGACTGGTAGAGAAGAAAACATTGGGTAGACAGGTCCTGTAGAGTAGTACAATATAGTCTAATACATGCATAAAGTCTAACATGTGCTTTAAGTACTGTAAAACCCAAACAGTTATCACTTTATGCAAGTACTTTAAATATTGTATTATAGTATAGGTCAAGACAACTATCACTAAACTGTGTATTACAGTATTTACTTATGCATGTGAGAGTAACTGGCAGGAGAAAGCCGACTAGGCATGAATTGCAGTATAGACTTTTAATGTAATATAATAAATTTACTAGGTTATTTAGTGACATTTTTTAAAAAGAAGGAAACGACTTTGAGACGGTATTCCTATGTCAATCCAGAACTTAAAACAGAAAATGAAATGATAAAACAAGTTCACACCCAACAAGTAAACCGAATACAAATGAAACATCAAAACAAAGTAGGGGACATTATTAACGACCCCTCCTCCTCAAAGAGTAAATTATGTGCGGTTCAATTCGTAAATGAGGACACATAAGAACAACGAATATTTTCAAGAAACAAGGACTCAATATAGCTTTCAGAACGAACAACACACTCGGTAAGCACATGCATGACAGCAACCTAACGAAGAAAAGCACACATTCGAAGTCGCCGTCAAATTTTAACGACCACATGCAATCGGATGGATCACCTTTATTCTTCTTATTATAAGGCATCCAACGTTTAGAATGAAGCACTGGTTAGATAGGGATATTCTCCTCTCTTTCTGTTGCACGTGAAACATGTATGACGCTGTCATTTTCTAACAATCCACTGTTGCCATATCAGTCGAAAATTTTTCTTTGTCCAAGAAACAGCATATACGGGTAGAAATATGTTTTGCCGATCTTTTTGGTACTATATTAGAACTACGTAGACTTGGTTGAAATGCTAGTAAAAAAGGATATCCATATTAAGAAAACCATAAACTGTGTCCCCTCTTTAGTAAAATCGATTTAGATTTAGATTTTTAATTAATCCATTTGATCAATAACATGTATACAATGCATTTTTGATATAGGACACGTCGGAAATTACATCTATAAAATAAAAGAACTATCTGTCTGTTTGAGTCTTCAGTCTTTTGACTGGTTTGATGCAGATCTCCATGCCTCTCTGTCCTGAGCTAATCGTTTCATCTCTACATAGCTACCACATCCTACATCCGAGGCAATCTGTTTAACATATTCTTACCTTGGTCTACCCCTACAGTTCTTGTCCTCGACCCTTCCTTCCATAACTAAGCTTGCTATTCCTGGGTGTCTTAGTGTCCTACCAACCTATCTCTTCTCTTCATTAGCAGTCGCCAGAAACATCTCTCCTCTCCCACTCGCCTTAATACCTCTTCGTTTGTTACCCTATCTACCCATCTGATCTTCATCTATCTCCTGTAACACCACTTTTCAAAAGCTTCAATTCTCTTTTCTGCTGCTCCAATAGTCCAAGTTTCACTTCCATAGAACACCACGCTCCAGACAAAGGCTTTCAAAAATGACTTTCTAATACCTAAATCTATATTCGATGTCAACAGATTCCTTTTTTGTAGAAATGCTTTCCTTGCCTGAGCCAACCTACTTTTTATATCCTTTTTGCTTCGTCCATCACTGGTTATTTTGCTTCCTAAGTAACAGAAGTCTCCTACTTCTTTCAGCTTTTCACCTGCCATTTTGATGTCCATAGAGGTTTCTGATTTATTTAGGCTGCATTGCAGTATTTTTGTTTTACCTTTATTAATTTTCATCACGAATTCTTTCCGTAAGACGGAGTCCATACCATTCAAAAACTCATTCAAATCCTCAGGCGTGTCGGCCAAGATGACAATGTCATCAGTAAATCTCAGAGTTGAAATTATTTCTCTTGAATCTTCACTCCCACTTTAAATTTTTCTCCAATTTCCTTCATTGCTTGTTCAATGTAAAGATTGAAAAGAATGGGTGATAAGTTGCAGCCTTTCCGTACACCTTTCTGAATACCAACTTCTCTCTCATGTCTTTCAGCTCGACTGACTGCTGTCAGGTTTCTGTATGGATTGTAGGTCACCCTCCTATCCCTGTACTTTATTCCAATAGATTTCAAAATGTCAAACAATTTAGTCCAATTCTCTTATCTTTCCTTATTCTACCTTCCAAAATCAGCCTAAGACTTAGTACAGCTTCCCTAACAGGTATATATTACTAATACTATAACTATTTATAACTTATTATAATAACAGATCTTAAGATATACAATCTTATTGGACAACTATTTACACCTTACTCTATTATTACAATACGAAAACTTAATTTTATAAATACAACAACTTACAGCTAGGTATTACAATTAAAATCGAAAAGTAAAATATAATTATAGATTTCATCGTTTCTATACACTAAGATATGCAACTACAGAGTAAAAACAATGGCACTGCAGATAAGCTTTCAACATTCTATCAAAGGTTTCTATTTTTGGGGCAAGTTACATACTGGGGGTAGTTTATTGTATAATTCAACTCCTGTATGAAAAGTTTCTTTTTGATATTTGCTTGTATGTGTGTGTGAAATATGAATGTTTTGATTTTGTCTTGTGTTATGCCTATGAAGATCATTGTTTGTTTTAAGAAAACATCTTTATTCATTCAATTATTTTTAAAAACATAATACTTTCAAAGATATATATGCAGGGCAGTGGGAGAATGTTTAAATCCTTAAACAGAGGTCTACATGTTTCTCTAGTGTTTACATTTGCCATAATTCTAATCGCCCTCTTTTGTATCCTAAACGAGCTTAGTACATCTGGTGACATACCCCAAAATATCACCCCATATCTTAAGAATGAATGGCAATAAGCAAAATAAGTATTTCTAAATGTGAGCATGCTAGTGCAGGTTTTCAAAATACGTAACGCAAAGCACATCGAATTCAGTTTAGTATTCAGATATTGTATATGTTTATTCCATGTCAAGTAATTTTGTATCCATAGTCATAAAAACTTTGTCTCTGATTTATTTTCAACTTGATGACCTTTTAATGTTATATTGGGCTTCGCAGGATTCCTATTTTGTATGGTGTGGAAATTAAGAGATACTGTTGTTTTTTTTGTAGTTTATTATGAGGCGATTATCTTGAGACCTTTTGGTTAACTCTTCTGTAACGGAGTCAGCAGACTGCTGTAAGACCTGCTTAGTTTCACCTTTTATTACAAGTGTTGTATCGTTCGCAAACAAAATTTCCTTATGACAATAGTTTAGTGCTTTTCAGTCGGTCAACACGAATGTACCCAGAAAGAGATGGGTTATGCCCTAATCCTGAAATAAATTACATGAAATTAAAAAATACACTAGGATGACCAGTTTCGATCGTCAAGCGATCATCATCAGATCCATTACACTTAGGCTATAAAATCTATGTCGGAAATACAGGTGAAAATATTTACAATATGTACAATTATTTAGTTGCAGTATTGGTACTGCAGCTGTCAGTGTGTGCTAAATGCAGTATATATGATGTTAGGTGAAATTCTAAATGGTGATAGATATCCGGAGTTTGTAATTTGGAGTGATTATATGGTTGTAAAAATCAACTATGGTTAAACTATAATATTATAGGCTAACTACTTATCTGATTGTCTTCCTTATTAGAGCTACGCGCAGTTCTCGTGTTCACTGTAATTCACGGTGCGGTCAACTGCGGTAGGGTTGTTATCTTAACGACTGGTTTTTCCTACTTTCTCCCCCCTGTCCATGTGCTGTGCGGAGTCATTGCGATGTGTTTATGTGAGGTTTTGCCAACCTAGATATGTTATTGAGTGAGGTGGGTCTACAACTATTAAAGACCGTGGATTAGCCCTCGCCACGTGTGGACCATAAGTCATTCAACTAAGCGCTGCCCGGTCTTATGAGGACGTCCCGGCACCTTTAATACTGCCGCGAATATGGGCCTTGGTTTATTGTAGAAGAAAAGAACATCGTACACCTAATCCAGATAACATTTACCTCCCCTTTTTTATCTAGCTTGGCTGTGTCGCTAAATTGTGTCTTGTTTCCGACAGGGTGTGTTATTTAGTAGCGTGAAGAGGGGTGAGCTCTCCATGAACGTGTGTTCATTTAGATTGTTGGGATTGTTTCGTTTGGCTAGGTGTATCTCGATTGCTTCCTTTATGTCAAGAGCTCTGCCTTTCGATTCGTGATGGATTATTTTAAGATCCGACTCTATGTTGGTGAAGCTGTGCCCCGCGTCACACATATGTTCGCATACGGCTGAATGTGTTCCGTATCTTATCGCATTCTTATGTTCATTATAACGTGTGTCTACCCGTCTTCCACTTTGTCCGATGTAATTAGCTTGACATCCGGTGTCTTGGCACGTTATAGAATATACCCCTGACCTTGAATACGGGTCATGTTTATTTAGATTACTATTTAGGAGGTGCCTACCGGTTGTGTTTTTCGTTGTGAAAGCTATCTTTATGCCTTGCTTTTTGAATGGGTTAGTGATTTTATATATATTCGCATTCACATAGTTGAAACGCGCAAATTTTTTCTCATTAATGTCCGGTTTGGGAATCGTTTTATCTTTATTTGTATGTTTTTCTATAATTTGGTTTATTTTGCTTGGCGGGAAATTGTTTTCCTTTGCTATTTGCTTAATGGTTCTTATTTCCTTATTATAGTTGTCTTTTGACATGGGTATGTTTAAAGCCCTGTGCACCATTGAATTGAAACCCGCTAGTTTGTGCGTACTGGGGTGATTAGAATGATTGTCGATTGCATGCGAGGTTTGTATTGCTTTCCGGAATATGGAATATGAAAGCTCTTTGTCTTTACGTTCAATAGTTATATCGAGATAATTTATTCTTCGGTCTATTTCGGATTCCTTAGTGAATTTGATTGAGTGGTGTAGGCTATTAATGGATTGGAGAATTGTTTCTTCGCTTGTTAGTTTAGTATCGTAGATGCAAATTACATCATCTACGTATCTTTACCATATTACTATTCCCTTCTTTGAAGTCTTTTCTAAGAACGCATTTTCTAGTGCATTGATTAAGATGTCAGCGATTAACCCGGTTAGTGGCGATCCCATCGCTAGGCCTTCTCTGTATGTGTACATTTTATTGTCGAATTGAAACACGTTTTGGCTGAGAACGACCCTCAGTAATCTCACAATCTCTTCAGTTTCTTTTACCGAATTGTTGGATTTTAAGTTGTTTTCGATAGTGTTGATTGCTTCAACAATCGGAATATTGGTGTACATGTTAGTTGCATCGAAGGATACTAGCCTGAAGCTAGGTTTCATTTGTAGGGTGTTCAATGCTGTTGCTAGTTCTGTTGTGTTCTTTACAGAGTTGTTTTTGTCGTTGGAAAGACGGCATTTTAAGATTTTCAGTAACTCTTTGCTGATTTTGTAATTAGGGGCATTCCTACAATTGACTATTGGTCTCATTGAGCATTCCTTTTTGTGTATTTTTGGTTGGCCCGTCAATGACGGCATTTTCGGGTTCATGTTTATTACTTTTGATTTTTAGGCTTTGGTCAGTATGTATTCTGTTTCTTTGATATTCAAACACCACAAATTTCCTTATGAGATCGATCGTTCTGTGTTATATCATTGATATATAGAAGAAAGAGAAGTGGGCCCTAAACCGATCCCTGGGGTACTCCAAATTTAATAATTCCCTCATGGGACAATGTTTCATTAAGTAATTTGGTTCCATCATCCTTGTGTCTCAAGCATACTATTTGTTTACGCCTTGTTAAGTAAGACTCTATCCATTTATTATCTAGACCTCTAATACCATATTGATTTAGTTTTGTAAGGAGGATTTTATGGTCAACAACATCAAATGCTTTCGATAAATCAAAGAAGAGGCCAGTTACATGTTCTTTATTGTCAATTAATTTCAGTATTCTATTACTACATTCATAAAATGCTGTCTGTGTAGATATTTCCGTTCTGAATCCATGTTGTGAGTTTGATAGTATTTTTTTTTCTATAAAACTTATCAGTCTATTATACATGATTTTTTCCACAATTTTTGCAATACCAGCTGGTAAGGTAATAGAACAATAGTTATCTAATTCATCTTTTGAACCGTTTTTGTGCACTGGAATTACTTCTGATAACTTCAAAATCTCCGAGTAAGTTCCTGAGAGAATTGAACTGTTTATTAAGTGCGTAAGTGGATTTATTATATTTTCTGCACATATCTTTAAAATTGCATCAGGGATGCCATCAATGCCAGCACAGAATTTATTTTTTAGCTCTTTTGTAACTATTCTTAGCTCTTCACTTGTGACATGATTTATTATTACAGATTCACCGCATATATTTATTTTATTATTATAATTTAGTGTATTTACCTGTGATTTATTTCATATTTTTTTGTGGGATTTCCAGAAAATAGTCATTAAAAGTGTTTGCTATTTCCTCTGGATTATTAATCACTTTACTATTGCTGGTCAGTGTAATGTTTCTTTGTATTTTAGCAGATTTTCCAGTTTCTTTCTTTATCACGGAATATAGCCCTGTTTTAATTAGAAGATTGGGAAATAAAATTATAATTATGCATTTTCTTTGCTAGTCTTATTACCTTATTTAATATGCTAGTGTATTTTTGTACTATAAATTGAATTCAGGTGTTGTGTGGTATTGTTTATATAATTTATGTAGAAATGTCTTGCTTTGATATGAATTTCTAATCCCTGTTGTTATCCAGTTGCTAGTTTTGTTATTTTTGATAGTTCTTTGCTTAAAGGGGAGTGCTGTTTCAAAATAGTGTTGTAGGGTACTGTTAAATGCATTAAATTTATCATTTACATTTTCTAGTTTATACATTTCTGACCACGTTTCCTTATTTAATAAGTCATTGAATGTAACATTTGTTTCAGTGAATGACCTATACTTTGATTTTATTCCAATATCATTATTATTGATTGTTTCGGATACTTCAAAACTCAGTATTTGTCCATGGTGGTCGCTGAACCCCGGACAATAGACTTCAATTGAATGGTGATATTTATCTGTATTTATACAAATTTGATCAGGAGTGGTTTTACTAAATTTTGTTATTCTTGTTGGGTTATTTACTGTAGGTTTCAGTACATAGGAAATTAGTAACTGTGTTAATAATTCACAATTTCTATCGCATTTCAAGAAAACCACATTTACATCCCCACAAATTATTATATCAAAATTTACTTTGCTCATGATATTGAGAAACAATTCTAATTTGTCTATAAATAAACGAAAATTTCCTGACGGAGAACGGTATACGCATATCTATTATTAACTTAAACTGCTATATTTGTATGGCAGAAAATTCAAAATCCTGTTCCATAATTAGATAATCATAAGCTGTTAACTGTTCATGATCTAAATTATTTCTTAAGATGCAAGTACCACCATGGCTAATATTAGATCTAGGGTATTTACTAGCTAGAATAAACCCTGGTAATTGAATTAATTCGAGTTTTTCCCCTTTCAGCTAATGTTCTGAAATACATAGTGCTGAGATGTCTTTAAGTTCATTTTGAAGCATTAGATTTATGTAATCAATTTTATTATAGAGAGACTGAACATTCTGGTGGTATATTTTAAATTTGTTACTTTTGCAAGCTTGTGTTGGTGATTTACTTACATTGTTATTATTATAATTGTTATTATTATTGTTGCTAGACAAATCCGAAATACCATTGTTGCACTCAGTTAAATTTGACATCAAAAGATCTGAATGCCAAACCTCACGTTTGGCTTCTTTTACCAGTTTCCCTGCTTCCACACTTAAGATATTACTGTTGAACTATTCTTGACATTTGAATTTACAATATTGCATATTTCACCACTATGATACTCTTTTCCTAACCTATTTAAGTGTAGACCATACTGAGTGTGGAACTTCCTGTCTAATTTACTTACATCTATAATTTGGACATTTGGAAAACTCTTACAAATTTTATGAATTTTTCCATTTGTAGCCTCTATTTCTACATTTACACATAATTTGGGAATTAAGTCATATCTCTGCGGAATGTTTACAACAATGACATTTGTGTTAAACATGGAGGGCAATGTACCCTTTAAATCTTTGATTACCTTTTTTTTCTCTTTTTCCGTACACATCGTTTGCTCCAGCGATGATAACAGCAAAATCCTTTGAAGTTAGGGACGCACATTCTCCTACCATCCCGTCCGTGACCGCTGCAATGGGAGCTCCTGGTTTCACTGTCGAAGTAACCTCCATGTTTACACTTCTCTCCAGAATGTTTGCTGCTATAGGCTATCTCGTCCGTGACTAACGGCAAATATCCGCATATTCATGGATTTGTTCTTTATCACTTTCTTCTTTTCTTCTTGAAGAAAGTCATCATTCTCTTCGACGAGCGCACCAAATGAACTTGAGAAGGGAATTTTATTTACTCCATGTTTAGGCCTACGCTTATGCGATCTTACACTACCAGTAACCACTGTTGACCAAGTTTCCCTGCTTTCTTCTCTGTTTCCTTTTAATTTATTCATCTCTTCCATTAACTTAGCAATATCTTCCTTTAGCAGCTTTATAATTTCATCTTTTGAGGACAGTTCGTTTCTCATGTCGCATGACGTTTCCGGTACATTACGACAATCGGTTTTACTCCTCTCCTCATTCAATTTTACTTGAGATCTTGT
This sequence comes from Meconema thalassinum, assembly GCA_946902985.2. Classification (NCBI taxonomy): domain Eukaryota; kingdom Metazoa; phylum Arthropoda; class Insecta; order Orthoptera; family Tettigoniidae; genus Meconema; species Meconema thalassinum. The sequence continues at coordinate 29,287,175 of OX336389.2, read as the reverse complement.
GATGATTTTATTTGCATTTTTATTTTATTTTGCACGACGATCATAAATCCGAAACGGTTACACTACCTGTCCAGACACTAACACTGTTTACTGACGACATACTAGAGATCTAAGTTGGCCTAGATGTTTACACCAAGTTACACTAAATTTATTTTAATCATTAATACGTAAATGAATTAAATTAGTTACCAACTGATAAAGAATATTGTGAAATGCGTATATCTTCCAATTGGGTGAAATCTCGTAAAAACATCACTGCTCTACTTGGTTCAAACAGTGATTGAAGAAGTCACCGAATCTTTGGATACACGTTCCCACAAGTTAGTTTAAGTTTATTAAATTATCAATAAAAATTTATAAATACTATCAATATTCCGTATTTCACTTGACTTAAGGAAAGTGACTTTATAGAGTTTACACCTCTGTTATGATATATTACCATTTTTATCAAATATTTACACTAGCTGTTATTTCACTACACTTTCATTGTGACGCCATCTTGGCGTTGGCGATGCGACGTGATGTTTGTGCGATATTGATATGTATATTCCATTGTTGAGTTATATTGTCTTCATTGTCTGATTTTTTACGGTCTTTACCAAATTATTATCATTAATATTCAAAATTAAACGATAAATCAGTAATAGAATTCATGAGTATGACGTTGCTAAGTTTGCTTTTTACAACTACAATATTTGCAGGCGAAGCCGCGACGGTAAATGCTAGTAAATAAATAATCTAAGACGCACTTCCAATAAATACCAGAATCAATTACTCTCTGTTGACATCGAGCAATATGATCTGACTATAACCGTCATTTAATTCTCGAGCAGCTGTTTATTGACACCTTGTTTTGTTACAAACATCTACCATGAAATATCGCTTAAAACCAGCGAATCCTTACTCCATTTAGCACAATTACTCAATTTTAACATCTCGTGTTCCATTATAATATGCATTCCTTTCTACACAGACAGTATATCATCGCAGAATAATTCTCTTAACAACAAATGTCCTTACGACACTACCAATGCCATTATAGCTCATTGTTACTACGCTCAAATATACAAATATTTTCCTCCAATACTTGGGAATACACTCTTAAACATTACTTTCAATATACCACGTCGTAGCTGTCAACCTTTTCAACAAAACATTCCAATTCAATACTCCATCATATCAGCTGATTACATGACAACATAAATTGTATCTGGCATTTTAATGTTTCATAATTTCAATAGCTTCACAACATCGGTACTTGCCTTCCTCTACTGTAATCAATAATACATATTTTTATGTGACATAGTTTCATTCTATGTTTCTCAAAACATGTCTCCTGATATTCGAATATTTGTGAAAATGATCCTATTTATTTAAAATATCTTCCATCATGAAGGCAATAATAATGTTCATTTACATTTATACAATTTGAACACTTTTACGAGAAATGTTCTTCATCTGACTTTTCGATATCTTGACAAAATATACGTCCTGTCATTAATCAGAACATGATCGTCATCCTAACTTCATTTAATTTAAATATAACTTAAAATATCAACTCAAACAATACAAATGACAACAAACGAAAATCTTCATGGCATAAATCTCTAATCCAAATTCAGAATAGCAAAATATCGAAAAAAGTCAAAACTCGGATTAAAATCTACCATCATAAAATACCTCGACACTCAACTAACGAACTGGCTTTCAATCGTGACTTGTTAAATCAAAAATAGCGAAAAGCGACTCCGGAAACTCCAACAACAATACTAATAAAACATTAAATAGAAATCAACGTCCAAAATGGTCACACAGATTTTATCATATATCTCTATCTACAAAAATGGGCTACTGAAGAGAATTCGTTTCTTACTTTATGTCGCGTATAGATGTCTAGTAGAAGAGCATGAACTGGTTTCCATAACCCGTTCGTCCGCCTCCTACTTTCCTGGATATTAGTTCCATCCTAGCGTTTGCCCTACAGCTCCATGATGTTTCACCTGACAGGAACAAGATGTTACACCAATCCGAACTGCATCTCCCCGTTTTCGATCTTCCTCCTCGTTTGATTTCAGGTTCAGGCCTTCCACTCTTGTTCTTCTTCTCGTTCCGACCTCTTTTTCTCTTCTGTACTTCATGTCTTCTGCGTAGCATTCCTTCAATCTCATCCAAGCCTTGTCAATTTTATTTTCATAGATTAATGTTTGTTGAAATATCGAGACAGTATATTTACATAAGCAAGCACACACATACAACTTGCATTATACATACGTCGACATCATACAGCGATCATTGCCATAAGTTACCAACGTAACTCCTCAAATAAATAAACATCCAATGAACAATCGTCCTCATAATATCTCTTCATACATCATCGAAGTTCAGCTTTCATAATGCTCTCCAAAATACGAACCACGATCCATAGTACTAGGCCAACCAAGCGTCGATCTCATTTACATAATTCAAATGATATTAAGTTTCCATGCTATATAATACTTTCCGGCGATGCAGTAAATATGCCTTAGATGTTTCTACAAACTGGGGAACCGAATTAAGGAGCCACAGCTCCCAAATTCCCCCTACGACTAGTACTAATCTGCAGTCACATCATGCTTGTACCAAGATCCAATCCACACTCTTGTTTATACAATTAATCAAGAATAAAACGTAACAATGACGCCCAGAAACAACACACAAGTTACATGCGCTGTTTACACAAAGACATCACACCTACTTGATCTCTAGCGGACAGTGAATAATTACCGACTCGTGTGCCAGTATCCTTCACTAGCGTGTGCTGCAATCTGTCGGCAGCAAACGAAGGTATAATCATCGCCGCACATTTCAAAAACCGTCTTTGACTGTCTTTTCGTACCTCGTGCAGAGGAGCGAGCCAAACAATTGGCTCACAAAAGTTTATATGTAATTTATATACCTATATATATATATATCTCACGTTGGTGGTTTCGGTAGCGTAGTTGGTAGCATGCGGAGCTTCTATGCCCCGGATCGCGCGTACAAACACAGCGGAAGTCGTCGGATTTTAAGAGTGTTAAAAGTCCCTCAGTGTGTCTTTCTGCGGTCGGGATGTAAAGCCGGCGGGCCTATGTCATAGATTTATGGCATGTAAAACAACCTTCCACTAACTATATTTGTGTGAGGCTAAATTTGTAGGTGAGACTTGATTAACGCTTTATTAGATTCCAACGTTCGTCGCCAGGTGCCGGTTGCGGTGGCATCCAGTGGCCAAGTTCACATCTAGGTGTCGTTGACGGTAGCGTTTGGTAGCAAAAGTAGGAATTACTTGAAATTGATCGTCTGCAGTCCTGCCTGAATCAGAGATAGCACACACTAATACAGCCATTACAATTACCACTGGCTATAAGACAGGTTCTACAAACACCCAAAGTCCACGTGACTACATGACCGCGTTGTCGCAGCCCCTAAACTGAGGAACCAACCATATATCTCACTTTCTTCTGGACACGATAAATACCGCCAATTGCCAGAAATCACTTTCAATGTTATGCGTAACATAAAACCCATCTAAATGTTGGACGAGTATGTTATGGGCAATATTGGACCAAGTTGGTGAAAATAGTGGGCCTTTTTTTTAATGAAAAAAATCGAATCCATTCAAAGTTCATACAATTTGTCGCATAAGGTCCAAAAACTTATCGCCGTATTTTTTTATAGCACAGACCACTGATTAAAGGTCTGGGAATATTGGAGTTTTTTGAGAACAAATATCGATAACACCCTCAATAGGCACAGAATGAATACCGTTTAGTATGGTCTATAGTCCTCTAAAAATTACCTAAAACTTTTGTCTGAAAGAGTTTTTGATATGACCCACCGTTACGCAAAGGGATGAGGAAAATATACGTTTGGAATTATGAGATGCGTTCTCGTAGGCTGGACATAGGGACGTTTCTAGGTATACAATAATTGGCAAATTTAATGAATCCGATTTTCTTTCCAGCGTGCAGAGTTTTTTTATTTTATTTTTTACCGTACTTTGAATATGAATGAAAATGAAATCATCAAGAACTGTTCTGCAGTTTACTGACTAACGAGATGGTGTTCTGTTCTTAAAGTCGCTGCTGACAAGGCACTGATATAGGAATGCCCCAGTGTTTAGTGTTGAGGTGTGAGTTTGTGTGTGTGTGGTCTGCGCCTGACTAAGTAGTTGTAAGAGAATCAACTAATTATTTGCACGGCGTGGCTTGCACTTACGTAGTCTCATCTATTTATCATTTGTTATCGATGTTGTGATCGCCTCAAATTTATGTCTCCTACCCGGTGAAAGAGGGATACTCGTTGCTCTGATGTATTTTAGATTTATTATTTAAACCGTGTGTGTTTCCTGGTGCCTGGGCTAGTTGAAAGGTATAACACCCAATTTAAAATATTATTAATAATAATAATACATGAACCAATCTTACCTTATATTTCATAAACTTAAAGGAACCAGAGTTTCCTAGAAATAACTTCACATAGTATTACAACTGAAATTCATTTTACAAATTGACACTAATTTACTTTCACTCTCTTACACATACCAGCGGAATGGCGACTGACTAGTGGTATATTTTATAAAGGAGTTGAGGGAGGAATAACTGCGCCGTCTCACTAACTCTCCTGTGGCTAACTGAACACTGTTGACGATTTGGCTCCTTCAGTAAGTGGTTATTACCGCTTATTATCACCGCGGGGGATAAGATTGAAACCATAAGCTTATAATTTAAAAAAATAGATTACGCTGAAACGCAAGCATCGGGATGTGAACACCTCCAGTCGAACACGTCCCCACAAATCATGTATACCAGGTCAGGGCATCAACCATTTGCATCCACATAGAAACAAAATCACTAGAAGTAGGCAATCCTTTAATCCGCAACTCAAGGATAAAAAGCATGACTGACAATGTTTTATTTTAAAGGCAGCGTCATTTCTTTATAAAAACAAGAAGCTCCGTGACGAACTAATAACCCTACTTTTCCTAAAATTTAAGATTCATGCCAATGATTAATCTATCTAGAATAATGACGAAATTAATTTGGTAATATCGAAATATCTAATTATTTCGAAATACTGTATACATGGCATTATATAGCCTAAGAGAGCACAACAGTTGGCAGCCCTGGTGAATTAATATATTCTTAGTTCCATCTCTTAAGGTGCAGAATACAATATATGGTTGAAGTCCAATTGATAGCATGGACGTTACATGCAGTTAATCATTGGATCTAACAGCGAGCGTAAAATCATGTTGGCAACAATGTCATGCATGCATTGGTTAGACAGACAGACACACATTTGCCCGGATTGATCTCATAAGTCTACTTTTTCCTAATTTTCGCAAAATGTGAAAAGTAGGCTAATAATTAATGACGTATCGTGATGCACACTTCAGCATTAATAACGAACGAACGTTAATAGAGTCCCGATACTGGTATATCTGTCGTAGTCAGATAGAGAAATTCGTCATTTCATGAAAATCCTAGGCACTTCATGAATATCCGGCATTCATGAAGTAGCGGCAGCGGTGATCACGAGAGAGGGAAGTGTGATTTCCAAGAATTAAGACGATAAAAAAGTGGACGCTAAGGACTGTTATTTCCCCAGAAAGTGAACACTGTGACATATCATTAAAGGTAAATCGTACAAATTGTGCATATTGATGATAACAAACTGTCATTCACAAAACATCACAATGGATGATCCCCGATTTGCCCAAGAAATTACGTGGATCTACTACATTTCACCCCGCATAATTTTCATACGCAGAATTCTTGAGGGTCATGAAAGTATTCGGTATTACACAGTTTATTGTGATACCCATGTACCGCCATCGAATTGACAAAGTGTCGCAAGTCTTGATTTGTGTTCATCCATGTCCTAGTCATCCTGGCCTCCGTGGTGTAAAACTCTAAACAGACATATGGACATATGGCACAAATGGTACAAATGTCTAATGGTCTGGACCTAATTTATCTCCTAATCCCCTCCCCAGCATCTTGGCCTTGCGCTAGAAGAAACACAGTAGTATGCTCTATGCTGCCGTACTGTGAACGGAAGAAGAAGACAAACCCATTTTGTGAGAGATAGATAACGATAGGAGAATATGACTTGGTTTCACTGTTCCACCCTTTAAAACAACAAGAACTATAACACAGTTAGGGACGCGCAATAAAGAAATCTTGTACATCTCTTAGCAGCCAATTGTTTGAGTGAAGTTGAGGTCTCGGGGTATGGTGTTAGCTTTCGGATCACTTCGTGGTGAGTTCGATCCCCACTGGAGGAGAACATTTTTTCCAAATAACTACATCAGTATTTTTTTTGTTTAATCTGCACGTTTTAATGTAGTTCAGTTGTTGCCTTTTTTATAGTTGTTGTTTTCTTGTATATTTATTTTAAGGGCTAGGGACAACTTGGTCATCTGCCCAGTGTATTTGGGTGGATATTTTCTAATAACCTGTGTTTGCGTGATGACTCAAGTAGTGTGCCGAGAGGGGGCCTGGGGGAAACCGCCACAGTCAGCGACGGTATTCAAACCAGCATATACAATACTCGTTAGGTAGACCTATGAAAACCACTATGGTTACCAGGGATAGGAACTTAATTATGGCCTGAGGGTTGAATCGGGGTACACTCACTCTTGGAGGCAAAACTGAGAAGAGTCGGGTTCCATTCCTACCTTAGCCACCCTGGAAATGGTTTACCATGGTTTCCCCCTTCTCCTCCAGGCAAATGTCTGGTTCCTAACTTAAGTTACGGCCGCCTCCATCCAAATCTTAACCTGGACTACAATTACACACACTACTACAAATACCACAGATTATCAGACAGATTCTACACACTCCCAAGTACACAGGGCTGAAAGACCGCGATGTCGAAATACCTCAAATGAAACAACAGCGTCATACTTCTTCTATTGTCTCTCAGCGCAACACTTTCGCAAGAAGTAAGAGGGACATACACAAAAGCTTTACATTTGGTTGATTTAGTGGAGGGTTTACCTTCGAGAAAATCTTGAATTTCAACCTATTTATTATAGATAGAAATATTTGAAAGAATGATTCTGATTTCTTCTTCATTGTGTGTATCTTACCTGTTGTCGTACCAGTTTTGTTGATAATTCATTTGAGGGTTGGGACACCTCAATCATCAGCCCCGTGTGATTGGGTGTAAATTGAACATATGTTTATGTGATGACTGTAGGGGTGGGTGGATCTGTATTAGGGACAGGGAAGGGGTAGGCGCCCCGGGACTTGAAGTAAGGTACTATCCCGACATTTAGGTGAAGAGAGTGTGGAAAAGCCACGGAGAGAAACCACAATCTAGATAGCCGCTGTCATCGCCGGGTTTTGCACCTACAATCTCCCGACTTGCTGCAGCTGCCTTCGTGGCCCGGAGTGCAAGATTTGTACCAGCAAGGCTACGTCGCGGGACTCATTCCAGTTTCAACGGACTTGGGGATGATGTTGAATCAATTGCTATGTGGCAAGTGGATTCAAGGCCAAATGCCCTTGCTGATGCCAAACTAATGAAAAGTGAATATGAGATTGATTGAAACAGGACCAAGCGATGGAAGGAAGCCGTCTGTGGCCTATTAGATGGTACCGTTCCAGCATTTGCCTTCGAGTTTAAAATGGAAAACATCATTTTATTGACCGCTGTAAGTGGGGGTTTGAACAACTCGACAAGTGTGTATATCTTCGAGCTTAGTTTCATAGACTAGAGTGGCGTTCTCAACCTTTTTGAGACTGTGACCACCACCATCATGCCATACCAAGTACCTGAGCACCATTAAATAAAAAATATAATACTATAATAATAATAATAATAATAACACTATAATAATAATAATAATAATAATAATAATAATAATAATGCAACAAGCATGCGCTTCTCTTTCCTTTTCCCGTCTCTTCCTCCCTTTGAAGTGCTGAAAGATCTAGTGATTCACCGCTCACCAGGCATGCTGCAACTGCTTGCGTGACTGATGCAGATAAGGTCATTTACTCATGTTAAGTCAAGTTGAATCGGCACCTTTCGCGTTGCTCATAAAGCAGGGATATCCAATTATGGTTACTGATGATTAAAAATACTATTTTACAAGATCAAATGTTTCACTGTCAATCCATCTAGTTAAATCCCTATTATTCTCGTGCATGCAACATAATTTGAATTAAGGAATGAATCACAGGGGAGGTTGTGCTCGCGAGCACTTTTTTGTTCGTATGACGGGACACCGAATATTATTTAAAGAGCACTGTGGAGCTCCTGAGCACCAGGTTTAGAACGCCTCGCCTAGAGCTTTGAGTTAGTGAATGCAGCTACCGCTGTTGGTGATGAATGATGACCAACACACATATTTACCATAACATGCAAATTCTCCTTCACTTGTCTCCCACAATAAATATTAGCCGATATGAATACAGCCTTTAGGCCACAACTATTTCCTCTTTGGTTGATTGACATTCCAGAGCTAATTCAATCGTTATAATCCAAAGAACTTACTATTTACTTAATTTGGGTAGGTTCTAAATAATGCAGTGCAGCCTCAAGCTACGTCACCCTGCAGGTTGTTCAACTTTTCTTGCGTGACGGCGTATACTAGCTTGATAAGCCCCCCCCCCCCTCCTAGAGACAAAGTAATGAAGCTGTAGCCATGTTTAACCCAGCAGAAATCCCTCGACAATATATTTTACAGTACACTATGCAATCAAAGTATTCCAATGTATGTGTGTATTCATTTATATATGTATTTAACAGTATTAAGGTACACAGACATAAGCCCAATTATGTTTCTTCTTGAAATATCAAGTTCATAAATACAAATTGCATCAATGAAGGAAGGAGAGAAAAAAGAAGATGCAATTGAAAAACAAAATGAAAAACTACAAAAGAAATTATGAAAGAATGCATTACAGAATAGAAAAAAGTACTGTACAATTAAAAATTGAAATAATAACAAGTAGTACCGTGAAGAACTATACAGCCTATTTTCATATATCCTACTCATGTCAATTGCCTCTATCAACATACAAAATTTCAGTTTGATTGTTGCAATAGATTCGTAGATATTGAGAACCGTCTAAATATTTTAGATGTCGCCATGTTGGATTTTTATTTATGTACTATTACATAAAGATTATTGTGTACATGTGGTATTCAAACGTCAATCGCATGATTCGGACACATGAAGTAAAAACGAGATTTTAAAATTTCGCACAGCTGGCATCTTGTGGTTATGGAAACAATTGAAATAAACTAGATGCCAGTGGAGTAACATTTGTATAAGCATTGACTGTACAAAGTTCCACTGCACTCGGATGGTTAAATCGCGAGAAACGTCCACTTAAATATTTATACTTCGCGTCGCCGCCATGTTGGATTTGTGCTCACCAGGTTATTGAAAGTCCTATAGATGAGCTTATGTTCATAGCCTCTATGAACATAAACGAATCGGTTTGATTGCAGTAAATGATTCGTAGATACTGAGAACCGTCTAAATATTTCGGATGGTCGCACTATTGGATTGTTGTATGTATAGGCCATATAGTTATGTACCATAAAGAAAAATTATTGCGTAGCTTCATTATTCAAACTTTCACTTCGATCGCATGATTACGACACAAGAAACAAAAACTTAATTTTAAAATTTTGCATAGCTGCCATCTTGAGGTTATTTAAACAATTGAACTTAATTAGATGCCCGTGCATTACAATGTGCATAAACATTTGCTATACCAAGTTTGATTGCGTTTCGATGATTACATCGCGAGAAAAGTCTATTAAAATTTTCAACTTCGCTTGGCCGCCATGTTCGTTTTGTATTTAACAGGTTTTTGAAAGTCTCTCACAGATGAATTTCTAGTAGTGCCCTTTATCACCGTACAAAATTTTAGGGTGATATCAGTCATAGTTTCTGAGATCTAGAATGCCGGTGAAATATTTCGCACAGCCGCCATCTTGAAGTTATGTAAACAATTGAATGAAATTAGATGTCGGTGCATTACGATGTGTATAAGCATATACTGTACCAAGTTTGATTGCGTTTGGTTGGTTAAATCGCGAAAAACGTCTATTTTAATATCGCAACTTCGCTTGGCCGCCATGTTGTCTTTGTAGTTACCACGTTTACGAAAGTATGATTGGTGAATTTCTAGTAGTTCCCATGATCACCGTACAAAATTTCAGGGTGATGTCGGTAACAGTTTCGGAGATATTTAATGCTGATGAAATATTTCGCACAGCCGCCATGTTGGATTGGTGAGACGTAACAAAATTTGAATGGCTCGGTCGGGGTTGGCGGAAATGGTGCTATGACCTTACCGAGTTTCATTGAAATCCCTCCAGCCGTTTGGAAGTAATTAGGGGGGACTTACACACGAATCACACACACACGCACACACAGACACACGGACAAAAGGTGATCTCATAAGCCTATTACGTGACGGAGAAGACATCACCCATACAGGGATGGTGCCGACTCCTGTCGATGCCGACGCATACATTCCAGCACCAAACGGTCCTAGACAAGAAACACCACGTAGAGAGATCCAACTACTAACGAGCTGTGGTGGTCAAATGCGGGAGCAAATTCCAAAACCGGTCCACCAACACGAGAGCCCAAAGGGAAACGAACGTCAATGTGAAGGTAACGACATAGCAGCTAACGAAGAGGTAAATCTTGAAAACATAAAAGCACACATAGAAAACATAATGGATTTTCTAAGAAATGAGCTAGACACGGTAATCGAAAACAAAATCAACCAGAAACTAAACAAAATACCGAAGGAAACAGAAACAACGTACGCACAAGAAACCCCAAATAGGAGTGGAGAATGTTTTCCAGAAGTAGATACAGGAAATGAAAACCAGATTCCAAGGGAGGAATGGAGGGAAGTGGTATCGAGGCCAAGTAAAGAAAGTAGGATGAACAATACGAGGGAGGAAGGAAATGTACCCAACAGAGCATTCCACCATACAAACAAAGGAAGTGGTTTGCGAACAGCTCCGAGAAAAGGATTCCCGCCTCCGAAAGCAGGCACAGGAGCCAAAACAGACAGACTGAAACCAACCAAGAAACTCAAATGTATGTCCATTGGAAGATTGGATGAATCCACTACGGTAGAAGATATCACAGGGTATATGAAAGACAAGGGTATAAAGTCAGTAAGTGCCTGTGAAGAGATCAGAACCAGAGGCCGATCAAAGGTGTTTAGAATAGGAGTAACAGAGGATGAGGCAAACAAGCTAGACTCGGAAGATTTCTGGCCAGAGGATGTCACTTTTCGCCCCTATCTCTTTCAATAAACAAAGTGAAGTACAAATCCAAACAATAGAATTAACAATATGGAATGTAGAAGGAATTAAATCAGCCCTGAGCATGCTGCCAAACAACTCACTATTTATGCAAGACGTAATAATATTCTGTGAAACTTTCTTAACTGAACCCTTGAACATCACGGGCTACTATGCGACTCACGCATTAGCAAAGCATCCCGGAAATGGGCGCCCCTCAGGCGGGATCACCTGCTGCCATAAGGCATCACTAGGACAGCCTATACAAACCCAAGTTACCGAAGATTCAGTTACAGTTCACATCAAGGACATCACAATAATAGGAGTATACCTTCGCCCCCAGATATCATCCGAGGAAACGGTCGAAAGCATCACCAGAATTTTAGGACATATCGACAAGGAAAAATCAACCATAATGGCAGGTGACTTCAATTGCCGTCTGGACATATCAAACAGAAAAGGAAGAGCCCTAACGGAACTGATGCAAGAAGAGGGCTTCCATCTAATCAACAAGGAAGAAAGTCCCACATACATTGCACACAACGGAACCAGCACCATCGACTTAATTTTCTATCGCGGAAGAAAGATAAAGCTAAATGGACACGCAGTGCCGGGAAAGGATTCTTGGGATACTACCAGGAAACACTTACTAGTAAGAGCAACCTTCCAACTCCAAAAGAACCCAGGACGAGAGACCAAGGTAACGCGAAGATGGACACCCAGATTATTAGACACAGAATCCCTCAGCCAGACCCTTGACCATGGCCAGGTCATGAAACTCATAGAAGGAGAACTGGACACCGCCATGCGAATACTTCAGGACTGTCTATTGGAAGCAACTCCAGGCCCACCTCCAATAAGGTGAAGCAAGCCGTGGTTCGACACAGAATGCTATGAAATAAGAAATAACGTCCTAGGAAGACTTCATAACCTGAAGTGTAAACAGTCAGGAAAATCGAGAAAAGTATCATCAGGAAAGAAGGACTAATGTTAACCTACTTCACGCAAAGAGGAAGGACTACGCACTCCGAAAAGAGCAGCAGCTACTGAGAGAAGCGGAAAATAAACCTGTATAGAGTCCTAGATGCAAGAAGAAACACCGTGGTACCAAACATCCCGCTGGAGACATGGGAAGCCCACTTTACAGAACTCCTACAACTGACAGTCTTCGAGCAACAAGACGGGCCAAGAGAGCATACGGAAGGCGAAATGCCACCAACCATAATAGAAGCTGAAGTCTAGTCAGTAATACAGAGAAGCAAGCCTGATAAAGCAGCAGGACCGGACAACATTTCAAATGAAATCATCAAGGCATCACTCCCATACACAATAAGAATATGGACAGCCCTATACAACAAATGTATAAAACTCCGAAATATACCGAACTCCAGGAGGAAATCAGCAATGAAGATAATATACAAAGGCAGGGGACCACATGATGCACCCGACTCATACAGGGCGATTGCGCTTGAATGTGCAGCCTTCAAGATGTTATCCAACGTCATACGTGAAAGAATCTTCGAGCGATTAATGGAAGAGACACCAGAGGAACAACACGGATTCATACCAGGAAGATCGACAATCCAAGCAATACAGAAAATACTAGGATACATAGGTGACGCACTAAGTCAACCCATAGGCAGCGCATACGCGACCTACGTAGATTATCAAAAAGCTTTTGATGGAGTGAACAGGAACATTCTCATCCAAAAACTAGGGACAGTTCTAGGACCAGAAGACCCTTTCCTTAGCCTCATAACAAGCATACTGCACAGCAACGTAATAAGCATATGTGATGGTCAGCTTGAATCAAGGAACATAAAACAGACAAACGGAGTTCTACAAGGTGACCCTCTAAGCCCGATACTATTCAACATGCTCACAAACGACGTAGTTCAAAATATCACCACGGAAGGGGTAAAATTACTGCTCTATGCAGATGACATGTTGATCCTAAGCAAAAACAGGGAAGCGATGCAGCAAGCTATCAATAGGTTAGAGGAATGGACGAATGAAAACGAACTTAAAATAAACCAGAACAAGACAAAAGTAATGACGTTTCGCAAAGGCGGACGAATATCCTCGAAGGATGTCATCACATGTGGGAATCACACTTTAGGCATAGCGAAGGCGTACAAATATTTAGGGGTAACTCTGCAGGTCACCGGATTCACCTTCACAAGGCATGTTGAGGAAAGATCAATCTCCGCAATCAAAGCCACAATGGAAATCAAAAAACTTCATAGCCTCTCACTAGAAACATCCATTTCACTGTTCAATCTGAAAATCGCCCCAATAGCATCATACGCAATTTAAATAATTTGGCCACACTTGAACTACAAAACATCAAAGACCTGGATAGAGTTAAAGCCAGATACCTCAAGAAAACACTGTGCGTATCGAAGTACGCCCCATCCAGATTAGTTTATCAACTGGTGGGAACAAAAACATTTTTAGAAGACCTAATATTAAAACACAACCTGATTCAAACACAAGCTTGCATCAAGTTCCTGGGAGAAAGAGCCCAGAAATGAACAGAAATAGACCCCGAATTCTACCGCACTCCTGCAATGAAGGAGAAGGAATGGAGATCAGCCGGCTGTGAACTACGACACCTCTACACCCGAGGAGCAATACACGGCTTCCCCCATAAAATCTGCAACAGGAAAGGTTACCACAACGCCGACAGTCAATGCAGCTGTGAACTCTGCAACCAATGCTGCACACAGTATCACCTATTTGAATGTGCAAAAAGAACAATATCAATCTCGTACTATGCAAAGGACGAATGTCAATGATATATGTTATGTAATAATTCTGTACACACTGTGTTTAATTCCAATAATAATAATAAGCCTATTTTTTTCATAAAATGAAAATAAGCTAAAAATACAAAATTCTACAAGAAAAAATGAGAGAGATAGAGAATAAAGAGTACCCGGTATTCCATGATTAGATTTTGATTATGTGAAAATTAATTTCTAAAACCATAATAAACAAGCAACAATTTATTTCTGGGAATAGAACAATAAATTTAAAGAATTAATGTACGGCTTCATTGCGACAGTCATTTCATGAAGTGCCGAATCAACAAACACCGGATCTTCATGAAGTGCCTCGGCTGATAATGTAAAATCATTTCTTACGCCATCTGCCTAAATCGGTCCGTCACTCGTGAAGAAACGCGTCAGATGGTGTAACTATCCCCTTTTAGATCATATGCCGGCTTTTCATGAAGTGCCTAGGATCTTCATGAAGTGACGGATTTCACTATCTGACTACGACATATTCATTTTCATGGCACCGGGAATTAATTTAGAAATACTTTTTACATACTATAAACTTGCTGGGTTGAAATTCAGGTCGAAAATTTGTAGTACTTCTTCGGAGAAAGGGGATTAAGTCGTTGTGTTGAGAAAAGTGAACGTTTAAAATAAAAGGAGCCAGCCAGAAAGTGGAACGCTCAGTTCAAGTAAATCAATCAGGTGCACACAATCGGTGTAGCCCTAAGTTCTGCTATCCATTCATCCGTTATGAATTCAACAGTGAAGTATAATAACCCTTATGAAATCGTGTGGCCTGTATATTCCAACTAGCCTGAATGGTCATTCTATAGTGAATTAAATGTGGATTAATTTGTGTCACTTGAATGAGTGGACAGATCGCTAGTTACTTGGTATTTAGTTGACGATTCCAATGAATTAATCGTGATGTCCTCGAATAGCCTTTTTGTTTTTCAAAGGTAAAGTTCTTGTGTATCTCGTTACAAGAAAAGAATATCAATGACAACATTCGTCAGTAATGAGTGATAGAAAATAAAATTAAATGCTCGGTCTTGAGATATAAAGCAGAACCCAAGTACCATGTAATTTTATTCAAGATGATGAAAGAATATCTTGACCTTCAGGAAATAACAGCCGTATGTGAATGTTATTAATCCTGCCCCATGCACAATATTAATTTCGTGCAGGAGAAGGAATATCACGTTTATCCAGAATAATTCTTACTCCAAGATCTCGGACATATAAAACAGTATTGTCTGTATAATATGTATTCAGACTGCATGCTACTTCATCATTGAAGAGTAGGAACGCGCTCGGCTCCTCATATTTGAGGAAAACGTGCATAGTAATGATACTGCTGATGGCTACACTAATTAACTTTACACTAGTTAGATCTCTGCATCATCTTACGTAGCGAAATTAAATGCTATTTAGTCGAACTACACGATTGAACCCAAACTGTAATCGGTGTTATTCCCTAACACTAGGACAAATTATATGAGATTAAATAATTCATTGTCGGCAAATGCTTAGAGATAGGAAATATGCCACAGTGCTTGAGGTACTCCAAATTTAATATTCTCTAAAAAAAAAATAGGTAACACAGTAGATCCCAACTCCTATCAAGGTACTAGAGAACAACGGTTCCTAAGTGTTCACTAAAATCCTATGTAATAGATTGACCGAGTTGTTTGATGCCTCTATTCCGGGCTTTCAATTTTGCTTTAGAAGGGGAAGGATCAACTCTCCATCCAGTAAGGAATTTTTTGACTGACATAGACGATGTCTTACGAAACAAATAGGGAAAATTCTTCGCAATTTTCATAGACATTAATAAGGTTTTTGACTTACTATATAGGGAAGTACTTATCACGTAATTAGAGCGCTTTATAGGACGGGAAATCTATCTTGCCATAATCATCAGATACATACTATCTGACACGAGGGGTCATCGATGATGGCATTACAACATCCAGTGTCATGACCCAAACGAACAGTGTACTGCAGGGTGACCACATGAGTCCCGTATTTTTCAATATCGTAACAGCCAATGTGACAAGAATCACTCATGGGATAGATAAGAAGATCGTGGTATACTTGTATGTTGATGACATTTTCATAGGAGGATCAATCCTGAAAGACGTCTAAGATGCGATCGATAGACTCTCGGAATTGACAATGGAATATAAGTCTACAATCATAACTAAAAAACATACCAAATGACGTTCCGGAAGGGAGGAAGAAATGCATTAAAAGACCAATTGTACCTAGGAGCAAAACAAATTAGCCATTAAGAATCAGAACAAATATCTGGACATTTGCCTTCAAACTGCAAGGGCCTTCATGTTAGAGACAAAACCATAGTAGGAATTAGAGCTATGAAACACATTCCGAAACCCGAAAAACTATCCCTGACTACCTCAATGGAACTCATTCAAATGGAAATATTACCGGGTTTATCATATGGAATTGAACTTTTATGGGATCAATTAAAAGAGTGTATAGAAACTTTAGAGAATGTAAAGGCATCTTTTCTCGGGAGAACACTTGTGTCTAGAAATTCACTCCATCGAGACACGCATCGTATATGTACTAACTATTGAAGACTATCTGATACAAGAGATTAGAAATAGAATGTTTCTCTCATCGAGGACCGCTTTCCGAGATACTATATGTATAAGAAGACTAGAACAAAACGAGCAAACGTTTGGTGGTAATTTAACAGCACTGACGCGTTGACGAATTGCCACGGGACACAGACTATTTACGAGTAGAGGCATGTTGTCCTCAAGTTTGCACGTCATGGTTTATATCATGCGGTCAGAACTAATAAGAGACTTCAAGAACTTTTGATTCAAGTGTGTATAAACTGTGTGATAATCGGTGTGGCGAATACCACTTGGAATTTGGCAAATAAATAGAATCTTTGTAAGATTATGCAAATCAAATCTAGTGCACATTGTGCGCAATCGTTTTAATAAATTCATAATTTATTTGGATGACTAATTACGATCTTCAAGCGATGATTATCTGTTGCTTTACATTTATATGTGATCTATGTCCAAAATTGCATTATAAAATAATAAATTAATTTGGTCGCAGAATCTAATTGTAAGTTTGTGAGTAATTGTACGTCGTATGCGATTTTTTTTGTATTTTAATTTTAGTGGCTACTTAACTAGTTTGCTTTAGTGGATATTTTCTATTGCCTGTTTTATGTTCCACAGGTCGGAGAACACCCTTGCAAATTATACCCTTGTAACCTCTAATTTTCAAAATGGTAACAGAAACATGACAGTCTGCAGTGACATGAGGAAACAAATATCAACTGATAACGGTCTAAAGCCCTATTCATGTAGTACATGTGGATCAAAATTTACAATGAAGCGACATTTGAATAGACACATGCTCATTCATAGTGGTGAAAAGCCGTATTCATGTGGATCAAACTTTAATCAGGGCGGACATTTGAAGACACACATGCTTATTCATAGTGGTGTAAAGCCGTATTCGTGTGGCACATGTGGATCAAACTTTAATCAAAAGGGACATTTGAAGAGACACATGCTTATTCATAGAGGTGTAAAGCCGTATTCATATGGCACATGTGGATCAAACTTTACCAACAAAGGTGATTTGAAGAAACACATGGTCATTCATAGTGGTGAAAAGCCGTATTCATGTGGCACATGTGGATCAAAATTTACTCAGGAAGGACATTTGAAGAGACACATGCTTATTCATACTGGTGTAAAGCCGTATTCGTGTGGCACATGTGGATCAAACTATATTCGGAAGGGCAATTTGAAGACCCACATGCTTATTCATATTGGTGTAAAGCCGTATTCGTGTGGCACATGTGGATCAAACTTTAATCATAAGGGACATTTGAAGACCCACATGCTTATTCATAGTGGTGTAAGGCCATATTCGTGTAGCACATGTGGATCAAACTTTAATCGTAAGGAAAATTTGAAGAGACATATGCTTATTCATAGAGGTGTAAAGCTGTGTTCATGTATCACATGCGGAGCAAACTTTAATCAAGTGGGAAGCTTGGAGAATCACATGCTCATTCATAGTGGTGTAGTGGTGTAATGCCGTATTCATGTGGCACATGTGGATCAAACTTTAATCACAATGGACAATTTAAGACACACATGCTTATTCCTAGTGGTGTAAAGCCGTATTCATGTAGCACATGCGGAGCAAACTTATTCAGGTGGGAAGCTTGAAGAACACATGCTCATTCATAGTGGTGTATAGCCATATTCATGGAGCACGAGTGGATCAAACTTCACTCAGAAGTGCATTTGAAGACACACATGCTTATTCATAGGGGTGTAAAATAATGGTCTTGTAGCATATGCGGTTCAAACTTTACTAAGAATGGAGATTTGAATCAACACATCGTCAATCATTGTGTGTAAATCCATCTTCATGTATCACATGCGGAAAAACTTGTCTCATAATGGGGATTTGAATCGACATATTCTCCTTCATAGTAGATTTAAGGCATCTTCATGTAGCACACTTTACTAAGAAGGGAAGTTTGAAGACACACGTGGTCTTTCACAGTGGTATCAAAACTTATCCATGTAGTAGATCCTGAAAAAAGTTTACATGGAACGGCAGTTTAAGGATACACATGCTCATTCATAGTATTGTGGAGCCAAATGCATGTAGTGCGTGCGGAGCAAAATTTAGTCGGAATAGAAATTTGAATACGCACGCGCTTGTTCATCGTGGTGACAAACCACGTTCCAGTAGTTCATGCGGAATGAACTTAACTTTCAAACCAAATTTGAAAAGACATTATTAGACATTAAGGTGTAAAGCCTTAATCATGTAGTTCATGCGCAGCAATCTTTACACTAAAATATTTCATGGAAACAAAGTAATTATCCATCAAGGGAAAAATGCGCATTCTTAAGGTTCATGCGGAACATGTGGCGATTGGCTGGTAAATTTTCTGAGAGGAAGTTAGAAAATATGCATTAGAGTAGCACATGTGAATAAAATTTTGCTATGAAACTATATCTTGAGACACACATGCTTATTCATAGCAGCTTACAGCCCTTTTTGTGCAGTACATATGGAGCTACTTTTAAGGGTAATGGTCTTTGGAGAGACACCTCCTATTTCATAGTAGGCTGACACAATAACCATTTAGTACATCCAGACCAAACTTTACTCTGTGAAATTTTTTAGTTAGACACATGCTGATTATTAGTGGCCAAATGTGCTTTTTGTTGTTAATGAGGAGCAATATTTGCTCGGATAAGATCATTGAAGTCACATGCTAGTTCATATGGCCTGAAGCCTATTTCATGCAGCAATTGCGGAATCTTAACTAGGAAGGGATCTTTGGAAAAACTCATGTGGAGAAGACGTTAATACGAAACTCAATTTTTAGACACATGCTTATTGATTGGGGCTAATAGCCGTATCTACACATATTGTGCCGAGCAAACTTTACTGAAGAAATATCTACGCCAAACCTAAGTATTATATACGCAGCAACATTTACTCACAGGTTTCTCTTAAGATTAGCTTGCTACTTAATTGCCACAAGGCATATTCAAATAGTACATGCGGAGCAGTTCTTATTATAGTTCTTACTTTATTGGGCGTATATCGACAGATGTGTTAATTCATACTTGCCAAAAGCATTATTCATATTGTATGTACGGACTAATGAAGGGTGAGAATTAACGCATTGCCCAAAAATAAATGTTTACAAATAGTGCCCAGCTTTCATCTGATAGAGATACATCCTGTATATCATAATCGTCGGAAGGCACTTTGACATAATATTTCAAGCATGGTATGAAATGTTTCAAGTGACGAGACGAAGGGAGAGTATTTTTCACAAATCAGAATGAAATATTCTGGAAATTTTACAGGGAGTGGAGGTAAGACATGATTCCACATGTTACATTCTGTGAATGTTAAAGTTAGTGTTTTTTTATTTATTTATTGATCGTATGGCTTTTATTAACGGCAGTGTCCGAGGACATGTTCGGCTCGCCTGAGTCTGTAGCTGCTTCCAGCGGACACACTTAGGGTGAGCTACAAGTTCCGTTCAATTTCAAGTAGTTCCAACTTTCGCCACCAGATTTCAATGATACCTAGTGGTGAACGTTGGAACTTTGATAGAGCGTTCCGGCGAAATCTAACCTAACAATTTAGCTGCACACAAGTTTAGTCTGTGGAAGGATCTCTTACAAGCCATAAATCTATGACATGGGACCGCTGGCTCTACTTCCCCTCCGAAGGAAGACATTCTGAAGGATTTTCAACGCTCTTAAAAAATCCGAATACTTCGGCCGCGTTTGAACCCGCTATCGTGGACACAGCAGTTCAGCATGCTACCAACTACGCCACCGAAGCCGCTAATGTTAGTGGTATTTGTACATCTATCAATAGATGTTCTGCGAATGTTATAGAGAGGAGTCTTCTTCACATCCTTATGAAATACACTATGAATATTTAAGGGAGAGGGGTTTGTACACATCAAACTGATACGCTCCGAAGTTGTTATAGAAGAGAGTTTTAGAGCACATCCAAATGATATGTTCTGGGAATGTACACTAGTATCCAAAAGTTATGGATTCATTATGAATAAGCAGGGCAACAGAAAATAGACCGCAAATCGTAAGCCATTTGGACTCTGTTTTGAAAGGTAGAATACTCGGCCACCTGGAAGGAGGCCAGACACAGACCAAAATCGCCGTATCCTTGATGTGCCTTGAAGCAGCGGTTCCCAACCTTTTTCGGTCACGGTACCCTTCAGAAGCCATGTGTTTTCCGCGAAACCGTGACTATCCCTGATTTTTACTGAGCATTGTGAACCCACAACGTTCATCCTGCTTCCATCTATTCTTAATGCCTGGGTGTTTTGTATATCCTAACGCTAACGTAGTAGGTTTGGAAACAAAGAGAAAACATTTTAAATATACATACAAGCTTTATTTTGGTACAAAAATATAAACATTTATTTTAGAGGAATGAAAATTGGATTTTCGTCTAATTTATAATGTGATGAATGAATGTGTTTCATTTTCCTTCTTAAAATAGTTTTGAAATCGGGCTATAAGTCTACAGCTGAATACGTAAATCCGGGGCAGCAGTCAACCTACTCCTATATTTGTAAGCATAAGCAGAAAAGCCTGTTTCACATCGATATGTGGAAACGAAGGGGAGCAGAGCTCGGATGGCCTTTCCGGCTACTGACGGGAATACGTCTATCAGTTTTAGCCAAGAGTCATTCAGCGGCTCTAATTTAAATTTCGTTAAGCGGAGGTACGTTGAATTTCAATAAGATACTTATAGTCGGGCACGGATATGTGAGGTTTATTTCGGTTGGCAAATGGATTAAATAAATGCTCACAAATGTTTTTTGTGCACTTCAGCTTTGATTTCCATCTCATTTTCACTCAGAAATTGTGCCAGGAGAGAAAAGCGTTCAATGTTTTTCTCATTTACACATTCGAACCAAAAGTTGAGTTTGGTTTTGAATGATGTTATTTTGTGTCTGAATGTGAATGTGTTTATATCTTTACGCTGCAAAGATGTAGTAATTTCATTCAGTTTCCCGAACATGTCAGCGAGGTAAGAACATCGCATGAGCCACATTTCGTTGCGTAAAAATTCAGCATGTTTGCTAGGCGCGGAAAGGTCATAGTCCCCAATGAAGGAAACCAGAAGCTCGTTGCGTAGCTCAAAAAGCCTGGCCAGGACATCTACCACCTAAAGCCACTATTCCGTTGGCCAATCACAGACTCTGCCGAAAAAAAACAGTATAGATGTGTGGAGGAGATTAGACGGCATGCATCGACCATTTCTGCGATTGAAATCCCAACGCTTAAGTCTGAGGTCAAAGATAATCTAATGTTTTGGATGGCGCGATTTACAAGAGTTGGACTCGAGAAAGTTCAAAGATAAAGAAATAACGACATTTCCTTTTTCTACGCGTGAAAACTAAAATATTTACATTTTTGGCAGGAAAAGTTATTCATTGAATGTACAATATAAGTGCCAAAAAGGGGGTCGGAAAAAAACAACGGATGAAATGCAAGATTAGACTTATGAAAATTCAATAAAAGGACATGGCTTCATGCCTTCCAATTACCCATTCAATAAGAACCAACGCATACAGTAACACCTATTGAATACAACTTCACCATCTATATATATAAAGCTCAAAGTTTGTCTATCTATTATGAATACAAATCTACACCGTTTCACCGATCTGAACCAAAATTTGTATACTTACCCTTTGGAACCCTGCGAATAACACTGTCCACTTAAAATTTCGGACAGACCACCCCATTCCCTGCATTTAGGCCATTTGGCACAAATCTACACTGTTCCACCAATCAGAACCAAAATGTGTATACATATCCTTTGGAACTCTGCAAGCAACACTGTCCACTTAAAATTTTGGACAGTCCACCCCATTCCCTGCATTTAGGCCCTTTGGCACAAATCTACACAGTTTCACCGATCATAACCAAAATTCTTATACTTACCCTTTGGTACCCTGCGAGTAACACTGTCTGCTTGAAATTGCGGACAGGCCACTCTATTCCCTGCATTTAGGCCCTTTGGCACAAATCTACACCGTTTCACCGATCTGAACCAAATTTTATATAATTACCCTTTGGAACCCGACGAGTAACACTGTCCACTTGAAATTTTGGACAGACCACTCCATTCCCTGCATTTAGCCCTTTTGGCTCATATCTACATCGTTTTGCAGATCTGAACCTAATTTTGTATACTTACCCATTGGAACCCGAAGAGGAACACTGTCCACTTAAAATTTTGGACAGAACACTCCATTACCTTCATTTTGGCCCTTTAGCAAAAATCTACACTGTTTCACCGATCTGAACCAAATATTACATACTTACCCTTTGGAACCCGACGACTAACACTGTGTAAATGAAATTTTAGATAGACCACTCCATTTACTGCATTTAGGCCCTTTGGCACAAATCTACATCGTTTTACCCGTCTCAACCAATCTTTACGCACTAACTCTTTGGAACCCGACGAGTAACACTGTCTGCTTGAAATTTCGGACAGACCACTCCATTTCCTGTATTTAGGCCTTTTGGCACAAATCTACATCGTTTCACCAATCAGAACCAAATTTTGTATACTTTCTCTTTATAACCCAACGAGTATCACTGTCCGCTTTAAATTACGGACAGACCACTCCATTCCCTGCATTTAGGCCCTTTTGCACAAATTTACACCGTTTCACCTAATTGCACCGAATTTTACGTACTTTCTCTTTGAAACAGTGCTGGTAACACTTTCCATTTGATATTTTTCCTTATATTTCCTTATATTTCCTTATATTTAGAATAACATACAAATGGAACTTAAAAACCACGTTTTAAGGCACTATTCATGTGCATTGTAGAGTAACTGTAAGAATATTTTAATAAGTCTATTGTTGGCTGGCAATGCGGGCTGCAACACGTCACCCCTACCAGTGTTCTGGTGCAGAATTGTGAAAATAGTTACATCTTGCGCTCATTATAAATGACAGTCACGGGGACTAATATGTGCAAAAAGATTTCTTAGGCCCTTAGAACAGTTATCATCTTGAAAATATTGTGTCTCTGTATAAGTGCCATGGTGTTGGTGCAGTACATTGAGGTTGTTGTTGTTGTTTGAGTCTTCAGTCTTTTGACTGGTTTGATGCAGCTCTCCACGCCTCCCTGTCCTGAGCTAATCGTTTCATCTCTACATAACTACCACACCCTACATCTGAGGCAATCTGTTTAACATATTCTAACCTTGGTCTACCCCTACAGTTCTTGTCCTCGACCCTTCCTTCCATAACTAAGCTTGCTATTCCTGGGTGTCTTAGTATGTGTCCTACCAACCTATCTCTTCTCTTCATTAGCAGTCGCCAGAAACATCTCTCCTCTCCCACTCGTCTTAATACCTCTATGTTTGTAACCCTATCTACCCATCTGATCTTCATCATTCTCCTGTAACACCACATTTCAAATGCTTCTATTCTCCTCTTTTCTGCTGCACCAATAGTCCAAGTTTCACTTCCATAGAGTGCCACGCTCCAGACAAAGGCTTTCAAAAATGACTTCCTAATACCTAAATCTATATTCGATGTCAGCAGATTCCTTTTTTGTAGAAAAGCTTTCTTTGCCTGAGCCAACCTACTTTTTATATCCTCTTTGCTTCGTCCATCACTGGTTATTCTACTTCCTAAGTAACAGAAGTCTTCTACTTCCTTCAGCTTTTCACCTGTCAATTTGATCTCCATAGAGGTTTCTGATTTATTTCGGCTGCATTCCAGTATTTTTGTTTTACATTTATTATTTTTCATCATGAATTCTTTCTGTAAGACGGAGTCCATACCATTCAAAAACTCATTCAAATCCTCAGGCTTGTCGGCCAAGATGACCATGTCATCAGCAAATCTCAGAGTTGAAATTATTTCTCCTTGAATCTTCACTCCCACTTTAAATTTTTCTCTAATTTCCTTCATTGCTTGTTCAATGTAAAGATTGAAAAGAATGGGTGATAAGTTGCAGCCTTGCCTTACACCTTTCTGAATGCCAGCTTCTCTCTCATGTCCTTCAACTCGAATGACTGCTGTCTGGTTTCTGTATAGATTGTATATCACCCTCCTATCCCTGTACTTTATTCCAATCGATTGCAAAATGTCAAACAATTTAGTCCAATCAACGTTATCAAAAGCCTTTTCTAAGTCTACAAAAGCCATGAACGTTCTCTTATCTTTCCTTATTCTACCTTCCAAAATCAGCCTAAGACTTAGTACAGCTTCCCTTGTTCCTACATTTTTCCTGAAACCAAACTGGTCTTCACCCAACTCCGTTTCTATCTGGCTTTCAATCCTCTTGTAAATTATCCTAGACAGGATCTTTGAAGCATGAGTAATCAAGCTGATTGTACGGTAATCTTCACATCTGTCAGCTCCCACTTTCTTTGGTATAGGGATGATTACATTCTTCTTGAAATCAGGGGGTACCTCACCTGTCTCATAAATCCTACACACCAAGTGAAATAACCTGATCAGACCTTCATCTCCTATGCAGCGTAGCAACTCAATCGGTATATCATCTATGCCTGGTGCTTTGTTCCTGCTTAAGTCTTTCAAAGTTCTATCAAATTCCGATCTCAATATTAAATCTCCTTTCGCATCCTCATCAATTTCCTCCTCCCTTTCCATTATATGATTCTCAATCTCCTTTCCCTTATACAAACTCTCTATGTAAGCTTTCCATCTCTCAACCTTTTCTTCCCTATCTGTTAGAGGCTTTCCATTTGTGTCCTTAATATTACAGCACTTAGTCTTCTTTACCCCAAAGGTATTCTTAATCCTTCGATAAGCTGTGTCTACTTTACCTAATTTCAGACAATTTTCTATACCTGCACATTTCTCTTTCAACCATTCTTCTTTCGCTTCCTTGCACTTCTTGTTAACCTCATTTCTCAGACGTCTGTATTCTGCTTTCCCCTTCTCATCTCTTACATTCTTGTGTTTCCGCCTTTCATCCATCAATTCTAGTATATCCTGAGTGACCCACGGTTTTCTACCTATTCTTTCTTTCCTACCAATGTTTTCTTCTGCGGATTTTGTTATTTCATTCTTCAAAAGTGCCCATTCGTCTGCAATTGAAGTTTGTTTAGGGTTTTTCATTAGTCCTTCCTTTATACTTTTCTTGAATCTTTCGTTTACATCCTTCTCTTTCAGTCTGTCTATTGCCCACCTTTTTGACTTTTGACTTTTCTTCAGTTTCTTCAACTTTAATCTGCATTTCATTACGACCAGATTGTGGTCAGAGTTTATGTCAGCACCAGGATATGCTTTACAATCCAAAATCTGGTTTCGAAACCTCTGCTTGACCATAATGAAGTCGATTTGGTAACGCCCTGTATCTCCTGGTCTCATCCATGTGTATATTCTTCTATTGTGGTTATTGAATAAGGTGTTAGCTATGACCAACTCATGCTCGGTGCAGAATTCTACCAGCCTGCTTCCTCGATCATTCCTTTCACCTAATCCGAAATCTCCTACTATTTTCCCTTCTCTCCCTTTTCCTACCACAGCATTCCAATCTCCCATTACTATAACATTTTCATCACCCTTGATATACCTCAGAATTTCGTCTATTTCTTCGTAGACCTTTTCAACATCCTCATCATCAGCTTGACTGGTAGGCATATAGACTTGTACCACTGTGGTGCAGGTAGGTTTAGTATTGATTTTTGCTACAATAATCCGTTCACTATATTGTTCATAATATTCCACCCGCTGTCCAAGTTTCCTACTCAATATGAGGCCAACCCCTGCTTGGCCATTGTTTGATTTAGTGCTAATGAACCTATAGTCTCCTGACCAAAAGTCCTGTTCTTCCTGCCAGCGCATTTCACTAATCCCAACCAAATCCAACCTCAACCTATCCATTTCCCTTTCTAAGTTTTCTAACCTTCCACTTCCTAGCAGACTTCTAACATTCCACGCTCCGATCCGTAGAATGTCAGATTTCCTCTTTGTCACTTCTGTGATGTTAACCCCCTCTCGAGTAGTCCCCACCCGGAGATCCGAACGGGGGACTAGTTTACCTCCGGATTGAAATTTTACAAGGGAGGAGGCCATCATCACATGTAATTATGCATAGAGAGGTGCATATCCTCGGGAATAGCATACGGCTGTAGTTTCCCGTTGCTTTCAGCCGTGCAGCAGGACGCAGTGTAGCCATTATTTGGCTTATATTATCAATATCTTAACCGTCTATAAGACTAGTAAAGAATTGATTTATTCTGAAAGGCTGCTACTCCCTTTCAGAATAAGTAAAGAGCAATTCTACTAAACAAAAATACTAACCTTCTACCGTACTAACAATTAAATACCAAAAATCTACTAACGAAAAAAATACTAAAGTTCCACCAACAACAAATACTACCACTAAAACAGTCTGTCACCAGGCACACTCACATGCACCCTCACACATCACAGTCTACTGAAACAATGAACTAGAACTAATAAACAATGCAACTGCTACCAGACACACTCACACACCACAGTCTAATAGAACAACGACATATATCTAATAGACAAACTAACTACCTACTTACAACTAAAACTAACTACATACGTACTGTACTGTTATTTGAATTGACAATATTTACAGTAATAATAATAATAATAATACTATTATTAAATTTTTATTAAACCCGAATTTATGTAATTAAGTACAGTTCACCTTAATCAGTAGACTGTACTATACCGATAATGTAATGAGACCTATATTAGACGAGGTGTTTGCAGTATATTAAAACTACAGAACGTTAAAGGATGGTTATCAGCTGCAATAAGCGTTAGTGCTTTCAAATTTACTTTCATTTTATTCCGAACCTTATCGTTGAGTGCTATGTGACGATAAATGACACTTTTGCTACCCAGGAGCTCGGGACAGCCGAAGTTTTCCAAAGTGCTCTGCATATATTCCTACGGCTCTATGCGACAAAAGACGACACTATTGGTGTCTACTTTTCTAACAGCAAATGAGATATAGGTCCTAGGCAGTGTCTTTTAATTTACTGGCTCCTCTTTCTAATCATATTTCTAAATGCGATTGTAAATTACATGTGTCCGTGCTATATTTAGTAAATTGCCGTTTCCGTATTCATTATTAGCATTATCTTTACGGGAAAATGACCTGAATGTTACGTCAATTATACTGAGACTACTACTTATCACCCCCACTACAACCACCACCACCACAAAAGTTATATATTCCTTTTTCTTTTAGTTATAATATCATTTGCCAGATCTGTAGTAGTATTCATTATCATCCATAAAACAGATAAATTATCCGGGCACTATTGCTAGTAGGCATATACAAATATTCCTCAGTCAAAGAACACAAAGCTTCATTCACACCAGAAGCAGTATAAGAGTTTCAATTAAGCAAGGAATAAATGCAATAAATTGCCAAACCCTGCTCCCCTCAGGAAAGATCCTTATTTCATCTTGTGAAAAACCATCCCAAGACAATTAGAAAAAAATAAATCTATTAATAACATAATTTTTACCATCACCAGATATTTTAGACATATGAATTTTTAGAAAATTATTTTATAGTATCATCAATTTGAACCAAACTTCGTTACAGATCTGTTTTTGAATACTTCTTATATTTTTTCTTATTACATTACGGGAAAACCCAAGATAAATATTGATCAACATTGCTCGTAATTAATATAGTTTTAATTTATTTTGAAGGCAATTACTGAAGAGAGCCACAATGTGGCTGAAACTCGTATAATATATTCTATTTGTATTTATTGACTAATGAGGATTAAATTCATATCGTCTCATGTTATGCACCACAGACTGGGTACCAAGCTGAAGAACAAGACACATTCTGGGGTGATCTTGATGCATTAATACATTCAGTTGATGAGTATTTGCTTATTGGTGGTGATCTCAATTGTCATTTTGGTAGATCATGTGATGGTTTTGAACGCGAACATGGTGGCTGTGGTCATGGGACGCGAAATGCAGCTTCTGTGCGTACCTTAGAGTGTGCCGAGGCTTGTGACCTAGTGGTGGTGAACACCTTCTTCAAGAAACGGTTATCACATCTCATCACATACAACAGTGGTGGCCATCAATCTCAAATTGATTACTGGTTGGTGCGTAGAAGAGATCTGAAATTGGTGAAGGACTACAAGGTCATTCCTTCAGAAAATGCTGCTCCCTAGCATAATCTCTTGATCTTAGACTTTCATATTACTCTTCGTACTCCTTCACGACTTATCACCAATACTGAACGTATAAAGTGGTGGAAACTAACTGGCCATGAATTGCAACTTCTAGATTCTATTGGTCCTTTTCCTGACAATATTGATCAACTAATATGGAATGAATTCACCTCAAACATTCAGGCAAATGCAAAGGAAGTAATGGATGTGACAAAACCGGGACGACAATTTGTTGATAAACAAACTTGGTGGTGGAATGAAGACGTGCAACGAGCTGTGAAATCTAAGGAAACTGCTGTCAAAAAGTGGCTTAGATGAATAACCGATGCTGATCTAACTCAATATAGTCAGCTCAAATCTGATGCAAAACACGCTGTTGCAGTTGCTTAATCCAAGCAACTAAGTACTGTGCCCGTTTCCCCGACGTCAACGAGAAACCGAAAAAGGGACACAGGCGATAAAAAAATAAGTCCTGGAAATATTTGTCCAATAAAAAAATCATAACAACTAGCACGGGCAGGCAAGAGGTCGAATATCTCGGGTCATTTAAAGGGATAGGCATGCAAGGTTCAACAGGATAAATACCTCACAAAAAAGAACATTAAAAAAAGGTATCACTGATTCGGGGAAGTTCAAAACTACAGGAATAATTTGAAATTGTTAAAATCAACATCCTAAATTTATTTTAGAGCAGACGGACAAAAGGAAGATATAAACACTCCTGTCATTGAAGGCAAATCATTAGGTTGGGATACAAGTATCCATAATGTCCATCTGTGCCGCTGAGCTGCCCTATTTCAATTAAATGGGAAGTTCTCACAAAAGAAATTCATCAGAGTTCGAGAGTTCGATGTTATCTGAATATCAATTTAAAAAAAACACTTCACTGTCAGTTTCAGCATTTAGTAAAAAAATTATCTAAACATTTTTCCTTCCCATTAAACAAACTGAATTAATAATTCACACACAAATTTCACAAATTCCTAATGTTTACATACATTGGATTGTCATTGGTGACTGTCAATGAATTAATTGGATTAAATTAACTGGACCATGTTATGCATAAAGGAACCATGCGCCATTTTTACTGAAATTGAGTTAAAAGTGCCTTCTTGTGGAGGAAATGTTAAACTATATGCCCAGCAAATATTGTTTTCAGGCATGGAATAATTATTTTACATTTTAAGTTTGAAGAAAGTGCTTGTTCAGTATGGCAGATTGGAGAAAACGTATAACAGAACCAAGTGCCATGCAATCATAAAGTGAGGTTAAATCAGTGATTAAATATTTTGCATAATAGAACCAAGCGCCTTGCATATGACGTGTTTGTATTGCTTTTTGATCTATTTGGGGTTTAGCCATTTTGCAATGAATAAGTTTTTTAAAACTCTAATAATATTTTGTATAAAAAGTAAAAGATTGTAAAAATAAGCTACCTGAAGAAATAATATATAAGAGTAGGCACACTGATAAAACAGATACCCAGGATACAGATCCCATTATCCACGTGCTTAGACTGAATTTTATGGTTTACCAACAGACATTGCTAGGAAGATGATGATTGTTGCTTTAAGGGGTGTAACAGTAAGGTCATCTTCCCCTAGACCACTTTCACTGCTATGCACCACGTGTGTAAAAAGGAACATAGCAACCTTGTTTATAAACCAAGAAATCAAGCAATGTTTGCCAGTATTTCTATTTAAAGAGCAATCCTCAAAGCAATACTTACCTGTAGTATATCTGACCTACTAGACCGAAATTGTGAATAGCCATCAGCAACAAATGATGAAGAGTGAGAAAATATTGGAAAATAAAGACCGTAATTTTCCCCCCTGGATATAGTAGAACACGCGTGTAATCGATGACATTGAAGCTTTTAAGGATTTTGAAGTTGTGAGTGAATGGAATGTGGATTTTTTGTTGTTGGTTCATAAGCACAGTTAATTTTGTATTCCACTACAGTTTATCGTGCTATTGATGGGGCATAAAATGCATACCATAATATTAATAATAATAATAATAATAAACTATTTTGAATTTCGTGTGAATTTGTACTATTGCAACCAAAAAGAGTGTCATATCCACAAGGGATGTAGGTGACCCGAATTGAGTGCCTGGCTGTGCTAAAGTATCAATATTCAGTAGTCCAGAGCCGGTGTTTACATGCGGTAGGGTGGCCAAACCCTTTTCACTCCTCCCCAAATTGCATCACAAGGCTAGGAGACCATATACCAGACTATACCAAGACTTTTTAATTTCTTGGCAGTGCCGGGAATCGAACCTGAGACCTCGGGGGTGATAGCCAACAAAACTATCCACTTCACCACGTGGCGGTCTATATTTCATTAGAGAATGGCAATCCGCTATGCTGTGTTGTGTAGACATTCATAACAGAACCAAGTGCCTGGTTCCCTTTCAATTATCGTCTATGGTAAATAATCAATAAAGCATAAAGGAACCAAGTGCCAATATTTTTGTATATTCAAGTAATTTACAAAGGCAAAATAAATATACGTATGTAATAAAGTAAAATATATCCCCTTTTACGTAATTATGTTATTTTCACATTCCACACGTGCAATAGGAATTAAA
This sequence comes from Meconema thalassinum, assembly GCA_946902985.2. Lineage (NCBI taxonomy): Eukaryota > Metazoa > Arthropoda > Insecta > Orthoptera > Tettigoniidae > Meconema > Meconema thalassinum. The sequence goes on along the minus strand of OX336389.2, from coordinate 29,255,706 downwards.
TATCGAAGGTTAACTTTGAGCCTCAATATCTCAGTTTCATCTTGATAGTGGTTGGTTCCTTTATGCATAACATGGTCCAATTATAGGAAATAAATTATTATTATTATTATTATTATTATTATTATTATTATTATTATATGACCACAATATTTTCAAGTTTCCTTCTGGAAATCATCTCAGCTCAAAGTAGCATTGATCTATCGTAGCCACTCAAAAATTGGTTTACAATGGAATTCTAATCACTCAAGTCATTATCAAATAAGTAATTGGATTCAACATATCCTCATGGGATTAATTAAATTATTAAGATTGCGACGAAGTAACAGTTGCATTTAAAAAAATTAGAATACTGTAGAATTGCCTCTGATCTGCATAATTTATCAATTCTAAATTGACCAGCTCATTTAACTCCGACAGCAGTGCACACAATGACGATTAATTGGACAGAAAAAATATAACTGTCATTGCACTATTTCCCATTATTGGAAATATTAAATATAATTACTCATATGAAGCACACACTTAATTCCATTGGACCTAGGGCTGCATAGACTCCTATACATCCTGGCTTAATCATAATCATGTATATCATCGAAGAAATTCATTAATAATTAATCTATTAATAAGTTGTGGATCTCATCAACACCCTCCGAATCATCCTGGAGCAGAGTGTGGAGTGGCGGAATACCCTTTACCTCACATTTGTTGACTTCGAGAAAGCTTTCGACTCCGTAAATCAAAGAATCATGTAGAAGACCCTCGAGGAATATAAAATTCCAAAAAAGATCATCAGAATCATGGAAGAGATGTACGAAGGGTATGAGTGCCAGGTTCTACACGAAGGCAAATTAACAGAAAAGATAAAGGTCAGTTCCGGAGTGAGACAGGGGTGTGTCCTTTCCCACACTCTGTTCCTGTTGGTCCTGGATAGTGTGATGAAGAAGGTAATGGGAGGACGGAAGAGGGGTATTCAATGGGGTATAAATGACAGGCTTGAAGATCTGGATTTCGCGGACGACATTTGTCTTATGGCACAACGGTACCGAGACATAGAAAATAAGCTGGGGAGGTTGCAGAGAGAAGCAGAACGTGCAGGACTGATGATCAACACCAACAAGACCAAAGAGATGAGGATAAATTCTGACGTCACGACTAGCATGACAGTCAACGGAAAGGAAATTGAGCGAGTTGAGTCCTTCCTCTACCTTGGGAGTATAGTCACAAATGATGGGGGAGCAGAGGAAGATGTTCGAAGCCGTATCAGGAAGGCAAATGGTGCCTTTGTCCAGCTCAACCCCATCTGGAGTAATAGAAACATTTCCAGGAAGGCCAAGCTCCGCCTTTTCAATAGCAACGTAAAGTCGATTCTTCTCTATGGCTGTGAAACATGGAAAGTCACAAAGCCGATCAACAACCAGCTACAGGTGTTCATTAACAGATGTCTGCGTCGCATCATTAATGTGAGGTGGCCGGACATAATCTCAAATGAAGATCTTTGGACCATCACCAATCAACAACCGATTAGCATCCAGATCAAGGAGAGGAAATGGCGCTTGATCGGTCACACACTAAGGAAGCCGGACGGAGCTGTTGAGAGGGCGGCGCTAGACTGGAATCCTCAAGGTGCCAGGAAGTGAGGTCGACCTAATAAGACCTGGAAGAGGACGATCGAAAATGAAATTGCAGAGGTGGACAAGAACTGGAGTCAAGTGAAGAGAATGGCCAGGAACCGTACTGCGTGGAGAAATTTCGCCAAGGCCCTATGCTCCGGAAGTAGCGGTAGGAATTAAGTAAGTAAGTAATAAGTTGGAATGGAATATCTCATTTCCAACAGTTGCCTCTATTAGACCACTATAAAGTGTCTACACCTCATTATTAATTGTGCTTTTATTAAAAGTGCATTTACAAATTCCTTTTTACATGATGTCAAGTAATCCTTAAACCATTACAAATGTTGTTAAACGGCAATCATAAGACTGGTTAGAATTTCTTAATGTTAAGGATAATAATAATAATATCGTAATGCCTCGTGTGCCGGGTGCAACCTTTGTTATTTGACACCCAGAGGGTAGCTTGCATGTCCAATTTCATTGTTCCTTGATTATGAAAGTCAAGGAGGTTAGATGTTAGATATCTAACCTCCTTAAACACTATAGCGCTTTCTAGTAGAGAAATGAGGAACTTTGTGTCGGCGGAAAATCCCGAGATTAATTTTGCCATTATGAACTCGGCCTACTGAATTCCAATGGGTTCTTTGAAATGCCAACATCGTATGACATGCGTATCGTACTAATACCGCCTTTCAAAAAATCACTTACCACGGCCAGGAGCGAACCTGAAATCTTGGGGTTAGTAGACCGACACAATATCCACTCACCCACCGTGGCAAGCTAATGTTAACGATCATTATAGGCTTGGTATTCTTATACAAACTGAATTAATTACAGTAGGGTTTAGGATCACAGATCATGAATCCTGATTATAATTACCGAGCCATAAAATAATAATCAAGCTTCAATAACTAAACTCTGCAAAAGGTTAACTGTTCCGCTTGCAATCGCCTACATGGTAAAACCTACCAAGAGGAAGAAAGAAACTAAGTTTAGAATAAGTTAATTAAATATGGGAATTCAGCCATAAAACAAAATTATTAAATATCGCAATATATATGTGTTAAATTACTCTTAATATAATAAATTAATAATTTGCTCTTTAGTATGGAAATTCATTCGAAATATTTCAGTCACCTGGAAGAAAGAACATAATTAATTCATGGTATTGGCTTGCCATATAATTTCAGACAGGTGTGGTCTGAAAGCAAGCCCTGGTTGACGGTGAATGTGTTTCCCTACGATGTGACTAATCATGGTTCCATTCTTAATTTTGCAAGATCGACGCTTAACGAACTCTTGTAATGTCTTCTTCGTCGTGACGCCTGATCTATCGTGCATTCAGTCCCTCAGATCCTGGACTCATCCCTGCCATTAAATTTCCCTATTAATAGCTTAAGCCATCATCTTGAATTCTAAGAAAGTCTGTATCAGTGTTTCCATGTTCCCGTTCTTTATTGCAAGTAGCATAGTGGATAACTTCATACACCCCTAAGTAAAATTAGGTGTACACCACTGTTTAAGAAATGTTCCGAGTATTCTATAAAAATTGAATTAGTGATGAAATTGCAATACTGTTCATTATTCATGAATGCACTTGCTAGCAATTGCATTAAATTTTGACCTTATACTGTTCAATGTGGTACAACTACTGTATCGAAAGAGTTCAACATTGTCTATCTGTGTGCCTTGTGTAATAATGCGACAAGGTCTGTCATTTGTTGCGAGCTGCAACAAATTGCATATCAATGTCTACTGTACTGCGTTCCTCGGTGAATATTTCCAGTCCGATATGGCGCTGTGAGTGTTTTCACTGAATAATAGTTCAATTATTACTTACAGTATATCAACCACTTGTAGAATAACACTGATTTTACGTTACTTGTAACTGGTAAAGAATTTATTTCAAGTACAAGCATATCACCAGCAAATTGTTGTGCTTAATTTTATAGTGCAAACACACGCTTTCCGAATGTAATAGAAACATCGTTTCCGCGCACACATGTGTTCAACCATCGAAAGAATATACTCGAATGGCTGGCCTCTTGTACTGACACAGGGCGCACACCGCATGGTGACCTGATCATTCAAAGCGATGCGTGGGGAAACTCTCACCCCTCATCTGTTGCGTCACGACCTGTCAAAGGCGTTGGGAGTGCCTTCCCTGAAGATGTTCGACTCTCGCTTGCTATAAATACTAGATCAAAGGCCATATGATATTTCCTTTTATTTCAGCTTGATTAATTATGAAGAATGTTTCTTAACTCTGGGTCTGTTACAAATGCATGCTGGAATACATTTCAATATGTTGCTTACATCAAATACTTTCAAGGTTGCTTTGCGAATCCCGGCAATTAAATTATCCACAATTGGCCTAGCAGAGCAGCATGGTGGATTTCGGTCACATGTTCCCCTCTTCTGGTTTTTATAAGTTTTGGTAAGCATACTTATAAAACATCATTATGCTAAAATTATGTGAAGAAATCAAACATGTGTGTCCAGTCTTAATCCTCTGGTTTCAAATATTTTCTTACATTTTCAGCGTTGTAGTTTCCAATCACTCGATCGGAGTGTATTTCTGTCAAACGATAACTGTTGTTGCCGAATACTCTTAAAATCGTTACTGGACCACAATAAAGCTTAGTGAATATGTTATAGACTCTCATTGGTAAGTTGGAGGATACTGGTCTCCTAATTAAGACTAAATCGTTTTCCCGTAGAGGTTCTATGAATTTTCTTCCTGCCTGTCTTTTCTTTCTCTTTTCGGCGTGGCGTTCCAAGCTCTCTCTAGCCAAGACTATGCGCGTGGGGATTGATTGAGTTATTTCAGGTGGAGTGGAAATAATCCCATCCCAAACTCTCTCTGGTTTGCGTCCATAATGTAATGTGTATGGCACTTGCGATGTACTTTCATGTATAGTCGAGTTAAGGCATTCTTCAATGATGGGTATAACCTTCATCCATTTATCATGAATATCTGGACAGTAAAGTCGACAGAATTTTCCAATTTCAGACATTATTTATTCTGCGTGATTTCCTTCAGGATATCTGATAGTATTGAGTATATGCTTTACGTTTAGTCTTTCCATTGCCTGCTGAAATTCTTGACTTGTGAATTGGCTCCCACGATCACTTAATATGAATTCAGGTTTGTCGGCTTCTTTGAAAACACAATTCTCTAGCCGCCTTATGATGTACCGCGATGTAGCTTTCTGAATCGGGGACAACATTACCAGTTTAGAGAATACGTCTAACGTAACCAAGATATACTGGTTTCCTCTAAACGATCTCGGAATTGGGCCATAGATATCCGTTGCACATTACTCTCTCGGTTTGGACGGAATTATAGCAATCGGTGGTTCTTTAGCTAGCTTCGATATGTGTTTGCTCCGCTGGCAATTAACGCAGTATGTTATAACCTTGCGTATGGTTTCCCTCATACAATTCCAAATAAAAGATTCTTTAGCCGTGTGCAGAGTCTTATACAGTCCGGAGTGTCCCGTTGAACGATGGACTAGCCAGATTACTTTGTTAACAGTGTCTGGGTGGTATGACTGTTCTCTATTTCGTGTGATCCCTGTCCGCATATTTCATGAAAACGTCTCCCACGATGTGGTAGTCTCCCGCTTGTCTCGAAGTTGGGATGAAATTTGGATCATGGTGGTCCATTCTCTTCTTTAGAAAACGATACATGCCACAAGGGTTCATATTTCTTCTGTGATGCTGCGATTCTTCTAAGTTTGTCTAAAGTATCCGCATCTTCCGGAATTTCCTCAGTCAGGTGTATTTCTTCCCCACAAGGATTACGGCTTTGAACATCGGCTAATAGGTTCAACTTTCCAGATCGATGAACTATTTCTACGTTAAACTGCTGCAAGAACAATGTCCATCTGGTAATTCTATCATTAGCAAGATCCGTTTTCAACATGAATTGCAAAGATTGATGGTCGGTGATTATTGTGACTATATCCTCTCAATATCTTTTTCCAAGTCTGTAAAGCATATATGGCAGCTAATGCTTCCAATTCTGTCACGGTGTATGTGACTTCATGGCTTTTTAGTTTGCGGCTGGCAAATGTGAGATAGTGATGTTTTCCCTCGGCATCAATTTGATAAAATACTGCACTCACACCAATCTTTGACGCATCAGATTCTATGAAGAAATTACGAGAGAAATTGGGGTATTCGAATTTAATATAATCAATCACTATTTGTTTAGCTCTATCAAACGCCTCGCTACATGCTTCGCTCCATTTTCATTTACTGTTTAATTTCAATAGAGTTTGGAGTGGTGCCATCACCTCCGTATAGTTAGGACAATGCGTAGAAAAGAATTGACACTTTCCAGAGAATTGTCTAACTTGACGTACCTTCTTCGGTTGTGGAAACTTTGCAATTGCCTGAATCTTTTAAGATTAGGCCTATATCCATTTCCGTCGATGATGTGACCTAAAAACTTTATTTCTGTGTGAAAAAATCTGCACTAGTCACGGTTGACATTGAAGTTGGCTGCTTTCAAATTTTCAAACAATAAACTGAGGTGTTGTAAATGTTGTTCCCCGTCTGTAGATGCAATTATTATATCGTCTATGTAGCATATCACATTCGCTTTGACTCCTTGCGTTAAGTTGGCATCCAATGCTCTTATCATCACTCGACCGCTGTTCTTCAAACCAAAAGGCATTCTCTTGAAAACATAGGTTATGTTGTTAAATAGGAAACCTGTGTATTTGCGGCAAATTTTCAGATAACGCTATGTGGTAAAATGATGAAGTCAAATCGATGGTAGAAAAATATGTCTTTCCTTCGAATTTCCTCAAAATTTCCCGAATTTTTGGAGGTCTATCGTAATTCAAGAGCAGACGTTCATTCAATCCTCTCGCATCTAGACATAAGCGTAGTTGTCCATTCGCTTTTTGCACTACTGCCAGTGGATTAAGGAAAGGCGTGGGCATTCGACAAATGATGTCATCATCTTCCATATACTGGATTATGTGTTTGACTTCAGTTTGCCATTTTCCCGGAATCGGATTTAATTTCTTTCGAAAAGGAGTAGCATCAGTTAACTGGATTTCATACTCGAAAATTTTAACTAGTCCAGGTTTGCTGTTGAAAATATCATCATATTCTTCTATTAAATCATTCAACTTCTGTTGAGTTTCTGGGTTGATTTTTCGTCCTTCTATATTCCTTTCCTCTGTTTCCACGAATTGATCATTTCATTCATGACATCCATATTTCCAAATTCCCAAACTTCGCTGTCACGAGCCTCTTCTTTCAGTCCCTTGGTGGAAGTAAACTATATATATATCGGTTCTTCATATCAATAACTAGACCATTGTCAGTGATGAAATCAACTCCGATTATGATATCGAAATTTGAATTTGATAAGACCAGGAAGATGCGTTTTATCTTCCTTTCGGCAAGTTCCATGTCTAACATAGCCTGTTGTTTACATTTAATTATCGTGTCTGAGATAACACCTCTAATCTTTATGGTTGTTGCAGAAAGAATGTCCAGTTTTCCTTTTGACTGGAGCAAGTCTAAGCATGACTGTGATATAATGGAAACCATGGCCCCTGTGTCCATTAACGTCTTTATTTGGCATCCCATTATATTTAAAGAAATAATCGGTAATTTATGTCTGATCCCTCGGCGTACTTCTTCATGTTCAAATATGAGGTCCTCATCCTTTATTTCGTATAATTCCTGAATTTGCACAATGTCTGAGTGGATTAGAATATCATTGCCTACTGTTGATTTGACGTTGTTTTTTTCTTGGTTCAGCCCACTAGTACTAGGCTGGTTTAACTCTTCGTCTGTTGGTGCTGAAGGTTGAGTATTGTTTAATTTTTCTGTATATTCTCAGCTTTCCTGATACCTGGTGTCCAAATTGTTACTGTTTTGCTTCCTCCTCTCTTCTTGAGATCTGTTATTCTGGTTGGAGTAGCTGTTAAACCTCCCGCGTTGGTACCAGTTATTTTGTACTTTGTTACGATACCTCGAATATCTTCGATTGTACGGGGTATTTCTCTGATTATTATAATAGTTTCTACGATTGTAGTGATAATCATTTTGCCGTTGGTCAGAATCCCTCGATGTCTTCTCTTCATGTCGCGCTGGTCTTTCTGTTTGGGCTGTCCTATCCATTAAGACTGCTTTTATTTCCCGACTTTCCTTTCTGTCATGTCTACCGTTTTGGCCTCGAGTAGCGTGATCCATACGCCTAAGAACTTCTCACAATCTTCCAGGGTTTCTACTCCCGATACTATGAGCATACGCTGTAGCTCGATCGGAAATTGCCTCGTTATGGCTCTTATCAGTTCCTGGCGTGGTAAAGGTGCGGTTAAAACTGTAGCTTTGCGAGCTGCGCAGTAAAGTAATTTGAATATCTTGTCGGATGGGTTGTTGCATATTTCTTAGAGTTCATTTCCGCTCTAATATCTTACTGTTCATCTGAACTCCAAAAACGGTGTAGAAATGATTGACTAAAGTCTTCCATATTAATAAACGAACATCTAAATGCCCTAAACCGATTTAACGGAATTCCTTCCAAGTGTCTTTCAACTTTTCTGAGCTCTCTGTCTTTGGATATCCTGTTTTCATCCATGTAATCCCGAATATCTCTCAGGAATTCCATTCGTGTCAAGTTATTACCCCCATTAAACTTGCGTGGTCGATCATCAATGTTTTGAATTATTGTGACGTGTCCCTTTGTTGTTGTATTGGATCGATTTACTTCCGTATCTAACATTCCACAAGCTGTAGGACTATCTGGCGTGCTAAAAACATTGTCATTATCTGATCTTAAAACATTGGGACCATCTGATGTTCTTAAAACATTGGGACTATCTGATTGTAATATTTGTCCTGATTGCTCATAAGTGTGGCCAACATTACTTTTCATGTTGCTTAGATCGGTTTCCAGAATCGATATCCGAATGGTGGTCATGTCGTGCTCTAGCCTTCGTTTATTTTCCTTTTCTGCCGCTGTAATAATTACACTATTCCGCATCTGTGTCTGTATCTGATTACGCACGTGCTCGATATTGTTGTTACATTTATCTGTTAGCTGGTTTACTTTCTCTTTGATATCTGCTATCTCCGTAGAATTTGTGTCAGTAACTGTTAGCAAATTCTTAACTACTGTTTAATTTTTCTGCTGTACTCGCTCATTATGTTCTGACAAAGCTTTACTTAAGCCATCTAAATTGTCGGTTAACTTCATTTCTAATCCTTGCAATCTGTCTACAAATTGTGTCTTGACAGCGTTGACTTGCCCTGATACGTGGGTATGCAATTCCTTTCTAAGAACTTTGAGATTATGAGTAAGTCTTGTATCACAAACTTCTAACTTTTGTCTATGGCTGAATTATTTTTTCAACATCTGCCTGCACTTGCGCAATTTGCGTTTGCAAACGGACATCTAGGCTCTTTACATCGCTCTATACCATTTGAGTATCTGTATTTAATGACTGAATATCTGATTTAATATCTATTTTAGAATATTTAATGCTTTCTACTTCCATATTGGCTTTTAATATATCAGTTCTTAAATTTAATATATCAGCATGAATATTTTTGTATCATCTTTTATCAACTACACGTTGCTTGATAAATTGTCAATATTGGTTTTTAGTTCCGGCTTATGAGCAGCCAAACTTTCATTTAATGTAGTTATTTGTGTATTAAGTTCCTGCTTATCTGCAGCCAAATAATCCTTACGTTCCTGCTTATCAGCAGCTAAACTATCTTTAAGTTCCTGCTTATTAGCAGCTAAACTCTCATTTAATGCAGTTATTCTTGCATTGAGTTCCTGCTTATCAGCAGCTAAATTATTCCTAAGTTCCTGCTTATCAGCAACTAACATATCTTTAAGTTCCTGCTTATCAGCAACTAAAGTGTTCTTTACCACGAAGAAGTGACACAGGAGACAAAAAATTAAGTCCTGGAAATATCCTCATACACTCAGTCAAAGCCCCTTTTGATTTGATCAAGAATATCCTGGGGTCCATCCGCTTCTGCTGCACCAGCCACTATAATTACACAAATATATAAATATATTTAAGACTAGGGAAACTTAATTGTAAGATGACGAACCAAAGACCATAAACTGAATATATTCGAAAGAATTCTAAACATGTTTTACGTCTAATAAATAGAGCACATCGATTTCTCAAACTTCCAATAATCCTGACATTTACCTTTACATGATAAGTTAAACAAACAACATCCAGATTTGTATAAAAATTTCCGGATTCAATGACATTACTAGATATCAGAACTCGTCTGACTTTCCAACTATCCCAAAAATGGACTTCAAAAATTTACCAAACCGTCGAGCTAATCACGCTCGGCATCAAATTGCTGCCCAACGTAACGACGCCCTCACGTTTAGGGTGCCAAATCGCTGTGCCCGTTTCCCAGACGTCACGTTGGCCCGACGAATTCAACGTGAAACCGAAGAAGTGACGCAGGAGATAAAAAATTAAGTCCTGGAAATATTTGTCCAATGAAAAAATCATAACAACTAGCATGGGCAGGCAAGAGATCGAATATCTCGGGTCATTTAAAGGGATAGGCATGCAAGGTTCAACAGGACAAATGCCTCACAAACAAGAAAATAAAAAAGGTATCACTGATTCGGGAGAAATTCAAAACTACAGGAATAAATTGAAATTGTTGAAATCAACATCCTAAATTTATTTTAGAGCAGACGGACAACAGAATGATATAAGCACTCCTATCATTCAAGACAAATCATTAGGTTGGGATACAAGTATCCATAATGTCCATCTGTGCCGTTGAGCTGCCCTATTTCACTTAAATGGGAAGTTCTCACGAAAGAAATTTATCAGAGTTCGAGAGATCGATGTTTAGCTGAATATCAATTAAAAATACACTTCACTATCAGCTTAGGCTTGTAGGAAAAAAATTAACTAAACATTTTTCCTTCCCATTAAACAAACTGAATTAATAATTCACACACAAATTCCAAAAAATCCTAATATTTACATACATTGGATTGTCAATGAATTAATTGGATTAAATGAATTATAGGAAATAAATAATTATTATATTACCTCAATAATTTCAAGTTTCCTTATGAAAAACATCTCAGCTCAAAGTAGCATTGATCTATCGTAGCCACTCAAAAATTGATTTACAATGGAATTCTAATGACTCAAGTCATTCTCAAATAAGTAATTGGATTCAACATATCCTTATGGGATTAATTAAATTATTCAGATTGCGATGATGTAACAATTGCATTTTTTTAAATCAGAATACTGTAGAATTGCCTGTGATCTGCATAATTTATGAATTCTAAATTGTCCAGCTCATTTAACTCCGACAGCAGTGCACACAGTGATGATTAATTGGACAGAAAAAATATAACTGTCATTGCACTCTTTCCCATTATTGGGAATATTAAACATAATTACTCATATAAAGCACACACTTAATTCTATTGGACCTAGGACTGCATAGACTCCTACACATTCTGGCATAATCATAATCATTTGTATCATGGAAGAAATTCATTCATTATTAATCTATTAATAAGTTTGAACGGAATATCTCTTTTCAAACAGTTGCCATTATTAGACCACTATAAAGTGTCTACAACTCATTATTAATTGTGCTTTTATTAAAAGTATATTTCCAAATTCCTTTTGACATGATGTGAAGTAATCCTTAAACCATTATAAATGTTGTTAAACGGCAATCATAAGACTGGTCAGAATTTCTTAATGTTAACGATCATTATAGGCTTCGTATTCTTATACAATCTGAATTAATTACAGTAGGGTTTAGGATCAAAGATCATGAATCCTGATTATAATTACCGTGCCATAAATTAATTATCAAGCTTCAATAACTAGCTCTGCAAAAAGTTAACTGTTCCGCTTGCAATCGCCTACATGGTAAAATCTGCCATGAGGTAGAACGAAACTAAGTTTAGAATAAGTTAATTAAGTATGGGAAATCAAACATAAAACCAAATTATTAAATATCGCAATATATGTGTGTGAAATTACTCTTAATATAATATATTAATAATTTGCTCTTTAGTTTGGAAATTCATTCGAAATATTTCAGTCACCTAGAAGAAAGAACATAATTATTTCATGGTATTGGCTTGCCATATAATTTCAGAAAGGTGTGGTCTGAAAGCATGCCCTGGTTGACGGTGAATGTTTTTCCCATGTGTTTTCCCACGATGTGGTTAATCATGGTTTCATTCTTAATTTTGCAAGATAGACGCTTAACGAACTCTTGTAACGTCTTCATAGTCGTGACGCCTGATCTATCGTGAATTCAGTCCCTCAGATCCTGGACTCATCCCTGCCGTTTCCCTGTTAATAGCTTAAGCTATCATATTGAATTCTAAGAAAGTCTGCTTCAGTGTTTCCATGTTCCCGTTCTTTATTGCAAGTAGCATAGTGGATAACTTCATACACCCCCTAAGTAAAATTAGGTGTACACCACTGTTTAAGAATTGTTCCGAGTATTTTATAAAAATGGAATTAGTGATGTAATTGCAATACTGTTCATTATTCATGAATGCACTTGCTAGCAATTGAATTAAATGTTGACCTTATTCTGTTGAATGTGGTACAACTACTGTATCGAAAGAGTTCAACATTATCTCTCTGTGTGCCTCGTGTCATAATGTGAACAAGGTCTGTCATTTGTTGCGAGCTGCAACAAATTGCATATCAATGTCTACTGTACTGCGTTCCTCGGTGAATATTTCCAGTCCGATATGGCGCTGTGAGTGTTTTCACTGAATAATAGTTCAATTATTACTTACAGTATATCAACCACTTGTAGAATAACACTGATTTTACGTTACTTGTAACTGGTAAAGAATTTATTTCAAGTACAAGCATATCACCAGCAAATTGTGATGCTTAATTTTATAGTGCAAACACACGCTTTCCGAATGTAATAGAAACATCGTTTCCAGACACACATGTGTTCAACCATCGAAATAATATACTCGAATGGCTGGCCTCTTGTACTGACACAGGGCGCACACCGCATGGGCACCTGATCATTCAAAGCGGTGCGTGGGGAAACTATCATTCCTCATCTGTTGCGTCACGACCTGTCAAAGACGTTGGGCGTGCCTTCCCTTGAAGATGTTCGACTCTAGCTTGCTATAAATATTAGCTCAAAGGCCATATGATAGTTCCTTTCATTTGAGCTTGATTAAATATGAAGACTGTTTCTTAACTCTGGGTCTGTTACAAATGCATGCTGGAATACATTTCAATATGTTGCTTACATCAAATACTTTCTAGGTTGCTTTGCGAATCTCGGCAATTAAATTATCCACAATTGGCGTAGCAGAGCAGCATGGTGGATTTCGGTCACAGTACATTGTACAAACAATTAGAGGAATCTACAGGGGTCAATAATATTTACAAGCTAGCCAGATCTCGTCATCGTGCCAGAGTTGACCTAGGACATGTCATATATATCAAGGATAAGCACGGGCATCTTCTAACAAAACCAACAGAGATCCTTCAACGATGGCATGAACACTTCAGTACTATCTGTAATGAGGATTTCCCACACTCACCGATTCCATTAGCCGAACCTGTACAAGGTACAGTTCCACCTATCACACCTGCCGAGGTCAATACTGCGATCCATGCCATGAAGAATGGCAAGGCAACAGGCCCTGATGATAATCCTGCAGAGCTATGGAAGCAGTTGGGTCATGCCTCTGCAGAGTTCCTTGCAGGGTTCCTGCAAGCCACCAGATCCAGTCAGCTTGGCAAACTAGCGTCACAGTACCAATATGGAAAGGCAAGGGCGATGTGGCTCTCTGTGCCAATTATCGTCCTATTCGTCTCCTATGCCACATAATGAATATTCTAGAACGTGTGATTGACACTCGCTTACGTAGCATTGTTACCATCTCGCCTAACCAGTGTGGATTCATGTAAGATCGCGGAACAACTGATGCTATCCATGCAATGCGGCTTCTTATAGAAAAGTATATGAAGAAAAGAATTCACATGGCTTTTGTAGATCTGGAGAAAGCATTCGTCTGACTTCCCCATCAATTTATATGGTATTCTCTTGGATCTCATGGCGTACCTGACGCTTATGAGCGTTGGGTCCAACTCCTATACAATAATAAAACTAGCGCGGCTGCTGGCCTCACCAAACAGTTCTATATTCGAGTAGGGGTTCACCAGGGATCTGCACTACCTCCACTCTCGCTTATCTTATGCATGGATACAGTGACTCGGTAAGTTCATAGTACGATTCCGGTCGACCCCAACCGTGCCCTTGAAATTTTGTTACGTCTCACTAATCCAACATGGCGGCTGTGCGAAATATTTCACCAGCATTCAATATCTCCGAAACTATTCTCGATATCACCCTGGAATTCTTTTCGGTGATAAAGGGAACTACTAGAAGTTCACCTATGTGACTTTTGAAAAACTGGTAAACTAAAAAACCAACATGGCGGTCACGCAAATTTGCGATTTTTAAATAGACGTTTCTCGCGATTTAACCAACCAAACGCAATAAAACTTGGTACAGAATATGTTTATACACATTTTAATGCACCGACATCTAACTTCGTTCAATTGTTTACATAACCACAAGATGGCGGGTGTGCGAAATATTTCACGGGCATTCTATATCTCTGAAACTATTAGCGGTATCACCCTGAAATTTTGTACGGAGATAAGAGTACTACTGGAAGTTCATCTATAAGACTTTCAAAAAACCGGTTAACTACAAAAACATTACTGGATCTCCCAACTCTATGCAACTTCATAGCAACTGCTAGAATGAGTTCATATAGATTGGAACAAACAGAATGCTGGAAAGCTCAAAGGCCCAATCTAGGACACTGGAAAATTAACAGAGTTATAACAGGGGAAGTACTATACATGCCTTCTGATTACATGATACCTAAGTATAACTTTGAGAAACCATTTGAGACCCAAATAATAACAAGTAGTTCCGTGAAGAACTATACAGTCTATTTTCATATATCCTACTTATGTTAATTGCCTCTATCAACATACAAAATTTCAGCTGATTGCTGTAATAGATTCGTAGTTATTGAGAACCGACTAAATATTTCGGACAGTCGCCATGTTGGATGCTATATATGTACTGTAGGTCCTAGATTTATGTACTGTTACATGAAGATTATTGTGTACGTGTAGCATTCAAACTTCAATCGCATGATTAGGACACAAGAAGTAACTAGGAGATTTTAAAATTTCGCTCAGCTGCCATCTTGTGGTTATGGAAACAATTGAAATAAATTAGATGCCAGTGGATTAACATTTTTATAAGGATTTACTGTACCAAGTTACACTGCACTCGGATGGTTAAATTGCGAGAAACGTCCATGTGAATATTTATAATTCGCGTGACCGCCATGTTGGATTTGTGATCACCAGGTTATTTAAACTCCTATAGGTGAACTTAAGTTCATAGCCCCTATGAACATTAAAAAATTCAGTTTGATTGCTATAATAGATTCGTAGATATTCTGAGCCGTCTAAATATTTCGGATGATCGCCGTGTTGGATTGTTAAATGAATAGGCCATATAGTCATGTACCATTAAAGGAAAATGATTGCGTAGGTTCATTATTCAAACTTTCACTTCGATCGCATGACTACGACACAAGAAATAAAAACTGAATTTTATAATTCGTACAGCCGCCATCTTGAGAATATGTGAACAATTGAACTAAATTAGATACCGGTGCATTGCAATGTGTATAAACATTTCCTGTGCCAAGTTTCATTGCATTTGGAACATTAAATCGCGAGAAAGATCTATCTAAAATTTTCAAATTCGCTTGGCTGCCATGTTCGTTTTATAGTTAAGCGGTTTTTGAAAGTCTTATAGATGAACTTCCAGTAGTGCCCATTATCTCTGTACAAAATTTCAGGGTGATACCGCTAATAGTTTCAGAGATATATAATGCCGGTGAAATATTTCGCAAAGCCGCCATCTTGTGGTTATGTAAACAATTGAACAAAGTTAGATGCCGGTGCATTACAATGTGTATAAACATATACTGTACCAAGTTTTATTGCGTTTGGTTAGTTAAATCACGAGAAACGTCCATTTAAACGTCGCAAAATTTGTTTGGCCGCCATGTTGGTTTTGTAGTTACCAGCTTCTCAAAAGTCACATAGGTGAACGTCCTGTAGTTCCCTTTGTTATCGTAAGAAAATCCAGGGAGATATCGGTAATAGTTTCGGAGATATTGAATGCTGGTGAAATATTTCGCACAGCCGCCATGTTGGATTGGTGAGACGTAACAAAATTTGAAGGGCACGGCCGGGGTCGTCTGGAACAGTGCTATAAACTTTCCGAGTTTCATTGAAATAGGTCCAGCCGTTGGAAGTTATTAGGGGACACACACACCATCGCACACACACACACAGACAAAAGGTGATGTCATAAGCCTATTTTCTTTCAAAATTGAAAATAGGCTATAAATGAGGAATTTCTTATCATTGCGGCTTGGTCCCTAGTTTCATTAGTCCTTCATCGTACAATACCACTTTATGGGCTCTGCCTTCTAAGGCAATTATTTACGCATACGACGGTATAAGGAGTTAATATAAATATTCTGAATTTTGCACGCAGATTTGTTAGCACTTTATCAATAAAAACACACCGATCACAAGATACCTTTAATTGTTTCCTCAACACACCTTATTCACTTTCATGTAACACTTTTTCTCACGCTGGTCGGAATCGTCTATCTATTTATGTTAATTTAGGTCAAATACCTCCGTGTTTCCAATACTAGCTTGCGGGTATACTCATATTAACGTCTACATGTACGACGACATGGACCAAAACAAACGTATAAATCAAGAGTCCATTATTTCAATCACTCAAACGAAAACTCAACACCGTATATTCCAAATTCTTCAGTTTCGTCATTTGACAACTTGACTGCCATCTTTACTGTTCTACCAGATGAAATCCTTAGAGAGATAGATACAACCGGGGAGGACTGTGGCACATACTTGGTGGTGTCGGGGAATTATTTCTTCTGAGTTATCTTTTTACCTAGCGTGAAGATATAATTCCACTCACCTCGGCCTGCTTTCTACAAGAAATTAAGACAACTGGAGTTTAGTTTAGAGTGCATCTTAATTACATTTCAGGGATTTTATTCAACGGATTCACCTCTGAATTCACCACCATATTTAATTTTCCTCAAAATTCCTAGTCGTTGCTTTTGATTCATTAGCGCCGTGTGTGTCTGTAGACTTTGTCTGTTAACCTGTGTTACTGTGATGCCTGAATTAGTGTGTTGTAATTGTTGTTTGTTTTAATTTAGGCAGGATTTGGGCCGTGGCCGTTTCATTCAGTAAAGATAGCTTTGAAGCCTTATTTCAGTGTTGCTTTATTAACAATTAATATTGTAACTTTCAGTCGGTCAACACAACAATTAATTAATGGAATATGTGAAAATAACCTGAAATAAAATACGTGTGAATAAGTTTTATACAGTATATGTAATATACTTCCGGTTATTCTTCACATATTCTAGTAATTGGAATGATGTTTGTGTTGACTGACTGAAAGCTACAATATTAATCGTTTCACTCAGTTTAACCTCACCCCTCCTTGCCAACTGCCACTTAAACCCTTGTACTATCCCAGCATTTGCGTGGAGTAGAAGTGGGAAACCACGCAACAATGTGGACAGCTAACTTTCTAGTTCGCTGCTTATTATAGAGGTACGGTATATTATATTCCATGTTCCAAATCCCAGTTCCTAAGGGGTAATAAAGAAAAGCGACAGGTAATTAGCGCACAAGGGTTTAAGTGGGCGTATCGGGTAATGAAGGGCGCGAGGTTAAACTGAGTGAAACTGCTTGCCAAAGGCCATCCAGTTTATATAAGAAAGTTTAAACATTTCGTTAAACAGTGGCAAGGAGAGATGAGAAATGAGGGTGTGTTGGATAGTTTTATGATAGTGATATTTTTTTTTCTTATAGGCTTGCTTTCCGTTATTGATGGAATATGTATTTATTTCATTAGGGTTTGTAATTTCTCACAAGGGCATAAGAATATATAATATCGGTACTTCTACTACTTCTATTAACAATAATAATAGTTACTACAATATTACTTATAATCTGGTTTGTTTCAGAAATGCAAACATCATAATCATGCACTTTTTATCAACGGTGATTTGTTTTGCTTAACGGGTACCGGTACATTGCTAGAAATATCGTCACCGAGTTTTGTCTTTCATGCACTTCGTGGTAAAATATTTAAATATGAGAATTTTAAGTAACATGTAGGGATGATTGAAGTACCTACTCTCTACTGAACCCAACGGTATAAGGCTGACTGGTGTCGAACCTGGATCTCTGGGATAAATGAGAACAGACTAAAGATACCAGCAAGAAACGAACACAAGGTGTGTTGAGGGAGTTTAAGCTATAAAAACCCCTAGAGAAAGGACACATTAAAGCACTGTTGTGATATAAACAAATTCTGACATTATTTGTTTACATAATGTAGAAAACATTAGCAGAAGACGGCAGTATTGGGCTGTAAGAGGCATACAATTCTGGACTTAGTGCAGAGAGGTGGAACTCTTGACAGATTGCAAATGAGCCTGGAATATAGGCGTGGTTTCGTGGAGCCATGCCAGTCACTATGACCTATTTACGCTGTCTGAGACAAGGCAGGACAGTAATATATGGGCAAGTGAATCCCCGCTACATAAGGAGAAGTCCAGGGGGGTGAGAAGATGCCAGAATAATTTAATGATTACTCGTGAATGGAGTAACTCAGAGACATGAGGATTGCACCTATGTGAATGTATTGCCAGGAGGCCAATTATCAAGCCGTCAAACATTGAAATCGAGGCAGATTTAATGTAACGGGCATTGACACTGTAGGAATGAGGCCAGTGCCATAATCTGACCATGTCTTCGGGGAAAAACCAATGACGCGGCGTGGGGACGCGCTGGCAAAGGCAATTAATATTAATTAATTGGCCGATCGATCCTCGAGCACACAGGCGGATATGTGATCAGCGAGACGAAATGGACCAGGAATACGTTATTTCAAGACCAGAGAAGTACGGAGAGAGGAGATGAAGCTCCAAGGAAATTTTAGACATACTTTTTGTCTCCAAACAGATATAAGGTCAGTGGAGCGAGGAGTCGAGGTCAGTCGAACCATAGTCTAGTGCGAAGCGCACGTTGCCGGAGTCCGAGAGGGGACGCGCGCACTTTAGTATGTTGAGTGCTCATCCACATAATAAACCTGCAATATATCGCACTAATTAAGAATAATTAATAGAGTCAGTCGAACCATAGTCTAGTACGGAGCGCACGTTGCCGGAGTCCGAGAGGGGGACGCGCGCACTTTAGTATGTTGAGTGCTCATCAACATAATAAAACTGCAATATATCGAACTAATTAAGAACAATTAATAGAGACAGTTGAACCATACTCTAGTGCGGAGCGCACGTTGCCGGAGTCCAGGAGGGGACGCGCGCACTTTAACATATTTAGTGTTCAACATAGTAACCATGCAGTATAACGCACAAATTAGAACAATTAATAAGGACATTCGTGCCAGATCATTCAGGGGGACTGTAAGTTCGGCAGAAGGACAATTGAAAGTGGTAATTGTACAAGTATAATGTCCAATGGACGAGCGCAATATATAAGCTATTGGTTAGACATAATAATAGGATGTCCAACTGAGCAGGTATAAACTTTGTTACGCGAGTGATGTATTCTCGCAGGGATACCATTTTATTTAATGCTCAGGACGATGTGGAAGCATATCTATGGTACATCGGGAAGTTATCTATGGATAGAAATTGATAGACAGATTGGGGACCGCTAGGAATCATCAGGCAGAGTATCGAGACTTTCAAACGAGATGCGGGATAGTCGTGAAGGAAAGACCTTCAACGCCTGCATTTCTGAAATTCTGCAAGGAAGGGTCAACCATTAAGAAATGTACATAGTGATCTTGTGTTTTTAGTGATGGTCATTTAAATATATGTATAATTACCAGTGTAATAATTGATATAACGTGTTTTGTGAAAAAGAAAGCTACAGCTTCGATATGGAGAAGCAAGGTGCTGTGTGTTTTGTAATGCAAAAATTATGTAAAATGTGTGTGAAAAGTGTGATAATGCCTTGCTAATTTGCAAATGGTGGCAGGCATTAAGGGAGAAAGTGTATGGTCGGAGCCACCACATTAGCCAATGTAAGTACCCAAAACCATGATTTTGTAGAGAGTATGTAGTCCACTGTATGTTGAGCGATGTCAAAATTATAGAATATGCCAATAAGAGTCAATTTCGGGAGGTAGAACCTTCAGATATTAATGTTGTATTGATTTTAGTCAAGTTGAGATGTCTGTGTACATCATTGAGTGGATAAATCGTTACCACTAATGTAAAAATGGCAATTCAGTTAAATAGAAAGTTAACGTAACGAACACGGATGTTCGGTTATTGTTTATATAAATACGGTTACGTTGTGTCGGTATAGGGAAAAGATATGTCAGTAATAATAATAATAATAATGAGAATAAATGAATACACATCAGGGAGAATGTTTGTAAGCAAAATATATGTGCTAACTTGAATAATTGTGTATCCAAGCTGTAGTATTACATTTGATGGGCTAAGCAAAGGAATTTAATATCAGAGTATATTATGATAATAGTCAACCCCTGGCACTATCCAGCCCATGACGGGCTAAGGCCGACCAAGCGACCGCTGCCCAGCCATTTGGCCTGCAGATATTGGGGTGACGCGTGATCAGCGCGTCGGGTCCCCTCGGCCATTAATCTTGGTATTCGTGATCGGGGCGCTGTCTCACTGTCAGACAGCTACTCAATTGTCCTCACGAGGCTGAGTGCACCCCGTTCCAACCCTCACCTCAGTTTTAAAATCCCTGACGGAGCCGGGGATCGAACCCGGGGCCTCCGGGTGAGAGGCAGGCGCGCTACCCCAACACCACGGGGCCGGCATATTATGATAATGTAAAGAAATATGCAAGAATATAGGAACTGGAAGGGTTTAATAGTGAATTGAATCGCAGCTTGATGAATAAGCTTATAAGAGTAATTGATAGAGATTATCTTATTAATTAAAGGATGGGATCATTTCACAATGGTCATGGGAGCCAGGTAGTCTAATCGACGTGTGAAATCTCGTAGAGCCAAGGGCATACAGAGGTATTATTGTTGCCAGAACGTATTTAGTGAAGGAAACCCTAGCTCTGAGTACTGCTATGAAAGGTTCCGGGTTCGAATCCAGTGGTGCATGGGAGGATAACAATGGACACCTCAGCATGACACCTGATATCGACCTAGAACTAGCTATTGTGTGAATAAATTGAGCTCCTGGGAGTGAATTTGGACGGCAGGAAGTTGTACCTGACCATGTTCTTTAACAAAAAGATGCCGGCTATTCCAATTCGACATGTGTTTGATGAATCTCGTTCCTTCATATAAATGTAAATGGACCTGTTGAGGCCAGCTATTAATATCCTAAGGATAGGAATAAATGCTTAAACAATTCCATATTCCGTCTTGCATTCAGTTGAGTTAGATCATATGTGTTGTGCAGGTCATTGAGACGGCACTATTGTATTTGAAGCCACATGCTACTGCTTGGATAGAAAAGGAGAAAAGGAGAGGGAGGTAACAAGTGTTTTGTTACAGCCCGACGCGGACCCATTGTATACAGGAAAGGACAGGGGAAAGAGGCTTTAAACTACCCAGGCTTGGAAGTTGACGTTTAGAGTGGAAAGACTTTGAAGCCCTGTTTTGTGATAAAAGAATCATTGTAGTATTGTATAATGAATTTGTGAGGTTTGAAACACATTGATATTTAAGGATCATTCTGATAACTTAATACTTGGCAAACTTATGAGATGTTAAAAGTTGCATTTTATACTGACATTGTCACCTATTTCCGAAGGTGGATACCAGATGTCATATGCTATGCCCACGCAAGGGTAGCATAAAATCCCACCCGACACAGCGGTAACGGAATCATTGAAATTGAACTCATTACGGCATACAGTGGAACTACATAAAGGGGTAGAATTACAAGTAACAGTGGAGTTGCAAGTAAAGCTGATATGTAACTCATAAATTGGTTAATGCATGGTAGAGCATTTTGGTGGGAAGAGAAATACAGAACATAATTGTACGCATAATGTAAAGTAGGATTTGTTGGGAATAAACAACTAGATTGTGAAATTAAAGTGGTCACAATAGGTGACGTAATATTGTAAGTACAGTTGTATGTGTATTTTACCCGTGCATCAGCGCACTTGAGAATGAATTTCATGTTAA
This sequence comes from Meconema thalassinum, assembly GCA_946902985.2. NCBI lineage: Eukaryota > Metazoa > Arthropoda > Insecta > Orthoptera > Tettigoniidae > Meconema > Meconema thalassinum. The sequence goes on along the minus strand of OX336389.2, from coordinate 29,233,720 downwards.
TCTCATGGCAAATGAATCACTAACCATTTGGATTTGCGAGGATAAAATGCGAATAATTAGTGGATTGAAGGTATAAGTTTTGCATTGTTTTGTGTTTTGTTGTTGGGATTGTATTTTTGTTTGTGTGAAGCCATGATTTAGAGCTCAATTAAAGTCTTTAGAATAGAGTTGTGCCTTATTATTGTAGAGTTGATACCTTTTAGTCTCAGACCAAAAATATGCAAATGCTCAGTGGGTGAACGGTACACGCCTGAGGACTGATGGTAGCTGGAGGCAGAAGCATGTTTTCCATGGAAATTATTCACATATGTACATGGGATTTGGTGCCCTGTACAGTGATTTGAGCTAAAGGTACAACTTAAGTCGGTCAAGATCTGATGTAAACAACTCTATTAACGTAACGAATAAAACGAAGTAGGGGGATGACCGCACCTAACCTTAGCTAAGCTCCGATACAAACAAACATAAATTTTGATAAACACCACATATTTATCATGGGAGGCTTCATTAATTTATGATATCGCCGGTATGTGGAACCAGTTGTAAATACAGGTTACCATAGGCGCATGGGATCTCTCAGATAATTTATCATGGCGCCAAAGTTTGTGGAGCTTATGGGATTTAGGGAAACCCCATAGATTTTATATGGTATTTCATGGGGAAAACCATAATATTTTTTTTTTTGCCTCAAACTCTGTTTGAGTGATTTTTGAGTTCAGTAGGCTTTTGAAGTAACGCAGAGTCTCTCTATTGAGAAGAGAAGTGCCCAAGGATACGAGCGCTACACACCCAATTCACAATTTATCCAAAATCCAAATTTTAAGTACAATCTTACAATATGTGTGCAGTGTCTTCAATTTCTCTCCAAAACGAATCCATACATGTATCCATGAAGCCTGCCTATATCTCAAAGTGAATTGTAGTACGAATGGCTGGCACGGAGGGAATGTTGCAAGGTATTGCAGAGCTAAGACAGCATTTTGACGCTGTCAATGAACAGAATAAGCTGGAAGCCAAGGCTTTCCAGGATGAAATAAATAACTGATTAAATGCAAATCAGGTTGCAATGAACAATAATCAGGTTGAATTGAGTAACCGTTTAGATGCCAATCAGGTGGTAATTAATGCAAATCAGGATGCAAATGAGGCAGAAATAAATGCTAAGTTAGGTCAAATGCAAGAAACAATTAAGGCCGAGGTAACTGAAACCGTTGTAAACATTATATCAGAAATTCAGGTTATGACCGAAGGGCGCTTTGAGTCGATAGAAGCGAAACTCAAAAGTAATTTTCAGGCGTGTAAGCACGCGCAGGATGAAACGAACAGCAGGTTAGATGCGCTGTCCAATGACATTAAGGATATTCAAATCCAAAATGAGGCGAATCTCGAACGCCAAGCGAAACAGTTTTCCGAATTTACTAAAACGGTAGATCAGAGATTAGAAGAGAACGACAGTAAATGGGATGAAAAGTTGAAAAGTTATGCTAGAGCGATTAACGCTGATTTAAAGAAGCAGGACCAGAACATATTAGACCAATGTCAGGAAATAGGAAAAATTAAGGCTATCGCTAACGAAAGTAAAGAGCTGGTAGGCAACATAAAGGGTCAGGTGAGCAAAGTTCATAAAGAACTGGACCAAATTCAAAGCGACATCCTTATAGTTAACAAAAGACAAGAGGAAAAGAGAGGGGAAGTCGCCAAGGTCAGAAGTGAAATATCAAAGGTCAATGGACATATTCAAGAGGAAATTAAAGGGCTTAGAGAAGAATTCGAAGTGAGAGAAGGCCAAAAGAAAGAGGCAAGCGAAAAGACCCTTGCTCAAATAAAGGAAGACGTAGAAGATGAAATCTCCCATATCAAGCAAAGCCTGAAGGAAGATAAGAAGAAAATATTTCAAGTGGCAGAACCGGGATAGGTTAAGCACAATAGAAAAAGAAGTACTCGCTCGATTGGAAAGAGCAGAAATGCGCCACAATCAAATGGAGACTAGGATAATAGCACAGGAGGAAACCCTAATGAAAGATCCTAAGTCAAGTGAAGGCAGCGTGGAAGATATGAGGAAAACCAAGTGGGCAGAATTAGAAACCCAACCTATAATATGGAATGCTACAGGGCCAGGCGAAAGTGCATATATGATGCCAGGTGCACCGATTGCAGCTTCTACGCCGCATGAAAATGCTATTCACAACCAAGTTATAACTCTAATTAGAGCAAGCGAGGAGAAACCAAGAAAGTTTTCAGGTAGCCATTGTAATATGACACCGAAGTATTGGTTGAAAGAGGTGTTTGGATATCTGAATGATGCGCGGATACCACAAGAGCGCAGGCTACGAGCCATAGAGAAACTAACGGAGGGAGAATGTGCGTTATGGTTTCGCAGTTTCCGTTATACCTTCGATACTGTCGAGGAGTTCCGGGAAGCTTTTCTGAAGCGATACTGGGATCCGAGTACCCAGCAGAATTTGCGACTGAATTTGTACTCGAAAAGATACAGCACCAACAATCCAACGAAATACGCTGAATTTTTCGTATCTCAGGTGTGTAAATTTAAAGAACTTGACCAAGCACCTAGCGAGCTACAGCTATGTATTGCTATTGCCAATCAACTTCCTTATGAAATCCAAAGGCTGCTGATTTCGGCAAATGCAAAAACAGCAATGGAAATTGAGGCAGTTCTTAGGCAACTGGACCTCAAAACATTCAATACTATGCGTCAGAATCGAACCGTGGAACAGGTACACGTGACCAACACGCAGACTGACCAGTACAAAGCTCCGAAAAATAATAAAGCTACTAGCACCGAAACGTTAGATTCCAACGGACGTCTATGGGAACATGAACCCAGAAGATGGCAACCGAAATATAAAGGAAACGCCGGTAGAGGAAGAGGAGGCCGAAATTCTTGGAATCAACAGAATACAAGGGGTAGACCATACCAAAATAATGGAGGTAACAATGATCAAGAGGGCAACAACCGAAATTGGAGACCTCAGGAAAGAAGGCGTAACTTCGATGACGAGGTAGAGGAACGTTATCACGCTTCATTGCAATACCTCGATGAAAGGGGAGAAGAACCCAAGAAGCAGCAAGTCCGATGGCAAGAAGCTATTCAAAATAGGACGTCACCAGACAGATATGGAGACGGGGCCAAGAGTTTGGAGTTACAGCGCAGTGAACAGGAGAGAAGAAACTCTAACGGGACTGGCGCTGTAGAGAAGAAAAAAAACACCAAAATTAGAAGATTTTGAGAATGATGGATGGAATGCAGTCAACATCATTAATTGGATAGCCAAACCGGAAGAATTAATCGAGGATACAGGAGGATCTCAGGTCATGGTCAAAAGAGAATTGCCCATTATTATAGTAAGAGTGGCAGGGTTGAATATAAGAAGTCTTTTGGACACAGGTTCAACGGTGGGTCTCATGACACAAGCTTTGTATAATGAGATAGCGCAAAGAGAAAACGTGTTGAAAATACCTATCTCAAGTGTCAAAATAAAGGGTGTCATTCCTGACAAGACGATGATATGCAAATATCAGATATTCCTAGACTTACAGATAGGAGGCTTTGCTTTTCACAGAGTTTTCTACTAGTAAGCAAATTGCCTTTTAATTTCATTATTGGGGCAGAGTTTATAAGAGAATACAGAGTGGTAATAGACCTATCGCAGGACAGAGTTATGTTCCGTGTGAACGAGGAAGCCGAAGGATTAGAGGTCTCACTCAAACAGAATGAACCAGGGACAGATGAACAAGTATGGCATACATACAGAGACATGACTGAGGAGGAAGTGTTAGCTATCGAGCATTTAGAAGACGAACTTCAAACACTAGCCACAGACATGGAGAAAGATCTGGAACCCGAACTGCAAGAATGTATTTTGGAAAAACTAGAAGAAGCGAAAATTGGTCCAAGAGATAAAGAAAATTTAAAGAAATTGTTATTGGAACAGAAGGAAGTCTTTGACTCGAGGCCTGGTCGTATAAAGAACTTCACTAATGCATTCCAAGTTAACGACTGGACACCATTTAGGCAGAAACCCTACCCAATAGCCGAAAAGCACTATGCTAAGGTCAAAGAAGCAATTCAGGAGATGTTGGAGGCCGGTGTTATTGAGAAGACATCTACGCCTTACGTAAGTCCATTGTTGATCGTACCCAAGGCAGACGGGACTGTCAGAGTGTGCCTGGACTTGAGACATTTAAATATGAAGGTGATACCAGAGTTTGACCAAGTGCTACCTATTAAGGAAATCCTCAGAAAGTTTAAAGGGAAGACCATATTTACAAATTTAGATATCACGTCGAGATTTCACCATATTGAATTGGAAAAGAAAACTAGTCTATTGACAGGATTTATGTTCGATCAACATACATACTCATTTTTAAGACTACCCTTCGGTTTGAAAACAGCTGGTTCAGCTTTGATAAGAGCGTTAGACCGCAATCTATCGGAAGAAGTTAAAGAGAGTACCATCAGGTACGTAGATGACATTCTACTCACATCGGAATCTCTGGAGGAGCACATGAGAGACCCGAAGAAGTTGCTGGATAACCTTAGAGAAGCTAATTTTAAGGTTAATATAAAGAAATCGCACTTCTGTCATAGGGAAGTTAAATTCCTAGGGCATGTTTTCGATGAACATGGAGTAAGGCCAAACCCAGAGAAATTAGAGGAAATTCGAAATTTTCCTCGACCCACGAAAGTTAAGCACGTCCGACAGTATTTGGGAGTTATTGGATTCTTTGCTAACCACTGCCCAAACTATACTACAACTGTGGCACCCCTGCAAGATCTATTGAAGAAAGGCGGCAGGTGGAATTGGACGGAGCAGTGTCAAGAAGCATTCGTGAGGTCGAAACAAATGCTTTTGAAATGCGTGAAGCTGGGATACCCGGATTATACCCAGAAGTTCATAATACAGACGGATGCATCACTTGTTGGAATAGGGACGATGCTATTCCAAGAAAATGTAGATAAGCCTGAGGAGAAAGTTTTTATTGCCTTTATAAGTAGGAGATTGAAGGCCCACGAGAAAAATTACACGATTACAGAAATAGAGTTGCTCGCAATGCTGTACGCGTTACAGTACTGGCGCAAACTCGTTTATGGCTTTCAAATCGTCCTCAGAACAGACCATAAAGCCTTAACATTCTTGTTAAAGACGGATTTGTCCAGCCAGAGGTTGACAAATGGTCCCTGTATATTCAACATTTCAATGTGGAAATAGAATACTGACCAGGGAAAGAGAACGTAACACCGGACATGCTAAGCCGATATCCGAGAGAAGCGGAAACTCTAGCTGTCGAGATAGAAAATCGAGATCAGAAGACCTTAGATGACTTGAAGAATCTTACCACCCTACAACGCGAAGATTGATTACTTCGAGGGACGCTTAGCAAGGGGAACTGCAATATACAGAGAGGCAGAGGCGTTATCAACAGATTACGTATGGTACAATCACATGCTACACAAGTGGGGTGATGTAGAGCATACCCGCCAAAGAATTGTTATTCCTGCATCTCTACAGAGGAGATTGGTATGGCTGGCACATAGAGCGTTTGGACACCCTTGTATAGATAAGGTAACCGCTCTACTGAAAGAAGCATTCATTTGGCCGGAGTTAAGAGAAACTGTAAGAAATGCTCTTAGGACATGCGATTTGTGCCAAAGGGTAAAGCCAAATCCCTTTTTAATGAGACAACGACCCATTCCGTTGTTACCAGAGAAGCCAAGGCAGCTAATGAGTGTAGACAACTTTGGACCACTGCCTAGGGCACGTAGAGGCAATAGACATATTTTTGTAGCCATGGATGTATTTTCAAAAATGGTGGTATTATGCCCCATACAGAAGACCAGCTCGAAGCAGGTCTTAAAGAGATTGAAAGAGAGAGTTATTCCTATACTTGGGAAACCGGATAACTTACTCTCAGATCACGGGAGCTGCTTTACTAGCGCAGAATTTCGTCGGGAATTGGCAAATTTAGGAATTAGGCAGATTCTATCTACCATTCGCCATCCTGAGACTAGCCCCGTTGAACATGTTATGAGAGAGATCCAGAAATACATGAAAATTTACTGTTCATAAGAGAATTGGAGATGGATCGATGTGTTGGATATAATAGAGTACTGCATCAATAATACTGTGCATGAAGCGACAGGTCAAGTGCCCGTGACTCAACATCTGGATCAGAGACCGGAGAGGCCATGGAATGGTGTTATTCCACTACCTGTAGACGCGCAGCCAGGACGAGAATTGAGGATCCAGCGAACCTTCGAATATCTCCAAGCACAGGCTGAAAGACGCTAGAGGAGAAACCGTGCGAAGCGATATCATAGACCGCTTCTCATTGGGGAGAAAGTTTTAGTTAAGAGACCAGCCAGTTCAGATCCAGAAGCACGTAAATACAAGAAATTCAATTTTGGTTATCATGGCCCGTTCGAAATTATAAGAGACCTACAGAATAATGCATATAGAATAAGGCATTTAGAAACGGGAAACGAGGTCGTTATGAATGCTGCCAACCTCAAAATTTATCATTCACCAGAAGAATTCGACGAACAAGAGGAAGTTATAGCAGCGCACACCCAAGTGTATGTGGACAGCAAAGTCAGCCAGGCAGACGAGCTTGGAGGCTCACGCAGCGAGACGGAAAGAAACCCCAGCAGCTCGCCCAGGGAAGGAAGAAGACAGACTGATTGCAAGTGTCTACTAATGATATACAAAGAAATGGTCGGTTTTGCAGGGGAGGTTGAAGCCTTGAATGAAGCCCTCCGTGAGGACAATGCAAGTCTAAGAGCCAACCTAAGAGTAGAAGGGGGAGGTACACAGACCCACTCGCAGGCAGACGAGTTGAATGACCGCTTATTGTAAACACGGCGGCGGTCGGGACACAGTCAGCCAGTGACTTACAGAAGGTCACTTGCTAATGACTTCTATAAGTTTTGCAAGGAGAATATGAACCCAACGGTATTAGGCTGACTGGTGTCGAATCTGGATCTCTGGGATAAATGAGAACAGACTAGAGATACCAGCAAGAAACGAACACAAGATCTGTTGAGGGAGTTTAAGCTATAAAACCCCTAGAGAAAGGACACATTAAAGCACTGTTGTAATATAAACAAATTCTAACATTATTTGTTATCATAATGTAGAAAACATTAGCAGAAGACGGCAGTATTGGGCTGTAAGAGGCATACAATTCTGGACTTAGTGCAGAGAGGTGGAACACTTGACGGATTGCAAATGAGCCTGGAATAGAGGCGTGGTTTCGTGGAGCCATGCCAGTCACTATGACCTATTTACGCTGTCTGAGACAAGGCAGGACAGTAATATATGGGCAAGTAAATCCCCGCTACATAAGGAGAAGTCCAGGGGGGTGAGAAGATGCCAGAATAATTTAATGATTACTCGTGAATGGAGTAACTCAGAGACATGAGGATTGCACCTATGTGAATGTATTGCCAGGAGGCTAATTATCAAGCCGTCAAACATTGAAATCGAGGCAGATTTAATATAACGCGCATTGACACTGTAGGAATGAGGCCAGCGCCATAATCTGACCATGTCTTCGGGGAAAAACCAATGACGCGGCGTGGGGACGCGCTGGCAAAGGCAATTAATATTAATTAATTGGCCGATCGATCCTCGAGCACACAGGCGGATATGTGATCAGCGAGACGAAATGGACCAGGAATACGTTATTTCAAGACCAGAGAAGTACGGAGAGAGGAGATGAAGCTCCAAGGAAATTTTAGACATACTTTTTGTCTCCAAACAGATATAAGGTCAGTGGAGCGAGGAGTCGAGGTCAGTCGAACCATAGTCTAGTGCGGAGCGCACGTTGCCGGAGTCCGAGAGGGGGACGCGCGCACTTTAGTATGTTGAGTGCTCATCAACATAATAAACCTGCAATATACCGCACTAATTAAGAATAATTAATAGAGTCAGTCGAACCATAGTCTAGTGCGGAGCGCACGTTACCGGAGTCTGAGAGGGGGACGCGCGCACTTTATTATGTTGAGTGCTCATCAACATAATAAAACTGCAATATATCGCACTAATTAAGAACAATTAATAGAGACAGTTGAACCAAACTCTAGTGCGGAGCGCACGTTTCTGGAGTCCGGGAGAGGACGCGCGCACTTTAACATATTTAGTGTTCAACATAGTAACCATTCAGTATAACGCACTAATTAGAACAATTAATAAGGACAGTCGTGCCATACTTTTATAGTCGGCATTACAAGTGATTACTATTGAGTACGCAGTAAATGCACCGTGTGGTGTACAAGTTCAGACAAGGTCATATTAGGCAAATCATACCTCATGACGAGGAGATATTATGTGGTATCATAATAATGTACATGGAACTGTCCGAGGCTTTGTTATAAGCAGATCATTCAGGGGGACTGTAAGTTCGGCAGAAGGACAATTGAAAGTGGTAATTGTACAAGTATAATGTACAATGGACGAGCGCAATATATAAGCTATTGGTTAGACATAATAATACGATGTCGAACTGCGGAGGTATAAACTTTGTTATGCGAGTGATGTATTCTCGCAGGGATACCATTGTATTTAATGCTCAGGACGATGTGGAAGCATATCTATGCTACATCGGGAAGTTATCTAAGGATAGAAATTGATAGATTGGGGACCGCTAGGAATCATCAGGCAGAGTATCGAGACTTTCAAACGAGATGCGGGATAGTCGTGAAGGAAAGACCTTCAACGCCTGCATTTCTGAAATTCTGCAAGGAAGGGTCAACCATTAAGAAATGTAGATAGTGATCGTGTGATTTTAGTGATGGTCATTCAAATATATGTAAAATTACCAGTGTAATAATTGATATAACGTGCTTTGTGAAAAAGGAAACTACAGCTTCGATATGGAGAAGCAAAGTGCAGTGTGTTTTGTAATGCAAAAATTATGTAAAATGTGTGTGAAAAGTGTGATAATGCTTTGCTAATTTGCAAATGATGGCAGGCATTAAGGGAGAAAGTGTATGGTCGGAGCCACCAGATTAGCCAATGTAATTACCCAAAACCATGATTTTATAGAGAGTATGTAGTCCACTGTATGTTGAGCGATGTCAAAATTATAGAATATGCCAATAAGAGTCAATTTTGGGATGTAGAACCTTCAGATATTAATGTTGTATTGATTTTAGTCAAGTTGAGATGTCTGTGTACATCATTGAGTGGATAAATCGTTACCACTAATGTAAAAATGGCAATTCAGTTAAATAGAAAGTTAACGTAACGAACACGGATGTTCGGTTATTGTTTATATAAATACGGTTACGTTGTGTCGGTATAGGGAGAAGTTATGTCAGTAATAATAATAATAATAATGAGAATAAATGAATACACATCAGGGAGAATGTTTGTAAGCAAAATATGTGCTAATTTGAATAATTGTGTATCCAAGCAGTAGTATTACACGTGATGGGCTAAGCAAAGGAATTTAATATCAGAGTATATTATGATAATGTAAAGAAATATGCAAGAATATAGGAACTGGAAGGGTTTAATAGTGAATTGAATTACAGCTTGATGAATAAGCTTATAAGAGTAATTGATAGAGATTATCTTATTAATTGAAGGACGGGATCATCTCACAATAGTCATGGGAGCCAGGTAGTCTAATCGACGTGTGAAATCTCGTAGATCCAAGGGCATACAGAGGTATTATTGTTGCCAGAGCGTATTTAGTGAAGGAAACCCTAGCTCTGAGTACTGCTATGAAAGGTTCCGGGTTCGAATCCAGTGGTGCATGGGAGGATAACAATGGACACCTCAGCATGACACCTGATATCGACCTAGAACTAGCTATTGTGTGAATAAATTGAGCTCCTGGGAGTGAATATGGACGGCAGGAAGTTGTACCTGACCATGTTCTTTAACAAAAAGATGCCGGCTATTCCAATTCGACATGTGTTTGATGAATCTCGTTCCTTCATATAAATGTAAATGGACCTGTTGAGGCCAGCTATTAATGTCCTAAGGATATGAATAAATGCCTAAACAATTCCATATTCCGTCTTGCATACAGTTGAGTTAGATCATATGTGTTGTGCAGGTCATTGAGACGGCACTATTGTATTTGAAGCCACGTGCTACTGTTTGGGTAGAAAAGGAGAAAGGGAGAGGGAGGTAACAAGTGTTTTGTTACAGCCCGACGCGATCCATTGTATACAGGAAGGGACAGGGGAAAGAGGCTTTAAACTACCCAGGCTTGGAAGTTGACGTTTAGAGTGGAAAGACTTTGAAGCCCTGTTTTGTGATAAAAGAATCATTGTAGTATTGTATAATGAATTTGTGTGTTTTGAAACACATTGATATTTAAGGATCATTCTGATAACTTAATACTTGGCAAACTTATGAGATGTTAAAAGTTGCATTTTTATACTGACATTGTCACCTATTTCCGAAGGTGGATACCAGATGTCATATGCTATGCCCACGCAAGGGTAGCATAAAATTCCACCCGACACAGCGGTAACGGAATCATTGAAATTGAACTCATTACGGCATACAGTGGAACTACATAAAGGGGTATAATTACAAGTAACAGCGGAGTTGCAAGTAAAGCTGATATGTAACTCATAAATTGGTTAATGCATGGTAGAGCATTTTGGTGGGAAGAGAAGTACTGAACCCATGTACCATTGGTTCAAGGGGTCGAATCCATGTATTATGGTAAAAAGAAGGAAGGAAATATACAGTCTTCAGAGGAACATAGAAAGATTTTATACAGGAGGGCGAGCATAACGTTGTGCAAGAAGTAAGGGTCCAGGTGGCCAGGAAATGATATCACGCATGACGCACCGATAGGAGCCGATCAGGGCTATAATTAGATCGAGTGGGACTTTCCGTTCGGAGTGACTTCGAGCATGTTTCGGAAATTGATCTTACGTTGCAGTAAATTGGCATCGTCGCAGTTGTGCAAGAAGAAGAATAATTAGGTTTAAGGCACTTGCGAGCATATAATTAACTAATGAAATACATCATTGTGAATCATTTCGGAATAGATATTTTTGTGTGGAGAAAAAGGTTTTAATAATTGCATAGGAAAGAAGTGCAAACGTGGCCATACGTCATAAAAAGTTCCCCGAGACCCGAGATGGAGGGGATTAAAAATCAACCTCAACAGCCACGTACCTCAAGAGTAAATTTCATTTAATATCTCGGAATTGTACGATCGATTTTCACGTACAAAGAAATCAGTTTACGTTTAGAAAACAAGCTTTCCAGAGATATAATTTTTTATAGTGTGCGACCATTACTTCAAAAGTTGGTTATGAAAAAGACAAGAAATTTATCTTTTTGTCGCTGATTTGTATAAAAGCCCTGGCCATGCCAGGCAAGTCATGCAGTTTTAGTCCGTCCAGGGGGCGTGACGCTACATCACATCGTGCAGTTTCCGACAGCCCGAGGGCGTCGCTGTATCGACAACCAACGTGCACCCGTAAGGAGTGGCCGAGATGTATCATCATAGTATCGCCATGTGAAGACTTAGGAAAATCCAAATACAGGATTTAGTTCCGCCAGTATCAGTCTTATAGTGAAAGTTCCGTAATACAGTCAAAATAGGCTGCGAACTTAAAAGAACAGGCGATAGGTCTTCAAATAACAGTTTAGTAAAACGACTGAAAGTATCGTAACGTTTGAAGTACCAACGATAGAGAAACGAACAGTTCTATTAAAAGTTAAAGAACCCGATGAGGGTCGACGAAATAAGTGCCGCCTAGTATTCTGAATAAGATAGGGTCTAGAGCGAAGAAAATAATAAGGGGAAATTTAATCCAAGACATTGTCTCACTGGAGACAAACGAACAGTGAGTAAAAGCAGTAAGAAAGAGCATAAAATGCTAGAGAATCATGGGTTACCGGTAAATATTCGAGAGGCCGTAAATAGGACAAACTGTAACTAGACAACCTAAATAGTGTCTAGAAAGAAACGACTTCGAGCTAGTAAAATAAAAGCCGAATAGTCAGGAAACCGGATCTGAAGAATTACCGTTCCAGGGAGGGGTAAATTGACCGAGACTTTCAACTTCTTACCAGATAGGGAGCCGACATCTAAGAGTTTCACCCTTGGAAACGGGAAGCAAGAAATCACGTGTGTAAGGCCAAATCAAAGCCTCAGTGATTAGAAGCAGTGTAATGTAAATATAGAAAATTTGTGTTAGTATAGAAATTTTTTAGTGACTTTATTTGTGTATAATAGAAGAATACTGAATTGTATTTAAAAATGTTACCAGTGTTTAAGGTATATAAGTTATATGTGTGTCAAGAAATGTCAGTGTATGAAATGGGATTAATCAAGATGGCTTAAACACATTAAGTGGGCGAGATGAAACATCGTTGGAAAATACGGTCGATGACCGTCATATCGTGTAAGTAATCATTTCATTATGTTATGTGTTGGGGAATATTTGTGTACAATCCACCTGAGAATGAGAAATAGGGATGTTTTTCAATAACAGAATAAGAGCGCGATCTGAACAAATACAAATTGAGAAAGTATAAAATGATTCTGTGAAGTGAATAAATCCATTAGGGGAAATGTATGAAATAAAATATCAGTGTATTAGATAAATGATTGAATTATGTGAAAGCAAGCGTAATAATAATAATAATAACAATTATATAAATGAAGATTAAGTTGAATATTATGAAAGTAGTAGCTTTTGAGCTCCTGTAAAAGAATATATACATGTTGTGAATACATGGTCTTAAAGTATAGCGATTATTGCCACGGGAGAGGATTCATATAAAAATTGAGATGCAGATCGAAGGTTGATTCTGAATTTATCGGTTCTTTGGAAAACACTTGGCCGTAAAGTAATGTATAGCGCATGTCGCGCATTAAAGTAATTTGTCACGCTAGGAAGGCGTTGAACCTAAATATACTTGGTAAATTAATTATGAGGGGCAGTTGATTGCGGTAATTGAGCTATGATAAGTCCTCCATATAGTGATGTGATCACGAGGCAGTTGTGTGTATTTTATAAAAGGGTGCTATTTATTGTATTATGAGCGCAGGTTAGACAAAGGTCGCCCTAAGTCGCGAATGTTGTATAAGTCCTCCAGTATGGGGTGTGGTTCCCGAGGCAGTGAAAGAATCGAACCCAGGTTCGTTTGTGTGAAGCCCCTAAATATTGTTGTTGTATTGAATTATTCTTACCCACCAATGATGACACTTCATAATTAATAAATGCCAAGGTTACGAGAGTGGTCTATGAACCTAAATAATGTTGTTAAAATAAATGAATGAAAAGCCAGGTCTGTTCAAAGAACTGCGTATAAGAAATAGCTGTATAAGCAGAGAGTAGCCCGTCTCTGTGGGCGAGACTTGGGGTCCTGCTCCCGGACAATAAATCACGTTGAGTGGTACGGTCCGACCCTTACTCTTAACGGAAGTGCGGTAGGTCGGGTGACCGTCTGTTTGAAGTAATAATACACCATGAGTGTTTAGAGTTTGTTAATGACCCGGGATTCGAACCGAGGTTCTTGTGGATGAAAGATACCGCTTGCAAGTTCAGATCGTTGCTTTCTTATGAGATGATGGTCTTTTAAGACAAATAAATAAAACCCTAATGTAATGTTATATGATGTAGGAATTCACGAGTTCAGTGAAGACAATTAGATTTCGGGAGTGATCTTAATTTTTGACATGTTCAAGTAGTCTTCTATAACTCGGGAGTACACAAGTGTTTTCCCAATCACTGTAGTGAATTTGTTAACTTGAGAGAGGTGGTAACATAAGAACATTGTGAAAAGCCCAAAAATTTTAGTGAAGGAGTAACAGTACTTTAATAAGTATTATATTTTGTTTTGATTATAAGATACTCATATAATAGGAAGTGAGGTGTTGTATAAGAATAACACAGAGTATGTAAAGGTATCAAGCCGTTGGGAGCTCGTGATTATATTGAATTATAAAAGGGAAACTTTATGGAAGTGAAAAGAATTAAAAGTTTGTTGGTTTGTAGGAAACCATTTATTATGATTTAACATTTGTTTTATTTTATGTATTCCTTGTTCACTCTGAACAAGTTAGAAGTATTGGTCAGTATTTTATTTGTTTATTTTGTTGTAGCGCCATATATTTGGTTAATTAAAAGTTTTATAATAGGAGTTGATTTTGTTTATTATTTTGGAAGTGTATCCTATATTTAATCCAAAATATGTAGGTCACAGATTGGGAGAACTTACCATAACCCCGAAAATCCCGATTTGAGCATTGCTGGCATACTGTGATTTGCATATTCCATGCTGGAAGGGCACAGCACAGAACATAATTGTACGCATAATGTAAAGTAGGATGTGTTGAGAATTAACAACTAGATTGTGAAATTAAAGTGGTCACAATAGGTGACGTAAGATTGTAAGTACAGTTGTATGTGTATTTTACTTGTGCATCAGCGCACTTGAGAATGAATTTCATGTTAATCTCATGGTAAATGAATCACTAACCATTTGGATTTGCGAGGGTAAAATGCGAATAATTAGTGGATTGAAGGTATAAGTTTTGCATTGTTTTGTGTTTTGTTGTTGGGATTGTATTTTTTGTTTGTGTGAAGCCATGATTTAGAGCTCAATTAAAGTCTTTAGAATAGAGTTGTGCCTTATTATTGTAGAGTTGATACCTTTTAGTCTCAGATCAAAAATATGCTACTGCTCAGTGTGTGAACGGTACACGCCTGAGGACTGATGCTAGCTGGAGGCAGAAGCATGTTTTCCATGGAAATTATTCACATGGGTACACTACAGACGTGACTGAATTTAATACTGAAGATAAGTCCTACAACCGGAGTTCTGCTTGGATATGTTCATGCCCTGTGTAGATTAATTTACAATATTTAACTGTCCAGGATACACAAGTGTAAATGTGTAACTAGGAACTTATTTATCACGGCAATTATACAAAACACCCAATGATATTTATAAGTTTGTAAGGATAACTACATCTTTCAGTCCCTTCCGTTCAATGTTATACCAAACGCAAAAAAAACTCTGAACATGAGGGAGGAGCCAGATTCACTCGCTTTTTCGCGCCATCCTATAGCATACCGTGACTGTGCCTACATAACTGAACTCGCTAGGCACGCTATGCTGTACAAAATCATTATTTCTCTCCGCTCACGTAAATGATTAATTATTTTGATGAACCTATGCTACAAAGCTAAACATTTAGAAGATGACTGCCCAAGCCCTATGACGCTATGACCCGTTCGGAAAATAACATCTGTCTTTGTACAGAAGTGATAATTAGAGTTTGAAAGATGTAATGTTGAAATACCGGTATTTAGGTTCACCGGGAAAATACAAAATAGAGTGACAATATTGTTGTTTCAATTCAGTAGTGGTGCTTAAAAAAGTGCTGAGAGTAGAAGATTTGAACTCATATGATGTCCCTTATTGAACCGTGTGACAGCCGAACAGTCTTGGACAGCCAGGCGAGAAATATAATTCTCAGTAAGTACCGGTATGTTTCTTTAAAGAAGCTTTCGAATACAGAAATTCGAGATAACTGAAATTTCTCTGACAAACTGTGTTTTTGTGGTGTGTGTGATTTTGTAACTAAAGCGAGGTAACTCCTTCAGTCTTTTCATTTTTTAACCTCACAAGGCCTAGTGTACCCCGTTCTAACTCTGAGGACGAGATCTAAATTTCTTGAATGATTCGTGAATCGAACCCTGACCTCTTGGGAGACTGCTAAATATGCTAGCCACTACACCAGAAGGTGATCATATTGAATTGATTTCTGTATTTCTATTACGATACCTACCATATAAAGAGTCCATGTAGCATTGTTACCCAGAATGACATGGGGTGAAGATTACGTCATGATGTTGTTTAATTTGAGAGGCTTGGACATATTGGTCATTTAGCCCCGTGTACTTGGGTGTGTGTAGAACTTGATAACCTGTGTTACTGTGGTGTCTGTATTAGAGTGTGTGTAAATTTAATTCAGGTGAATATTGGGAAGGAGGTGGCCGTGGCCCAAATTTAGTAACCATCCGTGTAATTGCCTGGAGTAGAAATGGGCATAAATATATTTATATATATATATCGTACGGCTTTATAAGTATACAAAAGTATCATTCAAATGGAAATGTGCAAACTTGACAACCAGTCCAGAGCACTCGGAGTCACTTGGTGTAGAGTCCTCAGATCACCGTCAAATGCTCGAAGGGGGCACTCCCTAACAATATGGTCCATCGTCTGGTCTTCCGCTCCGCAGTCGCAATCAGCAGATGAACAGAAACCCCACTTCTTTAAGGTGTGTACCACACCTCCCTTGACACGTCCTAATGAGGTTAAGCATCGACCGGATTTTTCGTGGTAGGTGGAATCCCTCAACCTTCCTTGTCGGATCTTGAACCAGATGAGCATTGTTGGGTGGATTCTCTTGCCAGTGCTGTCGCAATTTGGAGGTCACGTTGAAAGAACTGGCACCTTCCAAATCAACCCAGGCTGGCTTGCGTGATTTCAAACGAGTTGTTGGTGGATCTCGATTCCCGAAGGGCATCGTGCAAGGGAGAGTTCTTCTGAGATGTGATCTTCTTGAGCAACTTTACGGTACCTCAGCTGCAGTCCTCCTTATATCTTGCGGAGCAATATAAGTTAGGACAGGTAACCATTGAAAGGGAGTAGATCTGACAGTCACAGTGATAACTGTCTTGGCTTCATTAAGCTGCACATCATTATTTTTGGGTGGAGGCTGTCCACCCACACAGGAGCACAGTAGGCCTACGGCAGTAGCGTAGCCAGGATCGACCAATGGGAGGGGTTATTGGTACTCAACCCAAATTTTACAAGCATTTCGTCCCGCGGCGTAGCCGCGCTCGTCAAACGTGCACCATGGTCGCGAGAGCAGCTGTGGTAAATACGAATATCGTAGGCTCGAATCCCGGTGCTGACAGCGGTTATCCTGAGTGTGTTTCTTCCCCGGGTTTTGCCACACTCCCTACAGGAAATTGCCGGGACAGTGCCTTGCTCAAGTCCCGGAGCGTCTACTACATCCCTGTCCCAGATATATTTACATACACAACTACAATCATCACTGCAATACAGGTTGCCAGACAGCTTCAACACACTCCCAACTATACGGGGCTGATGACTAAGGTGTCTCAAGCCCCTGAAATGAATTACCAACAACTCTACAAGCATTTCCATTTCCCTATGAGATATTATAATACAAGAAATTTTCATGTATTTTGATCCCGAATTTTTCGAGTAATACAATATGTTCAAAAGACAAAAACAAATCAGTTCTTTAAAAAATTAAGTTAATTTTTGACTAAAATGTCTCACCTCAATGGTAAATTTAGAACATTCCTGTTCCCCTGACAGGAACAAAATAAACTCAAATAGCCTATATTTGTGCTACCTACATGATGACTGCGTATCTCTCAACAAGAGAAATTATTTACAGAGGTCTTGGCAAAAGTGGACATGTCCTCCCATGATGTATCATGTTGATTTATGAGTAATTCAATACCGGTACTCATTTTTATGTTTAATCAGTTTTTTATATTGCAATTAGCCCTGAATGCCTAAAGTATCATTTTCGGAGATTTTTGTCACCTACCAAGGTCCTTCTTACCTTGCAAATGCTACATGCAGCCGGAAAAAGACTTAATTGCTTACACTACTCAGGCGACAAATTTCACTCATTCGTAACTGGGAGATAACCGTAATTCGGGTAATTGCTGGACATATATTTACGTAATATGAATGAACTCGGCTAACGGTTATCTCTTCCTCTTCTTCTCCTACATCTATCCCATTTGCCTCTCGGCGTCGGGTCTGCCAGCCACATTCTCTATTCATTCCTATTCCCTTCGAGTCTCCTGATTTGCTGCAGATTCCTTCCCTTCTTCTCTGCCACCTCTCCGACATATTGGATCCATTCTTTCCTTGGACGACCTCTTCTTCGAGTGCCTTCAGGCATTGCCTCAAACACTTGCTTCGGTTTCCTTTCTTCATCCATCGTTATGATATGCCCATACCATTGTTAATCTTTCTTCTGGATAGTATGTACTATCGATTCCACCTTTAATTCTTCTCTGATCGCTATATTTCGTACCCTATCTCTTCTAGTTTTATTCACTATCTTCCGGAGGTATTTCATCTCTGAGGCAGTCACTCTACTTTCATGTTTGTCCGGCACCCCGGTGTCTCTAAAAGCCTCAGAAGTTAAAAGGGACCTAAAACCAATAACATTATTATTGATTTATAACCAGTTAAAGACCTAAGTAGGGGGATGGTGGCACTTCTGCTTCCCCACTACCATTACTCCCACCTACTGTACATTCTCAGCCATGTTAAATAATTAATATCTCGCGAACCCATCGTCCGATTTTGACAAATGAGGTGTCGTTGGACTCGGGTTGACGCACTCCTTTCAATGGACCAATCATTTCAACCCCTAAATAAAACCTACCCCTACTAGGGGGTGAAATTGTATTTTTTTTGTGAAAGTCTCTTTTCAAATGCGACATGTATAAGGTGCGCTGCTAAAATGAACATAAACGTTGTTGCTCATATAGCGCATGCGTTTATCTAACTGCCGCTATGGATTAACATTTTCGTTTTCGTTTTGTACGCATGCGCACTTGGGATTTTTGTAAGAGGGCGAGCTCTTTGAAAAAAAAAGATTGATAAGAAGGGGTTTGGTGGTGAGGAGAGAGTCAGATAGTCGCCTATTTTCCTACGAAGTTTACCGATATTTCTCGAACGCAAGGTCGGATTTGGACGAGTGACGTGTCAAATCGCTTGTCTCGAAACCCTATATATGTTATTAATAGGTTAAAGTTTTGAGAATGAGGGAAACAGGCTTTTTGGGGGTAAAACCATGATTTTAGACTTTTTCCGATATCTCACGAATGCCTGGTCGGATTTGGTCCTATGACGTGTCAAATGGCTTGTCTCGAAACCCTCTTTATTTTGGTAATAGGTTAAAGTTTTTGAGAATGAGGGAAACAGAATGTTTTGGGGTAAAACCGTGATTTTAAACTTTTTGCTATATTTCGCGAACCAATTATGCTAGAGGCGTGTACGAGGGGTCCAAGGACTCGGGCTGACGTCTTTTTTGCTATGGACCCCTCGTTCTATTAAAAAAAATGGAAACGCGATTTTGGGGTAAACACGTGTTTTTTGTGATTTTTGCTGATATTTCACGAACTAATAACGCTAGAGACGTGGACGAGGTGTCCTAGGACTCGGGCTAACGCCCCCTTTCGAGTGTGGTAGATATTTTTTCCAAAAAATAATTCACAAAGGGCCTAACGCCATACATTTTGAAAAAAATGTTTTTTTTCTTTACCAGTTTATAATGTTCATGAAGCGTGGTGGTTGAGAGAGACGATACGGCTGGGTGTGTGTGTGTGGTTCAACGAACCTGTCGCTAACCACAAGGACCATGCTTAATAGAACAATCGCTATTTCGGCGGGTCGGTGTATGACAGAGCGAGGGTTCGTTTTCTGATATTTTACCTTTAACGTGTAAACGGTGATGAGAACTTGGTTCTATGTTGGTCGAAGCGAGTACAGAAAACAAACTTGCAGACGAGCAGGAGGTGAATGTCATTTGAGCTTATTGGAAGGCGCTGATCTGACTTGACAACAAGTGCAATGGAAAAATGACAATGACGCTTGAAGGTGAAATAATCTGACCATCATGGTGGCAGGGAAGAGCGAAAGTCAAATGAACACATGTGAAACCACATGAGGGCTAAACCAGTGACATCCTGTTTTGCTTCGTACGTGACAAAATGCAAGTTCATGTGAAATTTGACCTGGCACAGGTGTTCGCCTGGGACGTTAGCTGTCCACGTGTGCGATAACTAATAACAAGTTACATTCTGTTTGCTTCGTACGTGACAAAATGCAAGTTGACGTGAAATTTGATCTGCCACAGGTGTTCACCTTGGACGTTAGTTGTCCACGTGCCTGATAACAGAATGTTCAAAGTGTGGGATTCGCTGAATCAGTAAAAAGTATGAAGCAACTTGTGGGAATGATGTCACAACCAATAGATAGGCAGGAGCTGCGAACAGCAGTGGTGGGAGGTGAAGGGAGGGAGAGGGGGAGGGGTAATGTATGAGAGAACACAGGTGAAAAGAGAAAGAAATATGTGGAGCTGAGGACTGTACACATAGAGCTATAGGTGGTGTACAAAATGTGTGAATAAATAAAGTAAAAATTGCACAGGTTCACACAACATGTAATTTATTGATCCAAGAATTAAACGTAGAGTTAAACCCTAACCATTTGACATATAGTTTATTTCCTTTTTGTTTCGCGTACGAACATGTGCGATGTTTACCATGTGTGATGAAACATAGCTAGGTAGAGAAAGAATTAGTGTAGACTACATGTATGGTGACTGACAAGTCTTTTACCATTGAAACTTGTTTTTCAGATCAAACTGCAGTATAGAGAGAGTATAGGTTGCAGGTACGGGTTAATAAATGACGAACGGTGTACACAAACTCTGATTTATCGATTCAAGAATTAAGAGTAGACTATCTTTAATTGATTGGTTAAAGAGGATAGCTAAAACACACACAAAATTCTCAGTGGTTACCGGGACAAGATGGTCGCTACACACAACAAGCTTTAAATACTTGAGAATAATAATCTATACACACACACTCGCTTGTTCTAAACTAAACTGTGTTGCTGTCAGTGCTCAGACAGTAGGCTGATGGCAAAATGCATTGCTAACGGAAATATAATCATTTCCGGTTGTATAATGTTACCAGCTATCCATTTTGTGTTGTAGTGTTAAGCACTTTTAGCTCTTGTACTGGTGGTCTTAACTCGATTTCCAGGTCTGAGGCCTAGAACGAGTCAAACTAAGAAACAAGGGCATGGTGGTGTAGTGGTTAAGCTGTTAGCCTTTTCACTAGTGTTCGATTTCAGGTTAATATGCATGTCATAAACATATTAAACAAAACAAAACAGAGATAACGTTTAAAACTGATTACATTTGTGTCTTTTCAAATTATTACTTGGATTACAAATACAAAGGTGAACTGGGTTTGATATACAGTTAATGCTGTCTATCACACACTAGACTGTAAGAAAGCCAAATAGCAAAAGGCGTAGGTAGAGCAGTGGTAAAATTGCTATATATAGAGAACTACCTAGCGGTTTTATGAACTGGCAAAGCTATACCGCAAAAACAGTGCAGGATACAATCCAGCAATCAAATTTGTATCTTGTGGAACAGAGAAAATGCACTTTTACCTTGATGGATAGCAAATGAGTGCAGATGAATGACCTATGCATTAGCCTACCATAGGGTTATAACCACGAGGTGGAGGTGTGACTTCTATATTTTATTGTTTAGAGACATGGCTTTTTGTAACCAGTAGATTTAGTATCTTGTAAATATTCATTTTTGTAATTGTAAATAGTGGAAACATTTTTTTGTAATAGTAAGTATTAAATGTATAACTAAAAGTTATTTGGGATAAGTGTGCATGTCAATGATAAATAGCGTGGTTGTATTTGTTTTTCAAAGACAGGTATGGTTGTGTGAATGTATGACTATAGATAGAATGATAAAGAGAGAGAGAAAGCTTGTGTTTGTGTGTGTGTGTGTGTGTGTGTGTGTGTGTGGGTAGCTTTGATTTTTCAACCAAAGCAAACACGGCAAGGTAGGATGGTGGGGTAATTAATGTATATAGCAAATGGTAAATAGTATACTGTATTTTTAACACTTGTGTTTTTTTAATGCAGCAGTAGATAGGTGTTATTTTGTAAAACAGTCTTACCTACAGGAGTAGTAGTAGTAGTAGTAGTAGTAGTGGTAGTAGGCCTATATGTTTTTGGAAACAAACAGAAAGAGAATGCACTATTGCCATGGCCAAGTACTTCCATTAAGGTGATTTCAAGAAAATTTAAATCAGCAAATGTGTGTTTTACAAAACTAAACTTTCAGCATGGATTAAATCATAAACGTGTCGTCTGTGATATGGAAAAAATAGGAAATCCATGTTTCCATATCAACACAATTTAAAAACTTAAAACTGACATTTAAAAAATGTAAATGGGAAATTGGCAAATGTGTAAACAACAAAATGGAAAATTCTTGTTTCCATATCATGAAATCCAAAAACTTTAAACTGACATTTTCAAATCTTGTACATGGAAAATTGACAAATGGCCATGTGTAAAATGTGAAAATGAAAAAAAAGGACAAATGGCTATCATTATTTAAAAAAATAAAAAACCGTCGTGTTCTATCGTTAAAGTGTGAATCAAACCACATCTACTTATTTGGATCACCCGAGACTGAGTAGACCTGTCTTAGTCCTAATATACTTTTAAAATTTTATGTAAAAGCTCAAATTGAACTCAAGAGCTTTAGAGTGCCAGCTAACTATTATAACCGTTACGTCAAAAAGACAACTTTACACTACTCTTAATGAACAATAATAAGAAAAAAGAATAATAAATGTTGAATTTTTTTAAAGGATGAACATGGTGACACTGTTTCTGTTGCACAGTCTGCTAGCTACTAGCCAGCAGCTGGGTCTTAGAAAACGATACAGTTGACATTTTGTAATGAGATGTGACATGTTTCAAAGTACAGTATTATGGGTTGCTGTTGAGTAAAAACTAATCCTGTACAAGGAAGCAAGGGTTCGAACCCCTTACCTAACATTACTATTGCCTGAACATGGCTTGATGACACTGTATTATTATGATACTCGGTACACAAACCATAGATAGAGTGTATTGTTTAAGATCACTTTCTCTCTGAACATAGGTGGAGACTGTTGATGGTTAACAATGGCATTAATATAGTAGGACGTGGGTATAGCAATTAAGAAAAAACAGACAATACCCATACACTATTTTTATTTTTTAATATAAGTACTTGTACAATAGTTTCATTCAAAATACATTTCTTTTTTCTCTATTACTATTTAGTCCTTTTTGATTCTCTTGCATATGAAGGGTAGATAACCTTGTAGTTCAGCCCCTTAAAACAACAACAACACAACCTTTAGCATAGTCTGTGATGTTGACGACTCTTGAGATGTGGAAGATGGATTAAACATAACTTTTACCGCAGGGGTTAAATGTTTCTCAATAAACACTGCACTATTTTCAGTAGCAATATTTTTTTCTTGTACTAGCTTTTTAGCATTGTCATGGTTATTTGTTGACACCAACAGTGTTTCATCTGGTACACCACATTGATGATCACTCACACTTAAAACCTTACCATTTCTACTTTTTAGATTGCCTCGACATTTTTTTGACCTCTCTTTTGAGCATTGCCAAAATATTATTCCTTTTACATTTTGACGATTATAGTTATAAGAGTAGCTTTTATAGAGTACACGTTGTTTACCTTTGTTAGTTGTAGTAAGTTCCATAGTAGCAACTAACCTTTTAGTATGATTTGCTCACTACAAAGGTTATAACTGTTCTGATAATAAAATCATTTAGCGTTGGCATTTATATTTAATATATACAGTGTGAAGTGATTGCAAAAGTGAGAGCAAAATGGTAGCAGAGTGGTAGAAAATATAACATGTATTGTAAGAAATAGTTTAAGCGGTTATGTGGATCCATTACATAATAATTTTAGCACGACGAAGCTCATTCTCTATATCCAATAGTTCTTCCTCATATTCATTATAACCAGCCTGTTTATAGACATGCAGTTGCTGAAGCCTCCGGATTAGCTTACTTGGATTGTTCCAGTAGACAAATTTAACAAATGATTTTTTAGGTGTAAACAAATCATTACCATTATCATTATTATCTTCTTCATCAACATCATCATCATCATCATAACCATTATCATTATCATCATCATCATTATCATCATCATCATGATCATTATAATCCTCATCACTATTACTATATAGTCCTTTTTGATCATTTTGCAATACCACATTTTGCACAGTCTGTGTTGCCTTTGATAATGTCGGGAGTTTTTCAGACATTGACAACTGTCCTAACACGACTTTCTGAGGAGATGATACATGCTTCTTTACAAACAATGCACTATCTTGAGCTGCAATATCTTTTCCTGGGACAAATGTTTTAGCATTTTGAAGAGTTTTTTTAAACAGCAACGATGTTTTATCTGGTACACTACATTGATGATCACTCACACTTAAGGCATCACTATTTTTACTTTTCAGCTCACCTCGACACTGTTTTGAACGATGTTTTGAACAACGCCAAATAACAGTTCCATTTTTATTGGTTCGTTTTACAATATATGTATATCCTTTATAGAATGCGTATGGCATACCATTGCTATTTGTTGATACTTCCATGTCAATTGTCAAGCATGAACTAATCTCTAAGTAACTGCATCCACGCCGTGAAGTCACAACATACACTCACGATGCTAGTAACAATTTGCCAGCCGTACGTTTGGTGAGTGTATACGAACTGAAATGCTTTCTGAAGTAAACTCCGCAAAATCTGTCAGGTTGATGTAACAAAGGTATGGATGTGGTTTTCGATTACCTTTGGTAAGTTATATTATTCCTTGATTTCTTCAGTGCACATCATCTGTAAAATATTATTCCACTTACGCAAAGGATCATAAATGTAAAACAAGTCATTTCTTTGCAGAATGATACAGACCTTCACACGGACATTAAGATAGAGGAGTCTTCTCTTCCTGAGCTCATTCCTTGCGTTATAACAGAAACACTATCTGCTGATCTGAATGAGGTAAGTATCATTATGCCTCTTTACATGACATCTCCTCATCACCTAATAGCGTTTCAATATAAAGAGTGGTATTAATACAATTGTGTTGATGACAAATCTGCTTGGTTGTAATTTGTACTGCCAGCACAATCCATTTTGATTGAAGGACAGCGAATTGAAATTTCTGTCCCATGCGATACTTCTACCCGCGACCGCCGCCTTTGTGCGATGTTGCTCTGATCACTGAGCTACTGGGGTATGCATCTTTATGTCATTTAGAAAGGTACATTATGTGAAGCTAGCATATGTTGCCACAATCACGTTTTACTAGTTACCCATTATGTGCTCCCATACTCTAGCAAGCGTATAATTCTTGTAGTTACCAGCATAATATAGCAACAGTATTGATGTTACATACTCTACAATAGCCTGCATCTTAACATTTAATGTAACTGAGGATTATAACCACTTATCTGTATAATGTTCATCTCTAGCAGTAAGATTTGATGGACTGTACGAAAGTTGTTAAGCGTATATATCCTCACTTCAGGTGAGCAGTGCTGTAGAATTACATGGTGTGTTATGTGTGTAAACGTATAAGGTGGTAGGACAGACATAAATTATTCCATTCTATCCCCAGGATGAGAAAGAAGAACTCCAGGAACGCGAAGGTGATGGTAGTGGGAATCCATTAACTGAGTAAGTGTTCAACATGCATAAAATATTATCTTCCACTTTAAGCGTGGATAGCTGTAAGTTTTGGACTTAAAAGTTCTTTTGGTAACATTAGATGTGTCTCTTATTGTATGTGTCTCGTCATTGAAGTATATATTGATATTAACTTTCTATTTAGAAGTCCACAAATTATCCTTTCTCGTTCAGACTTCTGTCTTGAAGTACGAGCATTTAAGAAACGTTTGTCAGCCTGTTGATGGGAGCTATTTCTGTCTTGTAGAAGTATGCTTGGAGGAAGTACACTTTTCGCAGTGATAAGAATGTTAATGAGTTTTTTAAGGAACATCCATTACTTCAAACGCCCCTCCACTGTGTCCTTAACCCCAGATGATTCTTCTGTAACCCAAACTAAAAGGGTAAATAGCTACCTCCTGATCCAAAGTTGCAGGAAGTGAAATCAGGTATGTTCTTACTTTTCACAAGACCAGCTTAGCCAGTGTGGGTAGACACAACTTGTAGAGATGGAAACATTGGGTAGACAGGTCCTGTAGAGTAGTACAATATAGTCTAATACATGCATAAAGTCAAGCATGTGCTTAAATACTGTAAAACCAAAACAGTTATCACTTTATGCAAGTACCTTAAATATTGTATTATAGTATAAGTCAAGACAACTATCACTAGATACATGTGCTCTAAACAGTGTATTACAGTTTAGACTTATGCATGTGAGAGTAAGTGGCAGGAGGAAGCCGACTAGGCACGGATTGAAATATATACTTTTAATGTAATATAATAAATTTACTAGTTGATTTAGTTGACCTTTCTTTTTAAAGAAGGAAACTACTTTGCGAAGGTATTCCTATGTCAATCCAGAACTTAAAACAGAAAATGAAATGATAAAACAAGTTCACACCCAACAATTAAACCGAATACTAATGAAACATCAAAACAAAGTAGGGGACATTTATAACGAGCCCCCCAAAAGAGGAAATAATGTGCGGTTCAATTCGTAAATAAAGACCCAAAAGAATAACGAATATATTCAAGAAACAAGGACTCAATATAGCATTCAGAATGAACAACACAGTCGGTAAGCACATACATAACCGCAACCTAACGAAGAAAAACCCACAATGAAAGTCAGGTGTGTATTTGTCCACATACAAAGTAGGATGTAAAGGTATCTCTTTAGGTCAAGGTGCAAGACAGTTTACAACATGATATAAAGAACACAAAATACAATAAAAGACTACGATCACTCAGCAATTTGTGAAGACATGCATCGCTTCACCAATATAGAAACAGATCCAAAGATTATACACTACATTTCAAAGGGCAGAGCTGCCACCTGGATTTGAGTTTCCTCGAAAAACATCGTCAACTCTCAACAGGATACGTACGAGTCATGGCAACTGTGCAGACTTCCATTAAAAATTGAAAATTATTTCTTCACCTAACTGTGATAGTGGTGACCCTAAGCAGACCATCCAGCATATCATCACCAAGTGTCCAAAAAGGAAGTACAGTGGCAGCGTCACTGATTTCGCTCATGGATCACCAGAGATGTAAATACAGGGTATATAGTTTGTAAACAGTGTACATATTGTATCTCTAAAGCCATACACTAAATAAACTATAAATTCTGATTAAAAAACCATTGTAGCCATGAAAGATAATCCCGATTATCTAAACGAACACATGATTCCAGAAAGATCCCCACTATTCTTACCGCTAAATAAGGCGAGTCCACAATCATAATTTTTAGATGAGGTAATGAATGCATATGGGAAGGAATAATTAGGGAAGCATGTTTTTTAAGAAGGATGCACCCTATGCCGATTCTCAACAAACCAAGACAGGCAGTTCTGTACGGTCCTATCTCGCCTTTAGAACCGATTGCAAGCACATATGGATTTTATCTATGCAGTGACAGGTGAATTAAATGGCTTATAGTAGTGATGAGAAAGTTCCAGAATCAATAACATGAGCTTTGTTGTAAAGTCATTTCACTCTCAGATATTTTCCACATTCTTTAAGTTATAGTAGTAGTTAAAACTTCAGTCAATTGATAGAGTGGAAGGAGTTGTGACACATGTTACAAGGAACACCGATATGCATCAAAACATGGCAGACACTCAGAAGTTTGCGAACACAGGAAAAATAATGAATACACCAACCTAGGAAGATATATAAGATTTATCCGTGTGAGGTAGGACTTAAGACAGCAAGGAATCGATGAAAATACATTTGCCTAGAATAATGACCCGTCAAATTTTAATGACCACATGTAGGGCTACTCGGAAGGATCACCTTTATTCTTCTTACTAGCAGTAGTGCCCGGCTTCGCCCGGTGGATTTATTTGTTTTATGGTTGATAACGAATACTACTACGGAACTGGCACATAATACTTAACTAACAGAAACAAATATTTAAGAAATATAACTTTTTGTGGTTGTGGGGGTGATAAGTAGTACAGTATAATGGACTTAACATTCAGGTCATTTTCCCGTAATGATAATGACAATAATGAATAGGGAAATTGCTATTTACTAACTACAGTGCTGACACATGTAATTTACAAACGAATTGAAAAATATGATTAGAAAGTGGAGTATGTGAAATAAAAGACACTGCCTAGGGCCTATATATCATTGGCTGTTAGAAGAGTAGAGATCAATAATGTCGTCTTTTGTCATTTAATGCCATAGAAAAGTAATCAGAGCACTTTGAAAAACTTCGGTTGTCCCGTGCTCCTGACGTAGCAATAGTGTCATTTTTCGCCACATCTCAAGGATAAGGATGTGAATAAATGAAAGTAAATTTGAAGGCACCAACACCATCGCACTTATATAGAGGTATAATATTTTCATGATGATAACTGTTTTAAGGGGCCTAAGAAATCTTCTTGCAATAATTACTCCCAGTGACTCCAATTTATAAGCAGCGCAAGTTGTAACTATTTTCGCAATTCTGCTGGGTGTGACGTGATGCAGCTCGCATTGCCAGCCAACAATTGACTCATTAAAGTTTTCTTACAGTTACACTATACGGACATGAATGGTTCTAGGACCTTAAAACGTAGTTTTCAAGTTCATTTTGTCTGTTGTTCTAAATGTAGGGAGTGGAGAGTGTTGTCCAAAATATCAAGTGGACAGTGTTACCCGCAGGGTTCGAAAGGGTAAGTACATTAAGTTTGGTTAAGATCGGTGTAACGATGTCGACTTGTGCCAAAGGGCCTAAATGCAGGGAATGGAGTGGTCTGTCCAAAGTTTAGCATAGCCTAAACTATTCCTCTTGAATCTGGCTATCACATACAAAAATATTTTTCGAATCCGACTGGTAGTTCCAGAGATTAGCGCGTTTAAAGACACAAACACACAGACAAACTGTTCAGCTTTATTATATTAGTATAGATTAGAAACATGACAGCATGACTAAAAAGTCCGATTACTTAGTTAAAATGAATATTGGCTTTTTATTATTCTTTAATTTAATTAGGAGGCCGTAGATAGCGGGTTCGTTACTAAGAACAGTATGAGGTGCATGTTTGCTATACAGTACTTTGACTTGTTAGTATAGATGGGATCGTTTCTCCTCATAAATACAAGGGATAGAATCCTGTCTTAAGGACAAAGGATTCAGGGCGCACCAATGAAATAATGCTAAAACTTGTATACCACATTTGTCGCTGTGTCTACAATAATATTGCAGGTACAACTACAAAACTCTTACCATTCAGAGTCCAAGTCCTGCTGATTCCAATGAATTACTATTTATTGAAAATACTCTTGTAGTTCTCTATAAGCACTTTTATCTGCTTTTCATCCAAGAAACAAATCCATGTCTTAATACTACTGTCCTGTGGTCATATGAAATCCAATATCCAGTCTCAAAATCAGGAAATGGACTCCATAACACAGCCCAATTTAGATCTTGGTAGTTTGCGAAAAATACAAATGGCGTTTTCTTTGTAAGCTACTTCCCCTATTCCTTCTTCCCAACTATACCCACTAGTACACCCTTGGCCCTAATGTTGGTGAAGGCCACAATACTTTCAAAAATGGTAACGTTTCCTCATGGTCGTTATTTTTCAGTCACACCGTAAGTTACATGTTTTTTTACACCGAGGAATTAAAGCCGGGAAATTGCAACTGTAGGTGATGAAAAACATTATTGTAAAGATGATTTCGAAATGGGACCACCTATACTTCTTATGATTCAGAATATACCACTAAACATGCAACCATTTACGATTTTATCAACGAACTTGGTCTCTACGTTCTCCTTATGAAATGAAAAAATACGAAGACAAACATTTTAGAAGTGAATGGTAGTCGAAAGTATAATATGATCCATTTATTACTTATATGCTCTGGGAAGGAGTATCCAGCCTCGATATATTTAATGGGAATCCGCAGAATGCTGTGGTGGGATGAGAAGCGGAAAGAAATTCGTCACCCTACCACACGTATACTCAGGTCTTGTACTTATAATTGAAAGGCCTCTGGTGTGAGATTTAATTTTCCGTAAGCCTGTGTGTGAATGAAAAGGTCTCTGGCGCGAGATGAATTTCTCTCTAAGCCTGTGTGTGTGTGTGTTAACTCCGCCTCTAGGGTTATGCCCTAGTGCTCTCTGAAGCCCGGGTAAAGGAAGAGAGGCACAAAAGATTTTACATTTATAAATTTAACAGACCTTGTAGTCCTGAGCTCGTTGTGCGTGGCGGTCATCTTTCACAGTAGCCCCTGCGCTAGCTTTACCTTAGTCTCTATAAGACAGACTAGCATGGCGAAATTGCGTGTGCCCCGTGTACATTGGGTGTATGCCTTAGCCCCTGGCTCAGCTTTCGAGGTTAGGTTAGCTTAGGTAAGGTTAGGTAGACTTGGTTAAAACGCCATTTAAGTAAGTGTTTGCGCGCGGTAGCCATCTTGCGTAGCAGCCCTGTGCTAAAAATAATAAATTAAATATTAAAATAAATAACTTAAAAACTGAATTTAAAAAAGATATATACTTGTGCTTTTTTGGCATAAATCTAAATTATAATAAATAAAAATAAATGAATAATAATATTAAATAATTAAAAAAAGAAATCAAATTAATAGTAATAGTA
Source organism: Meconema thalassinum (assembly GCA_946902985.2). Taxonomy (NCBI): domain Eukaryota; kingdom Metazoa; phylum Arthropoda; class Insecta; order Orthoptera; family Tettigoniidae; genus Meconema; species Meconema thalassinum. The sequence goes on along the minus strand of OX336389.2, from coordinate 29,203,215 downwards.
GGATATAAATGCCGATCATGGGGCAGGGGCTGATGCGCATGATGGCCGCCACGCGCAACTGCACTATGTTATTCTTATGGATGAGTCAATCTTAGCTGGAGCAGGGGCTAATGCGCAAGATGGCCGCCACGCGCTGAGACCGTGGATGACGTCACAGGGAGAGGTCGGCCGTGTAGTTGCTAAATGGAATATTTATTATTATTATTATTATTAGTTAATTATTGATTGATCATGTACAATCAAGACCAGCCTTATATTATCCACCTCGTGGTGTAGTGGCTAGTAATCTTAAATGTCACCGCGGAGGCCCGAGTTCGATTCCTGGCTCTGCCAAGAAATTTAATTTCTGGTCCCACGAGTGGAATGTGGTTCACTCAGTCTTGTGAGACAAAAGTGAGAAAAGGCGGGTTTAAATCATACCTCTGCCATTCAAACTAACCCAACTTCATTTAACTTCGCCTAACCTAACCTAACCTAACCTAATCTAACCTAACCTAACCTAACTTCACCTAACCTAACCTAACTTCACCTAACCTAACCTAACTTCAAAGTGTGAGCAAATATGAGAACAAATGTGAAAGCACACATAATGAACTACGTTATAACTTAACCTTACCTAACCTAACCCAACCTAACTTAACTTAACCTAACCTAACCTAACTTCACCTAACCTAACCTAACCTAACTGAACTTAAAAGTCACTGCAAAAAGTGAGAGCAATAAAAACAAAGAGCAAAAAGTGAGAGCAAATGTGCGAGCAAAAATAATAAACTTAGTTATAACCTAACCTAACTTTACCTAACTTACAGAAACCTCGTTTAAACATTTAAATTAATGTATGTAAGATTTTTATTTTTACATTATAGATTTTACTTTTTATTTTATTTTAGATTTTACTTTTTAAATTTAAGATTTTTTTATTTTAGATTGTACATTTTAGATTTTCCGAAAAGAGTAAACTACAAGGTCACATACCTAACCTAACCTAACTTTACCTAACCTAACCTAAGTTATAAAAACCTTGTTTAAACATTTTAAATTAATGCAATTTTTATTTTTACATTTTACATTTTAGATTTTTGTGATTTTTAGATTTTAAATTTTTATATTTTAGATTTTGTGTCTTAAAATTTTAGATTGTAGATTTTAAGTATTAGCTTTTATTTTATTTTAGATTTTACATTTTTCATTTTCCGAAAAGAGTAAACTACAAGGTCACATACCTAATCTCACCTAATCTAACCTAACTTTACCAAACCTAACTTAAGCTAATCCAAAGGCACCTACACAAAGTACATAAGGGCACATGCAACTATCTTTACGCCACTCTTATAGGCTAGTGTACAACATGTTCACTACCCCCAACCGGCTTAATTTTTTTGTCATTTGTAGTTTACACATTTATCAATTTCCCATTTCCAGCTTTAAAAAAAGTCAGTTCAAGGTTTTTCGATTTTGTCAATATGGAAACAAGCTGTTTACACATTTGTCAATTTACCAATTTCACATCTACCGTTTTTTAAATTTCAGTTTAATGTTTTTCTATTTTGTCAATATGGAAACATGGATTTTCCAATTGTGTTGTTTACATGTTTCTGATTTAGTCCATGTACAAAGTTCATTTTGCTTTAAGAGTGGGGAGAGGTTGGTAGTAATTAAAATGTCCAAGCAGTGTTCATACAATATTTTTATTCATTTTAAATATATTTACACTATTTACACATAATACATTGCTTTTTTGTTATAAATTGTAGAGTTGTTTTTATTTTGTTTTTATTTTTAATTGTTAAATATGAATACCATTTTCTTTCTTTTATTTTTTTATTTTTGTAGTGCTATTGTTTTTAAATTGTTTGTTTCATGTATTTGCTATATACAGGTAGAGGATTTTCATATTGATAAGTTAACTCTTTAAGCATGGTCAATGATTGAGTAATGACCATAGGCATGTGTACCTGTACCATCAGCATCAATCACTCTTTTATCATCTCCAGGACTGAAAGCAATTTTGTTTAGTCTTATAGATGATATGTCATGTTGTTTAGAAGCGATAATGTTCATTGGTATTCTTTTTACATTGTTTTTCATGACACAATCCTTATAATCTTGAAAGCTTATACAATTTTTGACAACACCTCTGTCAATACCTTAATCTTTTTGATTTCTTTACCATTTATGTCTAAAGCATACATTTTAGCTCCAAGTCCAACAAATGCTTTAATAATTTGTCCACAAGCCTCGTCTTTAAATTTCCCCCAACGTTTTCTTGTTTGATGTCGCGTAACATATGTGATTAATAGGATAATCAGATGTGTCCAGGTGTTCTAGGAAATCTAACTTGTCTTGATATACATCTTGGGTGTTAACCAAATAAATGAAAGAGTCGGTATCCATATACATTAGTTTAAGATTGTCCATGCCATAATAGGGTAGCAGGACATCATATTGGTGGGAATACATGAGAGTTTTTGAAATATCCAGTATACACATTCCAATATATATAGGCGTATTGAATACAATGTTACGTTTAGCCATGTGGAAAGCAGCTAGGTTTGGACCATAAAGTGTTCTGTCAATAAATGTTGGCTTTGCTATTAACTTTTCAGCCTTTTTGCTGTCAGTCACAAGACGTATGTCTATTATTTTACGAATATTTTCCATTGTTTTTCCAAAAATGGCATTGTTAAATAATTTGTATAGATTTTTCTAAAAATCATTTTTGGCTGGTTCTCGAAGGTTGTTATTAAAATCAACGTATGCCTTAAGCCTTGGTCTTTGTTTAAACTTTAACACACGATGATTTTTTATCAATTTTATTCCATGATCTATAGCCTGTTTTAATGGCATTTAGTGAACAACGTATGGCTTTCGATTTCCAAGATGAGGAATTAGTTTTTTTAGAGACGAATCCTTACGTTGTGTACACTCTGGTAGGAAATGTAAATCGTTGTGCAGATCATGAAGTTCAGCTGGGTAATCAATATCAACGTCTAGAATGTATCCCACAGGATCGTCTTCCTTTAATTTTTCTAGATCAACAGTATCTGGAGAAACCCACTGAAATCCACCATAAGGAAGAGAGTGACACATAGCCCACCCGTATTGGTTGTTGGCATCATCATAGGTAATAAACTGCGATAGTTTCTCAGAATCATAGGTTTCCATGTATTTATTGTTAGCTTCAGCATACCAATGAGACACCTGGCATATGCCTCCACGTATTCCAGACTCCATTAGAAGAATCTGATCGTAATCCTGTAGCAATTCCAGTTCAATTCCTGTGTAAAGGAGCATTGCCTCGAAACTTAAACCAGGCAAAGTAAAAAAGTGTGCAGCATCCACTCGGTGTGTTTCTAGTGTTTTGTTTCTAAACGTTTCAATGCTGTCTGCAAGAAGGAGTACATCTGAAGTTAGGTAGAGGTCACTATATTCCCCTAGAGTTTTAATGTTGAACTGATTCCAGAATTTTTTGGCATGTTAATAGTCTTCTTGACCATAATTTTCTTGACTTAATTTCTTAAAGAATGCCTCTTTTGGTTGTAAACACGTTTCACTTAACATTTCCCATGAATCAATGTAATCATAACAAAATACCCCTTTACGAGTCATGAGTATTGCATTTCCTTTTCCAAAGTACTTGTCTGTTTCAGGGTATGATGTTAAGTTGGAAACTAAGTTTTCCAAACTACTTGGTATTAACCGAAACGTGTCTACAAATCGAAGCTTAACGTTTCCTATATATTTGGTTAAGGAATGTACTTTTCTTTTCAGTTAGCGATAACATCCACTCTCTCAGTAGTACATCCCAATTGCTTTACAATGAAATTTGCGTCGTTGCCACTCATATTATGTAGAAACACAGGAACGGGGTTACGTGCTTTACACCTCAAATTACAGTTATTGTGAGCACTTCCACGGTATTCCCCTGTAATATGACAATTGTCCCGAACTTTCCAGTCCTCATTGGTAAATGGTGTTTGACACAAATAACAGGTTTCAGAAGATTGGTACTCTGTTCCTTGATCGTCAGTTAAGGCCTTTGGAACATTTAAGCTGTAAAAGCGATCGTTTTCATTACCTATTGAGATCAAACAGTCCATAAACTTTTCTGCAGCGTCAGGTCCACGATAAATAACAGGTTGGCTGGAAGGTTTGTCTTTATGTGTTCCACAGCTGGTGAGGGTTTAACGTATATGCCAAAGCTCATAGGAACATGACTCTGGCATGGGGCTGTATAACTTGCTTCAGGATTGGGTAGACATGTTTGATAGCGTAAGAGTATACTTTCAATATCAGCATAGATAACGTAAGGTATTCTCAGCATATTTTCTACATTTAAGAATTTGACAATCGGTTTTTAATAGGTATTTCAACCCTAGCAATGTCATGCTGAACACAAAAGGCTCTATGTTCTTTAAATTTTTTCATTCCTTGTTGCACACATCGATTATTGAAGTGAGTAAAACACCGTTCACATGTATATATCTTATGTCCATGGCGGTAATCTGAAGTCCTACTAGTTTATAAAAATCTTTGATAATGACGTAGTGGTTCTGTCCGAATGATGAACTTAGCAGAAGGAGGTCGCGATGGTCTTGTAGCTATTGATCCGCAACCTTTAGAGGGAACATTTTATTGTCTTCCTCCAATCCAAATACATTAATGGATATATCGTTGACTTTTTCAAATTTGGGAATGTCAGCTAGGGATGTAGGAAATGATATTACTGAAAAATCATACTTGTTTTCCAGATCCTTTTATTTACTAACGCGTTTAGCATCAGTTTTAACCAGTATTCCTAAAATGGCTTAAATAAAACACCTCTCATCCTTAAAGTTTTGAGGATTAATTCAGGCTTTTCTCGCTTGTATAGTTGCTGGTAATGGAATATATGCGCTTCCACGCAAGGGACTGTACTTATTTATTTTCAATCGTACTCTTCCACTGCTAACAAAACCCAATTACTGCCTTTTAGCTCAGATTTTTCCATTTCAGCAGTTAACATTGTAAATTGTGTTTCCAAGAAACTATTTAAATCTGTTTCCAAAATTAGGGCTTGATTTCGTGTTTAAAAGCCCGATCTGTAATTTCGTTGGTGGACGTATGAATAAATCTACATTCAGCCACAAGATTAACTTTTATTGACTTGTGCATTGCTAGTTCTTTTTGCATAGCTTGTATTATTTGCTGTTTGGACTCTTTAAGGTATGAATTTAAATCCTTACACGTATCACAACGTATGAAATAGGATTTAAGTCGACCTTCAAAAGATGACTCATAGTCAATAAGTCCATTTTTGTCAGGGACCAATGGCAGTAGGTAATGTTTTTTTAGGTTCCGCCTTTTGTCTTTAACAGCCGACACAACATTACAACATTTTTCATGTCGACGTCCATTGTAGGCATTGTTGAATTTACTGCCACACGTTTTACACTCATGGAATACCCCACACGAAACTTCATGACGCTTTCTATCATAGTACCGAAGGAAAGTATTTCCACACTCTTTGCACATATAGCTTAAAATAGTTTCTTCCATTATGAATGTCGATTTCTGCAAACAGCTGCTTACTGCGTATCACAGGGCTAAGTTTGGTCGGTGAGACGGTCCTTCACGATGTGAACACCGTGTGAGGTAGTAGTCAACTGGTGATATTCTTGTTAAGGGTCCTCTAATATACCCCTAGTTAGATGCACAGCTCTTTACAGCTTATGACAAGACTGTAGACTGGACAGTGAGACGGTCTTTCACGGTGTGAACACTGTAACAATAAGTAGTAAACTGATTGTATTCTTGCTGAAGGTTCTCTAATATATCATAGTCAAAAACAACAGCTACTTACTGTGTAGTACATGGCTGTGCCATGGTTGTTTTGACAGTATTTCATGATGTGAACACCGTGAAAGAAATAGTCAACTGGTGATATTCTTGCTAAGGGTCCTCTAATATACCCCTAGTTAATGGTAACAGCTGCTTACTGCTTATGACAAGGCAAACGACTGGTTGTTTCAACGGTCTTTCACAATGTAAACACTGTAAAGGTCGTAGTCAACTGAAAATATTCTTACACCCTACTCAAGTTTATCAGGTACTTACTGCATATCAAAAGGCTGTACACTCATGGGTTAGGCTTTTTTTCTTGCTAAGGACCCTGATATTCCCTACACAAGGCTATACATGTTAGTTCTGAACACTTAGTAGTTAATTGTATATTCAATTTATATACAAAGCTTATACAGCACGTTTTTCACGAGATAAGACCTTCTTAAAAAGCCGCATGCGGCACGCAAAGTATTTTTCTGCTATCTAGCGGTGACTATGAGAACTACCTGAACGACCAGCAAGCTACCTAGCGCTCTATATCAACACTCACTCACTGAACGACCATTATGCTATCTAGCGATCGATATCAATACTCACTCAACTACCAGCATGGTATCTATCGGTCAATATGACAACTCACTCAACTACCAGCATGCTACATGGCTTTCTTTTGTCAGAATTTTTGTTGGCTTTTTTGTTGGCTTTTGTTGGCTTTTCTTGGCTTTTGTTGGCTTTTGTATTAGCTCTCTCATATTTTATCTGGCTTGTGGGGGCTTATTTGGTCTTGGAATGTATGTCAGTTCTTTTTATGGCTGCATAATGCTTACAGCCATGTTAGTAAGCAGCAGCAACAACAACAACAACACACAAAATTCCGAAAAAAATCCCAAGTACTCTAAGGTTTATCAATGACTCTTAACTCTTACACTTACCTCTATCCCATGCCTAGAAAAAAATAGTGTATTTTTCAATTTTTTTAAACAATATTTGGAAAGTATGCTATATCATTAATCTAAAAATCCTAAAAAGGTATATGTCAACTCCGACACCTACCTATATACCACTCTCAGTCCAAAAATAATGTATTATTCAAATTTTCCAAAACATATTTACAAAACGGGTTATATTTCCAAAATTGGAAAGTTTACAAAAATATTTGTTTGACATAAATGAATGGCCATTGCCCCCTCTACCGCCGTACCAAGTCCCAGGTCTCTAGGACAACAAAAATAAAATTTTGAAAATGGGTTATATTTCCAAAATAAAGAATTTTACAAAAACGTTTGTCGGACGTAAATCAGTGGTCTTTACCTCCCTTACCCCCACACTAAGTCTCAGGTCTCTATAACAAAAAAATAAAATTTTGATGATGGGCAATATTTTCAAAATTAGGAATTTTACAAAAACGTTTGACGTAAATCAATGGTCTTTACCCCCCTCTACCCTCACACTACGTTTCAGGTCTCTACGACAAAACAAAATTAATTTTGAAAATAGGCTATATTTCCAAAATTAGGAATTCTACAAAAAAGTTTGTTTGACATAAATCGTTGGTCTTTACCCCCCTCTACCTGTAAACCAAGTCTCAGGTCTCTAGAACAACAAAAATAAAATTTTGAAAATGGGCTATGTCCAAAACTAGGAATTCTCCCAAAAAGTTTGTTTGACATAAATGAATGGCCCTGACCCCCTCTATCTCCATACCAAATTTCAAGTCTCTGGGACAAAACGAAATTAATTTTCAAAATAGGCTATATTTCCAAAATTAGGAATGTTACAAAAAAGTTTGTTTGACATAAATCGTTGGTCTTTACCCCCCTCTACCTGTAAACCAAGTCTCAGTTCTGTAGGACAACAAAAATAAAATTTTGAAAATGGGCTATATGTCCAAAACTAGGAATTCTCCTAAAGAGTTTGTTTGACATAAATGAATGGCCCTGACCCCCTGTATCTCCATACCAAATTTCAAGTCTCTGAGACAAAACGAAATTAATTTTCAAAATAGGCTATATTTCCAAAATTAGGAATGTTACAAAAAAGTTTGTTTGACATAAATCAATGGTCTTTATCTGCTCTAGCCCCATACGAAATTTCAAGGGTCTAGGACAAAAGATAATGAATTTTGAAAAATGGTCACTATTTTGGAAACTAGAAATTCTACAAAAGAGTTTGTTTAACATAAATGAAAGGTCAATATCCCCTCTATAAGTAAACCAAGTCCCAGGTCTGAAGGACAAAAATCAAAAAAGTTCAATTGGGTAAGTAGGCGATTTTTCATAAAACCAAACATTCTAAAAAGTGTTCCATGGGCTTAAAAGAATGAACTCTATGTCCTTTATTTTTTATAAAATACTTCTAAATTTTTGGATTTTTTTAAAATATTATTTAACATTTTTATATTTTTGAAACTATTAATTCTAAAAAAATTGACATAAATTCATGGCCCTTACCCCCTCTACCCCATAAATAAATTTCAAGTCCCTAGGACTAAAACTATGCAGTAGGGGGGCAAGGCGGTTTCTAGACACCCGGTGCCGCTCGGCTACGCTAATATTGTGGATATTTTTGCGAACCCATAATCGAGATGGCGTCAGCCTGAGTAATTTGATATGTCGCATGTCAAATTCCGATTATGGGTTCGCGAGATATCCACTTATTAACATGAATACCGCCCGAGCAACGCCGGGTGGGTTAGAACGCCCCTTGCCCCCCTACTGCACAGTTTTAGTCCTAGAGACTTGAAATTTTTGAAAACTACTAGAAGTTCACCTGTGTGACATTTGAAAAACTGGTAACTACAAAACCAACAAGGTGGCCACGCGAATTTGCGACTTTTAAATAGACGTTTCTCGCGATTTAACCAACCAAACGCAATGAAACATGGTAGAGTATATGTTAATAAACATTGTAATGCACCGACATCTAACTTCGTTCAATTGTTTACATAACCACAAGATGGTGGAAGTGCGAAATAATTCACTGGCATTCTATATCTCTGAAATTATTACCGGTATCACCCTGAAATTTTGTACGGAGATAAAGGGCACAACTAGAAGGTCATCTATAAGACTTTCAAAAACCAGTTAACTAGAAAACGAACATGGCGGCCAAGCGAATTTGAAAAACTTAAATACACCTTTCTCGCGATTTAATGTTCCAAACGCAATGAAATCAGGTACAGGAAATGTTTATACACATTGTAATGCACTGGTATCTAATTTAGTTCAATTGTTTACATAACTTAAAGATGGCGGCTGTGCGAATTTTAAAATTAAGTTTTTATTTCTTGTGTCATAATCATGCGATATAAGTGAAAGTTTGAATAATGAACCTACGCAATAATTTTCCTTTAATGGTACATGTCTCTATGGCCTATACATTTAACAATCCAACATGGCGACCATCCGAAATATTTAGACGGCTCTGAATATCTACGAATCCATTATAGTAATCAAACTGATTTTTTCTATGTTCATAGGAGCTACGAACTCATGTTCACCTATAGGACTTTAAATAACCTGGTGAACACAAATCCAACATGGCGGCGACGCGAAGTATAAATATTCACTTGGTCGTTTCTCGCAATTTAACCATCCGAGTGCTGTGAAACTTGGTACAGTAATTCCTCATACGAATATTAATCCACTGGCATCTAATTTATTTCAATTGTTTTCATAACCACAAGATGGCAGCTGTGCAAAATTTTAAAATCTCCTTGTTACTTCTTGTGTCCTAATCATGCGATTGAAGTTTGAATGCTACACGTACACAATAATCTTCATGTAACAGTACATAACTCCAGGACATACATATATAAAATCCAACATGGCGACTGTCCGAAATATTTAGTCGGTTCTCAATATCTACGAATCTATTACAGCAATCAAACTGAAATTTTGTATGTTGATAGTGGCATTTAAGTAGGATATATGAAAATAGGCTGTATAGTTCTTCACGGAACTACTTGTTAAAGCGGCCAATAATCAACCAAAAAAGTTTTTGGAAATTCATATTTTATTTTTCCACAAAAAATTTCAAATTTTCTTTTAATAATTGAAATATTTTCAATTTCAACAGTATAAGTTTTAGTTCACCACTTTAAGGGTCATTGTAAGGGACAACATAGAAAAAATCACCGTTCTATCTTCGATAGTTGCTGAGAAAAATGCACCTGAATGCCTAAAAACACAATGTTTCAGGAAATGAAGAAATAAAAAATAGATCACTTACAAGTATCTAAAACATTCCTGCCATATATTCAGCTTCTGTTTGGCTTTCTTCATCTCCTTTCTTCTTTTTTCTCCATCCTCTTCTTGATCCTTGATTCCTTAGTCAGGGCCTGAGCATCTTTATCCGCCTCTACAAGTCGTTGTTTATCAATGGCATGAAGAGCTGTCGACAAGTTTTTCCCAGGATTTATCCCCAACTTCCTCAACACATTTTTCCTAGCTGCAGTTCCGTCGTTGATGCATATAACTGCATCAAGTACTGCCACTTTTAGGGTTTTGAGTCCAACAAATACAGTTTTGGGTACCCTTTCCTAGATGCAATGATTAGCTAGTCCCTTTCCACTTTTTGTGTCTCCAAATAAATTTACACATTCAACACTGTCACAATATTTACACTTTACAAACTGTTTCATAAGTTCAGATCACAAATCAATGTCAACAATAACATATCCTTTGCCAGCTACACTTTCAAAGGTATCTTCCTTATTCTCAGCTTGTAAATAAGAAAGTTTTCTCTTAGATGAACTAGGTCTATTCACAGTTGCAGATAAACAACTTAGTGGAGTGAGGTCAGAACTATTATTCACATCAGTATCAGCGCATTGCCTGGTTTAGTGAACCTATTGCCGTAAAATCGTCGCTTCCCAAACTTTTTTACCCTACCCATCACAAAATAGCAAACACAGAAAACGGGCAAGAGAATATATTTCACATAAATGAAAATCTAGCATACACAACACGTTTCCATGGATTTGAAACAAACAATAACCACATGTAAAATAAACAATTGCAGCCGTCCAGATAGCCAGTACAAACTTAGGAAATGTAAATTTCCCATGCACGCGAGAACCAAGGAACTTGAATGAGGAAGGGGGCCTTGTCATCTGGTATCAGCCTTTTTTAAAAAGCCTATTTTTGCCATTTAAACGAAAAATAATAATTAAAAAACTATGTAGCCTTGTAGAGAAAAGCATGACGAACATTTAAGACATAAAACAAAAAATGCATTTCTTGACCGAAATTACCTGCCAAGTCAAATAAACATTTTTGTAAAATAATTAGTTTCAAAAACATAAAAATTTCAAAAAATAGTTTTTTCAAAAAAACTCCAAAAATTAAAAGTTTTTTTTATAAAAATAAAGGACATACAGTTCATTCTTTTAAGCCCATTGAACACTTTTTAGAATGTTTGGTTTTATGAAAAATCGCCCATTTGCCCAATTTAACTTTTTTCATTTTTGTCCTGCAGACCTGGGACTTGGTTTACTGATTGAGGGGATAGAGACCTCTAATTTATGCTATACAAACTTTTTGTAGAATTTCTAGTTTCCAAAATAGTGACCATTTTTCTAAATTCATTATCATTTGTCCTAGACTCTTGAAATTTCGTATGGCACTAGAGGAAGTAAAGACCTTTGATTTATGTCAAACAATCTTTTTCGTAACATTTCTAATTTTGGAAATATAGCCTATTTTCAAAATTAATTTCGTTTTGTCTTAGAGACTTGAAATTTGGCATGGGGATAGAGGGGGTCAGGGCCATTCATTTATGCCAAACGAACGTTTTACTAGAATTCCTAATTTTGGAAATATAGCCCATTTTCAAAATTTTATTTTTGATGCCCTAGAGACCTGAGACCTGGTTTACAAATAGAGGGGGTAATGACCAATGATTTATGTCAAACAAACATTTTTGTAGAATTCCTAATTTTGGAAATATAGCCTATTTTCAAAATTAATTTTGTTTTGTCCTAGAGACCTGAAACGTATGGTGAGGGTAGAGCGTGTAAAGAACATTGATTTACGTCAGACAAACCTTTTTTGTAAAATTCCTAATTTTGGAAATATAGCCCATTTTCAATTTTTTTTGGTTCTAGAGACCTGAGACTTAGTGGGGGGGGGTAGAGGAGGGTAAAGACCACTGATTTACGTCAGACGAACGTTTTTTTAAAATTCCTAATTTTGGAAATACAACGCAATTTCAAAATTTTATTTTTATTGTCCTAGAGACCTGGGACTTGGTACGGCGGTAGAGGGGGCAAAGGCCATTCATTTATGTAAAACAAATATTTTTGTATACTTTCTAATTCTTGAAATATAACCCGTTTTGGAAACATGTTTGGAAAATTTGAAAAATACATTATTTTTGGACTGAGAGTGGTATATAGGTAGGTTTTGGAGTTAACATATGTCTTTTTAGGATTTTTAGTTTAATGATATAGCCTACATTCCAAATATTTTTTGAGAAATTTGAAAAATCCACTATTTTTTGACTAGGCATGGGATAGAGGTAAGTGTAAGAGTTGAGAGTCATTGATAAACCTTAGAGTACTTTGGAATTTTTCGGAATTTTGTGTGTTGTTGTTGTTGTTGTTGTTGATGCTGCTTACTAACAAGGCTGTAAGCAATAAGCAGCCATAAAAAGGGCTGACATACTTTCCAGGACCAAATAATACCCCACAAGCAAGAGCAAATATGAGAGAGCTGATACAAAAGCCAACAAAAGCCAACAAAAAAGCCAAAAAAAAAGCCAACAAAAGCCAACAAAAATCTGACAAAAGAAAGCCATGTAGCATGCTGGTAGTTGAGTGAGTTGTCATATTGACCGATAGATAGCATGCTGGCAGTTGAGTGAGTAGTGATATCGACCGCTAGATAGCATAATGGTCGTTCAGTGAGTGAGTGTTGATATAGAGCGCTAGGTAGCTTGCTGGTCGTTCAGGTAGTTCTCATAGTCACCGCTAGATAGCGGAAACATACTTTGCGTGTCGCATGCGGCTATTTAAGAAAGTTTTACTGCGTGAAAAACGTGCTTGTATAAGCATTGTATATAAATTGAATATACAATTAACTACTAAGTGTTCAGAACTAACATGTATAGCCTTGTTTAGGGAATATTGGGTCCTTACCATGAAAGAGCCTAACCCATGAGTGTACAGCCTTTTGATATGCAGTAAGTACCTGATAAACTTGAGTAGGGTGTAAGAATATTTTCAGTTGACTACGACCTTTACAGTGTTCACATTGTGAAAGACCGTTGAAACAACCAGTCTTTTGCCTTGTCATATTCAGTAAGCAGCTATTACCCTTAACTAGGGGTATATTAGTGGACCCTTAGCAAGAATATCACCAGTCGACTATTAATTTTCACGGTATTCACATCGTGAAAGACTGTCAAAACAGCCATTGTACAGCCTTGTGCTACACAGTAAGTAGCTGTTGGTCTTGACTATGATATATTAGAGAACCCTTAGCAAGAATACAATCAGTTTACTACTTATTGTTACAGTGTTCACACCGTGAAAGACCGTCTCACTGTCCAGTCAACTGCCTTGTCATACGCTGTAAAGAGCTGAGGGTATAGACTAGGGGTATAGTAGAGGACCCTTAACAAGAATATCACCAATTGCTACTACCTCTCACGGTGTTCACATCGTGAAAGACCGTTTCACCGACCTACCTCTAGCCCTGTGATACGCAGTAAGCAGATGTTTGCAGAAATCAACATTCATAATGGAAGAAACTATTTTAAGCTATATGTGCAAACAGTGTGGAAAAACTTTTCTTCGTTACTATGATAGAAAGCGTCACGAAGTTTCGTGTGGGGAATTCCATGATTGTAAAACGTGTGGCAGTAAATTCAACAATGCCTACAATGGACGTCGTCATGAAGAATGTTGTAATGTTGTGTTGGCAGCTAAAAGACAAAAAGCGGAGCCTACAAAACATTACCTACTGTCATTGGTCCTTGACAAAAATGAACTTATTGACTATGAGACATCTTTTGAAGGTCGACTAAAATCCTATTTCATACGTTGCGATACGTGTAAGGATTTAAATTCATACCTTAAAGAGTCCAAACAGCAAATAATACAAGCTATGCAAGAAGAACTAGCAATTCACAAGTCAATAAAAGTTAATCTTGTGGCTGAATGTAGATTTATTCATACGTCCACCAACGAAATTACAGATCGGGCTATTCAAACACGAAATCAAGCCCAAATTTTGGAAACAGGTTTAAATAGTTTCTTGGAAACACAATTTACAAAGATAACTACTGAAATGGAAGAATCTGAGCTGAAAGGCAGTAATTGGGCTTTGTTAGCAGTGGAAGGAGTACGATTGAAAATAAATAAGTACAATCCCTTGCGCGGAAGCACATATATTCCATTACCAGCAGCTATACAAGCAAGAAAAGCCTGCATTAATCCTCAAAACTTTAGGTATGAGAGGTGTTTTATGTATGCTATTTTAGCAAAACTGGTGAAAACTGATGCTAAACTCGTTAGTAAATACAAGGATCTGGAAAACAAGTATGATTTTTCAGTAATATCATTTCCTACATCGCTAGCTGACATTCCCAAATTTGGAAAAGCGAACGATATATCCATTAATGTACACACATCAAAAAACGTTTTGCATCACCTCGGTTCCCAGATCTCCGGCATATAGACGTTGACTGTGTATATTGTATCCAAGATACAGTCCCTTTGACTGTTCATAGATGTCACTAAAACTGCTCAAAGATGTAAACAACCATGCATGAGCAGGGCCTATTAGACGGAGGGGGTACGACAGCCTATCAGTTCCAGTCATTCCACCAGGACGAAGGTACGCTGCTCATGTTGTCTGTAGTTCTACCATGCCTAGAAGGTCAATACCGTAGTTCGATCGCGTCCGCATTGTTACTTTGTGTCAAGAAGGGCTCTCAACAAGGGATGTTTCCAGGCGTCTCAGAGTGAACCAAAGCGATGTTGTTCGGACATGGAGGAGGTACAGAGATACAGGAACTGTCGATGACAGGCCTCGCTCAGGCCGCCCAAGGGCTACTACTGTAGTGGATGACCGCTACTTACGGATTGCCGCTCGGAGGAACCCTGACAGCAATGCCACCATGTTGAATAATGCGTTTCGTTCAGCCACAGGACGTCGTGTTTCAACTCAAACTGTGCGCAATAGGCTGCATGATGCGCTACTTCACTCCCGACGTCCATGGCGAGGTCCAGCGTTGCAACCCCGACACCATGCAGCGCGGTACAGATGGGCCCAACAACATGCTGAATGGACCCCACGGAATTGGCATCACGTTCTCTTCACCGATGAGTGTCGCATATGCCTTCAACCAGACAATCGTCGGAGACGTGTTTGGAGGCACCCTGGTCAGTCTGAACGTCTTAGACACACTGTCCAGCGAGTGCAGCAAGGTGGTGGTTCCCTGATGTTTTGGGGTGGCATTATGTGGGGCCGACGTACGCCACTGGTGGTCATGGAAGGCTCCGAAACGGCTTTACGATACCTGAATGACATCCTCCGACCCATAGTGCAACCATATCGGCAGAATATTGGAGAGGCATTTGTCTTCATGGACGACAATTCTCGACCTCATCGTGCACATCTTGTGAATGCGTTCCTTCAAGATAACGACATCGCTCGACTACAGTGGCCAGCATGTTCGCCAGACATGAACCCTATCGAACATGCCTGGGATATGTTGAAAAGGGCTGTTTATGGACGTCTTGACCCACCAACCACTCTGAGAGATTTACGCCGAATTGTCGTTGAGGAGTGGGACAATTTGGACCAACAGTGTCTTGATGAACTTGTGGATAGTATGCCACGGCGAATACAGGCATGCATCAATGCAAGAGGACGTGCTACTGGGTATTAGAGGTAGTGGTGTGTACTGCAATCTGGACCACAAATGCTGAAAGTCTAGCTGTATGATGGTACAACATGCAATGTGTGGGTCTCATGAGCAATAAAACGAGCTGAAATGTTGTTTGTGTTGATCTCTATTCCCTTTGTATTTAACGGTTCCGGAACTCTTGGAACCGAGGTGATGCAAAACTTTTTTTGATGTGTGTATTTGGATTGGAGGATGACTATAAACTGTTCTCTCTAAATGTTGTGGATCACGAGCTGCAAGACCATCGCGACCTCCTTCTGCTAAGTTCATCATCCGGACAGAACCACTACGTGTTTATCAAAGATTTTTATAAACTAGTAGGACATCAGATTACCCGCCATTGACATAAGATATATACATGTGAACGGTGTTTTACTCACTTCAATAATCGATGTGTGCAACAAGGAATGCAAGAATTGAAAGAACATAGAACTTTGTGTGTTCAGCATGACATTGCTAGGGTCGAATAGCCTATTAAAAAACCCTTTTTCAAATTCTTAAATGTGGGAAAAATGCTGAGAATACCTCACGTTATCTATGCTGATTTTGAAAGTATACTCTTACCCTATCAAACATGTCTACCCAATCCTGAAGCAAGTTATACAGACCCATACCAGAGTCATGTTGCTATGAGCTTTGGCATATACGTTAAACCCTCACCAGCTGTGGAACACATAAAGACAATCCTTCCAATCCAACCTGTTATTTATCGTGGACCTGACGCTGCAGAAAAGTTTATGGACTGTTTGATCTCAGTAGCTAATGAAATCGATCGCCTTTACAGCTTAAATGTTCCAAAGGCCTAAACTGAGGATCAAGAAGCAGAGTTCCAATCTTCTGAAACCTGATATTTGTGTAAACAACCATTTACCAAAGAGGACTGGAAAGTTAGAGACCATTGCCATATTACAGGGGAATACCGTGGAAGTGCTAACAATAACTGTAATTTGAGGTGTAAAACACGTAACCCCGTTCCTGTGTTTCTACATAATATGAGTGGCTACGACGCAAATTTCATTGTAAAGCAATCGGGATATACTACTGAGAGAGTAGGCCTTTTTGCCATCTCTTGATGAATGCAGTACATTTGCATTTGTCTGCTGGCACAGGCTAGAGTAAAATGTGGCTTTTCACCGAGGTCTCAGTCTCACTCATGGCTGGGATTATATGGAAACTACTGAGGTATGGGTGGTGCTTAGTAATAACATTCAGGGCACAGTCTGTGCCTGTGGATGCTCTGAAAGGCTCTACTCATAGCGTTAGTACTGCTGTTCTGACTCAGTGAGGAAAGCTATGACAGACTACCTCACTCCTCATTTTGCCTAGTACCCCTCAATATAGCGCTGCCTTGGGTTTTTGTGGGAGTCTACCCACATAACCTAACGGTGGTGCTTTTTGAGGATCAAACCAGCCTTCAGGCTGACTACCTAACAGACACTGAGAGAGTGGATGTTATCGCCAACTCCAAAGAAAAGTACATTTCCTTTACCAAATATGTAGGAAATGTTAAGCTTCGATTTGTAGACACGTTTCGGTTAATGCCAAGTAGTTTGGAAAACTTAGTATCCAACTTAACATCAACCCTGAAACAGACAAGTACTTTGGAAAAGAAAATGCAATACTCATGGCTCGTGAAGGGGTATTTTGTTATGATTACATTGATTCATGGGAAAAGTTAAGTGAAAAGTGTTTACCTCCAAAAGAGGCATTCTTTAACAAATTAAGTCAAGAAAATGTCAGTCAAGAAGACTATGAACATGCCAAAAATGTCTGGAATCAGTTCAACATTAAAACTCTAGGGAAATATAGTGACCTCTACCTAACTTCAGATGTACTCCTTCTTGCAGACAGCTTTGAAGCGTTTAGAAACAAAACACTAGAAACACACCGAGTGGATGCTGTACACTTTTTTACTTCGCCTGGTTTGAGTTTCGAGGCAATGCTCCTTTACACAGGAATTGAACTGGAATTGCTACAGGATTACGATAAGATTCTTCTAATGGAGTCTGGAATACGTGGAGGCATATGCCAGGTGTCTCATTGGTATGCTGAAGCTAACAATAAATACATGGAAACTTATGATTTTGAGAAACCATCGCAGTTTATTACCTATGATGATGCCAACAATCAATACGGGTGGGCTATGTGTCACTCTCTTCCTTATGGTGGATATCAGTGGGTTTCTCCAGATACTGTTGATCTAGAAAAACTAAGGGAAGTCGATCCTGTGGGATACATTCTAGACGTTGATGTTGATTACCCATCTGACCTTCATGATCTACACAACGATTTACCTTTCCTACCAGAGTGTACACAACCTAAGGATTCGTCTCTGAAAAAACTAATTCCTCATCTTGGAAATCAAAGGCGATATGTTATTCACTACATGGAATTAAAACAGGCTATAGATCATGGAATAAAATTGATAAAAATTCATCGTGTGTTAAAGTTTAAACAAAGACCTTGGCTCAAGGCATACTTTGATTTAAATAACGACCTTCGAAAACAAGCCAAAAATGATTTTGAGAAAAATCTGTACAAATTATTTAACAATGCCATTTTTGGAAACACAATGGAAAATATTCGTAAAAGAATAGACATACGTCTTGTGACTGACAGCAAAAAGGCTGAAAAGCTAATAGCAAAGCCAACGTTTATTGTCAACAATTTATGGTCCTAACCTAGCTCCTTTCCACATGGCTAAACGTAACATTGTATTGAATAAGCCTCTATATATTGGAATGTGTATACTGGATATTTCAAAAACTCTCATGTATTCCCACCACTATGATGTCCTGCTACCCTATTATGGCATGGACAATCTTAAACTAATGTATATGGATACCGACTCGTTAATTTATTTGGTTAACATCCAAGATGTATATCAAGACAAGTTAGATTTCCTAGAACACCTGGGCACATATGATTATCCTATTAATCAAATATGTTACTCTACATCAAACAAGAAAACGTTGGGGAAATTTAAAGACGAGGCTTGTGGACAAATTATTAAAGTATTTATTGGACTTGGAGCTAAAATGTATGCTTTAGACATAAATTTTAAGGGAATCAAAAAGATTAAAGGTATTAACAGAGGTGTTGTCAAAAATTGTATAAGCTTTCAAGATTATAAGGATTGTGTCATGAAAAACAGTGTAAAAAGAATACCAATGAACATTATCGCTTCTAAACAACATGACATATCATCTATAAGACTAATCAAAATTGCTTTCTGTCCTGGTGACGATAAAAGAGTGATTGATGCTGATGGTATAGGTACACATCGGTAGATTATTGGCTGAGGAATAACCTAACCACCAAGGGAAGATGATAAAGAAGAGGAGGTGGTTTTCGGACTGGAGAAAAGGATAGAAAAATAGGAGGAGAGTCCCACAAAAGTTATGAATTTAACTTTAAATGCACTTAGAGGCGGTTGCCACTGCAAATCCGTTCTCTGGTACCTAAAGTGGGTAAGGACCTGGTCGAAGCTATCGGGAACCGCAGCTAGGACTTGGGCGGTTTGCAAGAGAATGGCTTTAGCGTATTCCCTCTCAAGCATACATATGCGTACTATGGGGAAGGGTGATGGTCTGGCAAGAGTAACAGACTTATTATAGATCTGGTCAAAGGAATTCTTTTTTGACCAAGTAATTCGAAGAGTACCAATAATTTGCATCGATTTTGATATTTCCAGTTTTCGAAGTTGCAGAGTTATTACCAAGTGACCAAATGCTTCCAAGCAGGATAATGATAAAGGAATTATGCCTTTGGGAATAAATTTGGTAAATGAACCAATAGTTGCATTTAGAAATGGCTAAGCTTTTACCCAGCCAGTAGCCGACTAAAAGTTTAGGCAAAGAGAAACACTTATCTTTTTGAAAACCAACCATAAGTTTTTTGGAGACGATCTCCACAAGCAGGAAGCTGGCGTAGCGAGCTGTGCTTTCCTTACTGGCCAGTTAGAATTAGCTATTAAAGCTAAGAGAGACTTTACCGAGATAACTACTAAGAGTTTTTGCTCAAATGCAACGAGTGGTGAAAGCCCTATCAATAGCTTTATTGGTGTTAACGAGGGCATGAACCTAGGAAGAGTCAGGGAAGACAGGATCTTGCCTAACCGTTGTACCAGAGAAATGATGAATCAAAAAAAAAGAAAGTTTAAGTTTATTTAACAATTCAAAGGAAGTTGATAACTTTAACAAATATATATTTTCAATTTGGTTAACAATTTTGGGGTCACAGACCTCAGAAAACATTAAACGTTTGCGCCAGGCAATTAACAAATTATTAGGTTTCAAACCTTTATAAAATCCTAGCAAGGATTTAAAATAGCGAAGATAAAAATTCAAAATTTAAAGACAATTAAGGTGATTAAAGATTAACAATAAATAGAGTACAAGGTGTGTACTATAAGAAATCTCTGCGTACCTATCTTAGAAAAAGTTACAACTTCAAAATAACAAAGAAAGAGAACAGGTAGAATGAATATCTTTATGCAGAATTACTTTTATGATAGCTATGCAAAATAGAGCAGGTCACTTACTGTGAAACCTGAAGAGAAAGTCAAAAGGAATGTCTAGACTTCCTGTGTTCAAGTAGGAATCACGAGACAAATGGGGCAGTTTCCCTTTCGTTAGACCTAGAAATAACTCACTCATGAGTTGAAAGAATTGTTTTCCCTGATTATAAGGGAGAAACAATGTAAACTTGAACCGTGTATAAAACACGTGGTTATGCAGAAATTAATTGATGATAAACAAGCAAGATGGAAGGGCACTTCGTTAGAGTGACACCTCATTGAAAATGATCTAGAGTAACAATTTTATTAATCTGGTTTGTTAGTAGAAGGTTTAGGAAAGATCAATTGGGATTTAGGATCAATGTTCATGGCCTTATTTAAGGTAAACGGACGATCGCGACGCGGTAGAAAAGTTGAACAAGCACTAGTTATCACTATAATCTGTTAAATGGATGAAAAGTTCACTGTAGTAACACGAAAGTTTATGGCAAAGAAAGTTATTGCAATGATGAAAAAGGACTGGTAGCACTAGATAGGCGAAAGTCTATTGCTTGAGAAAGTTGTGTATTACAATTAAATGCGCCATAGAACATTCGAACGGTGGAAGAAAATTAGCTATTGAGCTTTAATTCAGAAGGAAGATTCTTCAATTTTCAATAGTATTCTCACAAGTGAGTGAAAATACATGACGGCAAGACTTGTAGATAAAGTACAGGATCTGGAAGGTTCCAGAACGATCCTAATAGAAGAATGGAGCCAAAGTTAATCCAGCGGAGGAACTAGCTTGGTATTTTATAGACAGCGGGTATTAGATAATATCC
Organism: Meconema thalassinum; assembly: GCA_946902985.2. Lineage (NCBI taxonomy): Eukaryota > Metazoa > Arthropoda > Insecta > Orthoptera > Tettigoniidae > Meconema > Meconema thalassinum. The sequence continues at coordinate 29,182,137 of OX336389.2, read as the reverse complement.
CACGTGGTGAGAAGATTTCTCATTTAAATAGCTTAAGAAAAGCTACTTTTTATTAAGGTTGGCTTAGACAGACAAAAGCCCAACATAGCAAATCCCGCGAAGGATGATTTTTGCCCCAAATAAGTAATCTCACACTGCCTATAAAATGATCATTGAAGTATGTAGAATTAAAACCGATGAAGATGAGGTTAAAACCTTAAGTCTGTACTTATCTTTGTTGCATGGCGAAGATGAAGTTCCCTTTGACGGATACCTAATGTGCCAACATGGCGTAGAATGTAGAGAGTGCCTCTTGGTTTGAGGAGACTGGCTCTGGTTGAGCCTTGACTGACCAAGTCAACTGCCGACTTACAAGTGAGACCCACTCAGCGAAGCGCGGAGTGTCCAAGGAAAGGAAAAGAGTGGGGGTAGGAGACAAAAGGAATACATATAAGCATGACCAATATTGTAAACTGAAATTCTCTTGAGGAAATGGTCTTCAAAGAGTTGATAGCAGGCGATACTAGCACAGCCTGGTGGATGAAAGAGTAGACAAAGTTCTCTTGATCACGGAGATAATAGCTGGCGATGGCAACGAGAACTGGTGGCCAGATGGATAATGAAGTCCTCTTGCACCAGGAAGAACTGAGGAGCTTCTGAGATTCGCTGCTAGATGACGCTAGGTGGGTCATGGAAGATATATATCTAGAACAGACTCACAAAGAACATAAGAGACATGACCAACAAAGAGAAAATAGAAGATCACTGTTGGTGTTTGATAAAAAGGAAGAAATGAACAAGAAAAGAGCATTAAAATTTATATTCTCTCGTACCGTGTATTCCAAGAATACACCATACTGGGAGGGGAAAAACACCAACAGAGAACAAATAAGTAGTTAAACATATAAAGATAATGGAGCGATCAAAGACAGTGGTCTTGTGATCGGACCATTAGTGGTCAAGACTCTGACCACCCTGACTCTCCCATCTCTTCCAGGATAACACTCGGTCACTCTACCAGAAATCCAGACCAAGGGAGGAGAAACATCCCTAACCAAGACCAAGTCCCCCACTTTAATGTCGGGACTGGAAAGAAACCACTTCTGTCTCCGTTGCAGGGATGATAAATATACCAAGTTCCACCTCTTCCAAAAGGAATTGCGGAGGGCTTCAAGTTTACGCCAAACAATGGGTAGATTAGAATCCCTGTAAGAACTGGGAAGAGGAGGAGGGGCAGAAAAAGAAGTGCCGATAAGGAAGTGACCAGGTGTAAGTGGAAGCAGGTCATCAGGGTCATTGGAAAGCGGAGTTAAAGGGCGAGAATTAACAACACCTTCAATCAGAACGGACAGTGAATTGAATTCTTCATAAGTCAGAATTCGATTACCTAAGACCTTTCATAAATGACGTTTAGTGAGTTTTACGCAAGATTCCCACCTACCACCGTGATGAGGAGCGTAGGGACGTATAAAGCGCCATTTGAAACCCTTTGAGTAGGAAAAATTAGAAATTTGTTCCATGGCAGGAGAAGAAGTGAGAGCTTTCTTCCACAAGGAAGCTGCGCCCTGAAAAGTGGAAGCGTTATCAGAGAACATCTCTGAAGGAACACCTCGCCTAGCAGTGAAGCGAGAGACAGCTGATAAAAAGTAAGAAGTAGAGGCATTCGTTACTAGTTCCAAATGGATTGCGCCAGTAACCATGCAAACAAAGAGAGAAACATAAAGCTTACAAAACAATTTGCGTTTAGCTTCAGGGGAATTTCGTTGATATTGGAACGGACCCATATAGTCCACACCAGTAGGAGCAAATGGGCGTATAGGAGAGGAGCGAAAGGAGGGCAGATCGCTCATTAATTGAGTATTGATTTTAGGTTTTGCTTTGAAGCAAGGAATGCACTTGTGAATTACAGAAGAAACTTCATGAATTCCATTTATAATCCAGTACTTTTCCCTTAAGAGGCAAAGCAGAGTGCGTGTGTCAACATGCAGATTACGATAATGAAAGTCACGTATAATTAAAGAAGTTACGTGATGTTTAGAAGGCAAAATAACGGGATGCTTTTTGTCCTCAGAGAGCAAAGATTGCGAGAGCCTTCCACCTACCCTGAGTAACCCATGGTCATCAAGGAACGGGGCTAAAGCACGAAGACGACTGGATTTGGGAAGATCCCTTTTAGAAGAAAGCAAAGACAATTCAGAAGAAAAGGCTTCTTGCTGTGTCAGTTGAAAAACCGTAATGGTAGCGAGATTCAATTCATGATTGGTATGGTGTGGTTTGGGGAGAAGAGGTCGGTCAACCACAAAATATTTCCATCTAAGGAGATAGGCAACAATTCGAATTAGTTTATGAAAGGAAGAATAGCGGGACAGCAAGGGCTGAGAAGCGTTGGAAACAAGACACGAAGCAATAGATAGAGGTACTTTAGCGTCAGGCAAGTTGGAGTTTGTAGCTGGAGGTTTAGAAGGCCAAGAAGATGAGTCTTCGATTAACCACGAGGGCCCATGCCAGTACAACTGGGAAGCTGCCAATTGAGAGGGTAAACATCCACGAGAGATAATATCGGCTGGGTTGTCAGCGCTGGGCACATGCCTCCATTGACATCCAGAAGAAAGAGTTTGAATTTTGGAAACTCTGTTTGCAACAAAAGTTTGCCAGTGAGAGGGGTTCTTGGCGATCCAAGAAAGGGTGATCATGGAATCGCTCCAGAGATAGATTTGCGAGAATTCGACTTTTAATACTTCCCGTAATTTCTTAACAAGTACTGCAGCCATGAGTGCAGCACACAATTCAAGCCTAGGCAAAGTGATAGTTTTAAGAGGAGCTACCTTCGATTTGGCACAAGCAAGGTTGGAGACTGAAGATCTATTTAATGGACCGCGATAAACTAAATATGCGCAGCAACCGTAAGCTTTTTCGGAACTGTCCGCGAACACATGAAGGAAAAAAGATGCATTAGAATGAGCGTAAATTAAATTCCTGGGAATTTCAATAAGGGAAAGATCCAGCAAATTGCTGCGAAACGAGAGCCAACGATTAAGAAAAGAAAGAGGAACAGTGTCATCCCATTCACATTTGAGCAACCACAGCTCTTGCATGAAGAGTTTGGCTATAACGATAACTGGGGCAAGGAAATGAAGCGGATCAAAAATTTTTGCAATTTCAGAGAGAATTTGTCTTTTTGTGTTAGGAAGCTCTTCTGCGAGCGAAACTTTATAGATGAGAGTGTCAGTGCTAGTGCACCAATGAACTCCTAGAGTTTTTATGGATTCAGAGTTTCCACAAATTTCGACAGAAGAAGGATCTACGTGTTCGATGGGAAACTGGGCGAGAAACTCAGGGTAGTTGGAATTCCACTTATGAAGTGGGAAACCTCCATTCCTTAGCAATGCCTGGAGTTCTAAAGACACAAAAGAAGCTTCCTCCAATGTGGGGAAGGACTGCAAATAATCGTCAACATAGAATGACGTAGTTAATGCTTCAGAAGCTTTAGAATCAAATAAATGACCATCTTGAGAGGCTAGCAAGTGTAGGGATCGGATAGCAAGGAAAGCAGAGGGTTTTAAGCCATGAGTAACTGTGTTTAAACGAAATACCTTAATAAGCTTACTGATTTCATCACGCCACAAGATTCTTTGGAGATCTCGTTGTTCCGGTTGAATTAAAACTTGGCGGTACATCTGTTTTATATCAGCTATGACAGCTGTGGGAAATAATCGAAAGTTTACGAGTATAGCAGATAGATCTGACTGAATAGCAGGACCAGAGTAAAGGGTGTCGTTAAGGCTGTTGCCATTAACGTCGGGTGATGAACCATTGAAAACAACTCGGATTTTATATTTTACAAGAGGGGTTTTCCACACGGGATGATGATTTAAATAAGCCGTTTCAATTGGGGGGGTGCAATTCATCATCAGATTTGTTAACAACTTCCATATGATTTAAGCTTTCATACTCATCCATGAAATGAGTGTACTGCTGCTTAACAAGAGGTTATTTCTTGAATTTGCTCTCGATAGCAAAGAGAGCTTTTCGAGCTTTGGGCTGAGAGTTAATAAGTTTGGGAGGATTATGTAATCTTGGCATTTGAACAACAAACTGGCCATCAGAAGAACGAGTGGTGGTGTTCAAAAAAAGTTGCTCACATAATTCATTTTCTGAAGAGGTTACGTTAGGAGGATCAACGCTTTCAAGCCTCCAGAACTGTTCCAAGTCAGTATTGGCAAAGTAGCATTGCGATGCGGGTTGGGGAGAATAATGGGGAAGTTGACCTGTGACGATCCATCCAAAATTAGTGTCTCTGACGACCACGTTTGAGGATAACTTGCGAACCTGTTTACGAAGGCAATTCCAGAAAACATTGGCACTAAAGAGTATGTCAATAGGGTTTTGCATGTTGAACAAAGGATCAGCTAGCCTTAAATGCGAGGGAATGTTTAACCCTGAAATATCCACAGAGTGACTTGGAGTGTCTTCTCCAATGCTATTGAGAATTAGACAATTCAGTTTGAGAAAGTTGTTTCTGTGACAAATATCTCTTATGGTTAGCTTTGAGAACTGTAAAGCTTGTGATTTTAAGCTGTTAATGCCTGATACGTTAATAGAAGTGGGGTTTACAGGTAGGCCTAGTTTTCTAATCAAAGAATTAGACACAAAATCATGAGTTGCCGCTGAATCAAGAAGACCGCATGCACGGACCCAGTTGCCAAAGTTATCCTGAACTTCGATTTGGACAGTAGACAACAATACTTGAGCACTGCGAATGGACTTGGCTTGTTGAATATACGATGAAGCATTAGAACTGTTAGCATTATCACTTTTTTGAGAAGTAGATGCTGTCGATGACTTTGCCTGATCTTGACGATGTAGCAAAGTGTGATGAGCCTTTTCACAATGGAAGCAAAGTCTTGTGGACTTTCAATTTGAAGCAGAATGAGTAGGCGCTAGGCAATTGAAGCAATGTTTGTTCTGGGAAACTAATTTTCTTCTGTCGTCGACTGACATTTCTTTAAAGGATTTACAGAGGTATAGGGCATGGGGATCTTTACAAAGTATGCACTTTAAAGGTTCGTTTAAACTCTTGCGGGGTTCGCTTTGAGTGGTTAAAACAATAGAGCTAGCAACACGACGTTCACTAGACCTAGTTGGGTAACCAGTAGTGTTTGATTTAAATTTAGATGAGCCAGACCCGGGTTTTTGGGTATTAGACGCTAAGCGTTCGCTTTTAGGTTTGATAGACATTAATTCAAATTTGGAACTCGCGGAAGAGGGTTCACTTTGATTAGCTAGAGCGGATAAGAGTTGGCATCTAGCGTTTATGAAAGTGACTAAATGCTCGTAAGAGTAATCGTCTTCTCTAGAAAGTTCGATTTCCCAAGCTTTGAGGGTAGCAGTATCAACGTTAGAAACCACTAAATGTATTAGGAAAGTGTCCCAGTGTTCAGTGGGTTGATCTAGTTGGGATAAAGCTTTAACATGAAGCTGAGTAGTATCAATGGGAGTACGCAAACTAGTGACGTCATTGTGCTGTGACGCAGGTAGGTTGAATAGAGCCTTCATATGGCGTTGAATACGTAACCGTAAATTGCCATATCTTTCCTTCAATAAGTTAAAGGCAATGGGGTAATTTTCGGCACTTAGAGGAAGTGCTTCAACTAACTGCAAAGCTTGACCTCGGAGGATAGATCTCAAGTAATGAAACTTGTATATGACTTGAATGTCTTCATTGTCATGAACAAGGGAGCAAAATAATTCATAGAAAGAATCCCAAGTAGATTCATCTCCAGAGAAGTGGGGTAAATCAATTTTAGGTAAAATTGGTTTGGGCTTGTGAGTACCATCGCGAAACGAAGTTTGTGGTTCGTGAAGAGAACCAAGAACAGAAGCGTCCTTTTTCTGCTCCTCTTCGAGTTGGCGTATTATTTTGAAAGCAGAACCTATGCCTTCGTAATATTGGTTTTCTACTTCGACTCGATCTTCGGTTTGATTGAGCATACAAGTTTCTATTTCAGTTTGGATGTTGCAATAATTTTCATAAGAACGTTCAAAATCCCTTACACGATGTTTCAACAAGTCTAATTGAGCCTCTGAGGGATCTAACTCTTTTATGTACTTTCTGAATCGGGTAATTTGCCCTTTATAAGATGCTCGTTTAGAAGTAAGTTTTTCATCCTTATCCTTTTCAGTAGGAGCCATGACAAGGTGAATAGATTAAAGTGTAACTCACGAGACTGTGGAACCTTGGAAATGCTGTCAGGCTGGCAGCAGCGAATAAGTAGAAAGAACGGGACACACCAAAGGAGACAGGAGCGGCCTCTTTCCCCTTCACAGGCTTTGCACGATGTAGTTATAGCTGAAAGATTCAAAGCAGGTATTAATAATTTGCAAGGTGTTGTCAAATAACCTTTTAAAACAAGTGACAAACGGACTCTCCCGGGTTTCGGCACCAATTCTTGGGTAGATTATTGGCTGAGGAATAACCTAACCACCAAGGGAGATGATAAAGAAAAGGAGGTGGTTTTCGGACTGGAGAAAAAGGATATAGAAATAGGAGGAGAGTCCCACAAAAGTTATGAATTTAACTTTAAATGCACTTAGAGGCGGTTGCCACTGCAAATCCGTTCTCTGATACCTAAAGTGGGTAAGGACCTGGTCGAAGCTAACGGGAACCGCAGCTAGGACTTGGGCGGTTTGCAAGAGAATGGCTTTAGCGTATTCCCTCTCAAGCATGCATATGCGTACTATGGGGAAGGGTGATGGTCTGGCAAGAGTAACAGACTTATTATAGATCTGTTCAAAGGAATTCTTTTTTGACCAAGTAATTCGAAGAGTACCAATAATTTGCATCGATTTTGATATTTCCAGTTTTCGAAGTTGCAGAGTTATTACCAAGCGACCAAATGCTTCCAAGCAGGATAATGATAAAGGAATTATGCCTTTGGGAATAAATTTGGTAAATGAACCAATAGTTGCATTTAGAAATGGCTAAGCTTTTACCCAGCCAGTAGCCGACTAAAAGTTTAGGCAAAGAGAAACACTTATCTTTTTGAAAACCAACCATAAGTTTTTTGGAGAGGATCTCCACAAGCAGGAAGCTGGCGTAGCGAGCTGTGCTTGCCTTACTGGCCAGTTAGAATTAGCTATTAAAGCTAAGAGAGACTTTACCGAGATAACTACTAAGAGTTTTTGCTCAAATGCAACGAGTGGTGAAAGTCCTATCAATAGCTTTATTGGTGTTAACGAGGGCATGAACCTAGGAAGAGTCAGGGAAGACAGGATCTTGCCTAACCGTTGTACCAGAGAAATGATGAATCAAAAAAAAGAAAGTTTAAGTTTATTTAACAATTCAAAGGAAGTTGATAACTTTAACAAATATATATTTTCAATTTGGTTAACAATTTTGGGGTCACAGACCTCAGAAAACATTAAACGTTTGCGCCAGGCAATCAACAATTTATTAGGTTTCAAACCTTTATAAAATCCTAGCAAGGATTTAAAATAGCGAAGATAAAAATTCAAAATTTAAAGACAATTAAGGTGATTAAAGATTAACAATAAATAGAGTACAAGGTGTGTACCATAAGAAATCTCTGTGTACCTATCTTAGAAAAAGTTACAACTTCAAAATAACAAAGAAAGAGAACAGGTAGAATGAAAGAGAAGTTCCTATAACTTCTTATATTTATGCAGAATTACTTTTATGATAGCTATGCAAAATAGAGCAGGTCACTTACTGTGAAACCTGAAGAGAAAGTAAAAAGGAAGGTTCTAGACTTCCTATGTTCAAGTAGGAATTACGAGACAAATGGGGCAGTTTCCCTTTCGTGAGACCTAGGAATAACTCACTCATGAGTTGAAAGAATTGTTTTCCATGATTATAAGGGAGAAACAATGTAAGCTTCAACCGTGTATAAGACACGTGGTTATGCAGAAATTAATTAATGATAATCAAGCAAGATGGAAGGGCACTTCATTAGAGTGACACCTCATTGAAAATGATCTAGAGTTACAATTTTATTAATATGGTTTGTTAGTAGAAGGTTTAGGAAAGATCAATTGGGATTTAGGATCAATGTTCATGGCCTTATTTAAGGTAAACGGACGATCGCGACGCGGTAGAAAAGTTGAACAAGCACTAGTTATCACTATAATCTGTTAAATGGATGAAAAGTTCACTGTAGTAACACGAAAGTTTATGGCAAAGAAAGTTATTGCAATGATGAAAAAGGACTGGTAGCACTAGATAGGCGAAAGTCTATTGCTTGAGAAAGTTGTGTATTGCAATTAAATGCGCCATAGAACATTCCAACGGTGGAAGAAAATTAGCTATTCAGCTTTAATTCAGAAGGTAGATTCTTCAATTTTCAATAGTATTCTCACAAGTGAGTGAATAATACATGACGGCAAGACTTGTAGATAAAGTACAGGATCTGGAAGGTTCCAGAACGATCCTAATAGAAGAATGGAGCCAAAGTTAATCCAGCGGAGGAACTAGCTTGGTATTTTATAGACAGCGGGTATTAGATAATATCCCACGTGGTGAGAAGATTTCTCATTTAAATAGCTTAAGAAAAGCTACTTTTTATTAAGGTTGGCTTAGACAGACAAAAGCCCAACATAGCAAATCCCGCGAAGGATGATTTTTGCCCCAAATAAGTAATCTCACACTGCCTATAAAATGATCATTGAAGTATGTAGAATTAAAACCGATGAAGATGAGGTTAAAACCTTAAGTCTGTACTTATCTTTGTTGCATGGCGAAGATGAAGTTCCCTTTGACGGATACCTAATGTGCCAACATGGCGTAGAATGTTGAGAGTGCCTCTTGGTTTGAGGAGACTGGCTCTGGTTGAGCCTTGACTGACCAAGTCAACTGCCGACTTACAAGTGAGACCCACTCAGCGAAGCGCGGAGGGTCCAAGGAAGGGAAAAGAGTGGGGGTAGGAGACAAAAGGAATACATATAAGCATGACCAATATTGTAAACTTAAATTCTCTTGTGGAAATGGTCTTCAAAGAGTTGATAGCAGGCGATACTAGTACAGCCTGGTGGGTGAAAGAGTAGACGAAGTTCTCTTGATCACAGAGATAATAGCTGGCGATGGCTACGAGAACTGGTGGCCAGATGGATAAGGAAGTCCTCTTGCACCAGGAAGAATTGAGGAGCTTCTGAGATTCGCTGCTAGATGACGCTAGGTGGGTCATGGAAGATATATATCTAGAACAGACTCACAAAGAACATAAGAGACATGACCAACAAAGAGAAAATAGAAGATCACTGTTGGTGTTTGATAAAAAAGGAAGAAATGAACAAGAAAAGATCATTAAAATTTATATTCTCTCGTACCGTGTATTCCAAGAATACACCAACACATGCCTATGGTCATTACTCAATCATTGACCATGCGTAAAGAGTTAACTTATCAATATGAAAATCCTCTACATGTATATAGCAAATACATGAAACAAACAATTTAAAAACAATAACACTACAAAAATAAAAAAATAAAAGAAAGAAAATGCCATTCATATTTAACAATTAAAAAAATTAAAACAAAATAAAACCAACCCTACAATTTATAACAAAAAACAATGTATTATGTGTAAATAGTGTAAATATATTTAAAATGAATAAAAATATTGTATGAACACTGCTTGGACATTTTTAGTTACTACCCACCTCTCCCCACTCTTAATGCAAAATGAACTTTGTACATGGACCAAATCAGAAACATGTAAACAACACAATCGGAAAATCCATGTTTCCATATTGACAAAATAGAAAAACATTAAACTGAAGTTTAAAAAACGGTAAATGTGAAATTGGTAAATTGACAAATGTGTAAACAGCTTGTTTCCATATTGACAAAATCGAAAAACTTTAAACTGACTTTTTTAAATGCTGGAAATGGGAAATTGTGAAATTGATAAATGTGTAAACAACAAATGACAAGAAATTAAGCCGGTTGGGGTAGTGAACATGTTGTACACTAGCCTATAAGACTGGCGAAAGGATAGTAGCATGTGCCCTTATATACTTTGTGTAGGTGCCTTAGGATTAGCTTAAGTTAGGTTTGGTAAAGTTAGGTTCGATTAGGTGAGGTTAGGTATGTGACCTTGTAGTTTACTCTTTTCGGAAAATCTAAAATGTAAAAACTAAAATAATATAAAAACGAATACTTAAAATCTAAAATATAAAATTTTAAAACGTAAAATCTAAAATATAAAAATTAAAATTCAAAAAATCACAAAAATCTGAAATGTAAAATGTAAAAATAAAAAATTGCATTAATTTAAAAAGTTTAAACAAGGTTTTTATAACTTAGGTTAGTTTAGGTAAAGTTAGGTTAGGTTAGGTATGTGACCTTGTATTTTATTCTTTTCGGAAAATCTAAAATGTAAAATCTAAAATATAAAAAATCTTAAATTTAAAAAGTAAAATCTAAAAAAAGTAAAATCTAAAATTAAAAAAATTAAAATTAAAATCTATAATGTAAGAATAAAAATCTTACATACATTAATTTAAATGTTTGAACGAGGTTTCTGTAGGTTACGTAAAGTTAGGTTTGGTTAGGTTATAACTAAGTTTATTATTTGTGCTCGCACTTTTTGCTCTCACTCTTTGCTCTTTGTTTTTTATTGCTCTCACTTTTTGCTCTGACTTTTAAGTTAGGTTAGGTTAGGTGAAGTTAGGTTAGGTTAGGTTAAGTTAAGTTTGGTTGGGTTAGGGTAGGTTAGGTTATGAGAATGAAAATCTACAGCCTGCTTTCAGTCTCCGACCGGGTCAGGAATGGAATGAATGAAGCCCCCATCTAGTGGCGAGGATATGAACTGTGCCGGCTGCCGAGGCCTGACGCACTCCTCTGGGGCAATGATTACATGAATGACAGGTGAAATGAAATGATAGTGGAGAGTGTTGCTGGAATGAAATTTTGACAGGGAAAACCGGAGTACCCGGAGAAAAACCTGTCTGCCTTCGTTTTGTCCAGCACAGATCTCACATGGAGGGACCGGGATTTGAACCACGGACCGAGCGGTGAGAGGCCGGCGTGCTGCCGCCTAAGCCACGGAGGCTTCCAGGTTAGGTTATAACTTAGTTTATTATGTGTGCTCTCACATTTGCTCTCATATTTGCTCACACTTTGAAGTTAGGTTAGGTTAGGTGAAGTTTGGTTAGGTTAGGTGAGGTTAAATGTAGTTGGGTTAGGCTGAATGGCAGAGGTATGAATTAAACCCGCCTTTTCTCACTTTTGTCTCACAAGACTGAGTGTACCCCGTTCCACTCGTGAGACCAGAAATTAAATTTCTCGGCAGAGCCAGGAATCGAACCCGGGCCTTCGCGGAGATATTTAAAATTACAAGCCGCTACACCACGAGGTGGATAATATAAGGCTGGTCTTGATTGTACATGATCAATCAATAATTACCTAATAATAATAATAATAATAATAATAATCAGGAATCAACCTGCGAGTCCTTGTGACTCTGGGCAAATGGGAGTGAAATGCGTTGTTGCTAGTCAGCTGCAACAGTAATATATTGGGTTCAGCAAGAGAATCCAACTAGCTTCTTTCACTCCAACTCCAGCATGTAACCTACAAGAGGTGCCCCCTGTTAAGCCGAGCAACTCAGAGGAAGGTTGGGTAACTAATCCCAGCGGGAAGCTGGGTCGGCGAGCAGATCAGTGCTGGGGACTCCAAGGCTCACAACCTTGGTAGTACTTTGGCCGGTGCGGAATATCATCGGCCCCAATCTACAGGTTTCTAACTGTCAAAACCATGGCGGAATGGTCAGCTGCAGCTACTACCCCAGGTGGTAACCAATCCACCGTCGCCTTGGACGACGCATGCAGGCTTTCGGACTCTGGGGAGCCTGCACCAATATGCTTGGAGGTATCGGAGACTCCACGAAAGATTAAACACAAACGCCCAAACTACTTTGCCACTTTTAATGTAAATTCCCTCCGGAAGATTGGTAAATTAAAACAACTCACAAATACCTTACACCTACATAAAATACTAATTTCGGCGATTCAGGAAACGAGATTTGCAGATGAGCATGCCTTCGAATCAGAGGGATTCAGGATTTTTAAAGGTAAAACTGGCAAACGAGTGGTAAAAACTATCCATCATCTAGGGACAGGATTTGTTGTCAACAAAAAGATTCTGGATTCAATCACAGACTTCAACTCCCCGAACATTCGTGTCTCTATTCTTTCATTCCGAAGCACAAATAAGGTATACGCCATAGTGAACGTCCATGCACCAATCAACCAGGCAAATAAGACAGATCCAGAAAAAACAGATCAATTCTGGGAAGAACTAGAAGATATCATCTGTAAAGTTCCACACAAACACACCATTATTCTAGTTGGAGATTTTATTGCCCAGCTTGGTAAAGAAAGGAAATTCCAGAGCATTGTAGGAAACTACCCGGCTCATAAAAGAACAAACCGCAATGGAGAGAGACTCGTTGAACTGTGTAGGGCGTTCAACCTCGTACTGAAATCAACTGCTTTCAAGCATTTGCCTAGATAACAGAAGACTTGGACATCTCCAAATCCGAACCTTGAAGAATTTCAAATTGACCACGTTGCCATCACCCGGAAAGCACAACGAGAGATCCAGAATGTAAAAGTTCTGAGGAGTGCCCGACTTGATTCAGATCACTATCTTTCAAAGATTAAAGTTAAATTAATTCCTAGAAATTCCAGAAAGTCTCATGTGAAAAGGATAGATAGATTTGACACCGAAAAGCTGAAGTCCAACCAACAGTTCACCCAGAAACTTGATTACTTGGCTCCCGTAAACTGGGAACAACTACAAGAGGCCCTGGTCGATTCAGCAAGGGAGACAATTCCACTTCTAAAAGGAAGGAAACATGTATGGTGGAACAGTGAGTGTGATTCGGCAGTAGATCAAAGACAGCTCGCATGGCAGAAATGGAACTCTCAGAAGAACGAGGTTAACAGGGCAAACTTTCTTGATAAAAGAAAACAAGCTGCGAAGATCATCCGGGGAGTGAAACGTACCTTCGACAAAACACAGCTGCTGCAAATTGATCAAGACTTTGAGAGGAACAAAATCCGGAACTTCTATAGAACCTTTAAACGCAGTCTTAGCAAATGTAACCCGCCAAGCCTACATTTCAAAACCACCAATGGTAAAGTTGCTCATAATGATAAAGACAACTGTCAAATTCTAGCGAATTATTTTGGGGAATTTCTCAACTGTGAAGCTCGTAAGTCCACTTTTACTTTTGAAGACATCGTCAAAGTTCATCAAGATTCATTACCACCTACGAAGGAAGAAATCAAACAAATTATTCAATCGCTGAAGGACTACAAGGCACCAGGCGAAGACTCTACAATCACCGAACTTTGGAAATATGCTGGTGACAAGACGCTAGATAAACTATTGGAAATTATCTGGGAAATTTGGAAAACAGAGAGACTCCCCAACGGCTGGTCTTCTGCCTTGATTCACCCCCTTCATAAGAAAGGAGATAAAACAGACGTAAATATCTACCGTGGCATTTCCCTCCTTCTGATAACCTATAAGATTCTCTCGAAATCTCTTCTTACCAGAGCAGAGAAACAACTAGATCAACAACTGGGAGAATATCAAGCCGGTTTCCGGAAAGGGCGATCATGCGTCGAACAGATTATAAACCTCAAATCTACCCTCTCCTATTTGAAGATCAGGAATAAGAAATTTGTGGTGACCTTCGTAGACTTTAAGAAGGCCTATGATTCTATGGATCGCAACACCCTGATCCGAATCCTAAAAGAATTTGGTCTGGACAAAAAAAAGCAGAACGATCATTCAACAATCGCTGACCAACACCACCTCGAAGGTGAAGTTTAGGGGCGAAATATCAGACACCTTTGTAATCAAGACAGGAGTAAGGCAAGGAGATGGTCTCTCACCAATACTCTTCAACTGTGTCCTCGAGAAGGTTATCCGTGAGTGGCGTAAAGAACTCAATAAACAAGGAGTTGCAAGCGGAGTCAGACTGGGTTACAGAAGCCGGATCATCACAATTGACTGTCTAGCCTTTGCCGATGATCTTGCAATCATTTCTGATTCATTAGAGACAGCCACGGAGCAGATTAATCAGCTTAGTGCACAAGCAGCGAAGGCAGGACTCCAGATCTCCTTTGAGAAGACTGTGTTCATAACTAATATCGTACTGGCGCCCAAACACCTTGCTGTGGAACAAGGAAATATTAAGCGAGTTGCAAAGTTTAAGTACCTGGGAGAAATTATAACACCTAATGTATCAGAGAAAGAAGCATTCACATCACGCATGAGCAAAATGGAAATGGCCTACCATTTAACTAAGGACATCTATAAGAAAAGATCAATATCCTTCAACGCAAAACTAAAATATTACTGCTGTGTCATCCGTCCGGAGGTCTTGTATGCTCCTGAATGCCTCACGATGAACAAAAAAGGTTTGGTCGAAAAACTGGAGGCCAAAGAAAGGAAAATTTTGAGAAAGATATTGGGTCCCATCAAAGACAACGGGGAATACAGAAGACGGCATAGCCATGAACTATATACTCATGTGGAGAAGATAAGTGACGTCATCCGGAAGAGAAGGATAACATTTTTTGGACATGTGAAACGAATGAGCCCAGCGAGACTGACCAACCGCAACATAACTTACTTTCAGGAGAGGAAAACAAAATGGGCCTGGTTCATTGAACTGGATAAAGATCTGAAAGAAGTGGGGATATCACCAACAGACATTCAGAAGCGCGCCCCACTCAAAAGGAAACTTCAAGCTTGCAAAGGTTTCCAAGAAAAACCGAAGCTGAAAACGGGAAAGATTTGGACCCAGGAACGGAAGGAAGTCCACCGAGAACGAATGCGGGCGTACTGGGCAAACATCAAAGCCATGGAAGACAGTTGGAATGACGCGGTCCATAGATGGCCTATACGAAATGAATGAATTAATAAAAATAAATATTCCATTTAGCAACTACACGGCCGACCTCTCCCTGTGACGTCATCCACGGTCTCAGGGCGTGGCGGCCATCTTGCGCATTAGCCCCTGTTCCAGCTATGACTGACCCCTCCATAAGAATAACATAGTGCAGTTCCGCGTGGCGGCCATCTTGCGCATTAGCCCCTACCTCAGGATCGGCATTTATATCCTACTAGTAATAATAATAATAATAATAATAATAATAATAATATCTAATTGATACAAGTTGAATAATCAAAAAATAAATAATAATATATATTAGCCAGAGAACACCTAGAGGCACCTCTCGATCTCAACAATCGAGTAGTAATTTCGTGATCTTATCTTAAGATCACCACTAGTTTTATATTCAACTTGTAACTAAGGCATGATGTAACACACATTACTAATGCAACTACCCCAGGACCCGGACAAACGTCCGGTCTTTCCCGATCATCGGATTCTGGGGGATCGGGTACCAAATCATGCTGCAGAGAAGGATCGGAGCTTCTCAAAATCTCTTCGCCGCAAGAAATATAACTTCTTGGGTACTATTAACATCAATACCCTGTTGAAAACAGGAAAGCTCAAACAACTGACTGACGTCTTGGACAAATTTGATATTACAATCCTAGCAATTCAGGAATCACGATTCCAAGATGAGAACCATTTCGACTCTGAAAATTGCAGGATATTTAAGGGTAAACCAGCCAGTAATATCAAAGGAAATTCATTAATGTTTGGGATGGCTTTTGCAGTGAGGAAATCTATCATAGAATCAGTCATCGAGTTCACATGATCGGGAAAGACCGGACGTGTGTCCCGGTCCTGGGGTAGTTGCATTAGTAATGTGAAAGAATTTCAATGCTTACAGCAAAATCAAGCAACAAAGCATATGCCTTGATAAATGCCCATGCTCCCACTAACATAGACAATAAGAGAAATCCACAGACTGTAGAAGATTTTTGGGAATTACTAGAGGAAACTTCAAGTAAAATCGCCAAACATCACGTGAAAATCTTATTAGGGGATTTCAATGCATAAGTTGTCAGAGAAAAGATATACAGATCAATAGTAGGACACCATCCCGTACATCGGCGGACTAATAGGAATGGAGAGCGTCTAATAAGCTTTTGTACATCATTCATGCTGAGACTCATGTCCACGCACTTTATGAGACCATTACACAAAAAGAAATCCTGGAGATCACCTAACCCATTATTAGGGGATTTTCAGATAGATCATGTGGCTATTTCCGCAAAGCATATGCTTGATATTTAGAATGTACGGAAAGGAGTGGTAGACTCGGATCACTACCTCACGCAAATCAAGGTTCGGTTTCAACCAAACAGATCCAAAACTTAAGGCAACCTGTTTTCAAGAGTTGATCCGGACTGCTTGAGGAAGAACGCCGAGGTTTTCGTACGAGACTTGCAGGAACAAAATCATAGGAAGAGGCCAGACCTTCGAAAAACATTACAGTCATCAGCCATGAAATTAGGACTACCCCCGAGAAAAGAAAGCACAGATGGTGGAACACGTTCTGTGATGAAGCCGTCAATGACCGAATCAAAGTATGGCATCAATGGAATGGACATCGAACAGTGGAAAGATGGGAGAACTTCCTAAAAACTCAAAAATTGACCTCTAAAACAATCCGTTGCGAAAAACATGCCTACAACAAAATCAGACTCGCAGAGTTAGAACAGGATTTCCAGAAGAACAACACTCGAAATTTCTACAAGACATTCCGTGGGGACTTGTCAGGGTACAAACCACCAACATTAAGTTTCCGACTTAATGAACGACTAGAAACAAACAGTAAAGAGAACTGCAAGATACTGGCTGATTATATGCAAACTCTACTGAACTGTGATCCTTCAGTGGAAAGGTTGCAGTTTGAAAAACCTGTATCAAACCCAGACTCACTTCCCCCAACAACTCAAGAAATAAAAGAGATAATCCAATCGCTCAAAAATAGCAATGCCCCTGGGAACGACGGCATAACTGCTGAGAAGTTGAAATAGGAGGAGATGACATCATAAGGAGAATTCATACACTCCTAACAGAAATATGGAAGAGCGAAATAATTCTTAAGGACTGGAAGAATGCCATTATTCATCCGTTGCATAAAAAAGGCGACCGAGCGGACCCCATCAACTACAGAGGTATATCACTTTTACCAATTATATACAAGGTACTGTACCCGAAACACTTACCAAACCTGGTGAAATCCCTCGATGGTCTCTGTATCGTAGAACCTGAAAAATGCCCGGCGAAAAACCCTCCCAGGTCCTACCACCAAGTAGAGGAATGAATGGGGTACTAGTCATCATATCAGGCTGTTTTAAGAATGACCATGGCTACAACGAACGAACAAATAAGAAAACTAGCTCAAGAACACTAAAAACGACTCTAAAAAGAACTATCTCAAGGGTGGAAAACCCTGGAAAAAGAAAATCAAGCGATGGCCATCTTAAAACGACCTCCAATCTCTCCGTTAAAATATCACACCGTGATTTAAAATTGGGAAAACAATTTATTCCATGAGAACAAGGTAACAGACACAAAATGAAAAAAATATTAATACCCTGTCGTCAAGAAAACAAAATTACAGCTTAACACAACTGTAGTAAGAAAATCCTACATGATTCCAAAAATGAATTACGATTATCACCTACACGCTGGGGTGATTCAAAAATTAATATCTCACATTATGTATTAAGGAAATTAGGCATCAATCTCCTAATGATATTAGGAGGACTGGATGAACTATTAGACGATGAATAAAGAAGAATTATCAAAATTTATACACGTATATCGTCTTAAACGATATTCCAAAAGTGTAGCAATATCAAGATTATATACAAGTATTTATAAGATTATATGCAGAAATGTCCTCAGACATTTACATGCTTCAGCCTAAACAGCTGATCTTGGCCATAACAGTCGCATCGTGATGTGCAATTAACATTCAGTATATCGGGTTATCAAGTTTCATTAAGCAATTAAGCTAAATAGTGTATCTATCGACTATGTTCATGATTCAAATTTTAAGTAAACTTGTACAAAATTGTAGAGGTTTTAACGATTATATGCTGTGGAAATGTCTTAAGTAGCTAGAACAGATTATCCAAGCGATACCTTTGATTATGTGAAGAAAAAAGCATGTAGGATCGCTCCAAAAGAATGACGACGCCAATGTCTCCAACAGACATTAAAATACCAGAAAAACTCATCTTCATTAATGTAACACCAAACACGGGTGTTGACTACTCGAAGTCACAAACAGATTGGCACTTACCGGCTGAAAAAGCACTTACCGGCTCAATCTAAAATAGACCTAATGCTTCAACAAGCATGAAATCTCACAAATATGCATCATCCCCGATGTGCATCCAAAACACAACAACAACAAGGTTATACGAACTTTCACAACGCTACTATTATTTTTAATCTCAATATTCACACAAGAGCTACAAACATGCCTAACTCACACACTAACCTTAAGCACGTTGTTCAAAGTCGAGATACTGAAACATTCCACTAGCAAATTAACCTATCTTGCCTCCCGATAATGTATATTAATAATACTTGTTCATTTTTCTTGACTCCTAGTCAAGTTTTCCTGGAATGATTTAATCAACTTTGTAAATGGTGTTCAAAACTGCTATAGTATACCTCACTCACACAATTGCATTAAATGCAATTATTTACGTTAATACTGTGTAAAATACATGTCTCAAAAGGACATCCTAAATTAATTTAATCTCAAATCAATACCTAATAGAAGGTAAAACTGATCTCTTCCTGAATCAGGATAGCCTCCAACTTCGGTGGGCTTCGAAGTATCAGTGGATAAAACTTACACCATGAAAGCAAGTAAATTAATCAGGTTAATCCAATGACAATCATTAAGTAAATCCACTAATAAATCTGCACTCACAAAAGCGGAGTGCTTTCCATAAAAATAATCCTACAGGTGGATTAAAAACCATAAATGCAACGAACACCAAGATAAACTTTCCAAGATTCAAATCGCAGCGAGAAAGCGAACTTCCTAACAGAACAGTAGTACATGGAAAACATGTACTGGCCTCAAATAAATCAGTGTTCCAAACACTGAGAAACAAACGCGATTAAACTATGCTTCGACAAAATATTGGAGATCTTCCCCTAAATTCTCTTCTATGCAAATAAAAAATACGCACTACTAAGGAGTTACTGATTCTACTGATTAAATGATCCAAACTAATAATACACAAGGGATGAATTCGTTAAGCGAATACAAAATCCCGGGAACTCAGCAAGTCAGATTCGACAGAAACATCGAACCTAAACTTGTGAATACCCATTTAATCTACAAAAAAAGAAATTGACAATTGCAATTGTTAACAAGTGCCTCCACTAAGCTACGTTAATAGAGTCTGCTGGTCCAGTACCTTTTGTTGCATCTTGAAGCGTCTTAAGCGGGATATATAAATATCTGATGAAAATCCAGGGTATCACCAGATAATACACTCTTCTCCTTCTCTGGATCTGGGAATCTAACCCGGGTCTGCAGCGCACACGCATACTGGTCAGACGACCATACGAGCCTACTCCCTTCATGCCAGAAATGCTATCATCCGCCTGAGATAAAGCACTGTCCTGAATGTCGCAGCTGATGAACGCACTCGCGAACGACCACTGGAGTGCAGTGAAAAAAAATATTCCTCTCCAACAAGGAGAATGCATTTGTGGCTGGCAATCATCTCGCTTATGCATTTCTCATGAAGCTACCCCATTAAAATTAGCCTGCCATTCTGGAAGTCATAACTACAACATGAAACTTCCCCGCTGACATCTCAGACGATAATATGCGTTCTAGTGTCTGCATAATGTACAGCTTAACAAGTCCTGAAGTAAGCATGTAACAGCACAATCACACACGTTACTATTACTCGTGGTGAAAACCTCACAAGGTTTCGAAATGGCTGCCTTGGTAATGGACACCGCTGAACAGAGACATACAGTCAGTCCACGTTCCGCTTCGACACAATTTCTCCTGACCAAGATGGCAGTATACATTTACAACTGTTCTGATAATATCTCAGATCCATCATAAACTTGTAGCTTTAATAAATACTTGAGCACGGTACACGTCCGCTTGTCGAGACACGAAATGCTCTGCACGTTTCTAACGCACTTCAAAAAAGAACTGTTCGGCTTCGCTGAGTATACATGCGAGCCTTCTACACGCGAAGTAATCACAGCCTGCCTTGCACCTGCGATCTCGCTTGATAGCCGCGTTGCGTAACCACATATGACACTCTGAATACAACAGTTCACGTCCAAGTAAAATCGCCTTGCTTGCAGCCAAGCGCCGCAGCAAGCAACCCCCACTACCGTCTTCCTTCATCGATATCTCGATGTGCCAATAACTCGCTTATGGCTTGATCATAATAGATGTTATTATTGCACGTCGCTTGTTGTATTATATTCCTCATATGAAATAGCTTTCTGCTATGGTAATCTGCGCTCTATGTCCTTTGAATAGCCTCCTAATACTCTAATTCGCTTCAAAACAATAAAGATGATCCTGTAGCGTGGATCGATATATGACATGACGTCACGTATACATTTATTGATCGGTCTATCTGAGAGTACACCCACTCGGGAATGCTCTTTATTTTCCGATCTCGAACCGAATGACACTTCTCATATTAACGGCGTGATAGATCATGACTTGACTCACGAGCTCAACAGCATCGCGTCTCTCGTCGTTTCCATTGCTGTATCTGGGCATAACCTTATGAAAATATACGGTACATTTCCCCACTGATATCTCAAATAAAAGTCATTCTGCTTTTATTTGCACCAATCTAGGTAATTTCGATATATGTATCGTTATTTTCATACAGATCTTAAACAATCTTCTCCACAAATCTCTTGAGGTTTTTAGCATTAAAACGTCCTATAACATCTCTACCATTAGTGCTTACAATCTCGTAGCAGTTATTTCCAAATGCTCTTGCTATCATATAGGTTCTGTCCAAGCTCTCTCTGGCTTTCTATTGGACTCTTGATGCGAATGCTATGCCAGCGTCAGTTTTCAATTTCTTCGTATTATCTTTTCCTGTTCTCTGTCAGGGGTTCTCTCCTGACTTCTGTCCTTTCTGCTGGTGCTGGCTTGAGCCTGATCTCTCACTCCCTCCTTTCTCTCTTTTGACCTCCTTCGTCCTTCTTCTGGGGACCTATCTCGCCCTCTCTTGAGCCTATCCTGCTGTCTCTTTCTTTCATATTCCTCTGTTCTGTAATTTCTATATCTGGAGTAACCTTGATTCTGTCGGTTATCGCCTTGATTCCGGTTGTACTGAGCTTCTGTCCTATTTCTGTCGTATGGAGCTTCTCTCCGATCCCTGTCATATGGAGCTTCTCTCCGGTTCCTGTCGTATGGAGCTTCTCTCCGATCCCTGTCATTCTGACTATATCGACTGTTATAATAATTTCTGTCATCATATCGACGTTGCCAAGGTCTACTATTTTCATCTCTCTATTGGTCGTTCCATCTCCTATCATTCTGATAGCTATTCCTGATTGGACCTCTTCTATTTTCGCTTCGAGGTTGGAAACGCTCAGTTTGTTGAGTCCTATTCATCATGACTGCGTTTACAGTCTTAGGTTTCTGTCTAGAACTCTTGGTGACTGTCGATTGCGTCATTAAACTAATATAATCGAGGCGACGCAATAGATCATCCATCGATGCTAAGGTCGAGATACCAGAGGTTATGAGTGACTTCCTGACTTCAGCTGGAAGCTGTCGCGATATGGCTTCTACTAATTCAACCTGCGACAAGGGTGGATCAAGGAATCTCAGTTTAGCCAACTGACAAGCGAAATATTCTGCATAACTAGCCGGTCCTGTAGTAGCATATTTCCTTGAATACATTTCGGATCTTATGTTCTCCAAAAACGCTGACCAAACGCTTGTGTGAACTGGTCAAAATCCTGAACGCTTTGAACCACTGAAGATGAGCGTCTGATAGAAACCTCTCTACTACCCGCAATTTCCGTTCATGTGGTACACGAGATTCCACAAAATAATCTTGAATGCCTCTAATAAATTTTAAAGGAGTGATTCCATCTAGATTGTTAAATTTTCTTGGTTCATCTTCAAAGTTCCTAATGATGGTTATATTAGATGCCCTATCTGACGTTCTTGTGACGTTACTATGTGCACCTACATTGGGAGTTGAAGAAGTAAATTCTTCCGCTTGGGTTCGGAGTTCTGATGTGCGAGGTATAGCCCTATTCGACTGTTCCATCGGACTAAACTGAACAGACGTTGGGGCCTTAAAAATTCCTGAATGTCAATTCCTTTTTGTTCCTGTACTGGGTTAACTGGCTCATCTACAACGACTCTAAAATCACTATTTATTAGCAATCGCAATTGTTCTTTAAGAGTATCCAAGTTGATACTACCTCCCAAATTAATACTTTCGAGGCCTTTCCTTAGCTCATTGATCTCGGAAATTTTCTTTTCCCTTATCTCGTTTAAATCAATCTGTCCCTGATCAATCTTAAGTTCTACGGCTTCAATTCGAGTTTCTAACCCTGTAAAATTGTCTATCTGTTTTTCTTGAACAGCATCCACTCTTTTGTTTAAATCAGTCCTTACATCAATGATTTCCCTAGTGGCATTGGAAAGTTTAGTGGCAAGACTCTTTTCTATACTAGATTTAGCATTTTGAAAACTATCTTCATTAACCTTATTCAATTCTTGTTTTAAAAGAGCAAGATTCTCATTAATAATAGTTTTGAGGTCGATGTCAAAGTCTGCCTTAATTAATTTAGTATGATCAGTCACTTGAGTCTGCAACGTGCTCATTTCACCTTTCAAATGCTCCAAACTATTTTGCGTTTGACTGGTGTCGTGAGTAAATTGCGCCTGTAGTGCATCAATAAGGTCCTTGCTTTCCTTTTTACCCCTTTCGAAATCCCATTTGATTTCGCTACGGAAATTGATATTTGACTGTTCCATTTCAAGTTTTATTTCAGTATAGGCTTGACTTGACTCGATCTTATTTCCTTGGGATTGGATCTTGGTTTGTTTCGACTCAATCTGATTGACGTCATTTTGAATGTTCTTAACCTGAGATTGTATTTCTTTCTGTGTGGTTTCTACTAGACCCATGTCTGTTTTCAGATCGCTAATCTGTGCTTGCATCATTCTAACATTAGTGCTAACATCTTTAACAGTTTTTTCAACCTCTTTTTGGCCTTCCTGTACTTGATCGAGATTAGTTTTGACATTAGTGATTTCTTTATTAAGATTAGCCTGGGCTTTCCAAACTTCTACTTTAACATTGCCAATATCTGTTTGAAGACTAGTTGTAACCTTGCTAATTTCAGTTTTAACATTGCTAATTTCAGTTTGAAGACTAGTTGTAACTTTGGTTTGGACATTTTCAATGTCAGCTTTAACATTACTAATGTCGGTTTGAAGACTAGTTTTAACATCGCTAATATCAGTTTTGACATTGGTTTGGACATTTTCAATGTCAGCTTTAATACTGCCCATACTTGTCTCCATGGATTGTTGATTCGACCCAACATGACAAACATTAGCCTGATTTTTTTTGAACTGTCTTTAATTTCTCTCATGGATGACCTAAGTTATCTAATTCACCCCGGATGCCTTCAGTTACTGCATCCTTGAGAATTTCATTATTATGTGTTGCATTTTTATATATATTTTCAAATGTAGTCTTGGTTTGAGATTTGATATTCTCAATGTCATTATTGAGATGCTGTAGCTTGCCTTCTATCATCTCAAACATTTTTTTAAAGTCTGCAACAGTGACTGCCTGGTTATCAGCCATAATTTGATACAAATACACTTGTCACTAGAAAACATGGGAACACTTCACGAGAAAGCACAGCGAAAACATTTGCACACAACCAAAAATTGCTATGGCGTATTGCGTATTTTTATTGCCTTGCATTAACTTATATTTAAACTTAAATTAAATTCATGTCATCCAGTATCATTCTGAGATTGCCTAAAATCCCAGTATGTGTGATATTTTAAATCAGAGACGGTCCTAGATACTATCATAAAACAAAATTAAACTTACACGAAGCATCCTAACGTAAAGATGATGTCAGCAAAATCATCAGCCGGAGTTAAATAGGACAAATCACCTATGTGCAACTCACACGTGTGTTACAATAAGTGTCGCACTCGACTGAACACGTCAAAGGAGATTACTGTGAATAACTCTTATTGAACAAGTTCTAGTCGTTCATAACCAAATAAAAAGTGTGGCACCACTTCAATATATTTAAATCAAGAATCTGATAACGGTGCAATACTACCAAAATCAAGTAGTTCGAGAAACATCGTAATTGCTTTTATTCCACAGGAATTTCAATAATTTGTGCCAAAATATTGATCCACCATTATCCATGTGCCTTCATCACTACCACAACGAAACACGATGTCCCAATTCGCGCTCGGTATAACATGATAATAAGATTGGTCTCCATTCTCTGGTGTTCCAATTTTATTTTAGGCCTATAACTGTGGCTATAAATCTGGTAAACCGGATCTATTTGAACCCATAACGTTGGCCTCCATAAAACTATGGCTATAAACCTGATAATCCAAGTTTATTCGGGCACAAACGTTCGGCGCCACATAACTATGTACCCGAAACACTTACCAATACCTGGTGAAATCCCTCGATGGTCTCTGGATCGTAGAACCTGAAAAATGCACGGCGAAAAACCATCCCAGGTCCTACCACCAAGTAGAGGAATGAATGGGGTACTAGTTATCCTATCAGGCTGTTTTAAGAATGATCATGGCTACAACGAACGAACAAATAAGAAAACTAACTCAAGAACACGAAAAATGACTCTAAAAAGAACTATCTCAACGGCGGAAAACCCTGGAAAAAGAAAATCAAGCGATGGCCATCTTAAAACGACCTCCAATCTCTCCGTTAAAATATCACACCATGATTTAAAATTGGGAAAACAATTTATTCCATGAGAACAAGATAACAGACACAAAATGAAAAAAATATTAATACCCTGTCGTCAAGAAAACAAAATTACAGCTAAACACAACTGTAGTAAGAAAATCCTACATGATTCCAAAAATGAATTACGATTGTCACCTACACGCTGGGGTGATTCAAAAGTTAATATCTCACATTATGTATTAAGGAAATTAGGCATCAATCTCCTACTGATATTAGGAGGACTGGATGAACTATTAGACGATGAATAAAGAAGAATTATCACAATTTATACACGTATATCGTCTTAAACGATATTCCAAAGGTGTTGCAATATCAAGATTATATACAAGTATTTATAAGAATATATACAGAAATGTCCTCAGACATTTACATGCTTCAGCCTAAACAGCTGATCTTGGCCATAACATTCGCATCGTGATGTGCAATTAACATTCAATATATCGGGTCATTAAGTTTCATTAAGCAATTAAGCTAAATAGTGTATCTATCGACTATGTTCATGATTCAAATTTTAAGTAAACTTGTACAAAACTGTAGAGGTTTTAACGATTATATGCTGTGGAAATGTCTTAAGTAGCTCGAACAGATTATCCAAGCGATACCTTTGATTAGGTGAAGAAAAAAACATGTAGGATCCCTCCAAAAGAATGACGACGCCAATGTCTCCAACAGTCATTAAAATACCAGAAAAGCTCATCTTCATTAATGTAACACCAAACACGGGTGTTGACTACTCGAAGTCACAAACAGATTGGCACTTACCGGCTGAAAAAGCACTTACCGGCTCAATCTAAAATAGGCCTAATGCTTCAACAAGCATGAAATCTCACAAATATGCATCATCCCAGATGTGCATCCAAAACACAACAAAGACAAGGATATACGAACCTTCACAACGCTACTATTATTTTTAATCTCAATATTCACACAAGAGCTACAAACATGCTTAACTCACACACTAACCTTAAGCACGTTGTTCAAAGTCGAGATACTGAAACATTCCACTAGCAAATTAACCTATCTTGCCTCCCGATAATGTATATTAATAATACTTGTTCATTTTTCTTGACTCCTAGTCAAGTTTTCCTGGAATGATTTAATCAACTTTTTAAATGGTGTTCAAAACTGCTATAGTATACCTCACTCACACAATTGCATTAAATGCAATTATTTACGGTAATACTGTGTAAAATACATGTCTCAAAAGGACATCCTAAATTAATTTAATCTCAAATCAATACCTAATAGAAGGTAAAACTGATCTCTTCCTGAATCAGGATAGCCTCCAACTTCGGTGGGCTTCGAAGTATCAGTGGATAAAACTTACACCATGAAAGCAAGTAAATTAATCAGGTTAATCCAATGACAATCATTAAGTAAATCCACTAATAAATCTGCACTCACAAAAGCGGAGTGCTTTCCATAATAATAATCCTACAGGTGGATTAAAAACCATAAATGCAACGAACACCAAGATAAACTTTCCAAGATTCAAATGGCTGCGAGAAAGCGAAGTTCCTAACAGAACAGTTAAAAATTTTATTACGCGTTACAAGGACATATTTGAAACTGTGACTGGGCCTAATTAAAGAAAAATATAGTCGAACATCAGATAGATACTTGGGACTCAGGACCTATTTGCCAAGTTCCCGGAAGATTGCCATTGGCGAAGCATGAGGAGACTGAGAAAATCATCCAGGAAATGGAGCAAGATGGTGTGATCGAGCCTTCAAACAGCACGTGGATTTCTCCGGTTGTACTTGTTAAGAAGAACGACGGAACGTGAAGATTTTGCGTGGACTATCGATTACTCAATAACGTGGCAAAGAAGGACAGCTACCCTCTGTCCTGAATTGATGACACTATCGACACATTGGTCGACTGTGAGCTTTTCACCACATTGGACCTCAAGAGTGGATACTGGCAAGTTGAACTCGCTTTCAAGGACCGGGAGAAGACAGTGTGTTCCATATGAACTGGATTGTGGCAGTTCACTGTGATGTCATTCGGCCTTTGCAACGCTCCAGCAACATTTGAGCGATTAATGGAAAGCGTGCTCAGAGGACTGTCCTAGGACACCTGTTTAGTGTACTTGGACGACATTCTATGCTTGGTAGGTCAGTTAGTAACTATCTGCAGAACATTGGTCAGGTTTCCCAGCGGCTGCGAGAGGCTAACCTGAAACTTAATCCGAAGAAGTGTAACCTCTTCCGGAGGGAGATCAATGGGCCATGTGGTCTCTGCAGAGGGACTTTCAGTAGACCTGGAGAAGATCCCCGCCATCCGGGAATGGCTAGTGCCTAGGGACAAGCACGAAGTGAGAAGCTTTCTCGGGTTGTGTACTTACTACCATCGTTACGTTCCTGGGTTTGCCAATATCGCTAAGCCATTGACGAGACTCACCGAAGAGTGAAGGGTTTTTGAGTGGGAATTCGACTCTCAACGAGCGTTAGAGGAGCTTAAGAGTACGTTGATCAGTGCACCCATTTTAAGTTACCCTAGACCTGAAGGGGAGTTCGTCCTTGACACGTGCGCCAGTACCTTTAACATTGGAGGTGTTCGTTCACAAATTTAAGATGGACATGAACGGGTGATTGCGTACATCAGCAAGGTCTTATCCCATCCGGTACGGAATTACTGCGTGGTCAGGAGGGAACTATTAACCGTTGTCAAGGATGTAGAACACTTTATAAATATCTGTACGGAAGGAAATTTCTACTTAGAGCGACCATGTGTCCTTGGCATGGTTTTTGCGGTTCAAGGCCCCTGAAGGTCAGGTAGCCAGGTGGATTGAGCAACTCCAAGAATACGACTTTGCTTCGGAACACTGGTTTGACAATAACTACCAAAGTGCCGATGCTTTATCAAGGAGACCGTGTCCAGCAGACTGGAAACACTGCTCCAGAGTGGAAGACAAAGCTGGCACCGTTCTACGGTTGACCTCCATTAATGACTCCTGGCAGGAAGCGGAAGTCCTGTAGCACCAAGAGACAGACACTCACCTCAAGATCGTAGTGGCCTGGAAGATGACAAGAAGAAGGCCGTCTTGGAATGAAGTAGCTCACCTCTCTCCGACCTTGTAGGCCTACTGGGCCCCATGGGACTAGATTACCATAGACGATGGGCTTCTGAGGCGTGTCTTGGAATCCGCAGATGGAACGCGGAAGAGGCTGCAGCTACTTGTTCCCAAGAAGAGGGTACCTGAAATGCTGAAGCAGCTTCACGATGGAGTCTCAGGAGGACACCTAGGAGTGTATAAGACACTGTAGAAGACACGTGAATGATTCTATTGGACTAATCTAAGGAAAGACGTCAAAGATTGGTGCAGGAAATGTGAGACATGTGCTTCCGCCAACGGTCGCCAGAAACGGAGGGTAGCCCCTATGTGACAGTACAACGTTGGATCACCGTTTGAAAGGATTGTGAATGATATAGCTGGACACTTCCCCTCGAAGGGAGGGAACAGGTACATATTAGTTGCACTGGACTATTCAACAATTGGGTTGAAGCATACGTCATACCTAACAATGAAGCGGTTACCATCGCCGAAGATTTGGATAAGGAATTGGTCAGTCGCTTCGGGGTCCCACAGGAACTGGATTGTGATCAGGGGCGAAATTTTCAGTCACAACTGTTCACAAAGATTTGTCGAATTTCGGGGATCCGAAAGACGGGGACTACAGCCCTGCATGCGCAGTCTGATGGGATGGTGGAGCGCATGAACAAGACAATTGCAAACTTACTGTCTAAAGACGTCTCAGAACATCAGCGAGATTGGGACCATCACCTGCCTTTCTTTTTTATTGGCCTATCGCAGCTCCGTACATGAGAGCACTGGATATACACCTGCAAACGTTCTCTTCGGTCGAGAACTTTGGTTGCCGTGCAATCTTCAGTTCGGTTGCAAGCCAGATGGAGATATGGTCGGTGATGTTAACGTCTCAAGACTTAACAGGAAGTTCCGTGACGAATTAAAGAGCCTACTTTTTTGAAAATTTAAGATTCATACCAATGATTAATCTAAATGGATCTGTCTAGAATAATGACGAAATTTAGTTGGTAATATCGAAATTTCTAATTAGTTCGAAATACCTGGCATAATTTAGCCTAATAGAGCACTACAGTTGGCAGCACTGGCGACTGAATATACACTTAGTTCCATCTCTTAAGTTAAAGAATACAAAATTTGGTTGAAGTCCAATGGATAGCATGGACATTACATGCAGTTAGACATTGGATCTAACAGCGCGCGTAAAATCGTGTTGGCAATAATATCATGCATGTGTTGGCCAGAAATAATCTAAAATAATATGATCTATTGTTGTGCCAATTTAGAATGAAATCCATTAGATAGTATAGAAGTTACATGCATTTTTAATTGGACCTATCAGCTGGCTTAGAATCATGTTGGCAGCACTGACGTATATTAGTTACTCCAAATTAATCTAGAATGCCAGGTACTATACGTTTGCAAAGTTTAGAGCAATTGGCTTGCATACGTTCTGATATATTGCTATTAGGGTAACTAAAATAAAGACAGCATTTATTAACCATTGGTAGCCCTACTTGCTCTTAAGAAGACGTGTAGTCATATCAGTTATGGTATACATAGCACATACGAAATTTGGTTGAAATCCAAATGATAGTATAGAAGTTACATGTATTTAAAGTTGGACCTATGAGCAGGCTTAGAATCATGTTGGTAGCACTGACGTATATTAGTTACTTCAAATTAATATAGAATGTCAGGTACTATACGTGTGCATAGTTTGAGCTTTCGACTTGCATACTTTCTGATATATTTGTAATTTGATAAAAGAAATTGAGAGCATGTCAATGAATCCATTTGAATTCAGTAGGGTGTGTTCATAATGGCAAAATTAATCTCGGGAGTTTCCGCCAACGAAAAGTTCCTCATTTCTCTTCTAGAAAGCGCTATAGTGTTCAAGGAGCGTAGATATCTAACCTCCTTGACTTTCATAGTGATTCAAGGAACAACGAAATTCGACATGCAAGCTACCCTCTGGGTGTCAAATTACAAATCTTGCACCCGGCACCCGAGGCCATACAATATTATTAATTAATTAACAGTTGGCAGCCCTGGTGGCTCTTTGGGTAGGATTTTGATAGAAGTTAACCTTACCCCCAAGGGAAGATGAAGAGAAAAGGAAAGGGAAGTGGGTTTCGGAACGAAGAACAAGTGTGGATGAATAGGACGAGAGTCCAACACTAAGTAAACCAAATACATTTTAATGAGTTAGTGACGAGTGTCACTGCAAAGCCCTTGAAACACCTAAAGTAGGTATGGACCTGGCCGTAGCTAACGGGAAATGCGGCTGGAGCTTGGGCTATTTGCCGGCGAGAGTTGATAGTACCTTCCCTTCCAAGCCAAGATTCGGCTACTATGTGGAAGGGTGGTGGTCTGGCAAAGAAAGAAATGATGAGTTTACTATGTATCCCTTCAAAGGAGTTTGGTTTAAACAAATATTTTGAAGAATGCAAATAATTTGAATTAGCCGTGATGTTTTAGTTCTTGAAATTGTAGAATTTCTAAGGATCGACCGAATGTTTCCAAGAAGGGTAGTGATGAAGCAATTATACCCTTGGGAACAATTTTGGTAAGAGTACCAATAGTTGCATTTGAGAATGGCGAAACTTTTACCCAGCATGCGCCGACTAAAAGTTTAGACAATGAGGTAAACTTAAATTTTGAAAACGAACCACAAGTTTAGAGACAATCTCAACAAGCAGGAAGCTTGCCTTGATGGCTCACTAGAATTAGCTAATAAAGCTAAGAGAGGCTTTAATAAGTTTGTGACTAAGAGTTCTTGCTCAACTGCAACAAATAGTGGAACTATTGTTAATTTGATTTGAGAGTTTTTTAAAGAGGGCATAAGCCTATAGGAAGAGTCAGGGAATACAGGATCCTACCTAATCGTGAATCTAGGGAAAAGAATAACGAAAAACTAATAAAGATTTATTAACAATGAATTAAACTTTGAAGAATTAACAACATTTAGATCACGATTGTGATTTATAAAAGTTTACAACATGTGAAACTCTGAAACCTAACGATAACAGGTTTATAATTAATAAACAACGTTACATTGGGTACAAGTTTAAGACTTGTGGTAAGCACTAAAAATCTGAATAAGATTTTAAAAGTTGTGCTTAAATTAGACTGTTTTAACGTTTGTAACAACAATTATAAAGTAATTCTAGCTTTGCCTAATTGGTGAGATACAATGTGAGTGCTTTAAGAATTTCTGTGTGGGAATCTTAAAAGTATGAACAAATAACAAAGATGAAATTAAAACAAAAATGAGAGATAAATTAATTAGAAGTTTCTATAACTTCTTATATTTACAGTAATTACGATTATAATTTATACAAATAGGGCAGGTCACTTATTGTGAAACCTGAAGAGAAAAATTAAGAAGAAGTTTCTAGAACTTCTATATTTAAACAGGATCACGAGGAAAAATAGGGCAAGTTACCCTTTCGTGAAACCTGGATCAACGAGATTAATCAAAAGTTGAGTACTTAGAACATAAACAATTCCTGTACTAACAAGAAAAGAAAATAGATTAATAGGCAGTTTCTAACTGCTGATATTTAAACAGAATGAATAAGTTTTAAATTGAGAAAAGTTGGAAGGGCGCCTATGGTTTGGCGAGGCCTCATTGAAATAGACATAAATTTAAGGATTAACCTAATTTGTTAGTAAAGAGTGGTTGTGGAAGAGGAAATAGGAACTTTGTGGAGAAAGTTCTTGGCCTTATTTATTTTTCTAGGACGAGCGCGGCGCGGATGAGAAGTTGAACGAGCACTGGTTTCACTATAGTCTATTGATGTGGTTGAAAAGTTCACTATTGTAGCACAGAAAGTTTATAGAAAGGAAAGTTATTGCGGTGGTGTAAAATAACTAGTTGCATTTTGATTTGAGAGAGTCTATTGCGTTGAAAAATTTGTAGGTTATAGTTGAATGCAGTGGACAATTCCCACGAAGGAAGACAAATTAGGTGTTGATCAGCGGTTCATAAAGAAAATTCATTCATTAGAAAAAGTATTCCCATATGTGAGTGGAAAATACTCGAAAGTTTAGCTTGTAGATGAATTGTTTGGCGTGGAACATTCCAGAACAATCATAACTGTTGAATTGGGTAAATAAAGTTCAGCGGTGGAACGAGCTAAGTTTTTTATAGACAGTACTTAGTTTAATAAGAATCCCACGGTGTGAGAGCTCATTCTCAGTTAACATGCACAAGAAATGCTGCTTCGTTTTACAAGATTAGCTGTCTTAGATAGACAAAGCCTGACATCGAAAATCCCACGGAGATTGCAATTGCACAACATTTAGCAACTTATCACTGTCTATAAAACGGTATTAAAAGCGCATAGCTAATTAAAAGCGATTAAAATATGTTGGAGAATATGGTACTTAGCTCATTTCTGCAGTAGGCGATCCAGGCGACCGTTAGTTAAGATCTGGACATGGCGTCCGATTCAAAAGTTTGTCTCTCGAGGAGAGGAGACGGGCCTTAGTAAGGCTCCAACTGGAGGTCTTGACGACTGAAGCACAAGTGAGACCAGCTCAACGAAGCGCGGAGGGACCAGGGAAGGAAAAAGAGTGGGGGTAGGAGTCAAAGGAATATACATAAGAATGACAAACATTACAAAAATTTAGTATCTTGATGAAATTGTCTTCAAAGAGTTGATAGCAGGCGTCACTAGCGAAGCCTGGAGGATGGGAATGTAGACGAAGTCCTCTTGATCACGGAGATGATAGCTGGCGATAGCGACGAGATCTGATGGCTAGATTGGTAAGAAAGTCCTCTTGTACATGGAAAAATTGAGGAACTTCAGAGATTCGCTGCTAGATGACGCTAGGTTGATCATGGAAGATCAAGCAACAACAACAATCTCGGGAGCAGGACCTCACAAAATCTCTGAACTTTTGCCATGAGGGAGTAGATGAAAATGCGAAGAGTATCAAACAGCACGATACTCATCTGAAGGAAATCTCGCAGCAGGTTCTATCCCTACAACAAGAGAACACTGATCTCAGGGCCCGTGTGAAGACATTGGAGACTCGCCTCTCGGATGGAGAGCAGTATTCACGCCGTAACACTGTGGAGATATTTGGGGTCCCTGAAACTAAAAATGAAGACGTGCTCGAGACCGTTAAAGCCGTTGGCAGGGCAATGGACATGAACATTGACAATCTGATGGTGGACGCATGTCATCGCTTGCCTACGCGACCAGATCAGCCTCATGGTGGAATCATCGTGAAATTTGTCCGGCGGTTCGACAAGGAAGACTTCATGTTTCGAAGGCGTGTGAAGCGTAACCTGTCCACCAAGCACATGGGGCTTTCTGGAGACAACATAATCTATATAAATGAAAGTCTGTCACCTGAGAAGAAGAAACTCCTGGCTCTATCGCGGAACTTCAAGAGGGAACACGGCTACAAGTTCTTATGGGTACGTAACGGTGTGATAAAACTCAGGAAGAGTGAGGGGTCAAATATTTATATCATAAATGACAGTAATGATCTCAGGAAGCTATCATAATTCGTGACAACCCGTAAGGTCTCATTTGAATTACCTTGTAAGGTCTATAGTGATTGTACACTGAGAGTACTGGAGGGTCACTGTCAGATTATTTCTGGACAGTTTCTTGAGCCTTTCTCTTCCATTGCCCCATTGTTTCGCCTAACGGAAATCCCTACTAATGGCCTAGCCTCACTGCAGGTGCCTCTCTTCTCATTTAAGTAAAATGGCTTCTTCTTATAAATCGCTAAATTTATATTATCAAAATTGTAGGGGTTTGAGAACTAAAACTACTCAGTTTTATACAAATATGACCAGCGAGAGCTACGGTATAGTGGTTTTAACAGAATCTTGGCTTATTTCGTCAATCTATTTGTCTGAACTCTTTGATGAGAGGTAAGCTGTATTTAGAAATGATCGTGACGAAAATATAACCGGCAAGAGGCTAGGAGGGGGTATAGTCCTCGCTGTCCATAACAAGTATAAAGCTGTGGAGATTGACCTGGGTCTGGAAACGGAAGTCCTTTGTATGAAACTCTTCATAGACAACTATTTTACCATAGTTGTCTGTTCTGTTTACTTTCCGCCGGAGTCGAAGGCAGAGAAATACGAGGAATTTTACACAAGTATAGAATCGAACTCACTCATAAGCAACAATCCTGTTCTTATTTTGGGAGACTTTAACATTCCAGAAATAACCCCAACATTTGATTTAAAAACAGGATCTCGGCTTTCTACCTCCTTAAATAATTTTATAAATATGATGAACTTGAAAAGTTTTAATAATATCGTGAATGTGAATAATAGAACACTTGATCTAGTACTGTCCACCATCTCCTCTATTGCTGTCAATAGAGAGGAACAACCCCTTGTACCGGAAGACAATAATCATCCCCCCTTAAACATTAATGTACGATACTGGCAGAGAGAAGTTAGACACAATATTCACCAAACTCATACATACAATTTTAAAAAGGCTAATTTCGAACAACTTTATATAAAATTACAAGAAGTGGATTGGAGTGTTCTCTCGCAATTTTCCCATGTAGACGAGGCGGTAGAT
This sequence comes from Meconema thalassinum, assembly GCA_946902985.2. NCBI lineage: Eukaryota > Metazoa > Arthropoda > Insecta > Orthoptera > Tettigoniidae > Meconema > Meconema thalassinum. Next base: position 29,147,546 of record OX336389.2, on the reverse strand, counting down.
AATTTTTATTCCCGTTTCTATCAGGCTCTGGATTCCAGTGTACCTGTAAGCACTAGTAAGAGGACCAAACTGTATCCATGCTGGTTTAATTTTGATATAATAAAAAACATCCGAAGAAAATCTTACCATCGAAAGAAAATGCGTAGGGAACAGGCCAACAAGGACTTTCATTGCGAAAAGTTTAAAGAGCTCAGGAAAATTCTAAAACGTGATATTCAATCCGCCTACCGGCAATACGTACGTAATGTTGAAAATGCAATCGGAGAGGACACGAATCGCCTCTGGGCATTTATTCGACACAAGAAACGATCCCCGGCAATTCCCTTAATGAAAATTAATGGGGAAATATTAGAAAATGATAAGCAGATAGTCAACGGTTTTGCAGATTATTTCTCGTCGGTTTATTCCAAGGAATGCGCCAAGTATGACAATTTAGGTGCAAGTGACCAGGACATACACCCGTTGCTTGATGTACTGGATTCTAAACAGATTAGTATTTCTGATGTTAAGAATGCGATACTAAAAATAAATCAAAAGAAAGCCGCTGGCCCAGACCTAATTCCTCCATACATAATCAAAGGCTGTGCAGAGGTGCTGGCCTATCCTTTAACTATAATATTTAATATAGCCATTCAAACTGGTACTTTTCCCAGTCGTTGGAAAATTACCAGGGTAAGTCCCATACATAAGTCTGGACATAAGTCTGATTTTGATAATTACAGACCCGTGGCAATACTGTCAGCCATTGCAAAGCTCTTTGAACAATTGTTATATCAGCATATATTTCAGCACGTACAGTACATTATAAGTGACTTTCAACATGGGTTCATGCCTAAAAGATCAACAGTAACTAATCTAATGGAGTTTACTCACAAAGTATCAGCAGCAATGGACAAAGGAAGTCAAGTTGATGTAATTTATACAGATTATGCGAAGGCATTCGATAAGGTAGATCATGATATCCTCTTAAATAAGTTAGCATATTATGGCTTCTCTTACAATTCGCTGAAGTTGTTCACCTCATATCTCAGTGAACGAAAACAGTTTGTTGCTTGCAATGGATGTTAATCCTATTCATACTATGCCCGATCAGGCGTCCCACAAGGTTCAAACCTAGGCCCTCTATTATTCTTACTGCTTATCAATGATCTAACAAGGTGTATTAAATATTCGAACGTTTTGTTATTCGCGGACGATGTCAAAATTTTTAGAAATATTCAGACAGAGCAGGACTGTCAATTACTACAAGAAGATCTCAATAATGTGGCATCCTGGAGTAAATTAATTCGCTTGAACCTTAACATAAAGAAATGCTCAGTTATGAAGTTTACTAGAAACAAATTCCAGGTGATGTTTCGGTACCGGATATTGGATGCGTATCTCACTATTAACAATTCTATCAAAGACCTAGGAGTCCATTTTGATTCAAAGCTAACATTTTCATTGCACACTCATGAAATGGTAGCTAGTGCTTATAAAATGCTAGGCTTTATAAGAAGAAATTCTAAAGATTTCGTCAACCCAAAAAGTATAAAATTATTGTTCAATTATTTTGTTAGAAGCAGATTAGAATATGCATCCAGCATCTGGAATCCCTGGTACTTGAACCACATTAGTGAAATTGAAATGGTTCAGAATAAATTCCTAAGATATCTGCAGTATAAAATGACGGGTATTTATCCGAAATATGATAGCTATGGAAATCTTCTAAGTTACCTGAATTATACATCTCTGGCTAACAGACGAAAAATTGCAATTCTTGTTTTTGTCTTCAATGTATTCAATAACCTTTTGTATAGTCCGTATTTAATATCACAGTTTAATTTACGTGTCCCACCTCCATCAACTCGACCTAAGTTTATTACATTTTACTGCCCAAGAACTAGAACTGAACAGCATAAACATTCCCCAATAATAAGTGCTATTCAATTATACAATGAACATTCAATAGCAAACAACCTCGACTTATTCAGTTACACATATAGTTCCTTTGTTTCTGCCTGCTGTGCGTTCACATGAACTCGTACATTCCACCTACCAATTACCTGCACAGTATTATTATATTTTCGTATTTAGTTGTAGAATTAATTTGCATTACAATCTCAGCATTATGTCTGTCAATTATATTATAATTTGATAGAATTGTGTAACCAAATGTACATGTGTTTCTTTTTATTAGGCATATGCCTGTTAGAAGCACAATAAATCCAAATAAATAATAATAATAAATAAATAATAAGATATATATCTAGAACAGACTTGCGGATAATATAAGCAAAGTGCACAAAGAAATAAAAACCAGGAAATCACTGTTGGCGTTTAAGAAAAAGGAAGGAATGAAATAAAGCAAAGAGCAGCAAAAGCTCACTCTGTCTTACCGTGTATTCCAAGGAATACACCACTCTTAAGAATACGCTCAGTCATATTAGTATATGTACACATATTACATACGAAATTTGGTTGAATTCCAATTGCTAGTGTAGAAGTTATATGCATCTAAAAATTGGACTTATCAGCAAGCTTAGAATAATTTTGGCAACACTGCCATGTATGGCCTCCTGCAAATTAAACTGAATTATTATTATCTATACTTGTGCCAATTTTGAAATAGCTCCCATGCATACCTTCCAAGATATCCAACATGGAGCTCAAATTTCAATTGCGATTCTTCAGCAGTTGGTACCACTGTCATAATTTTCAAATACGGAATTGAGATATTCAGGTATAGATCTTTACTCATACAAAATTTTGTTTGGATAGCTGCAGCCTTTTTGGGAGTTGTTAGGGGGGGACTTACAAACAGACAGAGAGACAGAAGGACAGACAGAAGGACAGACAGACACACATTTGCCCAGATCGATCTCAGAAGTCTCCCTTTTCCTCAGTCTTGCAAAATGTAAAAAGTAAGCTAAAAAACTTATGGATGACATTCATGACAGAGTCCGTAGTAACTTACTGCATGCGAGTGAAGACACATTATGACGTCAAGTCGGGCAGCCTGGTGACCTCGTGTGGTTGTATAACCCGAGGAGACGTCGTGGGTACTCCCCTAAACTGCAACGATGTTGGGATGGCCCTGCGAGATTGTGACCATGATGAATGATGTAATCTAAAGGATTAAAAATCAACCCAACGGAAAACCTCGAGTTGTCCACATCAGTCGACTGGCACCCTATAAAGGAGACAACGGACCGAAAACGGAGCAGAATCTTCGGGCTTGTAAACCCCAAACAATGTCTTTCGAAGAGTTCATGTCTTGTGTAGCAGCAAACTCTAGCATCTCCCATGGAGTAAGAAAGGTTATTCACCAGGATCTCTTCACCGTTCCATTGGAATTTGCACTGGCTCACTGTGTTGCTTCAGATCTCCAGATGACAAGAGTAATCGCAAGGGTCTTTAGGAGCAAGTTCGGGGTTACTGAACATCCGGAACACCTCAGTCCCATTGTTCGAGAAGTCATGCACCTGTTTCGGAACGATAGGAACCTCTTATACCTTGTCAAAAACAGGTGGTCCGGTGCGAACCCAACTTATCGTGCCGTTTGGAACATTTTCATCAACTTGTGACGTCATCTAACGCGCTTGAGATTAATGTAGCTTGGCATTCCGAAGTTGGGTTGTGGGTTCGACGGATTTGATAGGAGAACAGTAAGAAGCATGATTGAAATGCTGTTCAAGGACACTGAAGTTAACATCTTTGTTTGCGTCTACGCACCAAAGGGCTCCAGAAAGAAGAGAGAGGACACCCTCACTTCTCATGAAACGGATTGCGGGACACCTAAACACTCCTGGGATAAGACAATCTGTTTTGGGACAGAACAGCCTTTAGGAGGGTGTAGTGTGGCGGGCGCAGTCAGATCCACCGCCAGTGTCTTGCTCTCGTTAGTTTGACCGGTTTCTAAGTCATGCGAGAGCCATCTCCTTCTTGACCAGGTCTGGATTAAAGACAAGAAAGAAAGCAGTGTTTTCTTTCTCTGAGAGTTGTTGATCCAAAACAGTGACCAGAAATCAGGCGAAATGGTAAGATGTTGTTAGTTTTGTACTGGATTAAGGATATAAATAGAGAAAGGTGAAAAGTAATTCGTTGTCTTGGAATTTGAACTACGTGCTCGGGACATCACCGTAGGATTTTTATTTTTATTTTTTTATGTCTCCTGGTAACTTTGGTAACTATTGGCGATGTGTTGTTGACTCTGGTAATGAGCAGCTAATTGAATATAAATTGCTTGTTTTTGGTAGATTTCATTTTGTACCATCCCCCAGACGCCAAAACAACCTGCAGTTCAAGAGTTTATATGCAATTTATATATCTACTGTACATATATATATACGGTGGCGTAGTTGGTAGCATGCTGAGCTTCTATGCCCAAGATCGCGGTGTCAAACCCAGCCGAAGTCGCCAGATAATTTTAAGAACGTTAAAAATCTCTCAGTATGCCTTCTTTCGGACGGATGGTAAAGCTGATAGGCCCATGAGTAGTGTGTTTTTAAGAGTTCGAGGCCCTCCTACGACTTTCCTCCTACAAGATGGCGGCGGCGCGATATCTCTCGAACTTATGGTCATATTATGACGAATGAGGTGTCATTGAACTCGGGGTGACACCCCCTTTCCAATGGATAATATGTGAAATTGTAATTTTTTAGAAAATCTCAGTTTTCAAGAGCAACATGTGAGAGTTTGAATGCCAATATGGAATTAAACGTTGTTCCACACAAGAGACATGTGTACGGTGGAAAGCCACTATGAATTAACATGCTTGTTTTTTGTTTTAACGCATGCCCACACATGGCTTTTGTAAGAGGGCGGGCTTTTTAAAGATGGCAGCTGTAGTGTAACCTAACCTAAACCAACCCACGAGGGGTGATCAAAAAGTATTCCAAGCGGCGCTTGTCGATAGGCAAACCAATAATCAATGAGGACATGTAAGGCCTTGAGGCGATAACCCCTTTTGATTGATCCCTGTTGATTTGTCCCTTTGGACTGGTCAATGTTGACGGGTCATTGCTGACGAGTCCCTTTGGACGGGTCATTGTTGACAAGTCCCTGTGGACGGGACCTTGTTGACGGGTCCCTGAGGGCGGGTCCTTTGGACTGGTCCCTATGGACGGGTCCCTGTTGACAGGTCCCTGTGGACGGGTTCTTGTTGACGGGTCCCTGTGGACGGGTCCTTGATGACGTGTCCCTGTTGACAGGTCATTGTTGACGTGTCCCTGTTGACAGGTCATTGTTGACGTGTCCCTGTTGACAGGTCATTGTTAACAGGTCCTTGTTGACGAGTCCCTTTTGACTGATCCCTGGGCCGATAACCTAGATGTTAGGCCCCTTAAAACAACAATTATCATCATCATCTTTTGACTGATCCCTTTGGACCAGTCCCTTTGGCCTGGTCCCTATGGACTAGCCCATGAATTTATTCAAATTGTGCCAAAGGGCTTAACTAACGGACTAATAAGGCTAGGAACTTGCATGAGGTATTGTAGGACTTGGGATGAAGCTCCCTTTTAGAATGTATTTTTGAAATTTTGACAAAGGGCCTAACCACACTTTTGTTAATATCTCGCGAAACAATCATGCTAGTGACTTCTATGAGGGGTCCTAGCAATTGAGGCGATGTTCCCCTTTGGGGGTGAAACTATCCCCCCACTCCCAAATTGAAAAATCGATATCTTGGAAACTAAGAACCTTAAAATTATGTGTGTTAGCTTTAAAAATAGGTCATAAGATATGCTTTTACCACGATAGGTCATTTCACCCCTAAAATATTAAATAGTAATGTTACAGGGAAAAAAGCGGTTAAACACTTAAAAATGATAAATGAACCTTAGATCATTTGTTTTTGATAAAAAAAAAATCGTATGAGGGTTAAAACTACCCCCAAAATTTAAAAATCGTTATCTTGGAAATTAAGAACCTTAAAATTAAGTGTGATAGCTTTAAAAATAGGTCATGACATACGCTTATACCACTATAGGTCATTTCACCCCTAAAACAGTGAATAGTGATTTTCCAGGGGAAAAGGTGTTAAACGCCTAAAAATGATAAATGAACCTAAGATCTTTTGTTTTGATGAAAAATAGTAAGGGGGTGAAAACTACCCCAAAATTGAAAAATCGATATCTTGGAAACTAAGAAACCTAAAATTAGGTGTGATAGCTCAAAAAATTGGTCATTTAATACTCTTTTACCACGATTGGTCATTTTACCCCTAAAACAATGCATGTAGATTTTACAGGAAAAAAGGGGAACCAATAATCAGATTTGGACACATGAGGTGTTATAAGACTAAGGGCGACAATCTCTTTTTGAATTTATTATTTATTTTTTGAAGTTTTGACAAAGGGCCTAACCACACATTTTGAAAATTTAGATTTTTAAATTTTTGAATTAATTTTAATATTTTTTTAGTAGACAGAGACAGTACCGGTTGTGTTTAAACGTGCATATCGCCGATCACTGTGGCCATGTTCAATGGATGAAACGATATTTTTCGAAGCATTGATTGAAGAGGGTCATGCGATGACTTGTTTTAAGAATATTTTTTATGATTTTTCCTATGATGCATGCATTTATTTAAATATCCCAAAACGGCAAGGTTACTGATTTGAGTTTTATAAACTAATAATGGGATTTGGACTCATAAGGTGTCCTATAACTTGACATGACGCTTTCTTTACATGGCTTATGAATTTTCCCAAAAAGATTGGAAACAACAAGGTCATGGGCTTTTGTTTCTCTTAATATATTGCAAACCCATAATGTTAGATGTTTATGGTGAGTGATGAAACATAGCTAAGTAGAGAAAGATTTATTGTAGGCTACACGTATGGTGACTGACAAGTCTTTGACCATTGAAACTTGTTTTTAAACCTGACCGCACACATAGGGAGTGTATGTTTCAGGCATGACATGACAAACGGTGTGTACAAAATCCAATTTATCGATTCAAGAATTAAGAGTAGACTATCTTTAATTGATTAGTTAAAGAGGGTAGCTAAGAAAACAAGATGGTGTTTACATTGAACAAAACCGAACCAATACAATCCTTTTTGGATGTATAATGTTACTTGCTAACCATTTTGTGCTGCAGTGGCAAGCACTTTTGGCTCTTGCACTAGTGGCATTAACTCGATTTAACTTTAAGGCTTAGAACGAACCAAACTAAGAAAGAAGGTTATAGTGATGCAGTGGTTAAGCTGTTATCCTTTGACTATGGTAGACCAGGGTTTGATTTTAGATTAATACGCATGTCAAAAACATATAAAAAAGCAGGGATAATGTTTTAAGACTGATTACCCTTGTATATTTTTTCAAATTATTACTTGGATTACAAATACAAATTTGGACTGGGTTCAATATACAGTTAATGCAAGTAAGATTTTGTATTTGTTTTTTATTTTAGACTTTAGATTTTAGAATTTACATTTTACATTTTAGATTGTACAAAAAGACCAAACCATAATGTCAAGACTTTAAATTTTCGGTAACTACTTATTAAAGAAAAACATATAAGGATTTGTATTACTTGGAATTATGTTGTCTGTACTATATTTTATTTTTGGTTTTAGATTTTAGAAATTTGATATTGGATTGTAGATATTAGGTAAAGACCAAACTAATATTGACAATTCATTAGACACTGGTATGTAGATAGAAAGATGATTGGACTATATGTTAAGATGAATTTTTAGGTGTTGACTGGCCTTGCAATAAGAATTGACTAACCAGACATGAGTTAACTACCAACGAAACACTTTGGCGACTATGCTTGTTATTGACCAGTGAGTAGGGTTTTAGAAAAACTGTTTGCTATTTTGGGTTATATACAACAAATGCATAGACCTACTGAACGACTATGTTTGCTGAACATGATTAGGATTCTTATGTAGCTCAGGCAAGGAAAGCATTTCTACAGAATTTGTTGACATTGAATATAGATTTAGGTATTAGGATGTCATTTTTGAAGACCTTTGACAGGAGTGTGACTCTCTATGAAAGGGAAACTTGGACTATTGTTGTAGCAGAAAAGTGGAGAATTGAAGTGTTTGAAATGTGGTGTTACAGGAGAATGATAAAGATTAGATGGGTAAATAGGGTTACAAACAACGAGGTATTAAGACAAGTGGGAGAGGAGAGATGTTTTTGGCGACAGCTAATGAAGTAAATCGATAGGTTGGTAGGACACATACACCCAGGAATAGCAAGCTAAGTTATGGAAGAAAGGGTTGAGGACAAGAACTCTATTGGTAGACCAAGGTTAGAATGTGTTAAACAGATAGCCTTGGATGTAGAGTGTGGTAGCTATATAGAGATGAAACGATTAGCTCAGGACAGGGAGTCATGGAGAGCTGTATTAAACCAGTCAAAAGGCTGAAGACTCAAACAACATGTAGAGCTTACCAAAATAATGTTGTGTAATGGTAAATACTAGTCAACACATATTAATGCATTATTAAACCCATGACACGATACCTGAGAGCTTTCCTAAAATTATTTTAAGATGCCTTTAACCCTATATTAAGCACCCAGTTCCCAAGACACATAACTACAATGTAATGAAAAAGAACATCAACAAAAAACATTTAAAAACGAGCAAGTGGTTGAGTCAATGTACACTGGAAAATTTTGTAAACACTCAAGTGCACAAAACAAATTACATTTTTAACTGTCAGGTTGACCGAGTGGTTAAGGCGTTAGACTTATGTTCATATTTTCAATACAAGAAAGCTAGGATTTGAATCCCTTACCTGACATAACTATTGCTTTAACATGGCTTAGCGATGCTGTATTATTACGATACTCGATACACAAACCATAGATAGAGTGTATTGTTTAAGGCCACTCTCTCTTTCTAAACATAGCTAGAGACTGTCAATGGTTAACAATTGCATTAATAGTGGTAGGATGTAGTGATAGTAATTAAGAAAAAGCAGACAATAACCATAAATATTTTTATTAAATTCATTTTATAATAGATTCACACTGAATACAACTCTCTCTATTTACCATTGTTTGATATAGATTTTTTAAACACAACGCTTGTTGTAGATCCTTTTATAACTTTCTCCAGGTACTCTTGTTCTTAAAAACTGGGGAAGTCGCAGTGGTTTTATAGACATAAAACCCTCATTCTTTTCTTTTTCATCATCATCTTCATTATGAATATTATCATAAAAATTATGATAGTCATTGTCACCATCATTATTATCATCATCATCATCATCATCAACATCACTAGAACTATCCAATTCCTCTTGTTCCTTTTTCACAGGGACCGCTTTTAAAGTCTGCGTTGCTTTTGATAGTGTTAAGGGTGTCATAGACGTTGACAACTGTCCTAACATGACTTTTTGATGACATGATAAGTGATTTTGAACAAACACTGCACTATCTTGAGCAGCAATATTTTTTTCTTGGATTGCTTGTTTTATACCTTGGATAGAGTATTTTGGCCATTTAAATGTGTATTAATTTGAGATTCACAATGATGCTCGTTTGAAGTAAGTACGTTGGAATCTTTTGTTTTAATCATTCCTCGACACTTTTTAGATCGTTGTTTTGAACATCGCCAAATAACAGTTCCATCTTTATTGGTTGTTTTTACAATATATGTATATCCTTTATAGTAGGCACATGGTTTACCATGGCTGGTTGTTGAGACTTCCATATTAACTAATACACATTAAGTTAATTTTTGTAAAGTCACTTTAGTAATAATAACAGTAAAATAAATGAAGTGGATTGATATTTTTTAAAGGTGGAATTTTCGAAGTACTGTCAAGAATAATAATCACATGAACAAATTTTAGACTGCAAGTGATTTACACACACATTGCTCAATGTCAAGATTTATACTGAACACAATTTATAGTGATTATGATTTTTATTGACTGTAATTGATAGTAGCCATGGTTAGTAGAGGCAATGTATACTGGGTGCGTTTTATAGCACGCTCAATTTATAGTAGGTACGATTAGTAGACGCGTTTGATACTGGGCGCGTTTTATACTGATTATGATTTATACTGAGCGCGACTTTTACTAGAAGCGATTTTTACCAGGTGTAATTGATAGCAGTTCATACTCAACGCAATTGATAGTAGGCGCAATTGGTAGTTGGCGCGATTGATAGTAGGCACAATTACTAGTATGCGCGATTGGTAGTAGGCGCAATTGACAGTAGGTGCGATTGGTAGTGGGCGTAATTGCTAGTAGGCGCTATTAATAGTACGTGCAATTGACAGTAGGCGCAATTAGTAGTAGGCGTGATTGGTAGTAGGTGCAATTAATAGGCGCAATTGATAGTAGGCGCGATTGGTAGTAGGCGCAATTGATAGCAGGCGCTATTAGTAGACGTGATTGATAGTAGGCACGATTGGTAGAGGACGTAATTGATAGTAGGCGCTATTGATAGTAGGTGGAATTGACAGTAGGCACGATTAATAGTAGGCGCGATTAGTATTAGGCGCGATTGGTAGTAGGCGCAATTGGTATTAGACTCAATTACTAGTAGGCGCGATTGGAAGTAGGCGCAATTGTTAGTAGGCGCAATTGACAGTAGGCGCGATTGGTAGTGGGTGTAATTGCTAGTAGGCGCTATTGATAGTAGGTGCAATTGACAGTAGGCGCAATTGGTCGTAGGCGTGATTGGTAGTAGGTGCAATTGATAGTAGGTGCAATTGATAGGCGCGATTGGTAGTAGGCGCAATTGACAGTAGGCGCGATTGATAGTGGATGTAATTGCTAGTAGGCGCTATTGATAGTAGGTGCAATTGACAGTAGGCGCAATTAGTAGTAGGCGTGATTGGTAGTAGGTGCAATTGATAGTAGGTGCAATTAATATGCGCAATTGATAGTAGGCGCGATTGATAGTAGGCGCTATTGATAGTAGGTGCAATAGACAGTAGGCGCGATTGATAGTAGGCGCGATTAGTAGTAGGCGCGATTGGTAGTAGGCGCAATTGGTAGTAGACGCAATTACTAGTAGGCGCGATTGGTAGTAGGCGCGATTGGTAGTAGGTGTAATTGCTAGTAGGCGCTATTGATAGTAGGTGCAATTGACAGTAGGCGCAATTAGTAGTAGGCGTGATTAGTAGTAGTTGCAATTGATAGTAGGTGCAATTAATAGACGCGATTGATAGTAGGCGCGATTGGTAGTAGGTGCGATTGATAGTAGGTTCGATTGATAGTAGGCGCGATTGGTAGTTGGCGCAATTAATAGTAGGCGCGATCGATATTAGGCGCAATAAATAGTAGGCGCGATTAGTAGGCGCGATTGATAGTAGGCGCGATTGATAGTAGACGCGATTGGTAGACCTTGAGGTGATAACCCATTTTTATTGATCCCTGTTGATTTGTCCCTTTGGACTGGTCCCTGTTGACTAGCCCCTGTTGACCAGCCCTTTTGGACGGGTCCTTTATGAAGGGAGTCATTTTTGACGGGTCCCTGTGGACGGGTCCCTGAGGACGGGCCCATGCTTTTATCCAAATTATGTCAAAGTCACTTAACCTAACCTTGTCACATGACCTGTCCTACAAGTTTAGACTTGCTTTGAGACTGGCTATGACGTCACAGATGAATGGCGGTGGGAGGCTGGCAAAAAGGAAAATGTTTTTGTGTAATAAAAAGAAATGTCCAGCTAATCGTTTCATCTCTATATAGCTACCACACTCTACATCCAAGGCTATCTGTTTAACATATTCTAACCTTGGTCTACCCCTACAGTTCTTGTCCTCAACCCTTTCTTCCACAACTAAGCTTGCTATTCCTGGGTGTATGTGTCCTACCAACCTATCGATTTTCTTCATTAGCAGTCGCCAAAAACATCTCTTCTCTCCCACTTGTCTTAATACATCTTTGTTTGTAACCCTATTCACCCATCTTATCTTCATCATTCTCCTGTAACACCACATTTCAAACACATCAATTCTCCACTTTTCTGCTACACCAATTGTCAAAGTTTCCCTTTCATAGAGCGTCACACTCCAGACAAAGGTCTTCAAAAATGACATCCTAATACCTAAATCTATATTCAATGTCAACAAATTCTGTAGAAATGCTATCCTTGCCTGAGCTACATAAGAATCCTAATCATCTCTGGTATAATGTCTTGTTTAGGAAACATAGTCGCTCAGTAGGTCTATGCATTTGTTGTATATAACCCAAAATAGCAAACAGTTTTTCTAAAACCCTACTCACTGGTCAATAACAAGCATAGTCGCCAAAGTGTTTCGTTGGTAGTTAACTCATGTCTGGTTAGTCAATTCTTATTGCAAGGCCAGTCAACACCTAAAAGTTCATCTTAACATATAGTCTAATCATCTTTCTATCTACATACCAGTGTCTAATGAATAGTCAATGTTAGTTTGGTCATTACCTAAAATCTAAAATCCAATATCAAATTTCTAAAATCTAAAACCAAAAATAAATATAGTATAGAAAACATAATTCTAAGTAATACAATTCCTTATATGTTTTTCTTTAATAATTAGTTACCGAAAATTTAAAGTCATGACATTATGGTTTGGTCTTTTTGTACAATCTAAAATGTAAAATGTAAATTCTAAAATCTAAAGTCTAAAATAAAAAGCAAATACAAAATCTTATTTGCATTAACTGTATATTGAACCCAGTCCAATTTTGTATTTGTAATCCAAGTAATAATTTGAAAAAATATACATGGGTAATCAGTCTTAAAACATTATCACTGCTTTTTATATGTTTTTGACATGCGTATTAACATAAATCAAACCCTGGTCTACTTTAGTCAAAGGATAACAGCTTAACCTCTGCACCACTATAACCATCTTTCTTAGTTTGGTTCGTTCTAAGCCTTAAAGTTAAATCGAGTTAAGGCCTCTAGTGCAAGAGCCAAAAGTGCTTGCCACTGCAGCACAAAATGGTTAGCAAGTAACATTATACATCCAAAAAGGATTGTATTGGTTCGGTTTGGTTCAATGTAATCACCATCTTGTTTTCTTAGCTACCATCTTTAACTAATCAATTAAAGATAGTCTACTCTTAATTCTTGAATCGATAAATTGGATTTTGTACACACCGTTTGTCATGTCATGCCTGAAACCTATACTCCCTATGTACTGCGGTCAGGTTTAAAAACAAGTTTCAATGGTCAAAGACTTGTCAGTCACCATACGTGTAGCCTACAATAAATCTTTCTCTACTTAGCTATGTTTCATCACTCACCATAAACATCTAACATTATGGGTTTGCAATATATTAAGAGAAACAAAAGTCTATGGCCTTGTTGTTTTCAATCTTTTTGGGAAAATTCATAAGCCATATAAGGAAAGCGTCATGTCAATTATAGGACACCTTATGAGTCCTAATCCCATTATTAGTTTATAAAACTCAAATCAGTAACCTTGCCGTTTTGGGATATTTAAATAAATGCATGCATCATAGGAAAAATCATAAAAAATATTCTAAAAACTAGTCGTTGCATGACCCTCTTCAATCAATGCTTCACAAAATATCGATTCATCCATTGAACATGGCCACAGTGATCGGCGACATGCTCGTTTAAACACAACCGGTACTGTCTCTGTCTACTAAAAATAATATTAAAATTAATTCAAAAATTTAAAAATCTAAATTTTCAAAATGTGTGGTTAGGCCCTTTGTCAAAATTTAAAAAAATAAATAAAAAAATTCAAAAAGAGATTGTCGCCCTGAGTCTTATAACACCACATGTGTCCAAATCTGATTATTGGTTCCCCTTTTTTCCTGTAAAATCTACATGCATTGTTTTAGGGGTAAAATGACCAATCGTGGTAAAAGAGTATTAAATGACCAATTTTTTGAGCTATCACACCTAATTTTAGGTTTCTTAGTTTCCAAGATATCGATTTTACAATTTTGGGGTAGTTTTCACCCCTTACTATTTTTCATCAAAACAAAAGATCTTAGGTTCATTTTCTTTTTTAGGCGTTTAACAAATTTTTCCCTGTAAAATCACTATTCACTGTTTTAGGGGTGAAATGACCTATTTTGGTATAAGCGTATGTCATGACCTATTTTTAAAGCTATCACACTTAATTTTAAGGTTCTTAATTTCCAAGATAACGATTTTTAAATTTTGGGGGTAGTTTTAACCCTCTTACTATTTTTTCATCAAAAACAAATGATCTTAGGTTCATTTATCATTTTTAAGTGTTTAACCGCTTTTTTTCCCTGTAACATTACTATTTACTATTTTAGGGGTGAATTGACCTATCGTGGTTAAAGCATATCTTATGACCTATTTTTAAAGCTATCACACATAATGTTAAGGTTCTTAGTTTCCAAGATATCGATTTTTCAATTTGGGAGTGGGGGGATTGTTTCACCCCCAAAGGGGAACATCGCCACAATTGCTAGGACCCCTCATACAAGTCACTAGCATGATTGTTTCGCGAGATATTAACAAAAGTGTGGTTAGGCCCTTTGTCAAAATTTCAAAAATACATTTTAAAAGGGGGCTTTATCTCAAGTCCTACAATACCTCATACAAGTTCCTAGCCTTATTTGTCCGTTAGTTAAGCCCTTTGGCACAATTTGAATAAATTCATGGGCTAGTCCATAGGGACCAGGCCAAAGGGACTGGTCTAAAGGGATCAGTCAAAAGATGATGATGATAATTGTTGTTTTAAAGGGCCTAACATCTAGGTTATCGGCCCAGAGATAAGTCAAAAGGGACTCGTCAACAAGGACCTGTCAACAATGACCTGTCAACAGGGACACGTCAACAATGACCTGTCCACAGGGACACGTAAACAAAGACCCGTCCACAGGGACCCGTCAACAAGGACCCGTCCACAGGGACCTGTCAACAGGGAGCCGTCCATAGGGACCAGTCAAAAGGACCCGCCCTCAGGGACCTGTCAACAAGGACCCGTCCACAGGGACTTGTCAAAAATGACCCGTTCAGAGGGACTCTTCAGCAATGACCCGTCAACAGGGACCAGTCCAAATGGACAAATCAACAGGGATCAATCAAAAGGGGTTATCGCCTCAAGGCCTTACATGTCCTCATTGATTATTGGTTTGCCTATCGACAAGCGCCGCTTGGAATACTTTTTGATCACCCCTCGTGGGTTGGTTTAGGTTAGGTTACACTACAGCTGCCATCTTTAAAAAGCCCGCCCTCTTACAAAAGTCATGAGTGGGCATGCGTAAAAACAAAAAACAAGCATGTTAATTCATAGTGGCTTTCCACCGTACACATGTCTCTTGTGTGGAACAACGTTTAATTCCATATTGGCATTCAAACTCTCACATGTTGCACTTGAAATGCGAGATTTTCTAAAAAATTACAATTTCACCCCCTATTGGGGGAGGTTTTATTTTTGAGGTGGAAATATGTTATCCATTGGAAAGGGGATGTCACCCCGAGTTCAATGACACCTCATTCGTCAAAATTTGACCATAAGTTCGAGAGATATCGTGCCGCCGCCATCTTATAGGAGGAAAGTCGTAGGAGGGCCTCGAACTCTTAAAAACACACTACTCCCATGTCGTAGATTTATGGCAAGTAGAAAGACCTTGCACTATCATTAACTGTGTGAAGCTAAGTTAGTAGGTTAGATTTGATTAAAGCTTTATTAAGTTCCAACGTTCGCGGCCAGGTGCCGTTTGCGGTGGCATCTAGTAGCCAATTTCACAGCTAGGAGTCGTTGACGGTAGCAATAGGTAGCAAAAGTAGGAACTACTTGAAATAAATCGTCTGCAGTCCTTACCTGATTTAGAGATCACACACACTAATGCAGCCATTACAATTACTACCTGTTATCAGACAGATTCTACCGACAATTGGCACCAATCACTTTCAAATATATACATAAAATAAATCCCATCTAAATGTTGGTCGAGTATGTTAATGGGCAATATTGGACCAAGTTGCTGAAAATAGTGGGCAAAACGAAGAAAGAAAGAAAGAAAGAAAGAAAGAAAAAAAGAAAGAAAGAAGAATATAACATTAACCAATCCTACCTTATCTTATCTTATACATACATATATATATAAAGGAATGTCTGTGTGTTCGTCTTTTATGCGTTCATAAACCATTCATCCGATTGCGATCAAATTTTGGTGAGTTGTTGCAAACACTTCCGGGACGATCATAGGCATAGTTAATCCATTTCACAAGAGTTAGCGCGCGAGTAGTTAAAACAAATGCGTAATGGCGATGCGTTCATATACAATTCATCTGATTGCGATCAAATTTTGGTAAGTTGTTGTGCACAGTCCCGGAAAAGTTTTAGGCGTAGTAAATACAATTTACAATAAATGGTGCGTGAGTAGCTTCAACAAAATGGCGTGCGCTTGTTTCAAGAAAGTCCCACATGCGTTCATATACCATTCATCCCATTAAGATGATACTTTGGTGAGATATTCTGTACACTTCAGGTAAGGTTTCTGGCTTAGTAAATCCACTTAACAATAGATAGCGCACGAGTAGATTCAATAAATGAGCGACGACGGGCGAAGCGTTTCAACAAAGTACTGTGTGCATTCATATACTATTCGTCCGATAGCGATGAAACTTGAGTGAGAGGCTGTGTACACTACAGGCATGGTTTCTGACTTAGTAAATCCATGTTATAAGAGGTATCGCACGAGTAGATGCAACAAATGAGCGACGACGCGCGAAGCGCTTCAACAAAGTCCCGTATGCGTTCATATACCATTCGTCCGATAGCGACTAAACTTGGTTGCGATGTTGTGTACACTTCAGGGAAGGTTTCTGGGTTAGTAAATCCACTTAACAATAGGTATCGCACAAGTCGATTAAACAAATGAGCGACGATGCGCGATGTGTTTCAACATAGTCCCGTATGCGTTCATATACCATTCGTCCGATAGCGACTAAACTTGAGTGAGTTGTTGTGTACACTCCAGGGAAAGTTTTAGGCTTAGTAAATCCATTTTTCAATAGGTAGCGCACAAGTAGATTCACAAATGAGCGAAGTCGCGCTAAGCTTTTCAAGCAAGTCCCGTATGCGTTCACATACAATTCGTCCGGTAGCGATGAAACTTGGGTAAGATGTTGTGTACTCATCAGGGAAGGTTTCTGGCTTAGTACATCACCTTTACAATAGTCATTGCACAAGTAGATTCAACAAATGAGCGACGGCACGAGAATCGTTTCAACCAAGTCCCGTATGCGTTCATATGCCGTTCAGCCGGTTTCTATGAAATTTTGGGAGTTGTTGGGAACACTTCCGAAATAATTATAGGCATAGTCAATCCAATTTATAATGGACAGCGCGCGAGTATTTTAAACAAATGAGTGTTGGCGATGCGTTCATATAGCCTACAATTCATCCGATTGCGACCAAATTTTGGTGGGTTGTTTGGCACACTTCCGGGATGGTTACATGCATAGCTAATCCAATTTACAATATATAGCGCACCAGTAGTTTAAAAAAATGAGTGTTGGTGATGCGTTCATATACAATTCATCCGATTGCAATCACATTTCGGAGAATTGTTGTGCACACACTAGGAAAAGTTGTAGGCATATTAGGTCCAATTAACAATAGATGGCGCGCGAGAAACTTCAACAAAATGGCGTGTGTTTCTTTCAAGAAAGTCCCACATGCGTTCATATACCATTCACCCCAATGCGATGAAACTTGGGTGAGATGTTGTACACACTCAGGGAAGGTTTCTGGCTTAGTAAATCCACTAAAGAATAGGTAGCGCACGAGTAGATTCAACAAATGAGCGATGACGCGCGAATTGTTTCAACAAAGTCCCGTATGCGTTCATATACAATTTGTCCGATAGCGATGAAACGTGGGTGAGATGTTGTGTACACTTCAGGGAAGATTTCTAGCCTAGTAAATCCATGTTACAATAGATATTGCACGAATGGATTCAGCAAATGAGCGACGACGCGCGATGTGTTTCGACAAAGACCCGTATGCGTTCATATACAATCGTCCGATAGAGATGAAACTTTGGTGAGTTGCTGTGTACACTCCAGGGAAGGTTTCTGATTTAGTAAATCCATTTTACAATTGGTAGCAAACTGGTAGATTTAACTAATAAGCGACAGCGCGTGAATCGTTTCAATAAAGTCCCGTATGCGATCATATACGATGCATCCGAGTGTGATAAAACTCTGGAGAGCTGAGTACAGTTTTGCGAAGGTTCATGAATTATTAAGTCCGTTTTTCAATGGGTGGAGCACAAGAAGATTCAACAAATGCGTGACGGCGCGAATCGTTTAAACAAAATCCCGTATGCGTTCATATGCCATTCATCCGATTGCGATGAAACTTTGATGAGGTGTTGTGTACACGCCAGGAAAGGTTTTCGAGTTAGTAATTCCATTTTACAATAGGTACCGTACGTGTATATTCAACAAATGGGTGACGGCGCTCTAATCGTTTCAGCAGTCCCGTAAGCGTTCATATACCATTCATTTCATTGCGATGTAACTTTCGTGAGTTCTTGATCACGCTCCCGTGAATGTTTCAAAGATAGTATTTTATTTTTTATAATTGTTTAGAGGTGGTTAACGGAAAAAGAAGAAAATATTGGGAATCCAAAAGCACTGCAACTAACAAAGTCAAAACGCCAACACTTTCTTTGATTGGCAGGACAACGTCTGCCGGGTCAGCTAGTATATATATATATAAAGGAATGTCCGGGTGTTCGTCTTTTATGCGTTCATAAACAATTCATCCGATTGCGGTCAAATTTTTGTGAGTTGTGTTAACACTTCCGGGAGGTTTATAGGTATAGTTAATCCATTTCAAAATAGATAGCGCGCGAGTAGTTTTAAAAAATGCGTAATGGCGATGCGTTCATATAGAATTCATCCGATTGCGATCAAATTTTGGTGAGTTGTGTGCACAGTCACGGAAAAGTTATAGGCGTAGTAAATCCAATTTACAATAGATGGCGCGCGAGTAGCTTCAACAAAATGGCGTGCGTTTGTTTCAAGTAAGTCCCACATGCGTTCATATGCCATTCATCCCATTGCGATGAAACTTGGGTGAGACGTTGTATACACTTCAGGTAAGGTTTCTGGCTTAGTAAATCCACTTAAGAATAGGTAGCGCACGAGTAGATTCAACAAATGAGCGACGACGGGCGAAGCGTTTCTACAAGTCCTGTATGCGCTCACATACCATTCGTCCGATATCGATGAAACTTGGGAGAGAGGTTGTGCACTCTACAGGCAAGGTTTCTGGCTTAGTAAATCCATGTTATAATAGGTAGCGCCCGAGTAGATTCAACAAATGAGCGACGTCTCGCGAAGCGTTTCTACAAAGTCCCGTATGCATTCATATACTATTCGTCTGATAGTGATGAAACTTGGGTGAGATGTTGTGTACACTTCAGGGAAGGTTCCAGGCTTAGAAAACCCACTTAACAATAGGTAGCGCACGAGTAGGTTCAACAAATGAGCGACGACGGGCGAAGCGTTTCAACAAAGTCCTGTATGCGTTCACATACCATTCGTCCGATAGCGATGAAACTTCGGTGAGTGGTTGTGTACACGTCCGGCAAGGTTTCTGGCTTGGTAAATCCACTTTACGATAGGTAGGGCACGAGTAGATTCAACAAAAGAGCGAAGACGCGTTAAGCGTTTCAAAGAAGTCCCGTCTGCATTCATATACTATTCGTCTGAAAGCGATGAAACTTGGGTGAGATGTTGTGTACACTTCAGGGAAGCTTTCTGGGTTAGTAAATCCACTTAACAGTAGGTGTCGCACAAGTAGATTAAACAAATGAGCCACGACGCGCGAAGTGTTTCAACATAGTCCCGTATGCGTTCATATACCATTCGTCCGATAGCGACTAAACTTAGGTGAGCTGTTGTGTACACATCAGGGAAGGTTTCTGGCTTAGTAAATCCACTTAACAATAGGTATCGCACGAGAAGATTCAACAAATGAGCGACGACGGGCGAAGCGTTTCAACAAAGTCCTGTATGCGTTCACATACCTTTCATCCGATAGCGATGAAACTTAGGTGAGAGGTTGTGTACACTTCAGGCAAGGCTTCTGGCTTAGCAAATCCACTTTACGATAGGTAGGGCATGAGTAGATTCAACAAATGAGCGACGACGCGCGAAGCGTTTCAACAACGTCCCGTATGCGTTCATATACCATTCGTCCGATAGCGGTGAAACTTGGGTGAGAGGTTGTGTACACTTCAGGCAAGGCTTCTGGCTTAGCAAATCCACTTTTCGATAGGTAGGGCACGAGTAGATTCAACAAATGAGCGACGACGCGCGAAGGGTTTCAACAAAGTCCCGTATGCGTTCATATACTATTCGTCTGATAGCGATGAAACTTGTTGAGATGTTGTGTACACTTCAGGGAATGTTTCTGGGTTAGTAAATGCACTGCACAATAGTTATCGCAAAAGTATGTTAAACGAATGAGCGACGACGCGCGAAGTGTTTCAATATAGTCCCGTATGGGTTCATATACCATTCGTCCGATAGCGACTAAACTTGAGTGAGTTGTTGTGTACACTCCAGGGAAAGTTTCAGTCTTAGTACGTCCATGTTACAATAGGTAGCGCACAAGAAGAATCAACAAATGATGGAAGACGCGCGAAGCGTTTCAACGAAGTCCCGTAATCGTTTATATACCATTCGTCCGATAGCGATAAAACTTGGGTGAGATGTTTTGTACACTTCAGGGAATGTTTCTGGCTTGGTACATCCACTTTATATTAGGTATCGCACAAGTAGATTCAACAAATGATCGACGGCACGCGAATTGCTTAAACAAAGTCACGTAGCGTTCAAATGCCATTCATCCGATTGCTAAGATTCTTTGGATGGATTATTGTGCACACTCCAGGAAAGGTTTCTGACTTAGTAAATCTTTTTTACAATAGGTAGCGCACGAGTAGATTCAACAAATGAGTAACGGCGCGCGTATCGTTTTAAAAAAAATCGTTTGTGATCATATACCATTCATGCGATTGCAATGAAATTTAGAGAAATGTTGTTCCCACTCCCGCAAAGATTTCTGATTTAGTAAATCCATTCTACAATTGGTAGCGCACGAGTACATTCAACTAATGAGCGACAGCGCGTGAATCGTTTCAACCAAGTCCCGTATTCGTTCATATACCATTCATCCGATTGTGATAAAACGTTGGTGAGTTGAGTACAGACCTGTGAAGGTGTATGAATAAGTAAATCCGTCTTTCAATGCGTGGCGCACAAGAAGATTCAACAAATGAGTGAAGGCGCGTGAATCGTTTAAACAAAATCCCGTATGCGTTCATATGCCATTAATCCGATTGCGATGAAACGTTCATGAGTTGTTGTGTACATGACAGGGAAGTTTTTCGACTTAGTAAATCCATTTTACAATAGGTAGCGTACGAGTATATTCAACAAATGGGTGACTGCGCTCGAATCATTTCAAAAAAGTCCCATATGCGTTCAAATACCATTTATTTCATTGCGATGAAACTTTGGTGAGTTGTTGAGCACGCTCCCATGATTTAGTTTTTTAGATAGTTAACCTTTTTTACAATAGTTAAGAGGTTGTTAACGGAAAATAAATAAATATTGGGAATCCAAAAGCACTTCCACAAACGAAGTTACAACGCCAACACTTTCTTTGATTGGCATTGCAACGCATGCCGGGTACAGCTAGTATATATATAAAAATGAATGTTCGTTTGTTCGTCTTTTATGCGTTCATAAACCATTCATCCGATTGCGATCAAATTTGGGTGAGTTGTTGTAAACACTTCCGGGACGGTTATAGGCATAGTTACGCCAATTTAAAATAGAGAGCGCGTGAGTAGTTTAAATAAATGAGTGTTGACGATGCGCTCATATAGCATACAATTCATCCGATTGCGACCAAATTTTGGTGGGTAGGTTAGCACACTTCCTGGATGGTTTTAGGCATAGTTAATCCAATTTACAATAGATAGCACGCGAGTAGTTTAAACAAATGAGTGTTGACTCTCCGTTCATATACAATTCATCCGATTGCGATCAAATTTTAGTGAGTTGTTGTGCACACTTCCAGGAAAGTTATAGGCATAGTAAATCCAATTTACAATAGATGGCGCGCGAGCAACTTCAACAAAACGGCGTGCGGTTTGTTTCAACAAAGACGACATGCGTTCATGTACCATTCATCCCATTGCGATTAAACTTGGGTGAGATGTTGTGTACACTCCAGGGAAGGTTTCTGGCTTAGTAAATCCATTTTACAATTGATGGCGAACAAGTATATTCAACAAATGAGCGACGACGTGCGAAGCGATTCAAGAAAGTATCGTATGCGTTCATATACCATTCGTTCGATAGCGATGAAACTTGGGTGAGATGTTGTGTATACATCTGGGAAGGTTTCTTGCTTAGATCATACACTTTTCAATAGGTAGCGCACGAGTAGATTCAACAAATGAGCGACAACGCGCGAAGCGTTTCAACGAAGTCCCATATGCGTCCATATACCAATCGTGCGAAAGCGATGAAACGTAAGTGAGTTTCTGTGTACACTCCAGGGAAGGTTTCTGACTTAGTACATGCATTTTACAATAGGCAGCGCACGAGTTTATTCAACAAATGAGCGACGGCATGTGAATCGTTTCAACCAAGTACCGTATGCGTTCATATACCATTTATCCGATTGGGATGAAATTTGGTGAATTGTTATGTGCACTCCAGAAAAGTTTTCTGGCTTAGTTAATCCATTTTACAATAGGTAGCGCACCAGTAGATTCAACAAATGAGCGATGGTGCGCAAATCGTTTCAACAAAGTCCCGTATGCATCCATATGCTATTCATTCGATTGCGATGAAACTTTGGAGAATTGCTGTGTACACTCCAGGGAAGGTGTCTGGCTTAGTACATGCATTTCACGACAGGTAGCGCACGAGTAGATTCAATAAATGGCCGACGGCACGCGAATCGTTTCAAAAGAGTCCCATATGCTTTCATATACCATTCATGCGATTACGATGAGACTTTAGTGATTCGTTGAGTACACTCGAGGAAAAGTTTAAGGCTTAGTAAATCTATTTTACAATAGGTAGCGTACGAGTAGATTCAACAAATGAGTGACGGCATGCGTATCGTTTAAACAAAATCCCGTATGTGTCCATATGCCATTCATCTGATTGCGATGAAACTTTGATGTCTTGTTGTGTACACGCCGGGAAGGTTTTCGACTTAGCAAATCCATTTTACAATAGGTAGTGTACGAGTAGATGCAACAAATGAGTGACGACGCGCGAAACTTTTCAACGAAATCCCGTATGCGTTCATATACCATTCATCGATTGCTATGAAACTTTGTTGAGATGTTGTGTACACTTATGTGAAGGTATCTAACTTAGTAAATCCATATCACAGTAGGTAGCGCAAGAGTAAATGTTAAAAATGAGTGACAGCGCACGAATCGTTTAAACAAAATTCCGTATGCGTTCATATCCCATTCATCCGATTGCGATGAATCTTTGGTGAATTGTTGAGCACGCTCCATCGAATGTTTCTAAATTATTTAATCCATTTCACGATAGTTTAGAGGCTGTTAACGGAAATTGAAAAAAAGATTGTTTCCAAAAGCACTTCAAGAAACAAAATTACAACGGCAACACTTTCTTTGATTGGCATTGCAATGCATGCCGGGTACAGCTAGTATTATATAAACTTAAAGGAACCGCAGTTTCCAAGAAATAACTTAACATAGTATTAAAACTGAAATTCATTTTACAAATTGACACTATTTTACTTTCGCTCACTTATAAATACCAGCTAAATGGCAAGTGACTAGTGGGGTAGTTTTTAAAGGAGTTGAGGGAGGAATGTACTGCGCCCGTCTCGCCAAATCTACTGTGGCTAACTGGACACTGTTGACTGAACAGACCACCTCCTCTTTTCGCGATAGAGACAAAACCTTAGTAGCGACTAGAGCTATGAAAGACATTCCAAAGACCGAAAGACTATCCCTGACCACCTCAATGGAACTCATTCAAATGGAATTAATACCGGTTTTGACTTATGGAATTGAACTTATATGGGATCAATTAAAGGTGAGTGTTGAAACTCTAGAGCATGTAAAGGCCTCTTTCCTCATGAGAACACTTGGTGTATCAAAATTCACTCGATCGAGATTTGTATATGTACTGTACCCGATATTTACTTGGGGCTATCGGCTACGCCAGCTTGAGTTGGAATTTATTGCTTGGAAATTAACGATTGCGCTGAGATCGCGCCGGTGATGGTGTGGGAAGTGACG
Organism: Meconema thalassinum; assembly: GCA_946902985.2. Taxonomy (NCBI): domain Eukaryota; kingdom Metazoa; phylum Arthropoda; class Insecta; order Orthoptera; family Tettigoniidae; genus Meconema; species Meconema thalassinum. Next base: position 29,123,306 of record OX336389.2, on the reverse strand, counting down.
TAGAAGAATTTTGGAGAAGAGAGCGCTACCCCTCCAACGCATCGCATCACGGGAGGAAAGCAAGAAATTAATTTAATTAACTTAGAAATGAAGCCTTGTATAACATCAGAAAAGAAAGGAATAATGCAGGATATTTATTGTAATGATATTTGAGATGGTGGATAACCCCTTAATAAAGGATTATGGCTTTAAAACGAACAGATATTGGCCGAGGTTAAGGAGCTGACGTCAGAGCTCGACAAACAGCCGTTGACCCTACCATCAGTCAGGGGAGAGAAGTCACATATACATCCAGTTCGACTAACACAGCGCAGCGTGGAAAGGAGATCATTCTATTCTGTTACAACCTACACTCAATACAGTACGCATCGCGTGACTAGCAGAGTGAAGTCTAGAATATATAACTTGTGTTAGTTGAGAGCATGGCAAGATCGAGTAGCTTGCGGGAGTTCAGATTGACATGGCAGTGCATAGGACGCACATAGCCGGTGAACTGAAACGTGCTATTTTCGCACTCAAGCTTATCGAGTTCCCTTCAGCCGGTAATGCATTCACAGTTTCAACTTGCTACTCAAAACAAACAAGACATTTCACTTGGTGAAAAAGAACAGTACAATATTAGACTTCGCGATGAATATTATTATACAGCAGTGGTTTAATGAGACCAGTTAATAACTTCATGTTATCTGTGCGTGGCTAGGACGGAATAGTTCTGCAGTAGCTGACATTTTGTGAAGTGTTTCACGACGTATAACGGAACTTTGTAATCGACATTTATATTGCCGATAATTGGACATAGATGAACATGATCCAGATACTTGATCCAACATATGACTTATGCATTTTCAACATGAATACCTACAGTCAGGTGGACTTTAAAATACACTGACGAAAATCGAAATTGCAAGACCCAGAAGGAGTGGTGCTACATTGCTGCAATTGAACATGCAGGACGAGTGTTCGGTTGTGATTCGATGATTACGCTTTCAGGTCCCTCTGACCGCAAGTTTGGACAACAATCAATACAGGATGTGCCCACCACGAGCTGCAATATATTGATGAATCGGCGAGGCATGGAATCAATAAAGCCCTGGATCGCTTCCTGAAGAATTGTGGCCCATGCTTGCTGCACTGCACGGGTCAGTTGTTCCAGAGTTGTGGGTGGCTGAGGACGGTTGGCCAGTTGTCGGCCCATCAAGTCCCACACATGCTCAATCGGACTGAGACCTATCATAGGGACAACCACTGGATTGATTACCCTATCAACGTACTGTTGAGGAGTCATAGTGCCCTCAACAAGCACTAATTTGGATTTCACATTAAAGCCAATAGCTCCCCAGACCATAATGCTTGGTGTTGGCCCTGTGTGCCACTCAACAATAACGCCAGGGCGGCCCCTCTCCCCGGTACGTCGGTGCACACGGTTCCGGCGATCTCTGCGGGCAAGACAGAAGCGCGATTCATCACTAAAGACGACCCTATGACATTCGTCGACCCACGTTGATCGTTCTCGACACCAGGTCAGCCTTACACGTCGCTGTTGTGGGGTCAATGGAACACCCTCTGTAGGGACAAGGGATCGTAAGCCAGCTGCACGCAGGTGATTACCCACTGTTTGTTGTGTAACGTGGGGTGCCACAGCTGCTCGAATTTGCGCTGCTGTTGCATGGGGTTCCATCCGGGCCATCCGAATGATGCGGCGATCCTCTCTCACAGTTGTCTGTCGCACTGGGCCTGTGCCAGGTCTACGAGTGTGGGTACCTTCATTTGACCACTGCTGCCATACACGTTGTACCGTAGATGCCTGTCGGCCAACACGTGCAGCGACAGTCCTTAGCGATAATCCAGCCTCACACAGCCCTATTATCCGAGCCCTCTCAAACGGCGACAGTTGTTGATAGCGTGCTCTTATCTGTCGTCGAGGCATGTTTGACGGTGAACACCTTACTGCACAGACTGCAAGTCAACTACGCTACACCAGAGTCCGTATACTGGAGTTGATTCCTCCGCGACCAATCACGTGGGGAGACCTGTAGCAACAATCCAATGGGTCTGAAACTTTGATCGTTAACATACCTACATGGCATCGTTCCATATCTTGAAAATCAACACAAACGACTAATGCCTTCGTGGTGTTGCAATTTCCATTTTCTTCAGTATATTTTCAACAGTATAATGGAGTGCAAAGATAATGTGTTTTTATATTACACAAACGAGGCGACCACAGGGTAGTTCATCCATTACTCGAACTTTCGAATGGAACATTGGACTTCACGCATTTTCTACAACGATGAAGTGTTTGATAAATAACTTGGATTAATGAACATTTATGGATACACTTTTTACATCACGTTCAGATACAGGGTGTCTAATAAAGTTGCATACACTTTAAAATATTTTCCTTTCATCAATGCAAATCAACTTTAGTTTGCAAGAGCGTTATCAGTATGTGTCAATAGGCATTTCCGCATGGAACGGTGGCGTGTAGCAAAGGACAGAATTGGGTACCCATTTGAGTTGAATATTTCGGTGGATTTTTGGACTATATCCGTGATGGATATCCTTCACTTTAATATGAGCGGCTAGGCGTAACGAGACAGGATGGCAGCGCAGAGTGACGGATTCAATCCCTACTGATGCGAGTGACTACATCGTGACATGCAGAAGAATGGGGGAAATGCATTCCATATGGTACAGGACGAAGATTTCGCCGATCATCCGAGAATTAGTTCACGAATTATTGGATTATCGTCGATCTTCGAATAAATATGTTATAACATCTGGAACACTTTAAGGTAATGTGAGCGATTTTATGACCTGGCTGATATGATTTTGATATGGCCCTGGGCACACTTGTATATCATTAGGAGTGTTATTTGATGCATTATTGGATATTTTTTGCATTTCGTCGTGACGCGTTTGCTAAGATACAGCGGATTCCATGTGAAATGGCAGGTGCATTTCACCTATCTTTACTATTTACCGACGTTATTAGGTAGGGTTTTTGATCATTCTTTAGCGTGAGTAATAGTGCATCTTGAGCACAGTAATTTTTTCTATCGAGCATTTCGAGACTCGAGACCTGCAGTCGGATATTTTTGTCAGTTTATCGCATACTAGTGAGTATGTGGGATTTATTATCAGGGATTTTTCCTTTATATTTTTTATTGGATCTTTTGAGTTGAAGTATACCATTATCATTAATACATACGGAGCCAGACAATAAATTTGAAAAAGTTTTAACTTAATTAATTAATTATAATAATTAAAATAGTTAACTTCATAACATGAAAAAAGTTCTAGTTTAGAACATTCCCACATTCATTTGCTTTAAATTGATGTATTAAAGAATTCCCTACCTCAACTGCAAGGTTATTTATATTTATTTTAAGTAAACGAAGTGTACAAGAATTTAATTTCAAGAAAAACATCACTGAAGTTTTAGAGTGAAGTTGTGAACTGTATTGCAACTGAAGCAACCAGGACAAGCTAATGCAGATAACATATTTACAAAGCACTCCATGTCAATGATGATATTGTAATTGTCACTAACACTATTCGGCTCAATGTTTTCTGAAGACAATTTTTATTGTGAAGCACTAGCCTTTAGGCCTACCTTCTGATTCACTATTTACATTTTCAGCACTATTAACACTGACATTCATCTTATTTTGTCCGTTCCCTTGACTTTTCCGCTTTTTCTTCGCACCAGATTGGCGTTTAGAACCCATATAATATATACTCACAAAGAGAAAAGCTCACAAGTCACAATGAGAAAGATCACACGGACACAAGGAAGATGACATATTTGTTTATGTATGTTGCTTAGGAATGGAATCCAACACCAAAGAGGTTATTTCAACACTGGAGTCTTTAGAATATATATAGTAATGACATCTATTGATCACAACCAAAACTATGAACTATATACCCGGGAGGAATGCAAAGAGGGGCGTTTGAAAAAGTGAATCTAACAAGATATTCACTGTAGGAAGTAGGCAGGACATAGCAGCCACGCCCCATGACACATGCACATCAGGCTATTTAAATCTTATTTTCAGGCACCTACTGTTGGAATATATGTATGAATTATAACTCATTTTGAAGAAGATATATCAAGCTTTCATTTGAGATGAAAATATATCAAAATATATTTTTCGGCGAAAAAATACATTTTCAACGTTAATACATACCTTAGCTGAATGATATTAGCTTAGTGACACCCCAGTTGTATCAATACGTCTATCAGAAACCATCTTTTCACAGTCTGGGTGGGGGACCTATGAGCTCTAATCTGAATGATATTAGCTCAAAGGTATTATTGGTTTGTCTATACCTCAAATGTAGTGTGATAGGAATCATCCACTTACAGTATGGTTGGAAACTAGGAGAAAAACACATAGACAGGAGTGTTATACCTCTGAGAGGAACCATCAGCTCACAGTCGTGGTGGGTACTGTACCCTAAAATCCGAAAGTAGCCTGTTGGAATATCCATTGCCCCAGCTGGATCGCCTATTTCTAACAGCACCGGCAAATTACTACATTAGAAATCGCTCCCAACATGGCATTTAGTGATTTACATACAGCCGTTACAAGAATATTGTGGATCAACAACAAACTACACGGGGCACACCTACCTTTACTTACCTTCTCAGGGACTGGGAATTCAGCTTTGCCTACAATACATCCACAATACTCTACTCCTTATATTTAAAATGAATCACACACCAACAACAACAAATAACGAACTGAATAAATTTATTAACAATGGTTAACTAACCTATATAAACAAAATAACAATAAACTAACCTAATAACAAAATAAAAATAAAAAACACAATCATTCACTCTTCCTTTCTACTGCACATCTTATTACAATGCCGTGCAAAATATCAGCATAAAAGTCTTGGCTTTTTTAGGCCTACACTGCGTAAAAAGAAAAACGTTTAATGAAGGCTCTTACATTCGTGGCATTCCTGGTTTCATTTACTAGCACGCGTTTGGAGAACGCACGTGCTCTAGCTTGTTTCATCAATGAAACGCTCACTCCACGCTGCACTCGAAACTAAAACAATTTATACAAGGCGGTGAGTCTTCACCTGTTCATATTATGTCACACCGCTCACCAACCCTAACGGTGAATCATATGGCTAGCCTACATTGAGACTGCATTGTGTGCGTTTATAATACACGTAAAATTAACATTCAATTCTTACAAAAATGCTCTTTACTTCTATGTTTCTTTAACAATCATACTGAAAATTTGTATACACTCTTTCATTCGCACCCCGAAATTGTTAATGACCAATTCGGTTCAATAATTGGACAATTATTCATATAAAACATCTGCTCACAAAATACACGCTATTCCAAAACATTCGATTAATAAATCCTACCGAAAATTATTTAACTTATTAAATCATTTCCGTTTTCCCTGTCAAAATTTCATTCCAGCAACATTCTCCACTATCATTTCATTTCATATGTCATTCATTTAATCATTGCCCCAGAGGAGTGCGTCAGGCCTCGGCAGCCGGCACAGTTCATATCCTCGCCGCTAGATAGGGGCTTCATTCATTCCATTCCTGACCCGGTCGGAGACTGGAAGCAGGCTGTGGATTTTCATTTTCATTAAATCATTTCCGAAAAAAATATTTACATACAATTTGTTCATAATAATATATACTATCTAGTGTTGCTAACACGTTACTTTCGAGATTCTGGCTTCTCGGTTACAATGCATTTCTCAATTAATTATATACACTGGTTTTCCACATAACCATTCTCTAACATTCCGTAGTTTTGATATTCTGCTGACACATCGTCTTATATAGGTTTCATTACATTGTCGGTCTAATACAATCGACTGACTAAGGTTAACTGTACGTAATTACATAACTTCGGGTTTAAAAAATATAATAATTGTATCTTTGACATGAGTAGACAATCGTTCTCTAGTTGTATTTCCGCTAAAACCCTTCCTGTCAACACAGCTAAAACGTTACTTCACATGAACTGGACTACTTGTATACAATGAATTTTATCATGATCCATGCCTTCTTATCAAAGAACAATAATACATTGACTTCCTTTAAAATGCGGAATCTCCTTCGCATGAGCACTCTTCATAGCTCTACAAATCCTCACATAACAGTATATATGGCATAAACAATTATCATCCACTATGTTAAACAATAACCAATAACGGATTAATTGTTATTAACATTTCTTCTGTAGGAACTTTTCTCAATTAATGGCATGATCCTCAGTATCATTCCACATGACTACTGAACTACAATTATATATGCTTAAGTTCTTCAAACGAAACTTCCAATTGTAATGAACGATATTAGACTATCGTGATTGACCTCCTAAAGTTTACTCCACAACAAGATAATTAACTGTTAACTCGTCTGTCGCAAATACATGTAATAAATATAATACTCCTGTCTCATCTCACTTATCAAGCTTTAAATTGTTTATCGTTGTAATATCAGGTCCACATAATGACGTGATATTACACAAATAGTGTAAAATAATACTCATGTTATTTATAGTGTCAAATAGAATTCAATCTTGACCGGGATAAACTAGCTTTGAATTCCTAGCCAAAGATTTGAATACTCTTATATCAAAAGGTATTTCTTCTAACATATTAAATGAACAAAGCTCTCAGCTTTACAAATAATAAAAAGGTTTGTCAACGTCGTAATGTTTTTCAACTTTACACAAAGAATGTTTATAGGGATTAAGACTTCGGTCTTATCAAACGACTAGTATTTCCCATATCGTCGACAGTTTATGTACAGTAATGATATAACAATATCATTCGATGTTTCTTCTGTTCTTGAAGTTAGATGTTGTTACATTAAAGTGCTCAAATTAAATTTAAAAAGAATTTAATTTGAAGCTATGACACAATGTCAGAATACTTGGTTTAAATAAAATTATTAAAATTCGAGAGTCGAAACGACTGGTCTTCTATGAGGCAATATGATTCCTCAAACAAAAATTTAAATGTCAGTTCCACAACTGATCCGTAGAATAAAATTGAAAAATAGATAAAAGGCAATCATCTCCTAGATAATCTTGAAGCATAAAAATCTTAGCACACATCTGAAGTGTAAAATACATGAAAATACTGAAATACATGAAATATGAAAATATGGAGTAAGATCGTTGGCTCAGGATTTCACTAATCAAGCTCTATACTAAAATAAGAGACACTGCTACCTTATTTGGACGAAAACTTGACGATCTATGTATGTATTCACACAATACTTTAGATGTTTCCTCAGTTCAAGGTACTGAGATGGATCTGCATTCGAACCTCGCATCTGCGACCTCAGAGATAGGAAACGTCCCTCTCTGGAATTCACAACAACCAACATTCGCCTGGGCTCGAACGACATCCTTCTGGCAAATTCTTCTGTGGTTGCTGGGCTACCCTAGCATCTTGATAAATCTCTTCTGTGGAATCTTCATTCTCCGTCGTAAATATGTGTGGAATATAATTTATAGAAATATTCATATAAATGGCGAATGAAATATTTCTATTGCTAATTGATGTTACATTAGTGTTCGTAGACTGACGAAAATGTACAAGAGGGACCGTACACTACGTCTGTATTCAAGAATACGTCGTCTAACGAAGTTCCATCGTTGTATCTTAACTTCCTCACAACTTCACATAGAATGGAAGTGCGGTAATCTCCTACGCTCTACCTAGCTATCCTCGCGTCTCCATAAGTCGACAGTCGTCGCACTCGGACAAAGCCTTGGGATCTCCGTTAACCCAGTAAAAACACTTCCTCATTCTTCAAAGACTGCTGGTATAAGAACCTCGATCCTTGGATATCCCGCTCCAAGTCTGAAACCAAATTGTTCACTTGGGCACTTTTGATTGGGTATATATCCTGGAAGACGTGGAATTCCCGTAAATGCTGAGCCATTTTTATGAGATATATAAGTTACTCCTTGGTGCCATTTTTTATATGATGTGATCAATGCACGCCTTTGTGGTGCGTGAAACTTTGGTCTGTGAAGCTATTAATAGCCCTCTGATGTCTTAATACCATATATGGACATATCTGCATCTTGTCCCCTTATTGGCCAGTGATTTATATATTGGAAGGGGTCGTGACCAATCAAATTTTACCACGCAGTTACCTTTGTGTTGCGTCGTCATTTGCTTTGTTTCGAGGCATTTCTTTCTTGCAGCCAAGTTGGCTAGACGTATTCCCATATTCTAGGGAAAGTGCCCACGTTCTAGGTGAAACCATGGCGAGGTGTCTGTATGTCGTAATCAGTAATTGCTTTACTGTAGTTCAGTTTCATATTTCGGCAATTTAAAACTCTTTTTCTGTGTTATTTTCTTTTTGTCGCGTGTACTTGCCCCCTCCCGATATTTTCTCTCCGCCCTTTGTGTGCGTGAGTTCTGTTTTGTCTGGTGGTGTTATTTTCATTTATTTTGATAACGTAGTTTTTGTACTTTAAGGGTTGAAAGTTATGTATGTGGGCTGTCTTCGTTTTACTCTGGCGTGGGTGACAGTGGGTTTGCCTACCTTGTAGGGGGCACCTTTGAGTCTGTCACCCAGAGTGTATCTTATCGTAGAACAACATAACGGGATTGGAGATTATTTTTCTTGCTTCCCGTAATGCTTTGTTCTTTATCTTAAAGAGTTCACAAAAGGAGGTCTCGCCATTGCTATTTGCTGGTGACCTAACCTGTGATATTCTTGTGTCTGTGAATGCCCATATTTTGCGCATCACATATTTTCGTCGTCTTTGTGTGCCCTTATCTCCTACGCATACTTTCAATTTTTAAAGTATATTTTTAGTGTTGCCGATAATTTAATGTAATTTTTCTTTTTGTCTAAATTCCTATTTTTTTTCTCGTAACTCACTTGACCTTGCATGTGCCTCCGCGTCTTTCTTCCTCACTCCTCCCCTCCCTCTCACCCCTCTCCACCCCGTTCTGAACCATTGTACCCCCTCCTATTTTGTTCATCCCTTTTGACACGCTTTGTCTAAATTTGAGAGCGTATCTTGACTTCGTTGAGTGTAGTCGTTTCTGAGTTTTGTCTTTTTATTTAATTGCGACATACTTACATTTAGTCATCGTTTCATCTTGCCTTGAACACGTTACCTTAACTTATCTTATTTTATTTCATTTTAATATAATTTAATGTAGTAGTCACTCAGCACAAATCTAGCGGCCTTTCTTTGTACCATTTCCAACTCATTGATGAGCCCTACTTGATATGGATCCCAAACTGCCGAGACGTATTCCAGAATAGGTCTTTCAACTAGGGTTACCAACCGTCCGGCTTTTGCCGGGCATGTCCTGCTTTTCAATAATTTTGGTTATGTCCGGCCGGCATTTCTAATTTATCGACATTGTCCGGCATTTTTCGTTACAAGATTTCTCACTTAGGTTTTAGGCTGAAGACAGAATGTTATTGTATCGTACATCAACTCCATGTGCTCAGGGCGCTACTTCCGAGGGTGGAAATAAGCAATACTAATATTCGATATATTGAACTTGAAGTCCAGGCATCGATCAACCAATCAACGCGCTTCATTTCCGCATTTATGTTGAGAGAAACCGGAAGTGTCGAGAGCTACAGTTTACATGTGCTTGCCATATGATTTGCAGCTATCATGTTTGGTTATCTGGTTGCCGCCGTAAATTATACTACGAGTATGCAGCGAGTGGTGTGAAATATTAATATCATTGCATCCTATTACGTACCGGTAGGTCATCTTTGAAACCTGAAAGGAGTGAATCTAAAAAAAGACAATGTAAATTTTCGGATAAACTAAAACATAAGTATCCTTGCTTTACTCACGGACGAAGTGAAAGTGAAGCGAAATGTGCAGTGTGTGATAGTTAGGTTAATGTCGGATACAAAGGTGTTGGTGACTAGGAAAGACACGTTAACAGTGAAAAACACAAAAGGTTGGTGAGAACTAGGCCAATATCATGTTCAATGTTATCATTTGCCACTCCCAAATATTCACCGGATGATAAAAATGTTCAAGCCGCAGAAGCTACAATGTCATTTCATACAGTTTTCCATCACCAGTCGTACAAATCAATGGACTGCACAGCTAAATTGAATAAGAGTATGTTCTTAGGTTTTGAAGTAGCACAGAAACTGACCTGTGCAAGAACTAAAACAGAAGCCATAATAAATAATATTATTGCTCCTCAGTCGACGGATATTATAATTGAAACTCTTAACAATGAAGTTCTATTTTTGGCCTAGGAACAGATGCAAGCAATCATGGTGCACTAAAGTTGTTTCCAATTGTCATCCAATTCTTTGATTACAAAAATAATGGCATTCAGATAAAAGTTCTTGATTTACAAGCATGTCCAAATGAAAGTTCTGAATGTATTTCCTCCTATATTTCAGATATTCTCAAAAAGCATAAAATTACTTCTAGATGCATTGCATTTTCTGGAGACAATGCCAATGTTAATTTTGGAGGCCTTGCACGCAGGGAAGGGAAGAATGTATTCTCTGCTCTCAAAAAAGACTTGAATGAAAACATAGTAGGTGTTGGATGTCCTGCTCAATTTCTACATAACTGTTTGCAACATGGAGCTGATGCTCTTTCTGTTGATATTGAGTCTGTGGTGATGAATATTTTCAACTTCTTTCATATATATGCAGTGCACACTCAGGAACTGAAGGACTTTTGTGAATTTGTTAATGTAATTATCTGCAGCTTTTAAATCATTCTAAGACTAGGTGGTTAACATTGTATCTAGCAGTTGAAAGAATCCTGCAATTGTTCCCAGCTCTGAAATCCTACTTTCTTCCTCAGGGTAGGAAGTCAGTGCCTTCATCAGTTAGAAACTTCCTTGAAAATGACTATTCAGAGCTCTATCTTTTCCTTCTTTCCTCAACCATGCACATTTTTCACTATACAATTTTGTCACTTGATAAAGAAAACAATTCAGCTGTAGAAGTGCTTGAACTATTAGAATCTGTACAATCTTCATTGAAATGCAGACTTGAAAGTCAATTCATTCCCCTTAAAGTCAGGCAGATGTTAAATACATTTTCAGAAGATGGTTTGGATAAAGAATGCAAAGTGTTTATGGAGAATGTATCTTGTTTCTATGAAACCTGCACTGAGTACTTGGATAATTGGATGCATCCTATAGACGAATTCAAGTGTTTCAAATGGTTGAAACTTCAAAACATTTAAGACCTCATATTTGACGATATTGTACCATGTATTCAGTACTTACAGTCAAAAGTTGTAGAAATAGATGACTCAAAATTATTCGACCAGTTCTGCAACATAAGGGTTTATTCTAAAACTTCGACTTTGGATGAAGATACAACACTAGACCAACAATGGTCTGTTTTTTTTATAAGTGCCAGAACATTGAGGTATTTTCTGAACTTTTGAACATTTGCCTGTTTTTCTTTGCCATACCTGGCAGCAATGCCTCCACTGAACGTGTGTTCTCATTCATAAATGCTCAATGGACAACGGAAAGGAACCGTTTGTTGGTAGAATCAGTGAAAGGAATGTTACTTGTGAAATTCAATTTCAAAGATTTGTCATGTGAAGAATGTTATAAATATGTACCGGTACTTCAAGAAAATAACTCGCGTCTTCTTTCAAAAGTAGGTTCTGTTGAAAAATACAGCTTGAAGGAAATGAACTGCAGCAAGGACTGATCATTAAGTAAGGTATTTCCTTTTGTAAAAAGTTGTGTGTAATATATGTATAATTTTGTTATCGATTGAAATTGTCAGGCATTTTTCTTAAATGTCCTGCTTTTTGCTAAGCCATGTCCTGCATTTGGAAATTTTCAGTTGGTAACCCTACTTACAACTGACAAATATCCTAATTCTTTAGCAGAGGTACCACTTCCTTTAATACCCTCATTACAAAGTGCAGGGATTTGTAAGCTTTAGAAACTACACATCCTACATGACTACTCCATTTCATACCATTCCTTACGTGAACTCCCAAATATTTGCAAGAATCTTCTTTTACAAGTATTTCCGAGCCAATGTTATATTGAAAATCTTGCCTTCGCACTATCCCTATTTTTAAGAGACTACATTTTCTTGTGTTTATTTTCATTTTATTTTCAATCGCCCACTTATAGACCAGGTTCAGGTCCTCTTGAAGTACTACGTTGTCTTGTGAGTCATGTATCTTTCGATATATTACACAATCATCCGCAAACAATCGACAGTCACTGCGAATGTCATTTGGTAAGTCAATTATAAACGCCAAAAATAACAAAGTTCCGATTACGCTGCCCTGAGGGATACCCGACGTTACGGTAACTTCATTCCAGAATCTGCCTTCGACTTTCACTTTCTGGGAACGACCCGTCAAAAATTTTCACTATTCTCAACTAATTACCGATAGATGTCGCAATGGTCGGTTCTATTGTCTGGCATCTTTGGTGTTTCGTCACTTCCAGGTAGCGCCCGTGAATGGTTTGTTCTATATCTTGGTTAACTTCGAACCACGATGCACCTGAGCGCTGGAAACTCACGATTTGCACCGAGAGTGCTACCTCTGCAAATGTACAGACTGCAAAATGGCCGCTTATGACAAAATTATTCTGGCACAAAACATTCAACGTTCCAACCAATATTAAAATCTAAATACACACACTCACACGTGAATCAAGCTACATAAAACTGAAACAAAACAGTTTCGAACATCTCTAGTCACGAAAACCCAACGATCTATAGTCATGTACCGTGTATCTAGGGAACTCACATGCAGTAACGTTTCATGGCCTCCAACAATTTATATATAGCCTAGCCTATTATGCATTTATCAAAAGAATTGTATTTCTAAATTATAAATATAAGTAATTACATAAGCAATCACGGTTATATTTGCTATCTACTAGAAACATTTTTCGACAACTGTTGTCGCAGTCACCTGAATTGTTTTTAAAATACAACCGTCATTTATATTTTTGAAACACTATTTTGTGCTGCTTTTTTCATAGTGTTCATCATATATGTGTCAACTATTATCTAAAGTAATTTTTATAAGGATAACCGTTTCTGTATGAATATTCAAGAATTGTTGAATAAAATGTATTAATCTAAAAGCCTTTCTTATTTTATTTTTAAAGGATATAATGCAATCTCATTATTAAACATTTCTAAAAATGATTTCTTCTTCGTCGCGAAAGGGTCTCTTAGTAGCACGTGGAATCAACAATGGTTGGTCTTTATTTTAGCCCTGTTTTCCTTTATACTCAACATGTGGTGGTTAGACCTGATCTCTTTGTATTCGAAACTCCGTGTAAGTGCAATTTTCTTGTTTTTAGTTTGGTCTATTACATTTGGCCACCTATTTCTTTAAGGTTCTTCTCAGCCTGTTTTGTTCTTCTGGGATATGTGAATTTTATAAGTTACTCTAATTTATATGGGTTCATTCTTTCTAAGTGCCCCCTCAATTTGATTCGTTGCAGACGTATTGCGTCTGTAAGTTTGGAGATACTTTTATATTGCAACCTTTGGTCCGTGATATAGACTTGAATTCGTAAAAAGATAGAAATAAAACAGTAAGAACATAGTATTTAAAAACTGAATAAATGACAATAACAAACTATTTGTCTGCAACACTTACAATCCTTCATTACAAACGACCATCCTAATAAATTCTGGCATTTATGAACCTCATACTGATTGAATTGGACGCACCACACACAGTTATTTATAATAAAATACTTTTTCATTAGAACTTTAATCAGCCATTGATTAGCTCCTATCTGCCATCATTTTCTTTGTCCCGCCAATATTTACATTACTTAACACCAATTCTCAGAATTAGGACACTTGTTCCTGTAAGTTGTAATTGTTTATTATTATTTATTTATTTAAGCTAATATTTCCCTAGAGGAGAACGATTAAACTTGATAACATGATGTCATATGGAGGTGCGTCTCCTCCGTTCCTCCGAAAATCTCGTCATTGTAATTGTTTATAAAATTATATAATTGTTTATATCTGTAACATTTCTAACTGTTTAAAAAATTTGTAATTGTTTGTAAAATTTTTCATGGTTTATAACAATAATTTTTTAATTCTATATAATTGGTAATTGATCAATTTTTTTATTTGTTTATAACATTTTGTAATTTGACATTGTTTATTCAATTTGTAATTGTTTATAAATGTTGTAATTGTTTATAAAATTTATAATTGATTATAACATTTGTAATTTAGATTGGCAACTTTGATAAAAATGGACAATTGTTTATAACATTAGCATTTATTTTATCAAATGTTTATAATATTTGTCTTGGCAATTTATTATAACATTACCATTTATTTAGTTGAGCAAAAGATATTTATTAGGAATATAATTATTTCCAACATCATCATCTAGATTTAGATTTGGTAATTGTTCATTACCATTGACAATTGTTTACAACATAACATTTATTTTTACAATTATTTATAATTAAATATTTTGGCAATATATTACCAATTGAAAGGGTGATGTTTGGTTTTTTCTGACAGCCTAAAGTTGTTCACAGTGAGTATTTCTACATTATTAAGAAATGAGGAATTTCTTATCAATGCGGCTTGGTCCCTAGTTACATTAGTCCTTAACCTTAAAATACAACTTCATGATCTATGCCCTCTAAGGCAATTATTTACGCATACAACGGTATAAGGAGTTCATATAAATATTATGAATTTTGGAACGTAAATTTGTTAGCACCTTATCAATAAAAGCACACCGTTTACAACATACCTTTTATTGTTTCCCTAACACACATTAGTTACATTCATGTAATTCTTTTTATCGCGCTAGCCGGAAACATCTATCAATTTACGTTAATCCAGGTAATATACCTCCGTGTTTCCAATACTAGCTTGAGGGTATACTCATATTAAGGGCTACGTGTACGATGACATGGACCAAAACAAAAACATAAATCAAGAATCCATTATTTCAATCACTCAAACGAAAACTCAACACCGTATATTCCAAACTCTTCAGTTTCGTCATTTTACAGCTTGACTGCCGCCTATACTACTCTACAATAATAAAGGATAGATCATCTACCAGTTTAAATCCTTAGCATGGTAGATACAACCGGGGAGGACTGTGGCACTTAACTAGTAGTGGTGCCGGCGAATTATTTCTTCTGAGTACTCTTTTTACCTATCGTGTTTATAGTGCATTTTAATTTCATTTCAGGGAACGTATTCAACGGATTCATCTCTGAATTCACCACCGGATTGAATTGTCCTCAAAATGGCCGCTACGATCCTTGTAGAATGACTAGTCGTTGCTTTTGATTCATTAGCCCCGTGTACTTGTGCGTCTGTAGATTGTATCTATTAATCTGTGTTACTGTGATGCCTGAACTATTGTGTTGTAATTGTTGTTATTTGTAATTTAGGTAGGATTTAGGCAGGAAGTGGCCGTGGCCGTTTCATTCAGTAAAGATAGCTTTGAAGCCATATTTCAGTGTTGCTTTATTAACAATTAATATTGTAACTTTCAGTCGGTCAACACAACAATTACTGGAATATGTGAAAATAACCTGAAATAAAATACATGTGAATAAGTTTTATATATGTAATTTACTTCAGGTTATTCTTCACATATTCTATTAATTAGTGTCGACCGACTGAAGGCTAAAATAATAATCGTTTCACTCAGTTTAACCTCGCCCCTCCTTGCCAACTGCACTTGAACCCTTGTACTATCCCAGCATTTGCGTGGAGTAGAAGTGGGAAACCACTATGCAGCAAGGTGGATGGCTAAATTTCTAGTTCGCTGCTTATTATAGAGGTACGGTAACTTACATTTCATGTTCCAAATCGCAGTTTCCCAAGGGGTAATAAAGGAAAGGGGTATGGAACTAGTGCACAAGGGTTTACGTGGGAGTATCCTGTAATGAAGGTGGCAAGGACAAGGTTAAACTGAGTGAAACTGCTTGTCAAAGACCATCCAGTATCTATAAGAAAGTTTAAACATTTCGTCAGACAGTGGCAAGGAAAAGGTTAAACTGAGTGAAACTGCTTGTCAAAGACCATCCAGTATATATAAGAAAGTTTAAACATTTCGTCAGACAGTGGCAAGGATGGGAACTGAGGGTGTGTTGATTAGTTTTATGATAGCTTCGTGGTGAAAAAATAATATATGAGAATTTTGAGTTACATGTAAGGATGATTGAAGTACCTACTCTACAGACGTGATAGAATTTAATAATGAAGATAAGTCGCACAACCGGAGTTCTGCTTGGCCAAGTTCATGCCCTGTGTGGATTAATTAAAAATATTTAACGCCTTTTATAGAAAGAAGAATCTCTTCACATCCAGAAGTATAGACCTAAAAATAAGGAAAAGACTGTTGAAGACATACGTGTGGAGTCTGGCTTTGTATGGTAGTGAGACCCGGAAAATAGGGAAGTTAGAAGAGAGGAAGTTGATGTCTTTTGAGGCTTGGTGCTGGAGAAGAATGCTTAAATCAGTTGGATACAGCATATGGCAAATTAAGAGGTATTCAGAAGAGCAGGAGAAAGTAGAAGCTTTATGAAGAGTCTGAATACAAGAAGAGCAAATATGTTGAGACATATTCTCAGACATAATAGCCTGCTAACAAGAGTCATCGAAGGGATGTTAGAAGGGAAAAACACAAGAGGAAGACCACCACTTGCATACTTCACACAGTTAATGACAGACACGAACACAGAATCATATCGTGAATTGAAGAGGATGGCGGAGAACAGAGAAGTTTGGAAGTTACTGCAAACCAGCCTCAGGGCTGTTAACTTAACACTCCAGTGGGCGCGCGGAGTACAGGTGTCCTCCAGTGATTTTGTTTTGTGTGACTACAAGTGTTGGCAACACTTGTGACCTTGAGCGGCCATATACCTTTCTTGCCACTCATCCTCTGCCCCTCAGTGCATCGTCAGCTTTTATGCTCGCCAATTGTCGCCGTGACCTCGTGTTTATTTGCGCTGTGCAGAAGTGGAGGACACTTGTCCTCCGCGCGCCCACTGGCGTTACTTTTTTTCCGGATATTGCTGTGGTATTTTCTTTTCATTTCATAGTTTTGGAAGTCACAACGGTTTAATTGAAATAGTTTAAGTGTGAAAACAATAATGACTAGTGAAAGTGACCGTGAACAGGTACGCCGTTGGCTAGATGAGAGTGTTCTAGGTGTAGAGGATGAAGATGAACGAGAAGAAGACCACTTGGAATACCACACAGAGAGTAGAGAAAATGAAATCAATGCAGAAGATGACCCGGTTGATGTTCCAGACGAATCCGAGGAAATAGAAGTGGTAAAGAAGCAGTCCCTCCTGTCCCTTTCTTCAACCCAGAGTTTTATTTGGAAAAAGTTCGCACATCAAGAACCTCTTGTTGCCCAGACTTCTAGTACTCCCAGACATAACATTATATCAGTTTTTCATTGCCGAGGACCTCAAGGGTCTGCGAAAAATACTGTCACTCCAGAAGCTGCGTCACAGTGTAATATTGATAATGAAATGGTGAAAAAGAATAGTTGATTGGACTAACGTTTACATAACTGAAATTCGCCCTCAGTTTGTCAGAGAAAGGGATGCTAGGCCCAATGTTTCCCGAGAAATTCGTGCATTGATTGGTAGACCTATATTATATCTTTCTGGGGGTTTTGAAGGCTGGAAGAAGAAACGTATTTGAAATGTGGGATTATTCACACGGCACGAGAGTAGAGCCTGTTTATGTAACCCTTCCGTGTGTATATGCCTAGTAAACCTGCAAAGTATGGGATAGAGATCGTTTGCTACGGTTTCCAAAACATCCTTCTATGCTCTAAACCTTCAAGTGTATGTAGGGAAGCAACCAAGCGGCCCTTTCAGAAGAAGCAACAACACGTCAGACTTGGTGTGAGATTGATGCAGCCTATTTCAGGAACGAATAGGAATATTACCTGTGAAAATTGGTTCGTATCTGTGCCCTTGGCAATAAAACTACGGGAAGAAAAAAAGTAACTATGATTGCTACTCTGAGAAAGAACAAAGCAGCAGTTTCCCGAAACTTTCTACCTAATAAGTCAAGAGAAGTCAAAAGCAGTTTGTTTGGGTTTCAAAAAAGCTGTGTTTTATATGCTTTACTAAGATGGAAAATTACTTTTATCTTTTTATACTACGAAACCAATTAGTATTTTCAAACTAGAAATAATAGACAACACTTAATTTGTATACTTTTTCATTTATAATGTAAAACTTATACACATTTTAGTAACATTTATAACGTAACTTACCAAACTTATACACGTTTTTGATTGGTTTACCATAATTATGCATTTCTTACTTAATATTTTGTAGCATACACTCTTTTTTATGAAAAATATGTTTAATATATTACCACCTAACCCAAAACAAAAATTCAAGATCGCTAAATATACATTTCATAGGGTAAAATAGCAAAACAAAGTGGAGGACACCTGTCCTCCACGCGCCCACTCGCGTTACGGCAAACCGCGCGCCCACTGGAGTGTTAAGAGAGAGAGAACTGTCCAGGATACACAGGTTTAAATGTGTAACTAGGAACTTATTTATGACGGAAATTATACAAAACACCCAATGATATTTATAAGTTTGTAAGGATAAATACATATTTCAGTCCCTTCGGTTCAATGTTATACCAACACAAAACAACTCTCAACATGAGGGAGAAGCCAGATTCACTCGCTCGCTCGCGCCATCCAATAGCATACCGTGACTGTGCCTACATAACTGAACTCACTAGGCTCGCTATGCCGTACAAAATCCTTTATTTGTCTCCGCGCACGTAAATGATAAATTATTCAATTATTTTGAAGAACCTATGCTACAAAGGTAAACATTTAGAAGATGACTGTCGAAACCCTGTGACACTACGAACAGCCGTTTGGGAGATAACATCTATTTTTGAACAGACGTGATATTTAGAGTTTGAAAGATGTTATGATGAAATACCCGTATATAACTTAGGTTCGCCGGGGAAATACAAACTAGAGTGACAGTATTGCTGTAGCCAGGGGCGGATCTAGGAGAGGGCGAGGATGGCGACCACCCAGGGCCCCGCGGTCCAGGGGGGCCCACGCCATGGATTGTTTTAAGTTTAATTGATTATTTAATTACGGTATTCTTTTCAAACTTTTCAAACCAATTTATAATTCATATTCTTTTTTTCGGTGCAGCAATGGCCTTTCGTGACCGTTTAGCAAGTTTAGATTTCAGTGAAATGATAGAAGACTTCAGCCGGGAAAAAAGTCTTAGGCTAAAGTAATATTTTAATATTTCATAGTTTGCATAATTTTCTTCAAGGAGACTTAAAGGTTTCTTGTTATAAAAAAAATGTACTCTAGTGTATTCAAAATATTGTACCTAGTCTTTATGTTATTATTATTATGAAACTATCGTCCATTTGTTTTTGTTTTTTATTTCCTATTGTTGTGGGCCTCACCTTATCATATCGCCCAGGGCCCCGCAAGGCCTGGATCCGACACTGCCTGTAGCAATTCAGTAGAGGAGCTTTAAAAAGTGCTGTGAGCTAAAGATTTGAACTCATAGAATGTACCTTAGCTAGCAAACCGCTTGGCAGCCAACATTCCTGCACAGCCAGGCGAAAAATATAATTTTCAGTAGGCTACGTAAGTTACCGGTGTGTTATTTTAAAGAAGCTATCGAATACAGAAATACCGGTACGTGATAACTAAAATTTCTCCGACAACCTGTGTTTTGATGGTGGCTGCAATTGTGTGCGTGTGATTTTGTAATTAAGACGAGGAAACTCTCTCACTCTTTTCTTTTTCACCTCACGATGCCTAGTGTACCTTCTAACCCTGAGACCGGATCTAAATTTCTTGACAGAATCGTGAATCGAACCCCAACCTCTTGGGGGAGAGCTAAATATGCTAGCCACTACACCAGAAGGTGATCAAATTGAATAATTTTCTGTATTTCTATTACGATACGTACTGTCCGTCCACCAGCTCATGGTCTTAGGGGGCTGAAGGGGAGAGGAGAGACATTCCAGCTGCGTTGATTGAGTGGACGTGTCGCTGCAGGTATCGCCAACTCAGCACCGATGTTATCCACGCTATGGTTACTCACTGCTACTTTCGTTTAGTTTCAATTGTGAAATCGTACGGATCAGTAATAGGTTGGCACTATTATCCTTCGCGCAGAGGCCAGCTGTCTCCAGCTGACTCGTTTCATTCCTTCCACGGACCTTAAGCTGGTGGACGGACAGTACCTTATAAGGAGTTCATGTAGCATTGCTACCCAGAATGACATGGGGTGATGATTATGCCTACGTCATGTTGTCGTCTTTAATTTGAGCGGCTTGGACATCTTGGTCATTTGTACTTGTGTGTGTAGAATTTGATAATCTGTGCTACTGTGATGTCTGTATTAGAGTGTGTGTATGTTTAATTCAGGTGAATATTGGATAGGAGGTGCCGTGGCCTTAAGGGACACTGGGACTGAGTTTTCTAATTCCTGTAAATATTAAGGTACAGTCTTGATATTTTGTTTGCTGGTAGTAAGCTGTAGTATAAACATGTGTGCCAAATGTTGATCAATGTAGCTTTACTAGCTGCATAGAAATTAATTATTTTCCAATATTTATATGCAAATTATTCAAATATTCAAAATGTCAAGCGCGTCAAACTAATGTAGATAGCACAATTTATTTTTATTTTTCTAGTACCATATTCTTATACAAATAAAATAGTGCATCGAATTTGAGATTGTATTGTTTACTATGAAGATATAATTTTTTCCCCAATGAAGTTTATTTTTTGTAAAATTCTTGAAATATGAAGGTTTGAATTTTTTTTACAGGCAAACCAGAACTCCAATCCAAAAAGTAATGCACACGTTTGTGGATAAAGTACTAAGGAACATTCATGTTAATTTACAAGAAAATTGCATTACATCAGTAACACGTACTAGATTTTATACATCAGAAAATGTGAAACTGAGAAAACTGCATTTTTCTAAAAACATGCATATATTTTAATATTTCCATTCAACGTACCCATTAGAACTCTCCTGCAGCATAAGTAACACCTTCCTTCTTCGGTTTTGCAACCTCCTTCTTCATCTTTGTGACCTTAGTCTTCCGTCGAGTTGCTTTCTTCTTCTCAGAGGACGATCGCTGACTCTCATACTTCCTGCGAGCATCACTCCTAAGGACTGCCTGTTCAGTCACATAAGGAACTGAAGTTTTTTTGATGTCCGACTTCAGGTCTGTTGTAGCACTGCATCCCATATTAATTTCTGCTACAGCATTGCATACAGAAATTTCAAGTCTCTTTCTTGATATAAAAGTTTCTTTCGGACATTTCCTCCAAATGGTAGAATGTAGACACTCATTTTGATTCTGCGTGGCACCACGGACATATCGGAATAGTAATTCATTAGAGGCCAGCCTCTGATAAACAGGCATTATTTTACACACTAATGACTCCGAAAGCTTGACAGTCATTTTGTTATGACTCATAGGTACCTTACTGTGCCCAACTCTAGGAATGGGTATTCCAAGTTTCAGACACCTAGATATCAAGGGAAAGGCTGTAGCCGCTTTTGAAAGTTCAGATATTTGAATATCGCGCTACATTGCTTCGAGAAGCATTTAGAAGAATTTTACCGATAGTTGGATGTCAAGTGACGTAGCGAGTAATAGCAGAGGTTGAGGCTATTTATTGATTAAATAGTTAACTATGGAGTAGAGACTTTAGACTGGGATCAGATTACTGGCACGGCCAAATGAAAGAGAATGCAATTAGTATCAAGTAAATCGGACCAGGGATTCAAGAGATATGAGGATTTCTAGATATCAGGCGATGACGCGTGACCCTGACCGTTTTGAATAAAAGCCAGCTGGAGGAGGCATGGTTAGCTCACTTCAACACAAGCACTTGGCAAGCAAGTTGCGTCTACGCTGAGCCAAGGCACATGGTTGCCGATTCTACGCAGAAGTTCTTTTCAAGTCGTGATAGTCACGAAAAGTGCTGCGCTTCGAGTTGGAACTTAGTAAGTTTCTGGTGAGGAGAATCACTGAGGTGATTGTTTTTCTACAGACATTGGTGGAAATATTTATATTTCTAAAAGGACATTTGCTAGACTTTGTCTAGAAAATAGTATTTTGTCACAGTCCAGTAGTAACTTAATACTTGGATGTTTAAATCCATTTCAAGTCAGTTTTCATATTTGTAACTAGTTAACCACTTCGATCTGTCAGTACACTGACAGACTAGTCTATAACGGTGGCGTTCACTAGTCTACGCAAGGGAAACTGCAGGTTGCTTAGCGCATGGCAGATGGTGATATTAATAAACCATGCCCAGGGAACGATCTTCAGAACAGCCGTTAATTGCTTAGACTGTCAATGTTTTTCTTGTACTGATGAGATTACAGTGAGTTATGTTACAACTGACATATTTAAGAAGAGATCACTTAGATCTGACCCTATTTCAACAAACTGTTATGGCTTTGATAGAAGCCCATATTAAAATGGAACCACAGTTTATTCAAACGTCGAAAGATACTACCACTATGTCTGACTAGACGAATTGTGGGTCTACAATGGCGGCCGATACAAGGATTATACGTGCTTGTCCGATAGGGCATGTCTATGGATAAATCTGGTACAGACCAGGTTTACTACACTTCAAGACCATCAAGAAATGTAAGCCACATTTGAATTATATTATGCCTAGCTAATTGGAACAAACTATTCTTTCTGCAGATGACCAACACATTTTTTTATTCGTATTTAAAGCTTGCAATGATTTACGCAAGACTTGTTAGAGTTATTCTGAGTATTTTCAGCACTCGGAACAGTTTAGGATCGATGACCGAGCATTTCGAGCATTTATTTGAATTTTTCATATTTCAAGGAAACCACGGAAAACCCCCGATGTAACTGTAAAAGTTAAATTTATTTTTGTTGAGGAATGGATATTTTTTTTCCATATTCGAAGGTTCGAACATGTGGATTCTCACATAATGAGATGATAATTAAACATATTTGAAATAATACAAATGATAATAATAATAAAAATCCACTAATAATAATAATAATAATTTTCATCATTTTCCTAAATAATTCTTGGAGATTATATTTTCTAATAATCATATGTATTGAGAAAGAGCCTATGAAGTAGTTTAATCATTTCTAGTTTGGAACAGGAGATTTTCCGAAGGAGAGTGGTTAGCGCAAGCCCGCATTCAACCAACATTTCAGTTCTGGTTGAACAGTTGATATTTGCAATGAGTAAAGTATATGTTTCAGATAACACGGAGAGGCATGAAACGGGAAGCAAATGATATTTGTATCAAATAGGATATTTTTGTATTTATATAAAATCATGACGTAAATACACTCGAAAGTGAAATGAAGATTTTCATAAGTATGGTAAATTCACGGGTTGAACTGAATGGTAAAATAAAATAAACTTGTAAGTTTATTAATCTTCCAGTGTTGATAACAAGCAGAGGCTTGATTTATTGTATAAATTTTGGGAAGATAATTTATGTGTGGAGTAGTTGAAATGCCATTCCCAGGTGCGCATGTTAAGTCGCAGGAATGAAGGTTTTTTCGAGCATCAATCAAATAGCAGGTTCGATTGCTCAGGTTTATAGTAGGAGTATTGGAGCCACACATTTCGTCGTACGAATAACCCGAAGGTTATTTCTTTGAAACCATCAGTTCTTATTTCAACCTTGTTTACGAATTCCATTTAAGACTTTGATTTTGCTAGAACCCGGATTTGTCATGATAGTAGTTTATTCTTCTTTAGAGGAAGACCTTTGCCGTTGTTTTTGTAATATTGTGTTCTTACACAAATAGTAGAATGGGCCACTGCCAATTAAAAATAATTCTTTAACCACGAATAATTTGAAGGATATTTTCAATCCTAGTGCCATGAACTAAATGAATTCATTATGAAACTACAATTCTAATTTCCGCATTCTGTCGAAGAATTGCAAGTTGTGAAAGTTACTAGAAATGGCCATAAATATAAATATTTTTTTTTCATAATGATTCCAAGTGGATAATTGAATAGTTGAATGGTTCAACCATTTATTGATCAAGTTGATGATTCAGAAACCATATGTTTTGTTTGGAACTTGAAGTTCATAATCGAGTCACTTCTCGAATGTTTAATGTCAGAAGAACAATTAATTATTGTTGTGCTTCGCACAGTTCTTCGATGCTATGCTCAAGGTCAAATACTTTTCAGATGTTATTAATATGTGTTAATAATTTGTGTTGCTTCGATGATAATAATATTTTCGACGATATATTTTTGAAACTGGAAAAACAAGTGAAAGTTTAAAAATTCTATAAACATTTATTCTACGAGTGTTAATATCATGTAAATAGTCAAACAGTGATCTACGTTATTTCCAGTATAGACAATTAATTTTGAACTGGAATTAAATATTAATAATTTTGGAACACAGTCCACAGGACTATTAATCGGACTTGTGTTTTCAAAAAGATTGTCAAATGTGTTTGGAAGATTTCTGTATATTGTGTGTAAATAAGAGTGTGGATCGCCACACGTGGATGATGCTGCTTTGAGCATTCTTGCAGTCAGATTTTAACTTTAAATAAACTGAGATAATTTTACCAGATGTGTTTCTCCCAATTAAATCTCCTTCTATCCTTATTGTTGCATTGAGCCAAAAATCAGTAAAGCATTTTTTCAATTTGATGTCGTTTTTGCGATTTGCTTTAACCCATCTGGCGCTCCGGGATATTTTGACTCTCGTGCTGACTGATTATTGGTAAAATGCATATGTGGTCGTGCGGACTCCGGTCTAAACGGGCACATAAAATAAGATAGAGAGAGAAATGGCTTCGAACGTGGGTCCCGATTTAGACATGGTCAATCGCATGCCGATTTGAAATTGTGATAATTTTTATAGAAATATTTTGGGAGTTGAGAGATGTCTGGTTTGGATGAATAAATTAGTAGGAAACCCAATTAGTGGGGAAAATTAAAAATTTAACTGGTTAATAATTAGAATGGGTTTGATAATTTTGATAATGGCTTAACCATTAGGGCGTCAAGTAAATTCAGTAGTAAACATTCGATGACTGGACATACACATTATTAGAATCCAGGTGGAGGATATTTGAGAACTTGCATATTTTTCTTGTGATATTGTGGTAAATGTAATTCGTAAAAGTAGAGACTTTTGTTTTTCCATCACGTCGACATTAGGACAAATCTTATTTTATTAGAGTGTTCCAATTAGCTATTCATATTTCTTGTTCTAGTTATAAGCTTGTGTTTGCCACTGTTGTATACCCCTAAGTTTTGAATAATAATTGAAATTATGGAAGAAATGATGAGGATGATGAGGAGTTTGGAGGAGAGTTCAAAGGAAGCTGGACTGCGTGTAGCAGCCATTATGAAAGAAAATACTGAGGCTTTAGAAAAGAAACTTAAAGAAAATTCTGATTCTTTAGAAAATAAACTTAAAGAAAGTTTAAACGATAAACTTAAAGAAAATTCTGATTCTTTAGAAAATAAACTTAAAGAAAATTTGAATGATAAACTTAAAGAAAATTCTTATTCTTTAGAAAATAAACTTAAAGAAAATTTGGAAAATAAACTTAAAGAAAATTCTGATTGTTTAGAAAATAAACTTAAAGAAAGTTCTGATTCTTTAAAAAGTAATTTGAAAGAAAATTTAAACAGTAAATTTAATTCAATGGAAAGTAAATTAAAAGAGAATTCTGAAATTTTGAAAATGACACTTGAGAGTAAAATGAATAAATTATGCGATAAAACACATGAGCTCGAAACTTCATTAGCTACTAACGCTAGTTTAATGGACGATAAATTTCGCGATGCCGATCTTCGATCCCAAAGCTTAGCTGATAGGATAGAACATGGTCTTAGGAAAGTTGGTGAAGACATGGTCAACCTGGAAGTCCGAGTGAAGAAGGAGAGTAACGAGATGGGGATTCTAGTTGTTCAACGTTTAACGGAACAATTCAAAGAACTTGTCATGGGAGAAATAAGAGAAGGTGTGATTAGCGAGTTGCAAACTGAAATTAAAACCACAGTTGTCAATGATATTAAAGACACACTCAAGCTGGAGAACCAAGAGGGAATCAAGGAGATTAGGGAATCTTTGTCATCCCATATTGAAGTAATTGCCAAGGATATCCAAGCAACTCAGAAGGACATATCAGATATGACAGGGTCATTGAAAAGTCATGAGGCTGTTATGAACCAGATATCCATTGATGTAAAGGACAATTGTAAAGAAACTGAAGCAATTAAGAAGATGGCAGAAGAAAACCAGAAGGAACTTGAGGCCATGAAAACTCAAATCAAGGATGAGAAACAGTCTGATCATCTGTTAAAAATGCCAAATGTAAGGGGAAAGGAACAGATACAGATAAATCTAGGAGCAGCTAGAGAGACTGAAAGACAGGATGAGGTCAGGACAGTATTTCAATCCAACCCCATAACTATTTAAGAATATAGAGGATAAGCCTTCTAAATTTTCAGGGCGAGATTCTGTGACACCCGTGGAATTTTTGAGAGAAGCAGGTGATTACCTGAAAGATTCTAAGATCCCTAAAGAAAGACAGATCCGAGTGATAGGGAAGTTCTTGGAAGGTCCTGCACTTCTGTGGTTTAGAGCATTTAGATCCACTCTAACCACTTTTGAGGAGTTTTCTCGTGGGCTATTGAAGAAGTTTTGGTCCCCGGAAACCCAACAGCAAGTCAGAGCAGAGTTATATTCGAAGAGATTCTCGACGTCACAACCTACTCGATACTCTACGTACTTTTCTGGACAGCTGTCTAAACTCCAACATTTAGATCCGCCGATGCCAGATAACGAGTTGATTACTGCATTGATACGTCAATTTCCAGCAGACGTCCAGAGGACTTTGATCGCTGCTGATATCTATAATATGGAACAATTTGATGAAGTATTACAGAAGCTGGATCATACAAACGCTCAATTCTTCCATCAGAAAGGAGGAAAAAATAACAACGCTGTGTATGCTGTTATGGCTGATAGTTATTCTCAAACACCTCGAGAGATTCGAGAGGAGCGAGAAGAGAAAACGCCGAGGGAAGACCCAAATAAAGGAGGATGGAACCAGTATAGTAACAGATACAGTTATAAGCCATATGTGAGACCGGATGGTAGTAATCGATACAATACTCGATGGAGAAGACCACGAGATACTCAAGAAAGGTACCAGGAAAGAAGATATTATGGTCGAAACAACTACAATAACAGAGGGAATGTAGATACTCGTCAGTCCAATGAAGAGTTTAACAAGGAGACAAGGAAAAATTTGGAAGCAAGACACCAAGATAACTTGCAATTTGTGGAGCAGAGGCCCAATGATCCAGGTCCATCGGGAACACAACAATCCCGGGGGAATGGTAACGAAAAAAAAACTTCGAATTCACAGTAGAAGATAGAATTTTGAATACTTTCACTTCCAGAATTATTAAATGGCAAGCAGAGGATGATGATTTAGTTCAACAGAATGACGAACGAAAATAAATGGGTACCAGAATTAGAATGCCAATCATATCATGCGAAGAATTTGGTATGCCTGTCGATACTTTGATCGATACTGGGGCTATGCTTTGTCTGGTGAGTGAGAAGCTTTATATTCTGTGGAAGCTCAAAGAGAATTTAGAGGAAATTCCAGTATCAAGAATTAAGATCCAAGGAATAATACCCAATAAAATATCTCTGTGTAAAACACAATTATACTTATGTATTACGATTGGAGGACATGATTTCCGACATGTATTTGTTGTAATGAAGGACATGGCTTTTGACATGATATTGGGAGCAGATTTCATTCAGAAATATCAAGCAGTGATAGACATGAAGACAGAGACGATTGAATTCAAGACTACCGAAGAGATTAACTTCGAGGGAAAAGAAGAGGAAGACATCGAGGGAGATGCTCAATGGTCTCTGATTTTTCATGAAGCCGAAGGAAGAGAAGTCTACACTGAGAAGGAGTCCCCAGAGTTAGGGAAGATTTTGGAAGAGTATCAAGATATTTTTGACATTAAGCCTGGTGAAATTAAAGATTTTGAATATCATATTCGTGTAAATGATGATGCACCTTTTCATGCTAAATTGTATCCAGTAGCAGAAAAGCATCGAGAAAGAGTAAAAGTGCTTATCAAGGAGATGGAAAGCAACAATGTGATTGAAAAGTATACTACATCTTATGTCAATCCATTAGCAGTAGTGTCTAAGCAAGATGGAAGTCTGAGACTATGTTTAGACGCGCGAAATTTGAATTCGAGATTACTGCCAGAGTATGACAGACCACCAATCATTAGGGAACTGTTAAGGAAATTCCAAGGCAAGGTCTGGTTCTCTAATATTGATCTCACTTCGTCCTACCATCACATTAGGCTTAGTGAAGATTCTAAGAAGTTTACAGGATTTATGTTTGACCAGCAGACATATGTATTCCGCCGTCTACCATTTGGAGTCAAAACATCTGGATCCGTTTTGATCAGAGCTCTGGAACAAAATTTGAGTCCTGAAGTAAAAGAGATAGCAATTCGTTATATTGATGATATCTTGATTGCGTCCGAGACTAAGGAGGAACATTTGTTACATCTTCAAATGTTATTCGCAGATTTGAGAAAAGCGAACTTCAAAGTAAACCTTCGGAAATGTCAGTTCTTTCGAAAGGAAATAAAATTTTTGGGTCACATTTTGGATGGAGAAGGATACCGTCCCAATGAGACGAAGATACAAGCAATTGCAAATTTCCCTAGACCTACTAGAGTGAAGAATGTCCGCAGTTTTCTCGGGACATGCCAATTCTTTGCAGGGCATTGTCCAAACTTCACCAAGACAGTCGCGCCATTGCAGGAGTTGTTAAAGAAAGGAAATAAATGGAAATGGGATAAAGATTGTGAACAATCATTTCAAGATGCCAAGAGGTTATTGGTAAACAGTGTAAAATTGGAGTATCCTGACTTTACCAAGAATTTCATCATAGAATCTGATGCATCCACCGTAGGGATTGGAGCTATTCTACTTCAAGAGGATGAAGACCACAAGAGACATTACCTGGCGTTCATTAGCAGGAAACTTCGTCCATCAGAGAGAAATTATTATACCACAGAGTTAGAAGCACTTGCTGTAATATTCGCATTGGAGTCGTGGAAGAAAATGTTAATTGGACATTCAGTCATTGTGAGGACTGATCACCACGCATTGGAGTTTATTTTGAGAACAAACTTTGCCAGCGATAGAATAACTAGATGGTCACTTTTTATTCAGCAATTCAACCTAGTTATTGAACACACTCCTGGAAAGTTGAATGTGGGAGCTGATTTGTTGAGTAGAGCAGTGGAGTCTACATCTAAGGTTTTTCAAGTTAACCTGACGCAGGAGGATGAAGATACCTTGAGAAGGTTAAGGTTATTGCATTTATCCCAGAGGAGAGACCGACGTCTCAGAAACATTTTTCGTTTTCTACAGGGAAACATGGATCCAAATGATGATGATTTTGTGGAAACTGAAAGAATTTCAAGAGATTTTATGATGTTAGATGGTTTAATCTACAAGTTTGCAGATCCCGACCATACGAAGCTGAGAGTAGTGATACCTCCACGATTGCAAAAACCCATTATTTGGATGGCACATAGAATCGCAGGTCATGCTGGAGTAGATAAGACAGTCAACATGATTCAAGAGAAATTTTCGTGGGAGAGAATGCGACAAACTGTCAGAAACACTATTCGAGAATGCGACTTATGCCAAAGGAGTAAACATAATTCTAGATTATTGAGAGAATTACCAAGGCCTATTATTCCTTCTAAGCCTTGCGAAATCTTCGCGACTGATTTATATGGTCCTCTCCCAAAGTCTAAAAGAGGTAACCGATATATTTTGGTGACTATGGATGTTTTCAGCAAATACACCATGTTACATCCAATTCAGAAGGCAAACGCAAAGTATTGTGCGAAGAGAATTAGAGACAGCGTAATTCCGGAAGCAGGCAAACCGGAATTCCTTTTATCGGATCGTGGACCTCAATTTACATCTTTGGAGTTTCGAACCGTCATGAATAATCTTGGGATTAGACAATTGTTTTGTTCCATTAGACATCCAGAGAGCAATCCAGCGGAACGCGTGATGGCTGAGATAGCAAAATTTTGCCGCCTCTATTGTCCAAATGAGCATTGGAAATGGATGGATGTTCTTTCTTTAGCATCCGAATCCATCAACTCTACGATCCATGAGAGTACTGGACAGATTCCCATGTTGCTTCATCATGGAATTAAACCAACACGATTGTGGGATCGAATCATCTCTATTCCACCTGAGATTGAACCAAGTCGTCAGATGAGGGAAACTCTAGCTTTAGACAAGTTAAGGAGCCAAGCTGAGAAAAGAGAGCGCAGAGTGAGAGGAAAGCGTTTTCGCAGACCCTTGCGCGTAGGAACTCTTGTTTTAGTGAAAAGACCTACACCCTCTGACGTGCAAAATCGAGTGTACTCGAAATTTGCAAGCCTTTACGCTGGACCCTATCGTATTGTGGAAGTAAACAATAATGGAAGCTATGAAGTAGCTAACACACGAACTGGTAACATCGTGGGAACTTACAATGCATCGAATTTGAAGATTTATTATTCAAGAACCAAGGAAGCTTGTAGTTTAACGTGACCGTTAATCTCGAGATCATGAGCCACGGGTATTCAAGAACCAGATGATTTAATGTGTAGATAGGAAAAATAAAAAAATTTCAATTTTTATTTTTTTGCTAGGTGTGGGGTGGATGTGCCCAACTCTAGGAATGGGTATTCCAAGTTTCAGACACCTAGATATCAAGGGAAAGGCTGTAGCCGCTTTTGAAAGTTCAGATATTTGAATATCGCGCTACATTGCTTCGAGAAGCATTTAGAAGAATTTTACCGATAGTTGGATGTCAAGTGACGTAGCGAGTAATAGCAGAGGTTGAGGCTATTTATTGATTAAATAGTTAACTATGGAGTAGAGACTTGAGACTGGGATCAGATTACTGGCACGGCCAAATGAAAGAGAATGCAATTAGTATCAAGTAAATCGGACCAGGGATTCAAGAGATATGAGGATTTCTAGATATCAGGCGATGACGCGTGACCCTGACCGTTTTGAATAAAAGCCAGCTGGAGGAGGCATGGTTAGCTCACTTCAACACAAGCACTTGGCAAGCAAGTTGCGTCTACGCTGAGCCAAGGCACATGGTTGCCGATTCTACGCAGAAGTTCTTTTCAAGTCGTGATAGTCACGAAAAGTGCTGCGCTTCGAGTTGGAAATTAGTAAGTT
Organism: Meconema thalassinum; assembly: GCA_946902985.2. Taxonomy (NCBI): domain Eukaryota; kingdom Metazoa; phylum Arthropoda; class Insecta; order Orthoptera; family Tettigoniidae; genus Meconema; species Meconema thalassinum. The sequence goes on along the minus strand of OX336389.2, from coordinate 29,091,945 downwards.
TCTGGTGAGGAGAATCACTGAGGTGATTGTTTTTCTACAGACATTGGTGGAAATATTTATATTTCTAAAAGGACATATGCTAGACTTTGTCTAGAAAATAGTATTTTGTCACAGTCCAGTAGTAACTTAATACTTGGATGTTTAAATCCATTTCAAGTCAGTTTTCATATTTGTAACTAGTTAACCACTTCGATCTGTCAGTACACTGACAGACTAGTCTATAATGGTGGCGTTCACTAGTCTACGCAAGGGAAACTGCAGGTTGCTTAGCGCATGGCAGATGGTGATATTAATAAACCATGCCCAGGGAACGATCTTCAGAACAGCCGTTAATTGCTTAGACTGTCAATGTTTTTCTTGTACTGATGAGATTACAGTGAGTTATGTTACAACTGACATATTTAAGAAGAGATCACTTAGATCTGACCCTATTTCAACAAACTGTTATGGCTTTGATAGAAGCCCATATTAAAATGGAACCACAGTTTATTCAAACGTCGAAAGATACTACCACTATGTCTGACTAGACGAATTGTGGGTCTACAATGGCGGCCGATACAAGGATTATACGTGCTTGTCCGATAGGGCATGTCTATGGATAAATCTGGTACAGACCAGGTTTACTACACTTCAAGACCATCAAGAAATGTAAGCCACATTTGAATTATATTATGCCTAGCTAATTGGAACAAACTATTTTTTCTGCAGATGACTAACACATTTTTTTCTTCGTATTTAAAGCTTGCAATGATTTACGCAAGACTTGTTAGAGTTATTCTGAGTATTTTCAGCACTCAGAACAGTTTAGGATCGATGACCGAGCATTTCGAGCATTTATTTGAATTTTTCATATTTCAAGGAAACCACGGAAAACCCCCGATGTAACTGTAAAAGTTAAATTTATTTTTGTTGAGGAATGGATATTTTTTTTCCATATTCGAAGGTTCGAACATGTGGATTCTCACATAATGAGATGATAATTAAACATATTTGAAATAATACAAATGATAATAATAATAAAAATCCACTAATAATAATAATAATAATTTTCATAATTTTTCTAAATAATTCTTGGAGATTATATTTTCTAATAATCATATGTATTGAGAAAGAGCCTATGAAGTAGTTTAATCATTTCTAGTTTGGAACAGGAGATTTTCCGAAGGAGAGTGGTTAGCGCAAGCCCGCATTCAACCAACATGTCAGTTCTGGTTGAACAGTTGATATTTGCTATGAGCAAAGTATATTTTTCGGATAACACGGAGAGGCATGAAACGGGAAGCAAATGATATTTGTATCAAATAGGATATTTTTGTATTTATATAAAATCATGACGTAAATACACTCGAAAGTGAAATGAAGATTTTCATAAGTATGGTAAATTCACGGGTTGAACTGAATGGTAAAATAAAATAAACTTGTAAGTTTATTAATCTTCCAGTGTTGATAACAAGCAGAGGCTTGATTTATTGTATAAATTTTGGGAAGATAATTTATGTGTGGAGTAGTTGAAATGCCATTCCCAGGTGCGCATGTTAAGTCGCAGGAATGAAGGTTTTTTCGAGCATCAATCAAATAGCAGGTTCGATGGCTCAGGTTTATAGTAGGAGTATTGGAGCCACACATTTCGTCGTACGAATAACCCGAAGGTTATTTCTTTGAAACCATCAGTTCTTATTTCAACCTTGTTTACGAATTCCATTTAAGACTTTGATTTTGCTAGAACCCGGATTTGTCATGATAGTAGTTTATTCTTCTTCAGAGGAAGACCTTTGCCGTTGTTTTTGTAATATTGTGTTCTTACACAAATAGTAGAATGGGCCACTGCCAATTAAAAATAATTCTTTAACCACGAATAATTTGAAGGATATTTTCAATCCTAGTGCCATGAACTAAATGAATTCATTATGAAACTACAATTCTAATTTCCGCATTCTGTCGAAGAATTGCAAGTTGTGAAAGTTACTAGAAATGGCCATAAATATAAATATTTTTTTCATAATGATTCCAAGTGGATAATTGAATAGTTGAATGGTTCAACCATTTATTGATCAAGTTGATGATTCAGAAACCATATGTTTTGTTTGGAACTTGAAGTTCATAATCGAGTCACTTCTCGAATGTTTAATGTCAGAAGAACAATTAATTATTGTTGTGCTTCGCACAGTTCTTCGATGCTATGCTCAAGGTCAAATACTTTTCAGATGTTATTAATATGTGTTAATAATTTGTGTTGCTTCGATGATAATAATATTTTCGACGATATATTTTTGAAACTGGAAAAACAAGTGAAAGTTTAAAAATTCTATAAACATTTATTCTACGAGTGTTAATATCATGTAAATAGTCAAACAGTGATCTACGTTATTTCCAGTATAGACAATTAATTTTGAACTGGAATTAAATATTAATAATTTTGGAACACAGTCCACAGGACTATTAATCGGACTTGTGTTTTCAAAAAGATTGTCAAATGTGTTTGGAAGATTTCTGTATATTGTGTGTAAATAAGAGTGTGGATCGCCACACGTGGATGATGCTGCTTTGAGCATTCTTGCAGTCAGATTTTAACTTTAAATAAACTGAGATAATTTTACCAGATGTGTTTCTCCCAATTAAATCTCCTACTATCCTTATTGTTGCATTGAGCCAAAAATCAGTAAAGCATTTTTTTAATTTGATGTCGTTTTTGCGATTTGCTTTAACCCATCTGGCGCTCCGGGATATTTTGACTCTCGTGCTGACTGATTATTGGTAAAATGCATATGTGGTCGTGCGGACTCCGGTCTAAACGGGCACATTACCTGTCGCTATACTTCTGTTGTAGAAGCACCAAGAATCGACGCCTTGGGGGCACTTCTTATGTTGGGGCTTACTGTCAGTGGACATGTAATGGTAGAGAGTGGCGTAGATAGCAGTTTTCATGTCTTCAACATTAGGTGTGTGTTGTACTATGGCATTCCTATAATAGCTGGTAAGCTTGGTAATCGTAGCATTAGTAAGCCCGCCTGACCTGCCACCCAACTGGACACCCTTTATTTTCCAATTCTGTACCATCTGTCGCAGACCTGTCCCCATTCTCTTTGAAATGTGATTCACGCATTCCTCCTTTTTCAGTAGCGTGTTGCTGCCATACACATTATTTTGTACTGACCAAATGGTTGAACGTTTTAGAATCACCATCAGAAAGGACAGTTGTATAACGCATCTGGCAGTCTGAAATGGAACGGTTCCATAAAATTCCAGCAGCAAACATTTCCATTGCAACAGAACTACCCTCATAATTCACCTGACACTCCCCACTCTTCTTATGACCAACATGCCACACATTAAATTCTGGGGACTCCGAACCAAGCTCAGCAGAAGTGATAACACACATAGGACAGTATTTGGATACCACCTCATAGTCTACGACTAGTCCTGTGAGAAGATCTATAGCTATCCCTATTCCATAAGCAGAAGTGAAGCCTCCCATCGTAGGAGATTGCAATGTCAATTACCTCATTATCAGTAGGCCTACCTTCAGGATTACAATCAAGTGTATCATATGCCCTACGTACCACCTTCCTAGACTGGGAGAGAGTAAGACATTTTAGAGTCTTAGATTCAGCAGCTAAAACTGTCATATGTCTTGTGAATGTTTTCGAATCCATACCCGACATTCCTAACGTGGCACAAAATTTCTCCATTCCCCGATGCCCAACACCTAAACTGAGACATGCATCGACACTCTTCCTATTGACACAAATGGAGATCTCTGTGTAATAGTGTCATCTTCTACCCGAGGGCTTGAATAAGTTTGAGTTGGACAAAAGGCACAGTGGGTACATTTGACACATAGCTTATGCGCTAAACCATGCCTTTCTCTTACTTGAACAGTTAATGATGTTTCCCCACACTCGTTGCATTTTATATTCTTAACTAGTTCACACAAAGTGGAAGAATGCACCAGAAAATATTCATCACTTGATGGTTGTAAATTTGGCCTAGGCCTACTTTCAGAACCCAATTGTTCAAATAACCCTAACTTTTGTACACTCTTACAAATGTTATCTCTTTCATCAGCAGTGTTCTGAGAATTGGTGGGTGTGACAAGAGTTGAGATCACATGTTCATTACTAATTTGTTCAGGAATACCAGCTCCCTTACCTGATGTTTTCCAACGAGCAGCAGCAATTCTGAAAGCCTTGACAGTTTTCTTCTTGCTTTTGCATTTCGGCTTATGTCAGCGGGAAGTGACTGAATCCATTCTGTATACGCTAAAAGTAATACACTCACAGAAAGCAATACAAATCGCCAGAAACTTCACAAACACAATAAATTTCGAAAACGTGCTAGCCTAGCGTCCAATAACTTGTTCATAAACAGAGGTTGACCATGCTTACACTTCTAAAGTCAACACAAATATCAAATAAAGATAAATTATCCATCTACTGACATTCTATAAGCGACTAGGAACTCTCATGAAATTATAAAATACAATATAAATGCAAAATTTCATCATGTCGACTGTTTGAGATATTTATTTGTTTATTTTCAAACATTGGAGGTATTTGTATAGCTTACGTAGTAAATAGTGTCAATATTCATCGGTAGATGGTAGCACAATGCAGAACCAGTAGTCCAGAGGGAATTTCAAATCCGTATTCAAACAACTCCGATAAAAAAAATGCATAAATGCGTGTACAGGATAATATTCTGTAAGGAACCAAGAGAAAGGGGCGTTTAAATGGAAGTGAGGCCGGCATTTAAACGTCTCGCCGTGCCTCAAAAAAAAGGCGGAATGTGGAAAATGATACATCTAAATCATCCGTTATGGTCAGGGGTAAAATAATATGTCAAAATCGAAAATTAGAATTTTTTAATAAAATATGCTTAAAACTCAGTCCCAGTGTCCCTTAATTTAGGATCCATCCGGTTAATTGCCTGGAGTAGAAATGGGCATAAGAACATAAATTAAAAGATTAACTGATATTCTCTGTATTGTGCTAGAAATGCATCCAATATATTACAATTTTTCGTCACGTCGTGCCTATTTGGCAACGGTGGAGTGCGAGTGCGTTGCTAGCAATATCAACATCGACTCCCTGACTTTGATGAACCTCGCGGCGAAATATTAAGTTCTGCGAATTTTCAGTGTCATGTTGGGGTATTTGAAATGCTCTCTACAGACGTGACTAAGTCATTGAACTGTAGGTATTACCTCGAGTTCAATGGTCTAAGTTAAATAACAATAATACTTTAATAGTAATATTTTACAACCGTAGTTTTGCCTTTGTGGATAATTTTACAATATTTAACTGTCGAGGATACACACACTTAAATGTGTAACTAGGGACTCGTTTATGACGACAATTATACAAGTTACCCACTGATAGTATTTATAAGTTAAATACATCTTTCTGTCCCTTTTGTTCAATGTTGGTTCAATGAAGGACTTGGGATGGTTTACATTTTAAGTGGGTTCCTTGTAACACGAGGCGGGAGTATTGTCAAATAGCTTTTTGCTATAGTCTTGTGTTTTCTGAAAGACAGAGTGTCCAGTTGCTGTCAATATCTTACTCGTGGAGTAACTTGAGTTTACTTTCATGTTGATAGGTTTGTAATTTAATTAGCGTCGGACAATTATATTTATGCCGCGTGCTGCTTCACATTGTGCTCAGGTTTGTGTGTAGCCTACTTAGGAATAGAGAAACCAATATTATAGGTTGCTTCATTTCACTGCTCCAAAAGCTGGCACCAGTAATTCCTCATTCTAATAATATTTTACTCGATATTATACCCTAACTCATATCTTATAAAGTTGAGCGTCATTGTCGAATACGTTTTGTTGTTAACGTCTTCTTCTCACTGTGCGATTGGAGGGTTATATTAGGATTACCAATAGCCTAACTTGAATTCGGTGTTCTGAAATTACCTCATTTCATGTGTTATATATGATGATGATTTGTGTTTTCCAGCTTCCTAAACATTATGGACCAACAACCATTAATTAAGAGTGAGCCGGAAGAATTCCTTAATATTGTGAGTATTATTTAATTCATATATCGTGTAACATGATGTGCATGACGAGCTTGCTACCAAATAGTAGGTAACCAGTATTTTCTTCTTTCTATTGTTACACGTAACTTATAACTGTTATGCTGTCGGTATGTTTCATGTTGATCATACTTGTATAATTCTTTCTAGGAGTCTAAAGACCAATTACCCACTTCTAACCTGTTGGATGAATCTTGTGATATATTTGAATACGAAAACACGGCGGTCAGAGTGGAACATCAAATAGAGGTGATCATAGATTCTTTATTTCTTTTCTAATAGGCGGCTTCGGTGGCGTAGTTGGTAGCATGCTGAGCTTCTATGCCCAAGATCGCGGATTCAAACCCGGCCGAAGTCGTCGGAGATTTTAAGAGCGTTATAAATCCCTCAGCATGCCTTCCTTCGGAGGGGAAGTAAAGCCAGCGGTCAAATGTCATAGATTTATGGCATGATAAAGAACCTTCCACTAATTACACTTGTGTGAAGCTAAATTATAAGTTTAATTTGACTAACGCTCTTAGGTTCCATCTTTCGTCAACAGGAGCCGACTGTGGGGGCATCTAGTAACGAAGTTCAGAACTAGTTGGTCGTTTGTGGTAGCGTTGGTAGTAAATGAGGGAACTACTCGGATATTCAATGTCTGCAGTCCTTACTTGAATTGAAAACAGATAACACACACCAATACAGCCATCACAATTAACACCGGTTTTCAGACAGATTCTACTCACACCCAAAGTACACGGGGCAACATGACCGCTTTGATGCAGCCCCTTAAGTGAGGAACCAACCATCTCTTATAATTAATTTATTTATTTATAGTATAACTCACTTTTCTTTTTAAGCCTCCGTGGCTAAGGCGGCAGCACGCCGGCCTCTTACCGCTGGGTCCATGGTTCAAATCCTGGTCACTCCATGTGTGATCTGTGCTGGACAAAACGGAGGCAGAGAGGTTTTTCTCCGGGTACACTGGTTTTCCATGTCAAAATTTAATTCCTGCAACACTCTCCACTATCATTTCATTTCATCTGTCATTCATTTAATCATTGCCTCCGAGGATTGCCACAGGCTTCGGCAGCCAGCACAGTTCATATCCTCGCCACTAGATGGGGGCTTCATTCATCCCATCCCTGGCCCGGTCGGTCGACTGGAAGCAGGCTGTGGATTTTCATCATATAACTTTTAGTGTCGGGAGTATCCGAGGACATGTTCGGCTTGCCAGAGGCTGTAGCTGCTTCAAGCGGACATCCATAGGGTGAGCAACAAGTTGCGTTCAATTTCAAGTAGTTCCAACTTTCGCTACCAGGTGTCACTGATACCTAGTGGTGAACGTTGGAACTTTGATTGAGCATTCCAACGAAATATAACCTAGATATTGAGCTTCACACAAGTTTAGTCTATGGAAGGATCTTCTACATGCCATAAATCTATGACATGGGACCGTCGGCTTTACTTTGCCTCCGAAGGAAGGCATACTGAGCGTTTTTTAACGCTCTTAAAAAATATGACTACTTTAGCCAGGTTTGAACCCACGATCTTGGGAATAGAAGCTCAGCATGCTACCAACTACGCCACCGAATCCGCTAAAGCTCTGCGCAGTGTATTGTTCCGTAAGCTGGCACCTGTGAATTCTTATCACTTTCTGCAAATTGTGTCTTGTTATGTTTTCTGAACGATAAATATCTAGCTGCCTCCCTTGCCGGCATTAGCAAGCACTGGGCCAGTAGCTGAATTGAAGGTGTAAAATCACTTCTGGAATGGGTTCAGTTGTCCATGATTGTCTTCATGGTGTCTTTAGACACTATTGATAATACCTTTAAAATTGCCCCATAGTTCAGGACGAAACACACGCGAATGTTGAGGTAGGGTGAACATTTGTATGAAAATAATTGTCCCTGCTAAAATCTATTCTAGCCCGTGAGACGTAAAACATGTGTGTGCTGGAGCGCATCGGGCTTTAACTGGAAATCTACATTATGAGGCCGGTATCCGAACACTCACTCACATGAAAACGAATGTTGGGTTGACCTCCACTGCTTCACATGGCCAACAACTTGGTATTGACACACACTTGATGACAGCCTTCACTGCTAGCTCTTACTGTAAGTAAGACGATGACACAGCCTCCACCTTCATTATAGCCTCCAATGTTGCACACATACTGTTAATTTGATGGCGAAGGTTTCTCGGTCCTTTGTACGGAGCGTTGTACGAAGGAGAAAGAGGAATGTGGTTTGTTTTTTCCCTTTAAATTTCTCTCTACCTTAAGCATCTTTGGTTTAATCTGGTCTCAAGAGGGCAAATCAATCACGATATTTATCAACGATGCTTGTCCTTATTAACGTTCTATGGTAACTCTAAGTAACTACGCCGCGAAGTCGCAACATACACACACGATGCTAGTGACAATATGCCAGGGCTACGTTTTACGAGTGTATATTAACTGAAATGCTTTTTGATGTTAACTCCACAAAAACTGTCAGGTTGACGTTACATAAGTATGAATTTGGTGTTCAATATAACCTCTGGTATATTATTTTATTCTTCGATACCTTCAGTGCAAATCATCTGATGGATATTATTCCACCTACGCAAAGGAACATATTTATATTTATAAAACAATCCATTTCTTTGCAGAATGACACAGGCCTTCACACGGACATTAAGATTGAGGAATCTTCGATTCCTGAGCTCATTCCTTGCTTTAAAACAGAAACAATTTCTTCAGATCTAAAAGAGGTAAGTATCTTTATGCCTGTTTACAAGACTTCTCCTCATCACCAAATAGTATTTCAAGATAAAGAGTGGTATTTTTACAATTGTATTGATGACAAAACCCTTTGGTTGTGTTTTGTACTGCCAGCACAATCCATTTTGATGGATGGACAGCGAATTGAAATTTCTGTGCCATGCGATACTTCTACCCGCGACCGCCGCCTTTGTGCGATGTTGCTCTGATCACTGAGCTACTGGGGGATGCATCTTATATGTCATTTCGAAAGGTACATTATGTGATGCTAGCATGTGTTGGGCACAATGACGGTTTACTAGTTGCCCATTATGTGCTCCAGTACTGTAGCAGACGTATAATTCTTGTACTTACCAGCATAATATGGCGACAGTATTGATGTTACATACTCTACAATAGACTCCCTCTAGCATTGAATTTAACTGAGGATTATAACCACTTATCTGTATAATTTTCATCTCTAGCAGTAAGATGTGATGGACCGTACGAAAGTCGTCAAGCGTATATATCTTCACTTCAGCTGAGCAGTGCTGTACAATTACATGGTGTGTTATGTGTATAAACAGATAAGGTGATAGCCCAGAAATAGATTATTCCGCCTTATCCCTAGGATGAGCAAGAAGAAATCCAGGAACGCGATGGTGATGGAAGTGGAAATCCATTAAATGAGTAAGTGTCCATCATACATAAAGTATTGTCTTCCGCTTTAAGCGTGGATAGCTGTAAGTTTCAAAGTTATGTTGGTAACGTCAGACTTATCTCTTAATGCATGTGTCTCGTCATTGAAGTAGATATTATATTAACTCTATACTTAGCAGCCCACAAATTATCCTTTCTCGTTCAGAGTTCTCTCTGTCTTGAAGTATTTCAAAAATGTTTCTCAGTCTGTTGATGGGAGCTATTTCTGTCTTGTAGAAGTATGCATGGAGAAAATACACTTGCCGCAGCGATACGAATGTGAATGAGTCTTGTAAGGAACATCCATTACTTTAAACCCCTTCCACTGTGTCATTACCCAAAATGAATCTTCTGTAACCCAAACTAAAAGCGTAAATAGCTTCCTCCTGATACAAAGTTGCAGGAAGTAAATTCCAATATATTCTTACTTTTTCACAAGACCAGCTTACCCAGTGTGAACCGACACGACTTGTAGAGAGGAAAACATTGGGTAGACAGGTCCTGTAGAGTAGTACAATATAGTCTAATGCATGCATAAAGTCTAAAATGTGCTTTAAGTACTGTAAACCCAAAGCAATTATCACTTTATTCAATTACTTTAAATGTTGTGTTATAGTGTAGCTCAAGACAACTATCGCTTGATACATGGGCTCTAAATAGTATATTACAGTATAGCCTTATGCATGTGAGAGTAAGTGGTAGGAGAAAGCTGACTAGGCATGGATTGCAGTATAGACTTATAATGTATTATAATAAATTTGCTAGGATATTTAGTTGACAAGTATTTTAAAAGAAGGCAACGAAGTTGAGATAGTATTCCGATGTCAATCCAGAACTTTAAAAAAATATGAAAGGATCAAACAAATTTCCACATAACTAGTTAAACGAATACTAATGAAACATCAAAACTAAATAGGTGGCAATATTAATGAGCCCCGCCCAAAAGAGGAAATTATGTGCGGTTCAATTCATAAGAATAACGAATATTTTCAAGAAACAAGGACTCAATATAGCAATCGGAATGATCAACACACTCGGTAAGCACATACATAACAGCAACCTAACGAAGAGAAACCCGCATTGAAAGTCAGGGATGTATTTGTTCACATACAAAGAAAAAGGCTGTAAAGGTATCTGTGTAGGTGAAGGTGCAAGACGATTTGCATCACGATATAACAAACTTAAAACACATTAAAAGACAATGATCACTCAGGGACTTGTGAAGACACGCATGACTATATCCATCGTTTCACCAACATAGAAACAGATCCGAAGATTTTACACCACATTTCAAAGGGCAGAGCTCTTGACATTAATGAGTTCATTGAAATATATTGCGCCAAGAAAGATAATCCCGCGAATTTAAACGAACACATGATTCTGGAAAGATACCTGCTATTCTTACTCCTAAATAAGGTGAGTCCACAATCATAATGTTTAGATTAGGCGATGAATGCATATGGGAAGGAATAATAGGGAAGCACCCTATGCCTATTGTTAAGGTTGTCTTCCCCTCGGGTAGGTCGGTGATGCTTGGATAAGGGGTGGCGAGGCAATGAGGTAGTAGCCGCACAAGGGGATGACGCGCTTAACGGGGTGTGTGGGTGATAGGAGTGTGTGAATGTTGGGGAGCTAGGAATGAGTGGGTGTAGCGGTAACTGAAAGAGCTTCAGGATAGGCACTTGCCCAGGGGCTAGCACGCGTGTCATCTGCTGAGACAGTGACATGCGTGCGTAGGTGAGACCTTCGTACCGCCAGCTGACTGCATGCTGTGTTAGCGGGTCGCAGACCGTAGCTCAATTATGGAGCACGGAACTGGGATTACTATAGCGGGGTGAAATAAGAGATTCCTTATTTGTAACTTAGGGTTTAATGTAATAAACTTAGTTAGTTATTGTTGTTTTAAGGGGCGGAAATACGAGGTCATTTGCCCCTTTAATGTAATTAAGTAAGGGGGGAGAAAGTATAGGTAAAGGGGCAGAGATGGAATGAAAAGGATAGCCGACACACTCATCGTAGGGCGTCTGGTAGTCTAGGCGTCAGCCATGTTGGGATGGCGGCGGGCTGCCAAGGGGCACCACCCTCCTGGATCCGTTGCACTCCTCTTCGTGGAACAGTATCACTGACTTACTGTTAGAATGAATGTCCCGGGCGCGAAGGTGTCTTGCGTATTTGAGGGCTCAATTAGGTTACTCCTCGTCAGCGGAATCCTACTTATGTATATGTTATTGATGTTAGGTAATACTGCAAGCTTGCGGTTATAATGTTGTGGTAAAGAGGCAATGGTTGCTTCAGCCGTCTGTCAATCGAATGATTACGCTGTCTGTAATCCTTTCCTTGTATGCCCGTATTAATCATGGGTTTAAGTAGTTACAACCCCTGTTTTGGGGTTGGGGTAGTAATGCTATTCTCAAAAAAACAGGGCCTCAGGCAGGCAGTTCTGTAGGGTCCTATCTCACCTTTAAGACCGATTGCAAGCAAATATGGATTTTATCTACGCTGTGGCGGGTGAATTAAATGGCTTACAGTAGTGATGAGAAAGTTCCAGAATCTATAACATACACCACTTCGCAAAGTAATTCTAGCCTCAGTTATTTTCCACATTCTTTAAGCAATAGTAGTAGTTACAACTTCGGTGAATTGATAGAGTGGAATGAGACGTGACACATGTTACAAGGAGCAAAGATATGCATCAAAACACGGCAGACACTCAACTGTTGGCGAACACAGGACAAATAATAAATTCCCCAACTTAGGAAGATATATAAGATTTTTCCGTGTGAGGTAGGGCTTTGGACAGCAAGGAATCGATTAAAATTCATTTGCGTAAAATAATGATGGCAAGAAGTTATGCTTCTCTGTGCTAGTGGGTATAGTTCGGAAGAAGGAATAGAGGAAGTAGCATGAAATGAAAATTTCATCTGTATTTTTCACAACCTACCAAGGTCTAAATTGGACTGTGTTACGGAGTCCATTTCTTGATTTTGAGACTGGGTATTGGATTATTTGGTATGGCCACAGGGCAGTACTAATAAGACATGGATTTGTTTCTTGGAAGAAGGGCAGATAAAAGTGCTTAGAGAAAACTAAAAGATTATTTTCAATTAATAGTAATTCATTGGAATCAGAAGGGCTTGGACTCAAGATGGTAAATGTTTTATATTTCTACCAGCAATATTATTGCAGACACAGCGAGAAATGTGGTATAGAAATTTTAGCATTATTTCATTGTGCGCCCAGAAGCCTCTGTCCTTAAGACAGGATTTATCACTTGTATTTCTGAGAAGAAACGTTCCCATCTTTACTTCCAAGTCAAAGTTTTGTATAGCAAACTTGCATCTCATACGGTTTTTAGTAACGAACCCGCCATCTACGGGCTCCTTATTAAATTAAAGAATAATACGAAGCCTAAATTTATTTTAACTTAGTAATTGGACTTTATTGACTGACAATAATCATACTTTCAAATATGGCAACGTTTCGTCATCGTCGTTATTTTTGAGTCACATACCGAGAAAAGAAAGCCGGGAAATTGCAACTGTATGTGATGAAATACATAATTGTAAAGATGATTTCAAAATGGGATCATTTTTACTTCTTATGAATCAGAATATACCACTCATCATGCAACCATTTACGATTTTGTCAACTATCTTGGTCTCTACGCTATCCTAATGAAATGAAAAAAAAAACAACACGCAGACTTACATTTTAGAAGAGGAACTTGTTTGACTGATAAAATGTTCATTATTGCTAAGGTCGTATGCCACACCCCTTTTGTATTTTTTTGATTCGAAGTGATTTTATCTAAGAAATCGTACTTGGGTGTCTCATAAAAGGGCATTTTTACTAAGGGTGTTTGCCATTTACGTCTATATTTTAAAAATAAATTGGTTTTACTTTGAAAAATGTAGTTAGAAAACAGTCAAAAATTCATGCTTTCATTGGGAGTTTATGCCATAGGCCCCTTAATTTGCGATCGAACTGAACCCCACCACGATATTCAATAGCAGTTGTATAATGAGTTAACAATTCACGAATTTTTCCTAAGCCGTATTCGCAAGATTAGAGAATCGGTGATATTAGAAATACATTTCAAGCACGATTCGGCATTAAGTTGTGGTGTTTGCTGGAATATTGTAAGTCGTTTCAAATTCTAACTGGACATCTACAGGGGCTTCTGTCATGGCTTACTCGTGGCGCGAACAGTCCGGCACAGTCAGAGGCGCATTAGTTTCCGAGTCCTAGGGTGTCAACAGAGTAATGATGATGATGATAATTGTTGTTTTAAGGGGCCTAACATCTAGGTTATCGGCCCCTGAATCAACAGAGTAAGAGAAGTGGAATTTCACATACTTATCGTACAGTGCTCCAAATTTGTTTTTATCGAAATTCAAATCCACGGTTTCGTTGGAAAACATCTGTAGAAGCAGAAAGTGCAATTACATCGTTAAGGTTGCATAACGCATCAGGACCAGATGGCATAACAGCTGAGCTGCTGAAATAGACAGGCGACATAGGTGTGCAATTCATTACGAATGTTTTGAACAATTTGAATGTGGCCGGCATATTGAACTGCATCGATTTTTGTTCCTTTGCGCAAGCAGGGCTCCACAATGAAATGTGATAATTACAGGTTCTTGGCCCTCATTTCATATGCAAGTAAAAACATGCTGTACATATTGAGAGAGTCTCCAAGCTTTCCTTCCGTTTCGGATCCCCCTGAACAAGTTGGATATGTCCGAGGTAAAGGTATCAGGGAGAAGATATGAAACGTCCGTCAGCCGATTGAAATTAGCAGAGAATTTCAGCTTCCGGTCATTATTTGATTTGTAGATTATAACAAAGTTTTTGACTGTTCAATGGGTTTAGGATGAGGCAATGGTTATAATAAATGGAGAACTGTCCAAACATTTGAAGATCTGATTAGCGTCCGTCAAGGCTGTGCTCGTATACTGCCACCCCTGCCCTTTAATGTTTATGGAGAGTACATCGTGAGAGAGGCACTAGACGGAAGGGAAAGTGGCTTTCATGTTGGTGGTAAGAAAATATCCAACCTTCGTTGTGCAGATGATACTGCACTCATAGCTATTAATGAGATGAACATGACCGATATCCTTATTCGTGTCAAAATTGTGAGTGCGGATATTGGACTGCAGATTGATATTAATAAGGACAAAATTAGCATAGATAGAGCCTAAAAATTAAACAATCCAAATACCGGTACCTTCAAGAAATTCCATGTTGTACCATAAATGCTATACCTCGGTTCAGTTATTTTTGATTCAAGCAGCTATGCTACCGAAACTAAGAAGAGATCTGCTATGGTCTAAAATATGACAAATTTGTCTCATTTATGGAAAGATCGCTCAATCTCGTTATCACACAGTCCGCAGTTAAGTATTTCTGAATGGAACTGAGACATGAACACTTCATGATATAAGCTGTCTTCTATATGATTGATATAGTAATTACGATAAGATTAACAGAAGATGTGATTAATTATGTTACTTAATCTCCTCGTTTTTGTCCGGTGTCGACATGTAATATTTTCATTGACTTTTGGAGTAACATCTATGCTATCCTCCTATCAAACTTATCGTTATTCGTTGTGTCTCAAACCATCGGCGTCGTGGTTATCAACCAAGCTTTTCTATCAAAGGTTTCAACACAAGAATTCATTGCGAAGTCAATCACAGAAAGAAAGTTTTTGTGTCGTAATTTTGTTTATTGAAGTGCATATGGGTACACAAATGTTTCCGTCTGGTGGGTGTATGAATTATTCACAATGTTTTCCGATGCGTGGGCGAGCCACATTTGTAGAGCCTATTTCCGCGCCACCCATTGTAAAATGGATTTAATAACTCAGAAATCTTTGTAGGTGTGTGCACAACAATTCACCAAAATATTATCGCAATTAGCCTCTGTGGCTTAGGCGGCAGCACGCCGGCCCCTCACCGCTGGTTCCGTGGTTCAAATCCCGGTCACTCCATGTGAGATCTGTGCTGGACAAAACGGAGGCAGGCAGGTTTTTCTCCAGGTACTCCGGTTTTCCCTGTCAAAATTTCATTCCTGCAACACTCTCCACTATCGTTTCATTTCATCTGTCATTCATTTAATCATTGCCCCAGAGGAGTGCGTCAGGCCTCGGCAGCCGGCACAGTCCATATCCTCGCCGCTAGATGGGGGCCTCATTCATTCCATTCCTGACCCGGTCGGAGACTGGAAGCAGGCTGTGGATTTTCATTTCATTATCGCAATTGGATGAGTGATATATGTACGCATGCGGGACTTTGTCGAAACGATTCGCTCGTGAACACTCATTTGCTGATACTACTCGCGCCCACTTATTTTAACGTAAATTTACCAATTCAGAGAATTTTGCCGGAGTTTGCACAACAGCTCAACACAGCTTCATCGCAATCGGATTGATGGTATATAAACGAATACGGGACAAACTAACAAACTATGAGGAAACATCTATTTTTATATAGGCTATAGATTTTCAAAATCCGAATGTGGTGATGATGGGAAACGAACTAATTAAAAGATAACCCTAGAGCAGACACAACGTAAACAACCTAGAGTTGGGAATTTACATTCATTGTAGGCGAGCAACATTCAAATAAAACTGAACAAATCAAATTAATACGAACCTTAAGAAAACCAAGGAGTGAAAATTGAACAATCTTTTTTCTCCTGAAGTAAAATCATAAGGCTCATCATACCAATCAAGGCAAAATAAAAAGTCACTTAAATAGATAGTGCATAAGGCAGTGGTGGCTGTAGGATAGAACCTGAACGGTGGTCTCATTACTAACCGAACCTGCACATTTCCTTTGATACTTTTCACAGATAAAGGAAGAGTAAGATGGAACCGGTATTATTCGGTATGAAACGTTTAGAAATGAGTTTTACCGAATGCTATTGACACCCAATTCTACGGCTGTACAGTATTGTGAGGTGTTTTTATATTGCAGTTAATCAATAATTGGTCCATGATGTAAATTAATGTAGAATAGAGAATTGCAAATGGTGAATCCCAGGGCGCTAGAGTAGGAACCGATTGGTTTACTTTATCGTTTTCTTCGAATTACTTAGGGGAGTAACTAGGATTCGCTTCTCACTGGAATAATAGTTACCTTGGGGGTGAGGACTCGAGAAAAATGAGTCAAAATCAATAAAATCAAAACTACGTTAAAGAAAGTTAGAAACCTGGTATTTACTCATTTTCTTGTTTGATTTCGATAGCATTGTATGCGTCATGGGAACGACACTTCATAGGGAGTGGGCGGATTGCTTGCTATAAAGGTGCGTTGTGGCAGGTCTGCCAACGAATGATGAATTAATTTTAGTACTGAAGTTTTGTAGTTGGCACTCATCAACACTTGCAACAAAGCGATCAGTGGGAGTTGTTTGCATTCTTTGGATTGTGTTTCGAAGTGGTGTTAATGAGCTCGTGTTGATTATGGTTGCGTCTTCTGGTTTTCTTTTACTCAAAACACTTTTCATACGTCACAAGAACTGTCTGCGGTACTGTGACCCTCTATTGCTATATATTACTTGGAGTGTAAATAATACGTTGTCTGGTGTGTTTACAACTGTTAGTGAGACGGGAAAAATCAGCATCATCACTTATTCCGTAATTGATGCATCCTTCCTACCTTCTTCTTGGTTTGTTGAGGCCCCTTGGACCACGTGGTTCCTAACTATGGCGGCTTTCTTCTTAGCCCAGTATTCCTTCATCTTTGCACTTTGCGTTGCTTTCCTGAGTTCACTTCACTCCCTCTCCAGGACGCAATGTTTTAGTCGCCAATGACTAGAAGAGATATTTCGTTCCTTCTGTTCCACATTCGTTGGTTGTCCCTTTTTGACCATGTTCAAGCATTCTGAGGCATACACTCCCGTATGTTTGAATAAAGATAAAGTTTGCAATTTTCTTTTCTTTCTTTTTGTTGATTATTAGGGTGCAGCAATCACCAAGTTAGCAGAGAGAGGGAGAGAGAGATTGGGAGGGGGTAATCAATCATGGTCCATGAGTGAGGTTATGGAAGTCTCATAAAGAAAGCAGTGGGCATGTAGATGATGATACATATATGAACTTAGCAGCATTTGTATACAGTAATAGATAAATACTTAATTCATATAAGACTAACTTGAGGTGATAGAGCCGTGAGAGAATGAAATTTAGGAAATGTGTTACAACATAGAACGAATTGACTCTCATGATTCTTTTTAAACCACCAAGTATATGCAAAGCATTTAATTGGAGATGCATTTATATTTCATACTAGCAGGAACCTGCAACTTCGCTCGCGTCATAGTCTAGTCATATTGGTATTCAATGAAATGCAGGTTTAACCCCGTTAACGCCCCTTTAGAACCTGTATATCCAAAAATCCCCCCTTAGTAGACGTTTTCGACACACAACAAACATATCCCTAAAATATCATTCTTCTAACTTTAATAGTTTTGGTTGGTCGATGAGAGTGAATATCCAAAAATCCTTCCTTTTTGGACGTTTTTCGTCCAGAATTTCACCCCTTCCCATGGGCCCCTTAAATTGGATTTATGAAAAAACGGTCGAACACCTATTTATTTATTTATTTATTTTTAAGCTGATTGTTTTCCTCTGAGATTCAAACTCCTTGCCTATGTAGTTTAAGAGATACACGCTCCGTAGGGAATCTTTCAACACCCACTTTTCATCCCTTTCACCTCATAATATACACCACATCGAAAAAACATTAGACATGTTTCAGCTTATTTATAATGATTAGTTTATATGCCAAGTATCACAACCCCAAATGAAACCACTCGTGAGATATTGTTATTCAATGTAATGCACGTTTATCCCCTTAACACCCCTTTAGAACCGGAATATCCAAAACTTTTTCTTAGTGGACGTTTCCGACATACAACGAACAAATCCCCAAAATTTCATGTTTCTAACTTCAATCATTTTGGCTGGGCGATGATGAGTGAGTCAGCCAGGACATTTTCTTTCATTTATTTTTGAGAATTTCACCCCCCCCCCCATGAACCCTTTAGATTGGATTTATGAAAAAAAACGAACGGTCGAACACATATTTAATTATTTTTAAACTGTTTTTCCCCCAGAAATTGATGAATGAGTAAGTGAGTCAATCAGTTACGAAACTTTCCTTCCTGTTTTTTCCCAGAATTTTACCCCTCCCCACGGGCCCCTTAAATTGGATTTATGAAGAAAAGGTCCTACACCTATTTACATATTTTTAAGCTGATTTTTCTCCCGCTGAATTTCAAACTTATCGCCTATGTCGTTTAAGAGATACACGCTCCGTGACGAATCCTTCAAACCCCAATTTTCACCCCTTTCACCTCATAATATACACCATATCGATAAACTCTTAGACATGAAATGAAAATCCACAGCCTGCTTCCAGTCTCCGACCGGGTCTTCTACCTTATCCGATACGGACGTTGGCTACCACCATGGCTAACACCTTCTTATCTTGTGCAAACCTGAAGAGTTCCGTGGGAGAGAGCCCAAACCACGTTCTTAAATTATCCATCCAAGTTATTCGTCTCCTTCCCGGTCCACGCTGACCTTCAATTTTACCCTGAAGTATAACTTGGAGCCGACGGTATTTGTGTCCCAAGTATTCCAATTTCCTCTTCTTGATTGTGTTTATCAGCTCAGGTTGGTTGCTCACACGCTGAAGAACCTCGGCATATTCACATGTTCTGTCCACGAGATTTTAAGAATCCGCCGGTATATCCACATTTCAAAAGCTCGAATCTTCTTTTCTGTAGCTACGGACAAGGTCCAAGCTTCAACACCATAAAGAAGGGTGGAGACAACATAACACTTCACAATTCTTTTCTTAAGCGTCATACTGAGATCTCGACAGCATAGTAGTTGTTTCATTGTCATAAAGATGGATCTAGCCTTCTCTATACGGCATCTTATTTCAACCGAAGGATCCCAATTCTCATTAATATTCTGTCCTAAATAAACCAAACTCTTGACTCGCTCAATCTGATGTCCATCGACTAAAAGGACTTGTGACAATGCTGGTTTTCGCGATATTATCATATATTTTGTTTTCTTAATGTTGAGGTCAATGCCAAATTTCGACATACAACGAACATAACCCCAAAATTGCATGTGTCTAACTTCAATAATTTTGGCTGGGCGAAGATGAGTGAGTGAGTATGTCGGGACATTTTCTTTCTTTTATTTTTCAGAATTTCACTCCTCTCTTGAACCCCTCAAATTGGAATTATGAAGAAAAAAAACGGTCGAACACATATTTACTTATTTTTGAGCTGTTCTTCCCCCCTGAGTTTGATGAGTGAGTGAGTTAATCAGTTCGAACACTTTCTTTCCTGTTTTTTTTTTTTTTTTCAAAATTTCACCCCACCCCATTGTCCCCTTAAATTGAATTTATGAAAAAAAAAGACGGTTGAACACCGATTTACTTATTTTTTAAGCTGATTTTTTTCGCTGAGTTTCAAACTTCTCGCCTATGCCGTTTAAGAGATAGGCGTAAACGCTCCGTTAGGAATCCTTCAACCCCCACTTTTCACCCCTTTCACCTTATAATATACACCAC
This sequence comes from Meconema thalassinum, assembly GCA_946902985.2. Classification (NCBI taxonomy): domain Eukaryota; kingdom Metazoa; phylum Arthropoda; class Insecta; order Orthoptera; family Tettigoniidae; genus Meconema; species Meconema thalassinum. The sequence continues at coordinate 29,071,884 of OX336389.2, read as the reverse complement.
ATCGAAAAACCCTTAGACACATATCTGCTTATTTTTAACGATTAGTTCATATGCCGTTATCACATCCACAAATGAAACCACTCGTGAGATATTGTTTTTCAATGAAATGCAGGTTTAACTCCCTTAAGACCCCTTTAGAACCTGAATGTCCAAAAATCCTCCCTTAGTGTACGGTTTTGACATACAGGAAACATATCCCCAAAATGCCATGTTTCCAACTTCAATAATTTTCGCTGGGCGATGATGAGTGAGCGAGTGAGTTAGGACATTTTCTTTCATTTTTTTTCTTCAGAATTTCACCCCTTGCCATGAACCCCTTAAATTTGATTTATGAAAAAAAAAACCTGTCGAACACTTATTTACTTATTTTTAAGTTTTTTCCCCCTGAGTTTGAAGAGTGAGTGAGTCAATCGGTTAGGACACATTCGTTCCTGTTCCCCCCCTGAATTTCACCCCTCCCCATGGGCCCCTTAAATTGGATTTATGAAAAGAAATGTCGAACAACCTTTTACTTATTTTTTAAGCTGTTTTTTTCCGCTGAGTTTCAAACTCCCCGCCTACGTCGTTTAAGAGATACACGCTCCTTTAGAAATCCTTCAACCCCCACCTTTCACCCCATAATATACACCACATCGAAAAACCCTCAGACACGTGTCTTATTTTTTAATGATGAGTTTATATGCCGAGTATCACATCCCCCATTGAAACCAATCAGGAGATATTGTTATTCAATGAAATGCAGGTTTAACTCCCTTAAGACCCCTTTAGGACCTGAATAACCGAAAATCCTCCCTTAGTGGACGGTTTTTACATACAATGAACTTATCCCCAAAATGTCATGTTTCTAACTTCAATAATTTTGGCTGGGCGATGATGAGTGAGTGAGTGAGTCAGGATATTTTCTTTCAATTTTCTTTTTTCAGAATTTCACCCCTTCCCATGAACCCCTTAAATTTGATTTATGAAAAAAAAAACTGTCGAACAGCTATTTACTTATTTTTAGTCAGTTCTTTCCCCCTGAGTCTGATGAGTGAGTCAGTCAGTCAATCATTTAGTACTTATTTTTTATGCTGATTTTTTCCGCTGAGTTTCAAACTCCTCGCCTATGTCGTTTAAGAGATACACGCTCCGTTAGGAACCCTTCAACCCCCACCTTTCACCCCTTTCACCTCATAATATACACCACATCGAAGAAGCCCTCAGACACGTGTCTTCTTAATTTTTAATGGTGAGTTTATATGCCGAGTATCACATCCCCGAATGAAACCAATCAGGAGATATTGTTATTCAATGAAATGCAGGTTTAACTCCCTTAAGACCCCTTTAGGGCCTGAATATCCGATAATCCTCCCTTAGTTGACGGTTTTGACATACAATGAACTTTTCCCCAAAATGTCATGTTTCTAACTTCAATAATTTTGGCTGGGCGATGATGAGTGAGTCAGGACATTTTCAATCAAATTTCTTTTTTCAGAATTTCACCCCTTCCCATGAACCCCTTAAATTTGATTTATGAAAAAAAAACTGTCGAACAGCTATTTACTTATTTTTAGTCAGTTCTTTCCCCCTGAGTCTGATGAGTGAGTCAGTCAGTCAATTATTTAGTACTTATTTTTTATGCTGATTTTTTCCTCTGAGTTTCAAACTCCTCGCCTATGTCGTTTAAGAGATACACGCTCCGTTAGGAACCCTTCAACCCCCACCTTTCACCCCTTTCACCTCATAATATACACCACATCGAAGAAGCCCTCAGACACGTGTCTTCTTAATTTTTAATGATGAGTTTATATGCCGAGTATCACATCCCCGAATGAAACCAATCAGGAGATATTGTTATTCAATGAAATGCAGGTTTAACTCCCTTAAGACCCCTTTAGGGCCTGAATATCCGATAATCCTCCCTTAGTTGACGGTTTTGACATACAATGAACTTATCCCCAAAATATGTTTCTAACGTCAATAATTTTGGCTGGGCGATGATGAGTGAGCGAGTGAGTCAGGACATTTTCAATCAATTTTCTTTTTTCACAATTTCACCCCTCCCCCATGAACCCCTTAAATTTGATTTATGAAAAAAACTGTCGAACAGCTATTTACTTATTTTAAGCAGTTTTTCCCTCTGAGTTTGATGAGTGAGTCAGTCAGCCAATCATTTAGGACACTTTCTTTCCTGTTTTTTTCCCCTGAATTTCTCCCCTCCCAATGGGCACCTTAAATTGGATTTATGAAAAAACGGTCAAACACTTATTTACTAATTTCTTAAGCTGATTTTTTTCCGCTGAGTTTCAAACTCCTCGCCTATATCGTTTAAGAGATACACGCTCCGTTAGGAATCCTTCAACCCCCAGTTTTCACCCCTTTCACCTCATAATAAGCACCACATCGAAAGACCCTCAGACACGTGTCTTCTTACTATTAATGATGAGTTTTTATGCCGAGTATCACATCTCCCAATGAAACCAATCGGGAGATATTGTTATTCAATGAAATGCAGGTCTACCCCCTTAACCCCCTTCAGAACTTGAATATCCAAAAATCCTTCCTTAGTGGGCGTTTTCGACTTACAACGAACATATCCCCAGAATTTCATGTTTCTAACTTTAATAGTTTTGGCTGTGCGATGATGAGTCAGTGAGTCACTTTGTTTTATATTTCATATGTATTACGCATACATATTACAATAATTTCCATTCATGCAAGCAATACCGTGGGTTTACGTGCGATATAGTAAACATTCAGATGGAATTTCTCGCTTTGCGTTGACAGAAGTGCCAGAACATAGCCTGAGGCTGCTCCATCTCTAGGCACGTTTATATCCAAGTGTGACGGAGCTATTCCATGATCCTGGTATGTGTTGTAGTTTCGTTGAGCATATCACAATGTATGAAGTTCGAAAATGGGCAATTTTGTTTTTGCAAAGGAACATATCAGTAGCTATCATCTAGCAAACATGAGTTGTACGAAGACTTGGTTCATTGGATGCTGTTAAATTGAATTTATATTAGCTATGTAATAGAGATATAAAATATGGTATACGTGTATTACTAACATTGTGAGTTTCTTCGCTCTCTTTGACTTAAGAGCGAACATTACAGCTTAAGGAGTCAGTACACTAGCGATTTTATTATAATAACCGTGCCTACCTTAGATCGTGCACAACAATTATATACATTCCCACATCTGATTATTTGAAGCAAAGTTTAAAATTTTGAAAATTCAGTTCGTAACAATTGGTTATCTATTTTTAAAATTTTGGTTCTTTCTTTGTGCTGATCTTCATCGTTTACCTCATGTTTCCCATATTTATACGAATTATTAGGCATTTACTTTTTAAAGTGGGTGTTAAATCTGGAGCATCGTGAGACTACGCAATAAAGACAGCCACCACGAGACCCATTTCCAACAGATTATACAGCGAGAGAATCAGACTGAGAAAATGAATCACAGGTAATATCGGGTTATGAAACCAGCCCGAAGATGACATCAGCAGGAAAAGCAATTCTAAAAAATGAATAACCCACGCTTAAGTAAAATTTTGCTAAAATGTATTATTATAGAATCAGATCCCTATCCTAATTCTATGAGGGGTTTAAATGGATATTCCATTCTAATCTAATATTATTCCTCCTGCATGAGAAAGACATGCTAACTAATGCCTAGGATCCCCTCTAGAAGTTCTGTCGACAAATAGGTAATGTTCATATCAAACTAAGATCGTGACACGAAAATCAGTCCCTAGGCAATTACAATCACACTTAATAATAATTCATAAGTTAATTATACTTATACTTGGTTAAATGATGGTTGTCATCTTGTCGTTCTACAGCAACAAGAAGATCCGAATATTCAATAAGTCACCAAAATGGGTAAGCTAAGTTATGCTGGTGTCTTGCCAACATTCATCGTTACGTTACTCACATCTGAAATTTACTTTAAAATGACAAAAATCAAAATACCAATGCTAGTGGCGACTTACAACATAAATGAATTCAAGAACAATTATAAAATACTAATTTCACTGCTTAAATGTGCATCATTAGTGCCCTTCGTGCACTGTTTGTTCATAGGCGTCATCTAAATAGGAGGAAGACATTACGTTGGTGACTGCGAATGATAAAGCAACGTTTTCATGTCACATTGATGCGCTATGACCGTGATTTACAATTGTTTTCACGTCCGGCGATCCGTCGTCTAAAAATTGGGTTATATCAAGCAAAAAAACTAGCTAAATTCAAAGAAAATAACAAGTCTACGGTAAATGGTTAATTATAGCAAGTAACGATTATTATTCAGATTTTCAATTAGGCAAATCCGAGTTATTTAATTTCCGGTTTAGACAAAAACCAACAATAGATTGATATTTAGATTCTTGCATTATGGTTTGTATTAGCCCTTCACTACAGTTTTCAGTTAGAGGGGACGTTGTGGAGCCGCGTCAAGCTGTTGGCCTCACATCAAGGTGGAACGGGTGCGATTCCCGGTCTATGCATGTGAGATTTTCGAAGTCAAATGCCATGTCCTGTGGTTCTGATTCGTAGTTCCGCCCCTTAAAACAACAATAACTAACTAACACGTAAAAAGGAGGTCCCGTAAAACTACAAACTCTTTCAGTTGTCAGTTATTAACACACCTCAAACGTAGCGAAAAAGGCCATCAAATATTCCCGATAATGTGACCTCAATGTATGTATCTGCACCCTTAAGCGGTGTATCATAATTCCACAACAATATCATATTCAAGAAACTTAATTATTTTTGGCAAATGAGGTACCATCCCATCATTTCCATTATCATATAACATTGCTAGAGTGAACTTTGTCGTCTTTCATGCTGTCTCAGCAGACACAAAATATCGCTACCTCATAATTTTCTTATTGCTTACTGCAAATCAAAAGTGTTCCTCGGACTCAATTATCACGTGTTCAAATTCTCATAAATATGCCTGAAAATCATCACTGTCTAAAATCATTCCCTGAATTCTGGTACAATGCTCTCTTGTAATAAGCTGTATTTATATAACCATGTATCAGCTGGAAGCCAACCAGTGGATTAAATTAATGGAAGAGTTAGATATGGGAAGAAACAGTTACAACCCATGGAGATTTCTTAGACACCTTAGTAATGATTCTACTAAGCCCACGGTACATAATAACGTTTCTGCAAACCAAATTACAAGCCAGCTCGTGAAGAGTGGCAAACCAGGCTATGTTGGAAGTGAATCAAGACAAAGTCAAGAAATACTGACTAATCAGGAAAGCAGCATTCTCTTTAAACGGATTGCTATGGAAGATCTAAATAGAGCGCTGAATAAGTGCAAAAATGGCAAGGCGGCAGGTCTTGATGACATTTGCATTGAGCAACTCTAACATTTTGGTCCCTCCAGTAAACAGTGGCTTTGGGACTTATTCAACAACTGCATCAACAGCTGCAAAATCCCTAAACTGTGGGGGAAATCAAGAGTTATTGCAATACTTAAACCTGGCAAGAATGACAAAAACATACGTCGCTTAAGAGGCACAATGTCAAAACAGTTGAGAAAGGTCAATAGTCTTCTAAAATTACCGAAAACCTTCGTCTGAAAGCATTTTGCCCGGAGAAAACAAACTCTGCCTTCCGGCGTGTCGTCAGGGATTTCTCATGTTATTGTGAACTCATACCTTGGGCAAATTGTTTATTTTTATGTCTTCTGATAACTATTGGCGACGTGTTGTTGACTTTGGTAATAAGCTGCAATTTGAATATAAATTGCTTGTTTTTGGTAGATCTCATTAGAAAGCTATCTATTGCAATGGTTCCATGTTGGGACTCCCGGAACATTTTGACAAATGTTGCATTTCACATCCCTCAGACGCCAAAACCACCGGCAGTTCTATAGTTTATACGTAATTTAATATCTATATACTGGGTGAACGTAAAATGCCGCACTTGGGAGGCCGGCATGCGGTTCCTCATCCAATTGCAAGACAAAAGTGTCATGGCGTAGAGTGAGTAACACGACTAAGGATCGGCTCGTGGAAATTGTGTACTTGGCAGGTGTAAACGCAGTGTAGGGAGGAAAAAGAAGTATAGTGTGAATCAATTTAGTATATAAGTTTTAGCTGGAGAGATTATTTCACACTCATCATCCTTTAATTTACATAAATCGTAAAAACTAAAAAGTGAAATGTCTTCTAAGAAGAGCAAGCAGCAGCAGCAGCAGCAGCAGCAGAAGCATCAGACAGGTAACGACAGTTCCAGTCCTACCAACTCCATAGAGGAAGTAGTACGGCGTGTGATGGAGGATTCCTTGCAGTCAAAATCAATTTGTGGACCTAATTGTAAGTACTGTAGCGGATACGATCACGGAATGTGTATTAAGTAAACATGAGGAAACGATCCAATTCAACGTAAATCTTTGTGAGGACCTCAAAGTTCAGATAAAGAAACGGGATAAAGAGATCGAAGATCTCAAATCGGAAAGCAACTCCAAACACAATGAACTGGAGCAATACCAAAGGAGGCAAAATTTTCGTATCTTCGGTGTGCCAGAGCATCCTAATGAGGACTCAGATAATTTAGTGCTGAAAGTTGCCGGGGACATTAAGGCAAACATCGCTCTTGCGGACATAGACAGAAGCCATAGGTTAGGCCCCAAGATTGGGACGAAACCCAGGCCAATCATAGTAAAATTGGCGACGTATCGTGCTAGGAATGAATTGTTTAAAAACAAGAAACAGCTCAAAGGTACCCCGGTGACAATCAGGGAAGATCTCACAGCCATAAGACTAGCGATTTTGAAGGCGGGAATTGCAAGATTTCAGCAATCCAACGTATGGACTTACGATGGCGTAATTTACGTGAAGAAAACAGATGGCAGCAAGCACCGTGTTACAAAGATGTGTGAGTTACCCAAAGCTTAAAGTAAGGCCACATAACATATAGCAATAATTTGTTTTAGTAAGCAAAAGTTGGTACACCCTGTAAGATAACCCACACCACAATCTGTCTGTCTCTCTCCTGCATAACTGTTCATTGCATACCTCCCCTGCCGTGTTGCTGGTGCTATTTCAAACTGACCTTTCACTTTCCTCCCCTCAACAGCTGAATTCCACTCCACCCCTCCCTCCAAGATATCTCACAATAACTTGACCGCTAACACTTAACACTTTTCCTCATTCAATTATATGAACACATATGCAGATGATTATGTAAAATATCAAATTCGGTCTGAGGTGGGGAAGAGTATAGGTGAGTGTAAATACTTCTTAGATAGACATGAAGATAACAATAGTTTAAAAGTAATCCATTCTAATATTAGAAGTCTTGCAAAACACAAGAATATCTTAGACGTTACTCTGAAGGCTTATGAAAATATATTTGATGATGTGGTCTTAACGGAAACGTGGAAATTAAATAACGCAAATGTTACTAAACATAGCTGCTATAAATCGTACTATAATGAAAGTGAAATAAATCAGAATGATGGAGTAGTCATCATGATAAAAGATGGATTACAGCATGAAGTTAAGTGTGTAGCATATAAAGATTTCAAATTTATTCGAGTAGTTGTTAATAAAAGCGACAACAAAATAGCAATAACAGGGATGTACAAACCACCAAAATACAACAAAACATTATTTCTGGAGAATTTAAATAACTATATAAAACAAATTGTCAGCTAGAAAATGAATGAATAATTGGTGACATGAATATTAATTTATTCGAAAATCAAGATTCAGATGATTATTTAAACCTTCTTAATGCATATGATTTCAGATCTATAATCAATGGTACAACTAGGGAAACTGAAACTAGTAAATCATGCATTGACCACGCATTTCTTAAGAGTAGGCTTTCGAATGAAAATATTCTCTCTATCATCTCGGAAAGCAAAATAACTGATCACAATACAACAATAATTATCCTAAAATTTAATCAAGTTGTCAGAAAAATAAACCAAACATTAAGAATTATCAGAGACATAAATTAGATAATGTGGAACTAAAACAGAAGTTAAACAACATCAACTGGGATAATAAACTTGGAGAAGGACATTTGGATACTAAAGTAAATATATTTATTGAAACATTACAAAGCTGCATCCATGAATCTACTAAACAGTTAAACTCAAAGAGAGTCAAAAGAAAGGAGTGGATAACCCTTGCATTGGTAGAGTCCATAAATACTAGAGATAAATTATACCGCGATTATATGGCAAATACAAATAACGAAGAATTAAGAGAGAAATATAAAAAATACAGAAACAAATTAATTGAGCTAATAAAATGGGCAAAAAAAGATTACTACAGACATTTAGTAAATGCTAGTTCAGGAAATCCTAAAAAGATTTGGGGTATAGTTAATGAGGTAGCTCAGAGAATTAATCAAAAAGAGCAAATTAGTGAAATAAGGTATCAGAATGAAATTTACAAAAGTGACACGCAAATTGCGAATAAATTTAATGAATATTTCATAAATAAGACTACCGAGATGTCCAAATGTATAAAGAAAAGTGGAAACCCCACACTTAATATAACTAGCAATAAGAGCTCATGCTTCATGGCCCCGGTAAATTCCACTGATTTGAAAAAAATCCTAGGTGACATAAGTGACAGTAAAGCTATGGGAATAGACAATATTTCAGCAAAGGTTATAAAACAAAATATAGTATCATTAGAGAAACCGCTTTTAAATCTCATAAATCAATATTTTACGGAAGGATATTTTCAAAGCAACTGAAGTCAACAATAATTAAACCAATCTTAAAATCAGGCAATAATGTAGATATGGAAAATTATAGACCGATATCTCTGATTACAATAATAGCAAAAATATTTGAAAAAATGTATCAAGAACAATATTTTCCAGTTTTTACTGAAGCATGACATTCTATCAGCAAGGCAATATGGATTTATAAAAAGTCGAAGTACTGTGGATGCAATTGCAACACTAACTAAACAAATACAAGAAAAATTAAATTGCTCCAAACCATCACTAGGAATATTTTAGATCTTACTAAAGCTTTCGACACTGTATCACATGATATTCTCCTCCAAAAAATGGAAAAATATGGTATTCGAGGCACAGCTCTTAATCTCATCGGAAGTTACCTTACTGACAGAATCCAATATGTAAAAATAAATGACACATTGAGTGCACCTATGCAAGTAAAAAGGGGCATATCACAAGGATCAGTCTTAGGAACACTATTTTTTAATATATACATTAATGACATAGAAAAAATCAATAAATAATCTAAAAAATAGTTCAATCATCACTTATGCAGACGACACAGCTATATTTGTTGAAGGGAATACATGGGAAATAGTCAGGCAAGAAGCAACCTAGCTTTAAAAGGGATTAAATTATGGCTGGATAACAATGAATTGTTTCTGAATGTAAATAAATCAAAATTTATTATTTTCACATTAAAAAACAATCAAAATTGCTTCAACGAGCTTACAGTACATCGGGAAAACTGTAATACAAGTTGCAACTGCATAAAAATCAACCGCACACAAAATACAAAATACCTAGGAATTTATTTTGATGAAGACATGAAGTGGAGATCGCACATTAATTTCATCACAAAGAAAATAAGGAGGACAATTTATGTATTTCATTGTCTGAAACACATTGTCAATATTAAACTACTGCGAGATATCTACTTTGCACTTATTCAGTCTACTCTCACGTATGGAATAATTGCATGGGGAGGAGCTTATCAAACTATTGTAAAAAAGCTCAAGTAATGCAAAACTTTGTGTTGCGTATTTTGTATAAAAAGGAAAGGTTATATCCTACTAATGAATTGTATGCGGAAGCAAACGTCATGAATATAGGACAACTTCACGTGACGGAAGTCTATAAATATATCTATAAAAATAAAAATTCAGTCATAAACATGAGCCACACCTACCAAACAAGAGGTAGAACAGGAAATGTGTCTGTCCTCTTCAAACCAAATCTATCTATTGCAAAGCGTAATTTTCAATACTTTATTCCTAAATTGTACAATATCCTTCCTAAACCCATAAAGGAGCAGTTACATAAATCTACAAAGTTTATACGTAACGCAAAGATATTTGATCAAGAAAATAAAAATGTCATTAAAGATATATTAAAGTAGCTTAATCTATAAATTAGCATTACCATTACTACCTAGCTATTTCACAACGCTTATTTTAATATATACAGTATATGTAATATATTTTTTAACATGAACACTTAACGTTATAATTAGGTAAGTAGACCTAATATGCCACCCACAAGGCCTTGCCTTACGTGGTATAGCTTACATGTATTCTTCCCTAACTCGGCTGAATTTGATATTCATCACATAGATCTCAGAATGTACATTTCTAGACTAATACGTTTACTTAGATAATAATCAGAAATAGACTAAAGTTACGATATGATGAAGATTGTACATATTTAATATAACGGGACTCCAGCGATCAAGAGAAAAAGTGAATTATACAATGTTGTAGTGCAAAGGATAATGTCTATATAGCGCACGCGATTTCTTGAACAATGTACGGACGTATGTCCTAATACTTAAAAAGCACAGCAAGGTTTAAATAACAAGCTACAAAAATTTTATTTGCGAATTCCATGGGGAAATACGTTCAATGTTTGTACGTACCACGCCCACATATCTGTCATGCACTGAGCGCAGAAGATCTTATTTTAAACCTAATTTGTCGGTCGTAACAGGCTGGCAATAGCTTATCGGGCTGTGGAACGATGGCGACAATGCATTTCCGGTCCCATTGTTTACAATACAAATACATGTGGTTGCCAAGCGATTGAGTAAGTCTATAAATTAGATCAGTTTTTATTTTAATTTTATTGTCAATGAGGTAAGATATACTTCTACGGAGATTAAAAAGGTTTCTAAGCACTGTTCCGTACGTGCTAGAGCAAACAGGATTCAAATACCTATTATCTACAAGGTTGAGATGAAAATACAGCATGTGACTAACCAAGTGAGGTCACGATTGACTTCAGAAATACAAGTTCCTTGGGATCTAAATTGAACAGTGGTTTTGGGTATCTTGAAACCTCTGCAAATAATGAGATTCCCGGAGGATATAGGCCATTCGGTTTAGCGATTCTTTCAAATGTAATTAATATCCCATGTGCATGTGGTGTTTGTGGTGCCAAATCTCTATAACCCTTTGATGACAATTGGCGAAATAGCGTTGTATGCAATTTACATTTGTACTGTGAAAACTGTGAACATGATGTAGGCCTAAGTATTGCAGTCAATGTGCAATAAGAAAGAACCATGCCAACGAGGAGCAAAAAGCAGGTGGTTGGAGGAATACAAGGAAGTGTGCAGTTATAATTATGAAGGAAAAGCTTGTGGTTTAACGTGACTATTAATCTCCTGATCATGAGCCACGGAACCTACTTTTACGTGGAATCCGAACCACAGGACATGGCATTTCACTTCGAAAATCTCACATGCATCGACCGAGAATCGAACCCGGTCCGGCTTGGTGAGAGGCATACAGCTTGACCGCTATGCCACCACGCACCCTATAATTATGAAGGCTTAAGTGGTGGTATGGAGCTCATCTTCAATCGATCAGAAGAAATATATGTTGCACGGTATATACCAAGTAACCTATGCTGGTGACGGAGTGCTATTAAAAAAATATCAGATAGTGAACCCTATGGAACTAATGTGAAGACTTTATACCAAATAGGACTGGGGGGAGGTAGACTTCTGAAGTCAAAGAAAATGATGTTAAGGGCAAACCTTGACTTCAAAATTAACAGAAACGTCATCGCAGTTTTGTGGAAAAACACATTTTTGCACAATTAATGTACCTTTTCTCTGGAACTATTAAACCTAGATCATTCAAACTTGGTAGTATGTTTCACAGCACTACAATGAGCATTCGTGTGGAACAGTTTTATGATATTTTAGTTATTAGGGCATTTTAGGCATTTAAGAAAATTTGAGGGATTTTTTAATCAAACCATTTAAATTCATATATGAAAATCTAAGAGCCTAATAAAAATTTCATTCCACAGAATTGATTGCTATTGTCTAAAGAGCTTATCATAAAGGTTTCATCAATATTGAAAAGTCCGATGATGAGAAAAGGTACATATAGTATATGTAAGTGATAAAAAGAATAATTTTCAGTGGAAGTCTTATTTCTTATTGGAAATCAATAAAACTAACTACAGCTAAGAGCCATTATATTATCAATATTGCTACAAAATTTCAATGTTGTGTCTTTTATAACTTTAGACGTTATAGGGCTTTGTTTTAAGTCATGCGCTTTGCCCTACGTCTCCCCTTAGGCATCTCAAGTGGAGGGCACACAGGGCACGATTCTGAGATCCTAGAGATAGAAGAGGAGCTTCGTCATGGCAAAATCATTGTTAAAGCCTTCACCGATCACGACGGGAATGGCTCGCGAGTTGCACAGCCCTGCCAGACGTAACTATGAACGACTCAAAGTAATTTCACGTTACGTGGACGAACTCTGGCAAGCCGATCTCGTTGAAATGATCCCATATGCTCAAACCAACAATGGTATCAAGTACATGCTGATTGTCATCGATGTTTACGCACAAATGCCATTCGTAGAACCTGTTCTTAATAAAACCGGGCAAAGAGTTAAAACGCGTCGTTCAGAGTTCAGGGCACCAACCCAAGTTCCTGAAAACAGATCAGTGTAAAGAGTTTTTAAAAATAATTTCTCTACCTCTTTACGGTCTTTAGGCTTTAAGCATTAGGCTACAGCACGTCGTCGTCAGCCGATACTCGTATCCGAGTTTACTTTTCTCGCCTGCTGTTCCATAATCCTTCGTCCAGACGATGAAGATGGTACCAATGGCTTATCACACCAATTCTTGCATAAGAAATCTTCTTCCTCTGGCGAATTTCCTCTTCCTGTCTTCGATGTTCCTGCTCAAACTGTGCAACTGCAGTTTAGATGGTAGCACGCCAGCGAGGGCGATCCAGTTCAAGAGTATGCCAAGTATTTGCGTATATCTCTACTTTTCTCATGGTCCGTTTAAATTGGTTTTATATCGTTTTAAAGGAGCACCACATTGCATCTTGCCAGTGTTGAGTTCACTTTACAGGATTTTCCGAGGGAGTCTGCTGTCACTCATACGATGATATCCATCGAAACCGATGAACAACTACGGTGGCTTCGATACTGTTTAGCATTGCGTTCTCAAGGACTGCTATATTAGTTATATAGTCATCCCATTCGATGTTCATGATGGATTTAAGTTTTGTTGTTGAAAGTGTTCCAGTTTATTGATGCCCCGGCGATATGGGGTCCAGACTTCACATCCGTAGAGTAATATAGAAATTACAACACCTTGGTACATCAATACTTTCGAGCGGATACTTAGATCTTAGTTCAGGAACACACGATGTGAGAGACGTCCAAAAGCCACATGGGCGGCCTATATTCTGTTGTCCACGTCCTTGTCAGAGGTACATTTCGCTGATAGAATACTACCAAGGTACAAGAAGTGTTCCACCCTTTCCAGAGCTGAGTCAGATATGTTGATATCAAACTCTGGGACGATGGTTCCAAGAGCAGGCTGAGTTAGCACATTGGTCTTCTGGTGTGTGGGCTGGAGAAGCATTGCCATCTGCATATATTATTCTGTGACCCGAGTGGAGTAGGTTAATCTTTTGAAGCGGAGTCTGGCCTGGTTGAAGAGTCCCCCGTCATACCGATATTTTATTTCCACACCTGAGTTGTTTGCAGACGATGTCTCATAAAGCATAGCTGCCAGGTACAGGGCAAAACTGTAGGTGCAAGTACTGCACCGACTGTGCTTATACGGTACTAAAGATAGCAGAGTTGCAGATAATACAGTGGGAGCTAATAAAAAAACAACAGGATCGCTAAGGAGCGGGGAAAAAGGATGTCTCTTTCGATGCGTGCTGGGCTCTAGATTCCGGATCGAAAGAAAGAAGATTTCCAAAAAAGGAAACGAATGAATTGTTAAAACAAATCAAAAAGAGGAATTAAATTTAAATAATTGATCAAAGAACCCAGAAGCGTGTAGGTCGTGACTGCGTTACAGTACGAAGCCAAGACCGACGAAATCGAACGAGAGATAAGGGGATTTAAACTTACAAATGAAAGAGGACGAAGCCAAAATGAACTACTTACTAATGTATTTAAAGTAAAATAAAACAAATACGCATAAGAGTAAGGATTAATCTAAACACACAATGAAAGGTCAACGTAAAGAGGCATTAAAATCACATAATAACAAGCAAAATAAAATTAATGACTAAGGATGATACCCAAAAAAGGTGTACAAAAATCAAGAGAAAAGTGTGTAAATGAATTTAAGCACAAACAAAGATTAACAAGATAAATTAAACGGTACTTACAATTAATTTGCAACTAAAACGTAAGTGCGACTCGACAATCAAAATTAAAAGATAAAAACCAAAAAAATAAATAGTATGGATAGTACTCATGGAGTCGAATAAGAGAACACCTCTACTTACGAGGATGACCTGGACTAAAATGCCAGCGCCAAAAACAGAACTAAGACGCTCATGATGTTGTGAAATCCCAAAGGGGCGGTCGAAGAAGGGTGTGTTGGTTGGGGGAAGTGGAGGTTGACGCGTGTAGGAAACAAAAGGAAAAACAAGGAAACGGGAGGTGGAGGGATGACACTGAATTACGTAATATAGCGAAGTCTGAGGAAGTAATACAAAATTATCAAATAAAGGAAATGAAAATTACACAAAATTACTTGACGTTACCGGGATACACAAGTGCATACCTGCCAAGTTTCCCGGTTTTCCCGGAAGGTTTCCGGAATTTGGGGGTGTTTTCTGGTTGTCCGAATTAACATACTTTTTGTCGGATTTTCAACTCCCTAGCTTTTTTCCGTTCTCTGCTTCCAAATCGCATTTCAGTTTTGATTTTCGATAATAGCTCCTATTCCGAGATCCGAGTGTTTAAATTCGACTGAAAATCGACTGATAAGACTCAGTGTGTCTACCGGTAACGAAAAGTAACGAAAAAGTAGCTAATTTTAGAAAGGTAACGAAAAGTAGCTAATTCTCATGTCTGGATAGTTGGAGGTAACGAAAATTCGCCGAGGTCTGTTAAGATCATTTAAACCCGCGCTGCTAGGCTCGCAGATGCGATGAAGCGAGTTTCACGCAAGCGGCGCCGATTGCGTGAGCTATATTTCCCCGTGCACGACCTCAAGGAAATGCATACTGAGGATACCTTCAGTGGTACTGTATACATCGGTTCAACGTTTATTTTCGGCTTCAAGAAGAGTTTAGTTTTGTGTGAAATATTTTTCTGTATTAATCGGAAACCTGACTTTTTGTGAGACGTTTATTCGCGATAACATCCGAGACTCAACAGAAAACACTCATTTCTGTTATTGGCCTCTAAATTTGTGTATCTCAAATTGAAGTCTAGAAATAACGCGAAATAATTTATTGTCGCAATCTTGCGCAATGATACCGTTTCGAATCGCAAAAATGCTTCGAAATACATAGACTATATTTTAAAAATCTATCCGTCTAGCGAATTTGCGACATCAAGTGTGGTTGATTCGAAACTTCGTTATATGTCTATTTTTCCTTCGAACTATGGTTCCATTGGATATATAATCTAACCGGTTATCTCGAAAACTTGTACAATTTGAATTCGAAAGAAAATGTGCCCTCTTGTCGGATTATTCGTGCAATCTTCTCTGTATTATTCATAATAACCGATACCTACTTCGAACGTTGAACTTGCCTGCGGGAATCTCGTCAAATGGACCACGATCGGCGCCAGTTCCGTAAAATTATAAAACCCGTTCCCGGCCGCGAACTTGTGTCCTCGAAGACTGCGGAAATCACGGCGCCGATCATACAACATGCCCATAACTGCTCGTGAATTTTGATCATGCCCAACCTCGAGCACACCTCCGCCTTTATGCCAAGACAGATAGACAGGCAGACAATCGTTGAACGGCCGGATTCGGTGCCGATTGCATAATATCGCGTTCTCATTGTGCAACCGCGAGGACAACGTGAATCTCGTAAAACGACTGAGAGTGGCAGCGATTGCGATACTTCGCGATATTTCTCCGCATTCGATGACGAGTGCATCTGGATTCTTGTCAAATGGACAGCAAGCGGTGCCGATTGCGTAATAATAACTTACCATAGTTTTCCGTGCCCGACCTCAAGGACAATATAAATCTCGACGAACGACTAAAAGTGACAACGATTATGTAATCGCGATTTTTATCCGTGTTCTATCTAAAAAAAACTACGAATCGCGACAAACGGCTGAGACCAGCGCTGATCAAGTAACCTCTCGATATTGCTCCGTACCTGACTGCGAGGATATAATTCGGTGACGATCATGTTACGTCGCATATATTTCTTCGTGGTCTACCGAGGGGACAAAGGAAATCTCCCCAAACGGCCAAGATCAGAGCAACTTCTTGGTAATCATAACTTCTTGTACACAACTGAATCAACTCATTTGATATTAAATATCGATTATTTATTTTGAATTAAAACGTAACTAAAATTAAATAAAAGGTAGCTAAAAAGTAACTAATCTTTACTTCATCCTTACAGTAGACACCCTGTAAAGTTTATCGATAATCCCATATCTCAGAGTATCGCTGCGCTTTTGTCATTAATTCCCTGTGTTTGACATTACGCTAAAAGTCCATAGAACTGTAGTTCAGGTATTCGTTCAATTGTGTGACAAATTTTTGTGCGATTTAGTGTTTTCGTGATGAATTCTAGTAAGAAACGATATCATCAGTCTTCAGAATTTTTGGAAACTGGCACAATGAATTAGATAGCCTCACATCCCCAAGAGTTTGTAATCTCTTTCCCTGTGGTCTTTTCTCGCTATTTTTAATACCTTGCGACGCATGTACGCGTTACATTTTTGCGCTTTGGGATCTTCTGGATTTCTATTTTTGAAAGTTGGCAGGTATGCAAGTGAGAGGAAAAATCCATCAGCTAAGAAAATATGCTTCGCTGGAAAATGTAGGCTTCCGCAGACGTAGAAATGCCGAAACACAACGACATACGATGAAACCAAGAAAGTAGTACCGCGCATGGACAGTGACTAACACATAGACCATGCACACATACATTTCATAAAACAGAGGGAGGATCAAGCAGATGACGTGAGACTCAGCTCCGTAACTTCGCTGATTCCATCCGCAAAAAACAAGGCTCTGATGCGTCAATCCAACGGAGGTCGTCTCAAAAGAACGCCGAACCAGATGGTGACGCAATACAGAGCATAGTTAAGCCTCGATGAAAAATAGCATATATTTCAGACCTGAGTGATTTAAGTAAAAATAAAATCGCTCACATAAAAGGGCAGGAAGACAACAAAACACAAAGACTTCGCTAAGCTAACGTAAACAAAGGCGAAAGGACTTGGGTTCATGGGTTGAATTCACATCATCATAAGAAAGGGGGAAAAAGAATGTAAGCAAATCAAAAGGAAACGCAGGATTAAAAATGGTGAAACAGAAATTCATAATGATAGCATGCCAGATAAATCAAGTGATCGAATCGTACTTAACGCTTAGTTGCTTTGGGCACGGGCGAAGGCCCGATACACACAGCTGTGACCGTTTCACATGACGGTCAGAATTGGAAGCACGAGGCTTCCTCTCAATAGAGCGTTGTAACGCGCTCGTAAAATAAGTCGCAAAACACCTCCTCTCCAGAACATGAAGGGGGCCCAATGGGAGAAGCAAAGCTTGGCAACAAGTTATGCCTCGGCCAATGGAATAAAATTGAGTTAGTAGGGGTGAAGAATTTCACCACCTTACGAAGTGGATTGCACATAACTACAATTTTGGAGCGCAGTAAGAATGACGAAGAAACGTATGTCACAATAATGCTACATGAAGGAAATGATAATAATAATAACATGAGAGAAAAAAATAACCTGATAAAAACGGTTCAGCACACATCCTTTCTTGAGTCCATTTGTATTTGGAAATTCCTCTGAGATATCATTCTGATATATTACCTGACCAACCATGCCATCATGGAGAGCTTAGATCAAACTTACAAAATATTCAGTGCATCCAAAGCGCCTCAAAACCATCCACATAGCGCTACGAGGGACTGTTTCATAGGCCTTTTCAAGGTCATAGAACTCTAAGAACAGAGATGTCATTTTTTCTCTGCACTTCTCAAGAAGTTGTCTTGCGCAGTAGATCATCTCGATTGTACCACGAGAGGCCCGAAACCCACACTGAGATTCACTATGATTCGTGCAAATATGTTTCCAGCTATGCCAAATCCCACGGTCGTTGCCTCAGATACCGCGATCACCTTTCTTGTAGATTGTGACTATCCTGGAGTTTTTCAAGGTAGCAGCAACATTTTTGGTTTCCCAAATTTCCCTGGTCATTAGAGGTAAGCCTCCACATTGAATGAGTTCAAGAACAATGTTGTCTTATCCTGGGGCCTTCCCTGTTTTCATTCTGCTGAGAGCTTTGATAAACTCTTTGAAGTTTGGAGGAGTGTCCATCCAGGGTTGGGGGGTATGTTGAGGGATATGCTGAAGAAAATCGTCAGCAGCAGTAGAACTGCGGTTCAAGAGTGAACCTAGATGCTCTTTCCATCTTTTCAAGATGTCCTGCCTGTCTGTAAGAATGGTGGAGTTATCAACAGCTTTCATGGTTCCTGATGATGTTCGGACCGGTCCATACAGCTCTTTTAAGTCCAGCGAAGAAGTTGCGTAAGTCCCTGATATCTGAGAATTTCTGAAGTTACATAGCTTCTTGCTGCCACCAATTGTTCTTTATTTCCCAGATTTCAGACTGACACTTCCGTTTTAGTTCTTGAAAACGCAATTTCTTCTCTCTGGAGGCCGTATCATGAGAAACAGATAGATATGCATCAAGTTTAACTTTGATGAGGTTCAAGGTTTCTTCATTTTTATTTCCAAACCAGTCTTGTCTCGGCTTTTCCTCATAGCCAATGACTTTTCTGTGCAGACTCTTTAATGATATTTTGAAGTGTGGTTCATTCCCATTCTACATCCTTGTGTTGATTGGATTGTGAGTTAGTTGTTCTAGACCAGAGTTTTGGTATTCTGTGACAACGCTATCAATTTGAAGCTTAGAGTTGAACTTCTTCCTTGTATGATTTATGAAATGGGTGTGTGGCTTTTTATGGATAGAAATCCTGAATCGACTTATTAGAACATTATGATCCGGAATTTTTTCGTGATTAGGACATCACTCATGTCGCACTGTCGGGTAATGATATAAACAATCATATGCCAACGTTTAGAGTGTGGGTGCATCCATGTGGTCTCGAAGAGATTTGGCAGTTGGAACTGGGTATTGGTGATAAAGAGCTCATGCTTAGCACACAGGCCAAGAAGTAACAGACCATTAGCATTGCAGTTCCCAATTCCATGTTTACCCATGACTTTTTCCCATAAGAGGTTGTCCCTCCCCACTCTGGCGTTGAAATCTTCTAGTAGTGCAAGCTTGTTTGTAGCAGGCACCTCAGTGAGGACTGTGTTCAGTTGGTGGTAGAAGCGATTCTTAGAATCCTCGACATCGGTAAGATTGGGGGCGTATGAAGAGATGAGAGTAATGCACCTGCCACCTTCAAGAGATATGCGGAGAGTCATGAGTCCTTCATTTACTGCAATGGGGATGAGTCGATGATCATTCACCAATTTGGTCTTCACTGTAAAACCCACACCATGGATGCGACGTTCATTTTCCTCCTTTCATTTCCAGAAAATGGTGTTGCCTGATAAAGCCTCAATTATTTTTCCTTCTCCCGCGAATCTGATTTCACTGACAGAAATGACATCAAAGTTAAGTCCGTTCAGCTCATGGCTGATGAGAGCTGTTGTCCTTCCTGGTTTGTTATCGTTTTCTAATAATGTTCTGACGTTTCATGCACCAATAATGATTAACGTAGTTATCTTTCTTTCATGATTTCGACCGCAAGTTGGGGTAACCCTCTGAGTGCGGTTTCCCAGACAGGATTTGGAAGTGACTACCAATGTTTAGGCCACATTCTCTAGGGCCTTCTCCCTTCAGGGTTGGCAGCGGTGATCCCAAATAGGCCAGTCCAGTCACAGATGCAGAACTGGGTCCATGAGTAGTCACAGGTCTCAGGAAGGCGACCATCACACATCTGCCGCCAACCTGCAGGTCCAGACTAGAAGCCCCCAATTTACCCAAACCTGCTTCTGTCATACATATGCCATCGCCGTTGGGCTTGTTGAGAAATAGCAGGAGAGAATGCCATAGGCATGAGTTTGTTTGAGGTGGATCGCAACTTGCCAGGGAGTGACCCACACAGGATGGTCCTAGAGCCATTCACTGTTGGACATAGAGCATGAGACATGCCGTTTCCAGCATCAGAACTGCAATGGAACGCCGCAGACTCAAAATATAATTGAGTTGCGCCTTTACAGCCAATCCGTCTGGCATGACCTCTTCCACCTCCACAGCGGTTCCTCCTCCGCCTGCTTTGCTGTTGGGTCGGAACAGATTAGATTTCTGTGGCAGTTCTTCCACTGGGGGGCCAACACACAATCCTAAAGACGCTCCTCCGCCCAAAGCCGTTGGCCTACCTTAGGAGTTGAGTTTTTTACCGCCACTCAACACTCGGCGTTAGCTGTCCTTACAAGCTAGTTGCCATATCTCCTCCTATCTCATTCCGGGCTTGGAACCGGGCAACGGTGGGGTGTACACCTCGTACAGCAACGTAAAAGCAAGTGTGATAGAGCGATTCAATCGAACGTTAAAATCACGCATGTGGCGAGACTTAACAGCGCAGGGGTCCTATCGCTGGGTGGGCTTAATAGCAGTGCTGGTGACACGTTACAACGATACCAAACACAGGACCATTAGCACAAAGCCTCGTCTCGTAACAAACAAGAAGTTCAGTTAAAAAGATATAGCCTACTTTCTCCTATATGCATGGGTATTTTTATATCTCTTTGTCCTTTTCAAGGAGTATAATTGGATGTTGATTGTAGTAGCTTCTTGAAATACAACCTGCTATACGGATATTAAACACGAATATGAGGTGCCCTTTGTAAGTGCTACCTCTGTAAAAAATTTCATTCAATTCGGTTTCACCGTGTTTGAATTGATATGGGGAATCGATTTGCACACATACATGGCCGCTTTCTGCATACTATTGGGCTGACGACCTTGTATTTCAGTCAAAATATGCTTCCAACAAAAAGGTATGTTGTTGCAAAATTTGGTCGGGATCAAATGATTAGGTTGGTCGTAATTTGATTTAAGCTTCTAACATTTGGGTGGCCGCCATTTCATTTCCGTCAAGATGGCAGCGATATGAAACATGACACTGAGGTGCCCTTTGCTAGTGCTACCTCTGTACCAAATTTCGTTCAATTCGGTGTTATTGTGTTTGAATTAATAGGGGGAATCGATTTGCACACATACATGGCCGCAATATGCAAACTATTGAACTGATGACCTTGTAGCTTGGTCAAAGAACGCTTCTAACTTAAAGGTATGTTGTTGCAAAATTTAGTAGAGATCAGATGATTAGGTTGGTCGTAATTTGATTTAAGCCTTTCACATTTGGGTGGCACCATTACGTTTCCGTCAAGATGGCGGCGATATAAAAGATGACACTGGAGTGCCCTTTGCTAGTGCTACCTCTGTACCAAATTTCGTTCAACAGAAAGAAATAAACATCATTATAAAATTATACAAATCAAATCTAATTCACATTGTGCTTATTTGTTTTAATAAATTAATCATTTATTTATTTATTTATTTAAAAAAAACATAACCCCTGCCACTACAGCCCTTGAAGGGCCTAGGCCTATCAAGCGACCGCTGCCCAGCCATTTGGCCTGCAGATGTTGGGGTGACACGTGATCAGCGCATCGGGTCCCCTTGGCCGTTAATCGTGGTTTTCGTGATCGGGGCGCTGCCTCACTGTCAGACAGCTACTCAATTGACCTCAGTGCACCCCGTTCCAGCCGTCACGTCAGTTTCTAAAATCCCTGACGGAGCCGGGAAGCGAACTCGGGGCCTTCGGGCGAGAGGCAGGCGTGCTACCCCAACACCACGGTAATGATTTATTTGGATGAATAATTAAAATCTTCAAGCGATGACAATCTGATGCTTTACATTTAGGATTTATGATCTATGTCAAATATTGCTTAATAATAATATAAATTATGTTGTTCAGAGAATGTAATTGAATACTTATGAGTAATTGTACGTCGTATGTGATTTTGAGCCTTTTTTCCATTTTGAGAAAATAGGCTTATGGGATCACCTTTTGTCCGTGAGTCTGTGTGTGCGTGCGTGTGTGTGTGTGTGATGGTGTGTGTGTCCCCTAATAACTTCTAAACGGCTAGAGCGATTTCAACGAATCTCGGTAATTGCATAGCACTATTCTGGAAGACCCCGACCGTACCCTTCAAATTTTGTTATGGCTCACCAATCCAACATGGCGGCTGTGCGAAATATTTCACCAGCATTCAAAATCTCCGAAGCTATTACTGTTATCACCCTGGATTTTTTACGGTGATAAAGGGAACTACTAGAAGTTCACCTGTGTGACCTTTGAAAAACGGGTAACTTAAAAACCAACATGGCGGCCGAGCGAAGTTGCGACTTTTAAATAGATGTCTCTCGCGATTTAACCAACAAAACGCAATACAACTTGGTACAGTATATGTTTATAGACATTGTAATGCATCGACATATAATCTCGTTCAATTGTTTACATAACCACAAGATGGCGGCTGTGCGAATTATTTCACCGGCATTCAACATCTCTGAAACTATTAGTGGTATCACCCTGATATTTTGTTCGAAGATAAAGGGCACTACTGGAAGTTCATCTATAAGACTTTCAAAAACCGGTTAACTACAAAACGAACATGGCGTCCAAGCGAATTTGAAAATTTTAAATAGACCTTTCTCGCGATTTAATGTTCCAAACGCAATGAAACTTGGTACAGAAAATATTTGTACACATTGTAATGCACTGGTATCTAATTTAGTTCAATTGTTTACATAACCTCAAGATGGCGGCTGTGCGAATTTTAAAATTAAGTTTTTATTTCTAGTGTCATAATCATGCGATCGAAGTGAAAGTTTGAATAATGAACCTACGCAATAATTTTCTTTAATGGTACTTGACTCTATGGCCTATACATTTAACAATCCAACATGGCGACAATCCGAAATATTTAGACGGCTCTCAGTATCTACGAATCTATTATAGCAATCAACTGATTTCTTTTATGTTCATAGGGCTATGAACATAAGTGCACCTACAGGACTTTCAATAACCTGTTGATCACAAATCCAACATGGCGGCAACGCGAAGTATAAATATTCACATGGACGTTTCTCGCAATTTAACCATCAGAGTGCAGTGAAACTTGGTAAAGTAAATCCTTATTCAAGTGTTAATCCACTGGCATTTAATTTATATCAATTGTTTCCATAACCACAAGATGGCAGCTGTGCGAAATTTTAAAATCTCGTTTTTACTTCTTGTGTCCTAATCATGCAATTGAAGTTTGAATGCTACACGTACACAATAATCTTCATGTAACAGTACATAACTATAGGACCTACGTATATAAAACTCCAACATGGCGACCATCCGAAATATTGAGTCGGTTCTCAATATCTACGTATCTATTACAGCAATCAAAGTGAAATTTTGTATGTTGATAGTGGCAACTAACATAAGTAGGATATATGAAAGTAGGCTTTAGTTCTTCACGGAACTACTTGTTTTATATTATAATGTTAGTGGTAACTTACCTAGCTTGCTTCAGTGGATATTTCCCATTGCCAGTATTAAGTTCCACAGGTCGGAGAACACCCTCACAAATTATACCCTTGTAGCCTCACATTTTCAAAATGTTAACAGGAACGTGGCAGCCTGCAGTGACATGAGGAAACAAATCTCAACTGATAACGGTCCAAAGCCCTATTCATGTAGTACATGTGGAATAACCTTTAGTAGGATGGAGAATTTGAAGGTTCACCTGCTGACTCATAGTGGTGTAAGACCATATTCATGTAGCACATGCGGAAAGAACTTTACTAGGAAGGGGTGTTTGAAGAGCCACAAGCTCATTCATAGTGGTGCTATGCCATCTTCATGTAGCGCATGCGGAAAAAGCTTCACACAGAATGGAAGTTTGAAGAAACACATGCTGATTCATAGTGCTGCTAAGCCATATCCATGCAGCATATGCGGAAAGAACTTTTTAATAATAAATATTTATTGCAGCCAAGTGGCCATAATGGACAGTTATAAGGTGTGCTTACAAATAATTATTACAGCTAGATTAATCTTTACTGTATTCAACTATGCTCTTTGTCCGTTTGCTGCATGATGTGATGTGGTATTTGTTGCAGGTGTTATTGCACAGAGAACATATGCATTCTTCATTCGGTTCATGGTATTTTACATTTTTACAGATCTTGTGGTGGAAACCGTGGATGGCGAGTCTTGTTACCACATGTCTCATCTCCTGGTTCTCGTTTGTCCATCTTCTGTCCACCATTGCTTCTGTTGCGTAGAATTCAAGCGGGATTTCGTTCTGCTTCTGATGTCTTATCTCGAGGAGTTTCTTCATATGCTTAGTAGATGGCAGTTGTAGTCTTAATCTGAGATCTTCAATGTAGTATGTTTCTTTTGTTAGGACATATGCCAGCCTGGACTGGGACGTTCTTGCAATTCCTAGCACCCTTTTCAGGAAAGAAGCCTTTACTTTTTCAATTGTGATTAGGTCTGCCATGGATAGCCTTTCCCATATCAGTTCTAGACCATATGTAATGACGGGGGTTATTTTCGCGTGGAAGAGAATCATTGCTGTTTGTAGAGATAGTTTGGTAATATTGTTCAAATCGTACATTCCTCTAATGGCTGCTGCTGCTCGTTCCTTTATATGTAGTCTAAAGGATTGGCACGTTGTTTGTAGGGTGAGGCCGAGGTATTTGTAGGAATTGACTGTCTCAAGTTCAGTCTCTCCCAGGATCATTTTGTTTTCGGCGGCTAGTTTTCCTCCTTTTCGGAAGGCCATATGCACTGTCTTCTTTTCATTTATACTGAGCTCGTTTTCCTCCGCCCAGTCTTGCAAGTTGTTGAGCACTTCCTGTAGCTCCTGTCTGTTTGTAGACCCCAGAACCATGTCATCTGCGTACAGGTAAAGAGATACTGATCTTGTGTTTTCAATAGTCCGTATAACATCCGCTGTCGCGACGTTGAACAGAGTGGGACTCAGTGGGTCGCCTTGTAGTACTCCGTTGGTTTGGGTGATCTCTCTTGAGGTTGATATCCCATCATGTATCTCTACTTTGTTGAAAGCCAGGATGTTTTTTATCATATACGTGATTTCGGATTTTTCATCCATCATTTGCTCCAGTTTTATAATGAGCTTCGATCTGTTTAGTAGGTCGAAGGCCTTCGAGAAGTCGACAAATATGGCATGAAAAATTCCTTTGGGGTATCTAAGCGCTTGTTCTATGTCATTCAGTAGATTGTTGACAGCTTGAAGGGTGGACCTTCCTTTCCTGAACCCGAATTGTTGATCGGGAATCAGTTGATCGACTGTCGGGGTGAGCCTTTTGAGCAGAATGTTTGAAAATACTTTGAATATATTGTTCTCTAGAGCGATTCCTCGGTATGAGTTTGGGTCGTTGTCTTCTCCTTTGCCCTTGTGTAGAACCTTAATTATGGATTTTCTCCATTCGTCGGGTATTTCCCCTGTGGCTAGGCATCTGTTAAACAGATCTGACCATAGTTAACTTAGAATTTCAGCCGAGTCTTTCAGGATCTCATTGGAGATGCCGTCTGGGCCTGTCGCTTTCTTGTTTTTTGTCTTGCTGATTGTCGCAATTACTTCTTCCGATGTGATGGGTGTGTCCAATTCTACGCTTGTGTGATATGTTGCGTTATACGCCGCTTGTGACTGAGTTATGTTCAGTACTTGTGAGAAGTGATTTTCCCATATATCCATATGAATTTGGCCAGATTTCCTCGTAGTCTTTTTTCTGATGGCTATGAAGGGGTCTTTTAGTGCTTCTTCTGCCTCCATTAAGGCTTGTTTTTCTATGTATTGAGCCTTTTTCTTTTTCAGGAGAGTTTTATATTCCTTTCTTTGTGCTGCATATTCTTCTAGAAGACCTTTTGTGTTGTGTAGTTTGGCCATGTGTAGTTTTAGGAGGACTTCATTTCTAAGTGTGTAGCATTCCGTATCAAACCATGGTTTAGCTCTTCTTTGGTTGATTGGGATTGTTGATGCTCGTATGGCCTCCTGAATTGTTGTCAGGGCTTGGTTGAGATTGTTTTCGTTAAGGCATTGTTTTGTTGCCTCCATTGCTTGTGCGTTGTTGCTTAGGGCATTTGCGTCAATCTTTCTGGAGCTCTTGTGGGTTAGTAGGTTCGGTATTTCCTCTTTAGTATTTCCGACTATAATATTGGTCCTGATAGGTATACGTTTTGTCAGTGGGGTGCAGGATGACTTCCAGAGTCCCTGTTGGTTTTGGATGGAGATGTTGCTTCCTCTGTAAAAAACCAGGTCGATGGTACTTGTGCCATTGTGGGCTATGTACGTTATTTCATTTGCTTTGTTTATAAGAGAGTAGCCTTCTTCTTGTAACATATCCAACATAGCTCTTGTTTTGTTGTTGGGCTTGTCTATTCTGCAGTTAAAATCTCCTGCCAGGATGACGTTTTTGTCTGTCTTTGTTCGGGCAATCGCCCCTGCTATTATTTCTATTGTGTCTTCTAGGGAAGATCCGTATGTGATGTATATACCTATTATTGTTAGGTTTGGGGTTTTCATTATTACTAGGTTCTCTTCTTTTATCGAGCCTTCAATTTTCCCTATGGAAGGTTTGAAAATTATGGAGACTCCTCCCTCTGGTCTGCCTCTTGGGTTTGACTTGGCGAGAGAGTGAATTGCGTAGTGGCTCGTGAAGTTCAGAGGTTCTGTCAGGAAGGTTTCAGTGGCCACCATTATGTCGCTCTTTATCCAGATATCTTCAGGCGCTGTGTAGATTTTGCCTCTCAGACCCTCTACATTCCACAAAAGTATTTCCAGATTTCTTTCGGCGTTTTTCAGTTTGGGGCTTCCGTTGGTGTTATTGCCTTCGAAATCGAAAGGTACGATATATTACCCTATCCGGCCAGAGACTTGTTTGCATAACGGAGTCCCTTTCTTCCATGGGCACCCCTATTTTAAAGGCTTTGCTGGTGCCACGGAATGGGAGCTGTTCGCAGCTGATTACCTTAGAGATGCCGTTTTGAGTAAGGTGTCCTTTTATGTCATCTTCGGTTACGTCGATGTCAAGTCTCCCAATGAATATCCAGGCGGTTCGTGGAGCTGCTCTCAGCCTGCCGATTTCGGAGCCTCCCGTGCCATGTTGTGGGGGTTTTCTTATCGTGTCGTCTAGTTTTCTTGTGTTCATGTTTGTTGAGGTGTCTTCGTTGGTATGTTTGCTAGGCAGATCTGGCCACTCTTTGTTTGCTGAAGGTCTGTCTCTATATTTGTTTTTGTTTGTATCTCTAATTGACGGTCGTGGTTTGGTGGTAGGTGGGTGCAGCAGCGTTGATGTTTTTGGAGTTTCAGTGAGGTCTTGGGTTTTGGGGTAGTCTAAGTCTTGTCGTTTTACAAGTATGTCTGCTTGTTGCAGTTGCGTCTCGAGAATTAGGGTCATTTTTTTCATAAGGTTTTCAGACAGTTCGTCTAGCTTTTCTTTGATGTTTTCGCATGATGTTTTATTTTCCAAGGCTATCTCTCTTACTTCTTTATTTAATTCTTGGTTGCTTGTCGCCGTTGGGGCCAAACCATTTGACTTCAGGCGTAGTCTACAGGTCTCGCACATCCATAGTAGAGATCTCTTTTTTGAGTGAAGGGCGTTATACTCCGTTGTAGTCATAGAGGTGCACTCCTTGTGGAACCATTGGTTGCAACCTCCGTCGCAACTCACTGCTGTGTCTTCTAGTGGTGTGTCCGAATCACATTTGGCACATCTCTTGTAGTCCATTGCGGGTAGCATTGTTTGTAGTGATGTTCGTACGGTTCGGAATGTGAGAGTCTGTTTAAGCGCAGGTGTGGTTGGTAATGAGATAGGTTTGATTCTTATTCCTGTCTACTTTGATTGTACCAGCTTTGCTGTATGGGGTTTGTTAGAAGGTCTTGTTGCACTTGCGACAGGAAGGTGGTCTGAGTCCGAAATGAATCACTGATGAGCTTGTATGCGTCTAGTGTGGTCAAACTTTCGGCGAAGGGTAGTGCGTTGTGTGCGCTTCATGCGGGAAAGCATTCAGCCGAGATTGTTTTCCAAGTGAGCGATAAGTATAATTTTACTGTTAGTGGTACTTAACCTAACTAATATTTTATCGGAAAGGGTCTTCTTTTGTGCATGTGTACTAGCAAATTACCTTTGTTATGGTTGGTCTTTTGTTGTCTTCAGCACAGGCGTTCCTTTTTACCTACTTTATCACTCATTTGAGCACACTAACACTGCGATTGACAGTATAAATTTCAAAATTCCGGGAGCTCGAAATCGCCGCGTCACTCAACTCATTCCCACATCCACATGCTCCCTACGAATGCCTTATTACACTTGTGACAGTTCGCAGATTTTTGACGAGTATGGGTTACTGTCATGTGCCAGAGATGGCGGTTGTATGTTCTTTTTGCTGTAAGGCGTTCACAGTGGTTTGATGTTAAACTATGCACTTTGTAAATTATTGCTTTTTGGTATAACGATTTCTAATATGGCGGCACTTGTCACAAATATCCAAACATGGAAAATATACTATTATTTTATATTTAATCGTGCGAGGAAACCTTTACTAACAATTTTATGATGAGTGGACACGTTATTCAGTTCGCAAATACTATAATAAAGTTTACACTGGCACTGTATACACACGGAATTAGCTTCTGAATTTGCTCTTGATGAAAACACGTCTTATCTATGCAATGTCGCCGTGAACCTTTTTACTGATTGGTAATTTGAACCAACACACGCGTTTTCATACTGGTGTAAACCCACATTCATGTAGCTCATGCGGAAAAAAATGTATACAGAAAGGAGTTTTGAGGAGACACATGCTCATTCATAGTGGTATAAAGCCAATATTCATGTAGCACATGTGGATCGAACTTATTGAGAAGGGAAGCTTGAAGAGACACATGCTCATTCATAGTGGTGTAAAATAATAGCCTTGTAGCATTTGCGGTTCAAAACTTTACTAAGGATGGAGATTTGAAGAGACACATGCTCAATCATTGTGTGTAAAGCCTTATTCATGTATCACATCCGGAAAGAACTTTACTCAGCATGGAGATTCATAATGGATTAAATGTATATTTATATAGCATATGCTGATCCAACTTTACTCTGATCGGAAATAAATTTACTTGGAACGGAGGTTTAAGAATACCCATGCTCTTTCATAGTAGTGTAAAGCAATATGCATGTAGTATGTGCGGAGCAAACTTGTCGGAATGGAAATGTGAAGTAGTAGTGACAAACCACATTACGGTAGTATGTGCAAAAACAACTTTACTTTCTAACCACATTTGAAAAGACTCATTTTCATTCTTTAAGATGTAAAGCCTTAATCATGTAGTACATGCGCATCATACTTCACACTAAAGGATTTCGTGGAAACAATTATTATGAAACATAAAGGTCAATGAGACCATTCGTTTGAACCATGACACAGCGTTCTATCATGTTTGGTTTTCAACCTATCACCTACTTTCAAAAAAAAAAAAAAAAAAAAAATGAAAAATATAACAAGTCGTCCATAGCAAAGCCCCCGTCAGTTCAAGTCCAACGACACCTAATTTGTTAAAATCCGACCATGCGTTCGAGAATTATCGCCAATGTTCGCGAGAAAGTAGGCTATCATTTTGTTTTCTCCTACACACTTGAAACTTGCTGTCAGCCTAGAGGGCATAGGCACCTTTCATTAACGTCAAAAAAAAACGTTTTTCTAAAATTCACCGTTCCCAAAATAGCGCCAATGTCAAAAACAGTAATTTTCAAAACAAATTTTTAAAAACACGCACACACACTCATCAAAGAGGACGTAACCCCAACGCCAACATCACTTCGTTAAAATCCGATCATGCGTTCGTGAAATATCGGCAAAGTTTATATGAAAGCAGGGGGTGGCCTAGAACCGGCCTTACAGCACTACTCTACACAAGTTTTTATCCTAGAGACTTGGAATTTATTTTGGGGTAGAGGGCGTCAGGCCTTTCATTTACGTCAAATATTTTTTTGTTAAATTCCTAGTTTCCAAAATATAGGAAATTCAAAATTAGAGTGTTTTCAAAAAAACTCAAAAAATAAAAAATGTTTTATTATAAAAAATAAAGGTCATAGAGGCCATTCGGTTGAACCATGACACAACGTTCTATCATGTTTGGTTTTGAAACTATCGCCTACTTTAAAAAACAAAAAAAATCCTTTTTTTTAATATGAGTGATCCATAGCAAAGCCCCCGTCAGCCCAAATCCAACGACACCTCATTCGTGAATCTCCGACTATGGGTCGGGAGATATCGACTCGGATTGGAAGTAGTTTTGGGGGAAGCAGAACCCCCATCACACTCCTACTTATAATAAAGTGGAAAATGTGCACATTCCTGCAAAATGAAAGAAAATGCTTAGCCCTAGAGGTATTTTCTTCACTGTATTATGCTCGTAATGATGGAATTCTTTCAGGACACGATAGAATATGGTATCCAACACACGCTCTCTTGAGCAACACACACATACAATTTCCATCTGGTGAGTGAAAGTGTGTATTACTGCAGACCTTGTGATGAAAACCATGCACAGCCATTCTGGTTACTAGGTGTCTCAGCTCGTAGTTCCCTTGCGTCTAGAAGTCTGTCATCGCTTCGGCACTGTGAAAGTCAGTCCAAATAGCCATTTCCTTCCGCTTGCACTTCTGTAAAAACACTGTACTAGCGCTGGTAGCTTGCACTTCTGTAAAAACACTGTACTAGCGCTGGTAGATGGCAATAGATACTGGGTTCTTAAATCTTCCACCATAAAGGGCTGCCTAGTGAGTTCATAGACCAGTTTCGATGGGGTTGATGGTGACAAGCATAGTACGCGTTTAAAGTAAGTTACTTTGTCTTTTTCCATTTCAGCTATGTTCCCTTCAGTGAGGTGTGTCCATGTGAGTTCTATTCCATAACTCAGTATGGGTAGAATTTTCATTCTAAAAAGGGCGAAAGCTGTGGTCAATAACAATTCATTCAAACTCTTTATATCGCTTATGGCTACTATGGCACCCCTAGATTTCTCCTTCACATGCTTTGAGTAAGAAATTCCTTATGGCTGTAAAGTGATAAAGGGGTTCCATTGAGACAGATTATATCTCCCGGGCTTAGGCTAATCGATCCCCTTGTAATACGCCGATGGTTCTTCTTATGGGATTGGAAGTGGCCAGATTTTCATTCACTTGTATGTAGTTAGAGAATAGGATATCTTTTATTAATGTTATGATATATTACGTCGGTCCTAAGTAATTGCTAGATTATGAACCATATTTTGATAGTCTGGAAGGTTAATCATTCTCCCTTTCTTTGGTTTGAGTGCCTCGTGGACATCGTTTAGTAAACATTCGAGAGCCTGGAGGATTGAACGTCCCTTTCTGAAACCAAATTGTTCATCCGGTATCATGTTGTTAGTATTTTGTGGAGTAGTTTGCTTAGAGCCTTAAACGTGGAAAGGCGATCCCTCTATGAGCATTCATATCACCCTTGTCGCCTTTTCTTTATATAATCCTTTCGTGTAACTGGAATACTGCCTGTTGAATTGCATTTGTTGCCTTGTCCACGCTTCTGCAGGTATGTGTAGAGAAGCCTTGCGATGTTACTTATTGTCGAGCGTATGGCTCCCGTCACTTCCGCTACTGTTGATACCTGAGTGTGGCAAGCAGATTCTAACCGCCGCGTATCTGTACTTTTGTCCAACTGTGAGAGGAGACATTGGGAGTGGTCTTCCCACTTTTGATTTGGGTATACCTCATGGAAAACGAGGAATTCATCATTTTAGAGACTTGAAGGGGGCGTTCTCTGCGTCCCCTAAAAGCCTGGCTTCTCCCTAGGCTATATATTGGTTTCTGGTTTCTTTGAGTATCGCTTTACATACATGCGACTGTCTGAGTATTGCTTCAAGTGATCTGCGAGGCCTGAATCCCTTGCTCTGTTAAAAGCGTGTAATTTTGTCTTTCGTGCTTCATAGCACCTTGCGTTGAGCCATGATTGAGCTGTTCTTGTGTCTGATTTCCCCGGAATGATGGCGGATTTGATGATTTTCCATGGTTTGAATCCGGTATCCGTATTACCCCCGATTGATGTATTATATCGCTGTTTTTATTCTCGGGTCGTTAATCTTCATTTGTTCTGATAAAAGTTTCCTTGAAGATTTTGTGCTGCGATTTGGGGCTGTGATCCAAGCGGTATCCATGATGAAGGACGCGATGTTTGGCAGGTGTTTGCTTAACACTACAGCATTAGCTATTTTCCTGTCTGTTAGTTGTAATCTCTTCAAATTTGTGAAAATGAGATCAATTGTGCTGCTGCCATTCTGGTAGAAGTTGTTTTATCCCATTTCGTATTAAAGAGAGACCTTCCTCTTCCAAATATGAAATAGCAGCATACGCCTTCTCTTGTATTATATCAATGCGAGAATTCAGATCGCCAGGTATTATTACAGTCTCCTCTTTATTTATCTTGTTTATGACCTGGCTCACTTCGGTAATAATATATTTTAATTCTAGCTCTGGTTGGAAATATGCGTTCACCATGAATCGTCAATGACGAGAAAGGGACATACTTACCATGATATTAAAGGGGTATGGTTATTCCTCCTTTGGGTCTTCCTAATTTTCGTTGTGAGGTGACGGAATGTATTGTGCAATGTTTGGGAGAATACCAATCTTTGGTGAGTTAAGTCTCTGTTAGAACAATCGGCTAAAATATTGGGATTTAGTTGTTGGAAAGCCGTGACTGGGCCTTCGACATTCCAATTCATTATCCAAGGCATCTGTTATGCGTCAAGTGTAACTCCCTCATCGCGTGATCTTCGAAAGCGAAATTTACAGAATTAGTTTTCTCTAATGTGGAAAGCTGAAACCAAATCTGAAGGCCTTGGTTCTTCCTCTAGTTACAATCTCTTCGACATCTATGTCACCACTTATTCTTTTCTCAAGTTATTTCTTGAGTGGCGTGACAGTAGTGACGTCCTTAAATCTCCCTACGAAAAGCCACGCCATTTACTCTATGGCTTGAAGTTCCGTATCTTCCTTTGTACCAACTACTAATGCCCCGTTGGGCTGTTGGAAATGTTTGTTCCTAGTTGTTCTGGATGAATCGGCTGTGAAAAGGCGAGTATCCCCAGTAGAGTTGATGACTTTCTATGAGACAGCATCCCCTATATCTATATAAAGTCTTGCCTCAGTTGTGGTAAATCCCTGCTAGAACCTAGGGAGAGACTTTCTGTATTAGATCGACCTGTCCTCTCTTCATTATTGACAGCAGTGTGATTTTCTTCTAGTTCTTCTGGATACACCTTCTGAGAAAAGGTGATCATAGATCGATTAAAAGCTTCTTTCAATGGCTTTAACAATATAAACGTACGGTAAGTGAAGTTCCCTTATTAGTCAACTACGTTGTCAAACACGATTTTGTAAACAAAGGCCGTCAAAGCCTGAAGCAGAAGAAGTACAGAATACAGTGAGGTATGAACTTAGCATACATGAGCTTGTCTCCCTTAGATTTCGATGTAACGCCGTAAAGTAACGAGGGCCAGGGGCACGACGCATCGGGAAGCGTTCAGTGTGCAACCGGCGAGCTTCATGACAGTTTCCTTCAGCCAACCCATACATGAGATGCATGTTGGAGCATTCTTTATTAGAAGGACCGTCCGCCAAGGCGAATGTGACACTTCCACACTGTGGAGTGGAACTGAGAAGTCTCCTGTATCGGGTCTGAAGTAAACCCCACAGAATGTGCCATGTAACCTGTTTACATCCAAGGCACGGTGGAAGCGCCACCATGTCCCAGCTGACCAATGAGTCGTCACTTTCCCTATCCCCTCCCCGCAGCCTCATCGCTCCCGTCTGTGTGTCTTTGGCCCCGCTTCCGCTTTCCCGCCCCGCCATTCATAATATTCGAGGTGATCGAATAAACAAAGAATTAAAACTCAGCAATTCTTTTAGGTTTGTGCCGTGTCCTGTGTGGGGTTTCACCTAGGACAACAGGCTGGCTCATCAGCGGGCTCTTGGTGTCCCCGCCTGGACCACTACCTGAGTACTGAACTTCGCGCTACCATCTTTTTTATTAGGCGAACCTGCGCCTCTTTACTGCGAGAACTAAAACTCAAGCAGCCATAACCTCCCTATGAAGGCTTCCAAAAAGGTGGTATATTGGCTTTCACGGCAAGTGAATTAAAACACAGCAATTCTTCTAGGTTTTTGCTCTGTCTTGTGTGGGTTTCGCCTAGGAAAAAAAGCGGCTCATCAGCGGGGCCTTGGTGTCCCCGCACGGATCCCCACCGGAGAAGCGATCAGCGTGCAACCTCCCCTTTTATGAAGCGCGCCTGCGCATCTTTACTGCGAGAACTAAAAGCTCAAGCAGCCTTAACCTCCCTATGAACGCTTCCAAAAAGATGGTATATTGGCTTTCACGGCCAGTGAATTAAAACTCAGCAATTCTTCTAGTATTGTGCCGTGTCTTGTGTGGGATTTCGTCTAGGACACCAAGCTGGGTCATCAGCGGGCTCTCGGTGTCCCCGCCTGGACTCCCACCCGAGTAACGAACTGCGTGATATCTCCCTTTTAATGAAGCGCACCTGCGCAACTTTACTGCGAAAACTAAAAGATCAAGCAGCCATAACCTCCCTATGAAGGCTTCCAAAAATTGGGTATATTGGCTTTCACGGCCAGTGAATTAAAACTCTGCGATTCTTCTAGGTTTGTGCCATGTCTTGTGTGAGGATGCGCAAAGGACACCAAGCTGGCTCATCAGCGGGCTCTCGGTGTCCCCGCCTGGACCACCAGTGGAGTAGCGAACTGCGCGCTATCTCCCTTTTTATGAAGCGCTCCTGCGCCTCTTTACTGCGAGAACTAGGTGAAAGACCACTTATGACACGGCACAAACCTAGAAGAATTGCTGAATTTATTAGTTTATCAGAAATCTCATGGGTTATGGACGCTAAATACTGGGATGTTTCCTTCTGACAGGCACCGGCCACTTCCTTCCACAACCTTGACTGGTTTCATGAACTTCATCTCTAATTAATTCCTCTCACCAGGTTGGCATCAGGAAGGGCATCCGACCGTAAAAATCATCCACCACGTAGCATCACAACGCCGACCAGGGGCGTATATACTTTTTTTCGGGGGGTTGGGGGCTGACTGCCCTGGAAAATTGTGAGTATTCTCGGGGGATTGTCACCGCAAAATACAGGGAAATATCATCCTATATTTTAGAAGATATAACTTTGTGTAATTATTTTAGATAAGAGTTATTTGTGGCAATACAAAAAAATTGTAAAATACAAAACAAATAACATTTTATACTTAACGAATTTTCTATTTTCTATTTTAAAATATCTTGGCACAGCCGGCAATCGAATTCGGATATCTGGGTGGAAGCCAAGAATGCTAGCGACACACCACGAGGTAGTCTAATTTCAATCTTAATATTGTTTATAACGTAGCCAATAAGTTAAGATTAGGGGACAACCAAATGCAATTATTCTATGATTTCCGAGAGCACTTTCTTAATTTTATTGGCCCCCACAGTCCCCCCTTTTATACGCCCCTGTCTCCGACCCTATTGGTAACGGCAGAGGTGGCCCTAGCAAAGTTTTCAGGTGGTGCGAGATCTCATTTGGCAGACTAAACTGTACATAGAGACTAATGGTAGCACACATGTGTTGCATCATTAACAACTCAGACTCCGAAAGATTAGTGTAGTACTATGGAAGAGAATCAATAACAGTACAAAGAAACAATATCCTTTTAATAATTTCTCATTTAGGGCACTTGGCTCAATCCGAAGATTGGTTAGTGTAGATGTAGATGCAGGCGCCTCGGGAAATACCCGCTTCGTTGTTGAGACAAGTCTCGGTAAGCACAAAGGTCAATAATCTTCCAAGAACGTTCAGGAATAAAATGTTAATATTGAGATACTATTATATTAATAATAAAGCTAGGAAGGTGACATTTGGTATCTTGGTAGTTACTAGCACATCGAGATGCTGAAATACATCATTTTGTTGTAACGTTCCTAACAGGGGAGTAGGGAGGAGGAGGGAAGGGGATTTGAACATAAAACTCAACTCCTTATTATTTCTACAATTTCATGCTGTGGGCCTATGTCAATAGCTTTGAAATATGCACACCTCAGAGTCAGCTCACTCACATATAGCGGTTCAGTAGTAATTAGGTGATAGGGTTTTAAATCTTTGGCAATCTATTGTTGCATTTTCTGCGCCCCATATGACAGACCTTGGGCCGCCCCTAGGTAACGGGGTTAATAAGGGGAGGACATGCATTATGGTGTTTGAAGCTATTCTCTGCGCCCCCGTATGACATCCCTAGGACCGCCCCTGGGTAACGGGGTTAATAAGTGGTGGACATGCATTATGGTGTTTGAAGCTATTTTCTGCGCCCCCATATGACAGCCCTAGGGCCAGACCTGAGTAACGGGGTTAATAAGTGGTGGTCATGCATTATGGTGTTTGAAGCTATTCTCTGCGCCCCCATATGACAGCCCTAGGACCTCCCCTGAGTAACGGGGTTAATAAGGGGTGGGCATACATTATGGTGTTTGAAGCTATTCTCTGCGCCCCATATGACAGCCCTAGGGCGAGACCTGAGTAACGGGGTTAATAAGGGGTGGGCATACATTATGGTTTTTGAAGCTATTTTCTGCGCCCCCTTATGACATCCCTAGGGCCGTCCCTGAATAACGGGATTAATGAGGAGTGGACATACATTATTATGGTGTTTGAAGCTATTCTCTGCGCCCCCATATGACAGCAGTAGTGGGATGAGGGGCATTCTACCTATAATCGCGTGTGTGCTTGAATACGTATGGCTATGTTGGAAAAAGGTTAGGTGGTGGGAGAGGAGTAGGTTCGAGTGAGGGGTCGTTTAGATGGTATTTTTTTCTGCTCTATTTGATGGTGAGGTTATTTCATAACATGGGTGGAATTTGGAAACGCAATTTGAGGTAAACGTGCGTTTTTTACATTTTGGTGATATTTAATGAGCATGTAAGTATAGAACGGTGTTTTCTTTAGGAACGGGGTGACGTCCTCTTTGCTAAGAATGCGTGTTGGTATTTTTAGCCTACTTTTCACATTTTGCAAAAATGAGGAAAAAGTAGACTTATGAGATCGATCCGGGAAAATGTGTGTCTGTCTGTCTGTCTGTCCTTCTGTCTCTCGGTCTGTCTGGCTGTGTGTGTGTCCCCCTCCCCCTATCAACTCCTAAACGGCTGCAGCAATCAAAGCCAAATTTAGTATGAGTAAAAATGTGCACCGGAATATCTCACGTCCATATTTGAAAATGATGTCAGCGCTACCAACTGCTGAAAAACGCACTAGAAATTTGAGCTCCATGTTGGATATCTTGCAAGGTATGCATGGGAGCTATTCCAAAATTGGCACACATGTAGATAATACTATTTCAGTTTAATTTCCTGGAGGCCAACCATGACAGTGTTGCCAAAATAATTTTAAGCCTTCTGATAGGTCCAATGTTTAAATGCACATTACTTCTACACTATCAATTGGATTTAAACCAAATTTAGTATGAGTAAAGATGTGCACAGGAATATCTCACGTCCATATTTGAAAATGATGTCAGTGCTACCAACTGCTGAAAAAACGCACTAGAAATTTGAGCTCCATGTTGGATATCTTGCAAGGTATGCATGGGAGCTGTTCCAAAATTGGCACACATGTAGATAATACTATTTCAGTTTAATTTCCAGGAGGCCAACCATGACAGTGCTGCCAAAATAATTTGAAGCCTTCTGATAGGTCCAATGTTTAAATGCATATAACTTCTACACTATCAATTGGATTTCAACCAAATTCTGTATGTAATATCTCTACATAAACAGATAAGACTGAGCGTATTCTTAAGAGCCACCAGGGCTGCCAACTGTTAATAATCGCTCTCTTTATTTTTTTATCCAAATACCAATATATCAGAAAGTATGCAAGCCAACAGCTTTAAACTATGCACACGTATATTCTGACATTTTAGATTAATTTCGAGTAACTTATATACGTCAGTTCTACCAACATGATTATAAGCCTGCTGATACGACCAATTTTTAAATACATATAATTTCTATACTATCAGTTGGATTTCAACCAAATTTCGTATGTGCTATGTGTACCATATCAGATATGACTATAAGTATTGTTAAGAGCAATCAGGGCTGCCAACTGTTAATAAATGCTGTCTATATTTATTTTACACTAATATCAATAAACCAGAAAGTATGCAAGCCAACAGCTCTATATTTTGCACACGTATAGCACCTGACATTCTAGATTAATTTGGAGTAATTAATACAAGGCAGTTCTGCCAACATGATTCTATGCCTGCTGATATGTCCAATTTTAAAGTACATGTAACTTCTGTACTAACAAATGGATTTCATCCAAAATTGGCACAACAAGATATCATAATTTTTCAGATTATTTCTGACCAGCACCCGCATGGTATTGTTGGCAACATGCTTTTACGCGTGCTGATAGATCCAGTGTCTAACTGCATGTAACGTCCATTGGACTTCAACCAAATTTTGTATTCTGTACCTTAAGAGATTGAACTAAGAATATATTCAGTCGCCAGGGCTGCCAACTGTAGTGCTCTATTAGGCTACATTATACCAGGTATATTTTGAACTAATTAGATATTTCGATATTACCAACTTAATT
This sequence comes from Meconema thalassinum, assembly GCA_946902985.2. Taxonomy (NCBI): domain Eukaryota; kingdom Metazoa; phylum Arthropoda; class Insecta; order Orthoptera; family Tettigoniidae; genus Meconema; species Meconema thalassinum. The sequence continues at coordinate 29,032,883 of OX336389.2, read as the reverse complement.
TCGTCATTATTCTAGATAGGTTCATATACTGTAGAATAATCATTGGCATGAAAAGTAGGCTGTATAGTTCTTCACGGAACTTCTTGTTTTTTTATGTTTGTTTTTTTGGATTGGCGCTATTTTGGAAATGGTGAATTTTGGAAAAAAGTTTGTTTGACGTTAATGTAAGGTGGCTATGCCCTGTAGGCGGACAGCAAGTTCCAAGGGTGTAAGAGGGAAAAAATGATAGCCTACTTTCTCGCGAACATTGGCGATAATTGGCGAATGGATGGTCGGATTTTAATGAATGAGGTATTGTTGGCGTTGGGATGACATGCTCTTTGCTAAGAATGTGTGTTGGTATTGTATTTAAAAAATTCTTGGTTTTGAATGTTTGATTATTTTGGAAACGGTGAATTTTGTGAAAAAGTTTGTTTAACGTTAATGAAAGGTGGCTATGCTCTCTAGGTGGACAGCAAGTTTGAAGGGTGTAGGAGGAAAAAATGAATTTTGAAAAATCTTGTTTATTTTGGAAACGGTGAACTTGACATAAAAGTTTGTTTGTGATGAATGGTTGGTATTTACTCCCTGTACCCGCACCTTAAATTTGAAGTCACTAGCTGAAAAACCTATGCACGTGTTTACAGTTCTCTTGCAAGTTGCGTGTGTGCTTGAATACGCATGGCTATGTTGGGAAAAGGTTAGGTGGTGGCGGTGGTGGTGGGGGGGGGAGTAGTATTGAGTGAGGGATCGTTTAGTTGGTATTTATCCCGCTCTATTTGCTGGTGAGGTTATTTTTCAAAATGTGTGGAATTTGGAAACGCAGTTTGGGGTAAACATGTTGTTTTGACATTTTGGGGTTATTTAATAAAAGTAATAATGGCATGCATTATGTTCTTTTTGTATCGTCGTTTGTAAGTAGTCGGGCTTTTTTAAATGATTATTTATAGATTAGTTATTAAAAAATTAATTAAAGAACCAATAATCTAATAGGTCATCCGCTTTTTAGTATCTCGCTAACCAATAATCGGATTTAAACATATGGGGTGTCGTAGGACTCGTGCTGAACTTCCCTTTTCTATGGACGGGGTATATGCATCCCCAAATAAAAACTACCCTTACCCGGGGGTGGAATAGTAATTTTTTGTATGCATGCGCACTTGGAGTGGGATTTTGTAAGTAGTCGGGCTTTTTTAAATGATTATTTATAGATTAGTTATTAAAAAATATTTAAAGAACCAAAAAACTAGCAGGTCATACGCTTTTTAGTATCTCGGTAACCAATAATCGGATTTAAACATATGGGGTGTCGTAGGACTCGTCGTGAACTCCCCTTTTCTATGGACGGGGAATATGCACCCCCAAATAAAAACTACCCTTACCCGGGAATGAAATAATATTTTTTGTTTGCATGCGCACTTGGAGTGGGCTTTTGTAAGAGAGCGGGCTTTATAAATGAATATTTATAGATGAGTTTTCTTTAAATATTTATTAAGAAGCAAACAACTAATAGGTCATCTGCTTTTTAGTATCTCGCTAACCAATAATCGAATTTAAACATATGGGGTGTCGTAGGACTCGTGGTGAACTCCTCTTTTTTATGGACGAGATATGTCCACACTAAAATAAAAACTACCATTACCCAGGGGTAAATAATAATTTTTGTATGTATGCACACCGACGGCTTTTGTCAAAAGGGCCTAACTACAGTTTTGTTAATATTTTCTGAACCCCTGAAGGAATTTTGCCATAGGCAGCATCCTAGACCTTGGGGTGACGCCCCGTTTTTTCAATGTATGATTCATTTTTGTCAAAAGGGCCTAACAACACTTTTTTAATATCTCGCAAACCAATCATGCTAGGGTCTTGTATGAGGGGTCCTAGCACTTGGGGCGACGTCCCCCTTTGGGGGGTGAAACTAACCCCCCCCCCCAAATTTGAAAAAACTTTATTTTTGAAACTAAGAACCCTAACGTTAGGCATGGTAGCTTTAAAAATAGGTGATAACATAGGCTTTTACCTCGATTGGTCATTTCACCCCTAAAACAATAAATAGTCATGTTATGGGAAAGAAAACGTGTTAAACACTTGAAAATGATAAATGAACATAAGATCTTTTGTTTTTGATGGAAATAGCTGGGCGGGGGGTGAAAACTACCCCAAATTGAAAAACATTGATACCTTGGAAACTAAGATCCGTACAATTAGGTGTGATAGCTTAAAAAATTGGTCATAATATAGGATTTTACCTGGATAGATCATTTCACCCCTAAAACAGAAAATAGTGATTTTTCAGGGGGGGGGGGGGGAAGGTGTTAAACGTGTAAAAATGATAACTGAACCTGAGATTTTTTCATGAAAAATAGTAGGAGGGTAAAAACTACCCCCCAAATTGAAAAATCTATATCTTGCAAACGAAGAACCCTAAAATTAGGTGTGATAGTTGAAAAAATCCGTGATGGCATATGCTTTTACCTTGATAGGTTATTTGACGCCTAAAACAGGAAATAGTCATGTTACAGGGGAAGAGGTTTTAAACACCTCATAAGCATACGCGTTTTGTGAAACCATGCTTTAATGGACATGTGTATGGATTATTATTATTATTATTACTATTATTATTAATATTATTATTATTGTTATTATTATTATCTAGTTATGGATTAATGTGTGTATAGGTAACTAACCAGTAGGCTAATAGTAAACATTTTTATGAGTTGTTGTTGATGAAGTCTGGAAGGCCAACCCTTTTGCATGGCCCATGAATTGACCGAAAAGTTTTACCTGTCAATACTCAGTGTACCCTGTTCATGCCCTTAGACCGGAGATAACATGTCTTGGTAGAGCGCTGAAATCGAACCAGTACCTCTGTTATGACTGCCAAGTTATAATAATATTATAATAAATAATGTATTTCATAAACGAGAGAGAGAGACATGCTTTAATGCTCTCGCTGCAAACATACACTAGCTTGCTGAACTAGTAAGAGTTGCGGATACGTGCAGCGCAGTGTTGTCAGATTTCTTGTCTGGCTGATTGTGCAACTGAAATTTAACCGGAGCCGCATATGTCAATGCCGATGTGCATTACGTGGCCTCTTTTATTACCTGGCTGCATGCTAGCATAACTGTAATACAAATGATGATGATGATGATGATGATGATGAAGATGATGATGATGATGATGATGAAGAAGATGATGATGATGATGATGATGATGGTGATGATGATGATGATGATGATGGTGATGATGATGAAGATGATGGTGATGGTGATGGTGATGGTGATGAAGAAGAAGATGATGATGATGATGATGATGGTGATGGTGATGATGATGATGATGATGATGGTGATGATGATGATGGTGATGATGATTTTGACGAGGGACTGTGGAAAATCTTCAAGACACATGTGTAGGGTCCGCACTCCACTGTAGTGTGGGATTCTTACCCACTATAAACCACCTCCCTTTTCCCACGATGTGTTCATCACCCCGGAACCGCTCTCGCAATACTTCAGGGTGATGTCGTGCTTACTTTGCCATTCAGACTTCTTCTTTCTTAATTTTTTCTTAAGGATGTTCGAACGCATCCATTTCCCTCTTCTTCTGGCGCAGGACACATTCTATGTAAATAGCTATCTGATTCCATGTTTGATCATTTCGGAGCATCATCTGTAGGATGTTGTCCGGCGTGATTACCCCTATAGAAGCTTGCAGATCTCTTATATGTGTTGACCAGCGTTCACACACAAAGAATGTGTGGAGCGCATCATCCTCTTCATTACAATAATGACATAAAGGACTATTAGCCACGCCTATGTGATACAGGAATCTCCGAAAATATCCATGGCCTGTTAGGAACTGTGTCAAATAATAATTGACCTCTCCGTGGTTTCGATCAACCCAGTCAGCCAGACGCGGAGTAAGTTTCTTTGTCCATCGACCTCGTGTCTCATCATCCCACTTCTGTTGCCATCGTTCCATACAATGGTTGTGTGCAGACGTCTTTGTCTGGTGTATGCCCAGTTCTTCTTTGGTGCGCCAAACTTCCTGACGCTCGAAGGCAAGTAAATCTTTTGGTGCTACTCCCGCTACCACTAGAACAGCAGGCTCTGAATCAGTGCGATATGCACATGAGATCCTCAGTGCTCCTCTTCGTTGTACTGCTGCTATCCTTTTACGATATTTCTCGAACCGTAAGGACTCAGCCCAGATCTCAGCTCCATAGAGTAATATGAACTGGACTGTTGTCATCAGGAGACGTCATTTGCTAGGCTTTGGAACTTTAATATTACCCATTAATCGGCTCAAAGCGGTCATGATATTTGCTGCTTTATCCGTCACTCTTTGAATATGGGCCCAGAATGTGAGCTTCGTATCTAGCGTCACACCCAAGTACTTCGTACTCCTTGATGAATTAATCATCGTCTCTCCCACTTGCATTGCTACAAGAGTGTTGATTCTCCTTCTCGTCAGCACAACAATCTCCGTTTTTTGGTCTGCTAATGACAGCTTATGTTCCGTAATCCAATCTGTGACACGTCGCATTACCTGATTGAGTTTCAGTTGCGCCAGCTCTATATCACGAGTCACAATCAGAGCAGCAACATCATCAGCATATCCTACCAATATTGCATCTTCGGGCATCTTCAGCCGAAGCAGGCCAACATATGCAATATTCCAGAGATCTGGCCCACGAATAGATCCTTGAGCTGCCCCAGCGGTTAATCTTTTAGTCCTATGTCCTTCGTCGGTATCGTACTGCAAAATGCGGTCCTTTAGATAATCCCTCATTATCCGCATGAGGTATCTCGCTAGTCTAAATTTATCTTGAAGTGCCACCAAAATGTCACTCCACTGGGCAGAGTTAAAGGCATTCTTCTCATCTAGAGTCACAAGTAGCGTAACTTTACGTGAGTAATGGTTACCCATCTGAGCTCTGTTTGCAGTCTCTACAACTACCCGCACAGCATCAATAGTCGAGTGCCCTTTACGAAAGCCGTATTCTTGGGCAGATAGATCTCCAGCTGATTGAACTCCCATCAATATTCTAGGCTGTAATAGTTTTTTTAATCCTTTTCCAGCCGTATCCAGCATACTTAATGGCCTGTATGATGAAGGCCAATTTCCTCCCAATTTTCCTTTGCTAATAAGAACTAGTCTGGCCTTCTTCCATCAGGCACTAAAAACGCCTGCCTTCAGACATGCGTTATACATGTTCAAAAGGAGTCGCGGGCAAGCTCTTGCTGCCTCCTTAAGTGCTTCTGCTGGAATCCCATCTGGTCCAGGAGCCTTCTTGTTCCTGATAGAATTAATCGCTTTCAATAATTCTTCCTCGGTGAACAATGGTATTTCTTCAATATCAATGCAATCATCAGCTTCATCAATCCTTTCCGGATGTTCCGGAAACAGCGTACTGACTATTTCGTCCATAGTGTGTGCATCCATTATCGGATTAGAAAAAGTTCCAAGTCTCTTCAATACAATCTTATATCCTAGTCCCCAAGGAGCATTGTCAACTTCTTTGACCTTTTCCCACCATTTGTCAGCTTTACTTCTTTTAATTGCATCCCGAAGCGCCTTTCTTGCTGATTTGTGGTCTTCGGAGAATAAGGCTGCCTCTTCTCTTCCTCCTGCTCTATGTGCCCTTCGTCTCTTCCTCAGGCAGTGTCGCCTCATATCAGCAATTTCCTCCGTCCACCAGTATGCTGGCTGTTTGTGTTTTCGCATTTTCTTCCTGCACATGGATTTATTGCAGGCTTGATGAATAAGCAACATAGTGTTCTATACCCATTTATCCGCCGCCTCTCTCCCCTCAAATGAAAAGCAACTCGTTTCAACTTTCACCATTCCTCTCTGTATTACCTCACAGAACTTTTCTTTATCCATATTTGTGGGATTCCAGTATGATGGTTTGCGTATGACAGCGCTTTGTTGTCGATTTTGTAGAAGTACACAAAAAGTAACATACTGATGATGGCTTCCTGTGTAGTCCTCAATCACCCGCCATTCAGATATTCTTGGCAAAAGATCGTTTGACGCTAAAGTCACATCTGGTATGGTTCCATTGCAGCCAGGTCGTCGAAAGGTAGGCGTAATTCCAACATTTATGGTCGACAATCCTAACCTTGCAGCCATTTCCAGTATACGACTTCCTCTGGAATCTACATCCGGCATACCCCATTCCAATCCCTTGGCATTGAAATCTCCAGCTACAATAAGGTTGTTTCCCATACCACGCAATGTGTCCTGAAGGCTATCCAACTTGTTCTGGAAATCAGCAATGGGCTCGTTCGGAGTGAAGTAACAGCTCACGTACGTAAGCGTGCCATTCTTAACCCAGACGAAACGATCTTTAGAACCTTGATCTGTCACTGGATATTTTCCCAGATCCGGAATGAAAATTGCGGCTGTTCCAAGGTTGTCCGCAAACCACCCATGATGGTCCCTGTTCTAATATTGCTCACTCAGGAGAAAAATATCCACTTCCATTTCAAATGCCAATTGCGTCAAGAGATCATTGGCAGTTAAACTTCTGTGAACATTTCCTTGAAGAACTCTCACCCTCTTTTGCCGATTTTAACCTTCCCGAGAGCTTCCCTAAACACTATACAGGCGCCTGAACCAGGATCATGGTTCCGTTTGGTGTCATGATGATGATGATGATGATGATGATGATGACGATGACGATGACGACGACGAAGATTGTTTTAAGGGGGGTTTAACATGTAGGTTATTGACCCCTAATGGTTTGGGTGATGATTAAGATGAAAATAAAATGTAAATTATAACTAAAACTAACTACAAACTAATAGACTAGAAAAAGAAATCGATGACAAAAGGACAATAAGGCAAATAAAGGAATAAAAAATGCCCTCAAGAATGTGGATTGAGGGAGTTGTAAGGAAGGAGAGCAATGAAAGGCAGATAGAAAAGTAAAAGAGGAGAGCTCTGCCCCAGAGGTAATGGATAAAAGGGGGGAATCCGGAGCCAGTTCAGGAATCCCTTGGGGTCGCCATCTTTCGAACTGATCAGCTGTGAGCCCCCTGAGGGTTTAGCCATATCCAGGGTGCACCACAAGTGGTGGGGGCTACATACACCCTACCTTTAGTGTGGCTTCAGCAACAAAAAGGCAGGAAATAACATTGAAATGAAAAAGAAGCCTGCCTCCTCACACAACGAGGGTATTATAAAAAATAAAAATAAACAACGGGTCAATTAAGTTGGAAAAAGGAAAGAGACTCCCTAGGCTTCGGATACCCTAATAATGTCAGGGTCGGTAGAGAACAAGAGTTGACCAAGTGTGGTCGAATAAAAGACAGAGATGAGCGCAGCACAATTCAGTAGAAGCAATGCCGGACACTGCTGTGGCCCCCTTGGTCGCCAACCCGCATACCACTAGATGTGAGCCCCTGAGGGTGGTGGAAATAAAGACCTCTTTGTGTTATATCAGTGGCTTTAAGGACGGTAACACATGACATATGCTTATGATTCTATACTGGTCCTAGGGCTATGCAAAATTGTATTAGATACTCAGATAATAATACTGTTTATTATTTTGCCTAAGTATTGTACATGGGACTGATGACCATGATTTCCAAGCCCCTAAGTAAGACAAACACAAATTATTTTCATTTCTAATCAGTTGGGGTGAGGTGAGTATTTTAAACACCAAACTCATATGGTTTTCCACTTCTACTCCAGGCAAATGCCATGGTTGTCCCACAGACAAGCGCAAAGAAAATCAAAACATGTTATGTGTGGATAAATTCCATACCTAGATGACAACATGTATTTAAAATAACGAATAATGCGCATTTTATGTTAACAATAGTGAGATGGTTGCAAACTACCAATGCTTAGAGCTCATTAGCAGCTTTTTTAAGGGTGACATGCAGTACACTTACTTGAAAAACTAACAAGAGAAGTGTTCGATTTTCCCACAACATGCATTCTGAAAGTGAATATAAATGACTATGCACTTAAGTCCATAACCACCTCCTTTCCATTCCTACCCTTCATAGTCAAAGGCACACATTAATACAGGCATCACAGTGACAGAGGTTATTTGTAAAATACCTACATATCTGAGATTTATCTTGAAATTGACCAGAATTTACCGCAAATTTAGCAAATTCCACCAAATTGTAGCAAAATCCTACAAATGACTACCAGATTTATTGAAATGCCATTGATTTATGAAAGAATGGTTTAAACTACCTCAAATTCATACAAAATTAGCCGGAATATAGATGAAAATTCACTAAAATTTACCAAATTTAGCCAAGTGGTGTACAAACCATAAAATTTTACCAATTTTTATTAAAATTGACTACATGTACCCAAAAATTCCATAATATTCCCTTTACATGTGTATGCTTTTGTTGTTGTTATTGTTTCGTTTACCACACTCCCTGCAGCCAAATACCTCAACATGACTTTCTCCTAGACTAGGAGCTCCACATTCGACATGAGTTTTGAGTTTCATCTCCCATGGTTGAAAAGGCATCCAGCTGTAAAAACCCCACCCTCACATAGACTTTCATAACCTCTTACGTTGAGGTTCCTAACACTAACGACATTGAATGATTGAACGGTTTCCTTTTCACAATTCCTGTCTAAACTTTCCTCTTTAAGGTTGCTAAAATGCAATTAAATTTAATAAATACCTTACGATGGTTTGATTTGTTTAATGATATGGTGTTGATGATTGATATATACGTCAAGACTAATTTTTTTAGGTTTTGACTGGCCTTGCAATAAGAATTGACTATCCAAACATGAGTTACCTATCAGGGAATCATTTTGGCCACTATGTACGAGTGAGTACAGTTGTAGAAAGCTGTTTATCATTTTTTTGAAATTATATACAACAGAGGCTTAAACCTATAAACAAACCGTATGAGCTTGTTTGTTAAACAAGGCATTATACCAGAGACAATTAGGATACTTATCTAAAGCTTACCAAAAATAATGTTGTGTAACAGTAAATGCTAGTCAACAAACAGTTATGCAGTACTAAAAAAATCATCATACAATACCTCAGAGCTGTGTGACATGTTTCCACTCGCTTGCTATATATATATTTTATTTTTTTGCGTGGGGGTGATTGAGAAGAAATGAAATGCAAATGGAACTGAAATGCAACACAAACAATGAGCGCTCGTGCGGTGGCTGAGATTTATACCACAACGTACTGTCGGTTATGTAGCTATGTGGAATATATATTACATACTTGAAGGTTTTGGTGGCCCAATTAAAGCTATTCCTACAATGAATGATTTCGATGCTGTTGTTCTATGGTGTGAGAATATTTAATATATGCTATTTGCTAATAGGATTTGGCTCTGGAGTTATTTTACAAGTAGTTATTTTAATGACCAACCGAGTTTAATGTTAACAAGGCACAGCTCTACTTGTAATTTTGAATAACATGTTACATGTTATACATCATATGCAACTACTGTAATGCTCGTGATTTATAATGCCTTTAACCCTATATTAAACACTCAGTTTATAATACTGATAACTGCAATGTTACGGAAAAATTGAAACAAAACAAAAATCGGCATTGAAAAAACAAAAAGTGGTTGAGCAAGTATATACTGAAAAAAAAAGTTTTGTAAACACTGATGTCCAACAACACTAATTAAATCAGTAACTGTCAGGGTGGCCGAGTGGTTAAGGCGTTTGACTTAAGATCAAATTTCACAATATATAAGGAAGCAAAGGTTCGAACCCCTTCCCTGACATAACTATTGCTTGAACATGCAAGAACACAAGAAATATACACAAACTATGTTTATTAATTTAATCAAAATATTTTTTAAGAGATAGACACACAGAATACAGCTCTTTTTGTTTATCATTTCTTTTAAACATAACACTTGTTGAAAATTATTTTTAGGGGATGGGGATGTTGCTACGTTGACCCATCACACAATAATAGCAGCTTTACGAAGTTAATCTTCTATATTTAATAGCTCTTCCTCGTAACCAATATGACCAACCTGTTTACAGGCATGCAAGAGCTGTAGACGTTCGACTAATATATTAGGATCATTCCATTTGCTATTTTTTATGAATGGTTTCAAAAACTTGGGAAGCAGTTCATCATTATCACCATCATCATGATTATCATCCTCATCATTATAATCATCTTTATAATGATGATTATCATCATCGTCATCATTAACATCATAATTTCCACCTGTGTCCACAGTCTGTTCAAAGGTTTGAGTTGCCTTTGATAGTATTGAAAGCTTCTTCTTAGATGTGCTTAAGTGCTGTAACATTGTTATGTTATTATTATCACCATTACCATGTTTTTCACCTTTCCCCACCAACTTCTTCATGGGGTGTGTTGTCTCTGATAGAGTTGAGGGATTTTGAGATCTGGGTGGGTTTCTCAACATGGGTTTTACAGGAGGTAATGAAGGTTTCTCATTAGACAACTCGCTAACAGCATGAGTGCGTTGTAGTGTATTAAACTTGAGGTTAGTATTATCTTGAGCAGCACTATCTTTTTCTTGGACGTGGTTTTTTGCTTTGGTTTGGGTTTTCCTTACTTTTAGACTAGCATGATTATTAAGTTTACAATCATGATTGTTTGGAGAAAATATGCCCAATTCTTTTGTCTTAATTATTCCTCGACACTGTTTCGATCGTTGCTTTGAACAGCGCCAAATAACAGTTCCATTTTTATTGCTTCGTATCACAATATATGCATATCCTTTGTAGTATGCATAAGGCTTACCATACCTAATCACTGATACTTCCATATCAACTGTCAAGCATAAACTAATCTCTAGTAAAGACAACTTGGTAATAACAACAAGAGTTTAATGTGGAAGCATTAGGTACATGCAAAAATTGGGAGCAAGGGTGAGGGTAAAAAAGTGTCAGCAGAAAGTGGGAGCAAAAATTGTGAGCAAAAAAAAACATGTGGGAGCAAATATGGGATCAAATGTGGGAGCAAAGCAAATATAAAAAGTGGGAGAAAATATGCTAACAAATATGTCAACAAATATGCCAGCAAAACTAAATACGCAAGTCAAGATAATTTAAAGTGCAAAAAAAATATGGAAGCAAATATGAGAGCAATAGTGGTGTTTTTCTAAAACATCTACACATAACAAACTTAGTCATAACCTAACCTAACCTACCATAACCTAACCTAACCTAACCAAACCTAACCAAACCTAACCTAACCTGACTTCACCTAACCTAACCACACCTAACCTAACTTTACCTAACCTAACCTAACCTAACACAACATGACCTAACCTAACCTAACCTAACCTAACTTCACCTAACCTAACCTACCAAAACCTAACCTACCATAACCTAACCTAACCAAACCTAACCAAACCTAACCTAACCTGACCTCACCTAACCTAACCTCACCTAACCGAGCTTTACCTAACCTAACCTAACCTAACCCAACTTGACCTAACCTAACCTAACCGCACCTAACCTAACTAAACCTAACCTAACCTAACACAACTTCACCTAACCTAACTTGGCCCAACTTTACCTAACCTAACCTAACTTCACCTAACCTAACCTTTCAACTCTCAGATCAAAATTAAATTCTGGGCATAGTTAAGTTGGAACCCAAGACTTCAGGGATAACACTCAAGTATACTAGCCACTACACCGCGAGATGGGCAAATTATCATGCAACACAACATAAAAATATAACTTTCCTGTAGTGTAACTCATTGGTTGACAACCATAGTTGGGAATTCAAACCCAAGACCTCAGGACTTCTGTTTTGAACATTATCAGAAATATTATTCCATTTACATTTTGCTGCTGCTTATAGTTATAAGGGTTGGCATTAATATGGGGAGCAAAAAAGTGGGAGCAAATGTGGGAGTCAATCAATATGGGAGCCAATATGGGAGCAAACGTGGGAGCAAATATGGGAACAAATGTGGGAGTCAATATGGGAGCCAATATGCGGGGCAAACGTTGGAGCAAATATGGGAGCAAATGTGGGAGCAAATGGGGGCAAATATGGGAGCAAATGTGTGAGCAAATCAGCTCACCTTGGATATCACCAATGAGTACTCATATCCACTGCTAGGTAGCGGAAACACACTTTGCGTGCTGTATGTAACTATCTTACAGAGTTTGACTGCATGCAAAACGTGCTTTTAAAAGCTGTGCATATAATTTTAATATACAATTAACCCTAAGTGTTCAGAACTAACATGTATAGCCTTGTCTAGTGTATATAGAGGATCCTTAGCAAGCAGCACTGACTAACCTAGGAGTGTAAAGCCTTGCGATATGCAGTAAGCACCTGTTGGCAGAAAATGGTTCCTAATAATAACGGACCTAATGAATATGAAACGTGTTTTTAGTGTCGTCTTAAATCCTATTTTATACGTTGTGATACGTGTAAGGATTTAAGACAACACACAAAAGACGATGAGGGAATAACTCATCTCATTCGGGTACAATCGTGTTGACCGACTGAAAAGCATCAAACTTTCGAGTAGAAATACATTTAGAGTCCATGTAGCATTGATATGGTACGGCACTCAGAATGACATGTGGTTAAGATTAGCCTACGTCATGTAGGCCTACTTGTTTCATTTGAGTGACTTGGATATATTGGTGTGTGTATAATTTAATTATCTGTGTTACTTGGTGTCTGTATTAGAGTGCGTGTATTTTAAATTCAAGTGAATATTGAGAAGGAGGTGGCCGTGGCCCGAAGGTAGGAATCATCCGGGAGTAGAATTGGGCAAAAGACCATAAACTAAAAGAATAACTGATATTTTCTGTATTGTATTAGAAATGCATCCATTATATTACAATTTTTCTTACACCGTGCCTGTTTATCATCCGTGGGTCGTGGTGTTTTTACGGACGCGTGCCTAGCAATATTGTCATCGAGTTCGTGTATTTGATGAACCAAGCGGCGAAATATTACGATCAGAGGATTTTCAGTTCCATGTTGGGAGATTTGAAAGCTCTCTAACGACGCGACGTGACTAAATTTAATAACAATAATAACTTAATATTAATATTTTACAGTCGTAGTTTTGACTGTGTGGATAATTTTACAATATTTAATTGTCGAGGTTACACGGGAATAAATGTGTAACAAGGAACTGCTTTATGACGGCATTTATACCGGTCATCCAGTAATAGAATTTATAAATTTGTAAAGATCTCTCTGTTCATTCCAATCAATGTTGGTTCAATGAGGGAGAACTGTCTTTTTCATTTGAAGTGGTTCCATGTAACACGAGACGGGACTGTTGTCTTGTTTTTGCTGAAACAGAGAGTGTCCAGTTACAGGCAATATCTTAATACTCGTGTAGCAACTTGAGTTTACTTTTACTTTGATAGGTTTGTGATGTAATTTAGCGTCGGACAATTATATTTATTCCGCGTGCCCCATCACATTGTGCTCAGGTTTGTGTGTAGCCCACTTATGAATAGGGAAACCAATTACCGTATACTGTAGGTTGCTTCATTTCACTGCTCCACAAGCTGGCACCAGTAATTCCTCATTTTATTAATATTTCACTCGATATTATACCCTAACTCATATCTTATAACATCGAGCGTCGTTGTCGAGTACGTTTTGTTGCTAACTTCTTCTCACTGTACGCCTGGAGGGTGCTCTGAAATTACTTCATTTCATGTATTATATATGTTAACGACTTGTGTGTTCTATCTTCCTAAACATTATGGACCAACAACCACTAAATAATAGTGAGCCGGATGAATTCCTTAATATTGTGAGTATTTTTAAATTCATATATCGTGTAACATGATGTACATGACGAGCCTGCTACCAAATAGTAGGTAAACAGTATGTATTCACCTTTATTGTTACACGTAACTTATAACTGTTATTCTGTCGGTATGTTTCATGTTGGGTCATTCCTGTATAATTCCTTCTAGGGGTCAAATGACCAATTACCCACTTCTAACCTGCTGGATGAATCTTGTGATATATTTGAATATGAAAACACGGCAGTCAAAGAGGAGCATCAAACACCGGTGATCATAGATTCTATATTTCTTTTCTAATAATAATGTGAATGATTTTCACAATTTGGATTATTCAGTGTTGTTTATTATTTTAGCAATAACTGATGTTTTTGTATTCATAACGCTGCTTCACAGTTTTGGCTCCCTGGCATTCACAGTGGGTGAAGACCACATCAATGCTAAGACTCAATCATTTAAGGTATTTTAAATTTGATTGAAGTAAAGTTGTGCTGCTGTTTGTTTATCCTAGTGCTTAAAGGATAGTGTGTAACAAGGAAAACTGCTATAGTACGAAATGCCAGCCCCATACTGGCTTAAATTAATGTTTAGATCTCAACTTGGCTGTCAACAATCATATTTCAATTGAGAAATCATCACCACCACCACATCTTTCCTCTTCTCCTTGGAACCGAGAGCGCGTCAGAACTCGAATCAGAATATATTACGCTCCACGCAGTTGTGCAAAGCAATTACACTACACACTGTATATGCCTGTCAAATCTTGATATAAATGATGAGTTTATGGAGTGGCGTGCTCTCTGGAATAATTTGTATAGTTCTATATTTTGGATGACTCAATGGAATACGTACAGTTCTCGCCACGGTTTTTGGCCGGTCTGACCCGGTTGCGCAGTCATACACAGGGCAGTCTGCGAGCCTTACGCATGCGCAATTGATACGTGAGGTTTCAGTTGCGTGGGAAGCCACTCCTGTAGCAATTGCACTTGCCTGAGGTGAACCACCTGTCCCTTGTACGACTGCGCTATCGGAGCGCTCCAGCGAAAACCGTGGCGTGAACTGTACATATTACTCCCCACAACTACAGCAGAAGGAAGTGGCTTGAAACCCACGAAACCTGAGCTGAACCCGGCATTGCTTTTACTTACGTGTGCAACGCTCCTGGTTTACATCTTCCCTATGCACCTCTCTCGTTTAACTCTTCTTTAGTTCCTTTTCCGACAGTTAAAGGTTGTATTCCATTTTTTCAGCTTGATTTCTTTTCTACCTGTTACCCTCATTTTTTATTGTCAAACTTCTTCCAACTTTTCATGGTATCCTCTAACATTCATGAGAGGTAACTAAAACGATGTGGCTGTAATTATCGGTGGAACAAATGACGTGGCTCACAACAACGGTGCGGAAGGAAGTAGACAACTTGAAATATCACTTTGTAATTTAACTCACACCAATATGATTGTCGTAAAACTTCCTCATGGATAGTATTATTTATTGTAGTGCGCACAAATGTGCAATTCGGTGTGAATTATACATTTTTAGCCTACTTTCGATTTTTCAAAAAATGAATGTAGACTCATGAGATCTACACAGGGCCAAAAATTGTGTGTCTGTCTGTGTGTGTGTGAGTGTATCTATTCTGAATGTCTATCCCCCGTTATCAATTCGAACACAGTGAAACCGAATTGAACGAAATTTGGTACAGAGGTAGCACTAGCACAGGGTACCTCAGGGTCATGTTTGATATCGCCACCATCTTGACGGAAACGTAATGGCGGCCACCCATATGTTCAAAGCTTAAATAACTTACGACCAACCTAATCATCCGATCTCTACCAAATTTTTCAAAAACATATAGTTATATGGCGAGCGTCTTTTGACTAAACTATAAGGTCATCAGCCCAATTGTTTGCAGATGGCGGCCACGTATGTGTGCAAATCGATTCCCATTATGCATTCGAACACGGTAAAACCGAATTGAACGAAATTTAGTACATAGGTAGCACTAGCAAAGGGCACCTCCGTGTCATGTTTTATATCGCCGCCATCTTGACGGAAACGTAATGGCGGCCACCCAAATGTTAAAATTTTATATCAAATTACGACCAACCTAATTATCTGATATCTACCAAATTTTGCAACATTACACCTTTATGTATGAAAAAGCTTTTGAACAAACTACAAGGTCATCAGCCCAATAATTTGCGGATGGTGGCCATGTATGTGTGCAAATCGATTGCCCCTATCTATTCAAACACGGTGAAACCTAATTGAACGCCATTTGGTACAGAAGTAGCACTAGCAAAGGGCACCTCAGTGTCATGTTTTACATCGCCGCAATCTTGACGGAAACATAATGGCGTCACCCAAATGTTAAAAGCTTAATTCAAATTACGACCAACCTAATCAGCTGATCTCTAGTTAATTTTCCAACAACATACCTTTATGTTGTAAGCATCTTTTGTCCAAACTACAAGGTCATCAGCCCAATAGTTTGTAGATAGCGGCCATGTATATGTGCAAATCGATTCCCCCTATCAATTCAAACACGGTGAAACCGAATTGATCGTCATTTGGTACAGAGGTAGCACTAGCAAAAGGCAACTCAGTGTCATGTTTTATATCGTCGCCATCTTGACAGAAACGTAATAGAGACCACCCAAATGTTAAAAGCTTAAATCAAATTACGACCAACCTAATCATTTGATCTCTACCAAATTTTGCAACAACATACAGTACCTTTATGTGCGAAACATATTTAGACCAAACTAGAAGATCATCAGCCAAAGAGTTTGCAGATGGTGGCCATGTATGTGTGCAAATCGATTCCCCTTATCAATTCAAACACGGTGAAACCAAATTGAACGAAATATGGTACAGAGGTAGCACTAGCAAAGGGTACCGCAGTGTCATGTTTTATATCGCCGCCATCTTGATGGATCTGTACGAAATTTTGCAACAACATACTTTTTTTGGGAAGTATCTTTTGACTGAACTACAAGGTCATCAGCCCAATAGTTTGTAGATAGCGGCCATGTATGTGTGCAAATCGATTCACCATAACAATTCAAACATTAGCAAATGGCACCTCATAGTAGGGGGGCTGTACCGGTTCTAACCCATAGCCTACTTTCCTGGAAGCTGTGCCCAAAAAAAACAAGATGGCGGCGAAGCTGTGCCAAAAAAAACAAGATGGCGGCGAAGCTGTGCCCAAAAAACAAAGATGGTGGCGAAGCTGTGTCCAAAAGACAAAGATGTCGGCCAAGAGCGTGGCTGTGCCCAAAAAAACAAAGATGGCGGCCAAGATCGTGGCTGTGCCCAAAAACATAGTTGGCGGCCAAGATCCTGGCTGTGCCCAAAAACAAAGATGCGGCCATGACGTCACAACAAGATGGCTGCCACTAGTGACGTTCAACGAGGGGTGTTCAAAAAGTTCAAAATGTTAACTCATAGCCTACTTTCCTGGTGACGACACAACGAGGGATGATCAAAAATTTTCTAAAATGTTAACCCATATCCTACTTTCCTGGTGACATCACCTACGAGTTGTGATCAAAAAGTTAATTCATAGCCTACTTTCCTGGTGACGCAACAACGAGGGTGTGATCCAAAATTCCAAAATGTTGAACCTTAGCCTACTTTCCACTAACCTAAATGGCGGCAAACCAAAATGGCGGCCATGTTTTAGATTTTAGGAAATGTTCCAAAATATTAATCTATAGCCTACTTTCCTGGTGACTTCGCAACGGCCTACTTTCCACTAAGCAAAATGTCTGCTAACCAAAATGGCGTCTAACCAAAATGGCGGCTATCCATAATGGCTGCCATGGCTTAACTAACCTAGCCTCACCTAACCTCACCTACGAGGTGTGTTCGAAAAGATCCAAAAATGTTAATCCATAGCCTACTGTCCTGGTGACTTTGCAACGAGGTGTAATTAAAAAATTCCAAACCGAACGCATGGTTGGATTTTGATAAATGAGGTGTCGAGGCTGATTTTTCCAAAATTCCAAACATGTTGACACATAGCCTACGTTCCTGGTGACTTTGCAACGAGGTGTAATCAAAAAATCCAAACCGAACGCATGGTCGGATTTTGAAAAATGAGGTGTCGAGGCTGGTTTTTCCAAAATTCCAAAAATGTTAATCCATAACCTTGTTTCCTGGTAACTTTGCAACGAGGTGTAATCAAAAATTCCAAACCGAATGCATGGTTGGATTTTGATAAATGAGGTGTCGAGGCTGATTTTTCCAAAATTCCAAAACTGTTGACCCATAGCCTACTTTCCTGGTGACTTTGCAACGAGGTGTAATCAAAAATTCCAAACCGAACACATGGTCGGATTTTTACGAATGATGTGTCGAGGCTGACATCCCCTTTTTCCTAAATTCCAAAAATGTTGACCCATAGCCTACTTTCCTGGTGACGTCACCTATTAACCTGGCAAAGCCGATATCTCCCGAATGCATGGTCGGATTTTGACGAATGAGGTGTCGAGCCTGACACCCCCTTTTTCCAAAATTCCAAGAATGGACCCATAGCCTACTTTCCTGGTGACGTTACCTACTAACCTGGCAAAGTCGATATCTCCCGAATGCATGGTCGGAGTTTGATAAATGAGGTGTCGAGGCTGAGACCCCCTTTTTCCAAAATTCCAAAAATGTTGACCCATAGCCTACTTTCCTGGTGACGTCAGATAAGTTTATGGGATTAACATTGTAGTGATAGAAGCCATATTCCAGTGTTGCCTAATCCAATTGCATTAGGCACAATTTCCGTTCACTGACTGAAAAGCTTCTTTAATAGGAATAACATTGAACTAGTTAGTTTCCTCCATTCTACACCTCGTGGTGTAGTGGCTAACGTTTTTGATTATCACACTAGAATGGTATAGTGACAGTGGAAAAACCGGTGTAGCTTGAGATTGGAAGAGAACGAGATTTAACCAAGTGAGGTCGACAGGAAATAAGATTGAGAGGAGCCCGGCACAAGTAAGTGAATGCAATGCCGAACTCAGCTGAGGCCCTGTGATTGCTTACGCACATTCAACGAGATGTGAGCTCTTGGCGAGAAGCATGAAACACAGCTGCCCGCTCGCATGCATGTAGCACGACCTTGCGATAATGAAAACTGCTACTCTAGCATGATGACAGTGTTAAATTGTACATTCTCTATACATGCTACATGTTAGATTGCATGTATGTACTGCTGTATGAATTATTGGATATTAAAATGAAATCAACTGTGAATCTATTGAAAAGGAATTGACTTGGCATCCGCCTGGTGGTGAAAATGGAAAAATCATGAAAACACGTTTTAAGAGTAGTCACTCCTGAATCACTTTTGTAGTGTAGCGGTTAGCATGATTAACTGGCGCTCCCCAGAGGTTCTGGGTTTGATTCCCGGCTCTGTCAATAAATTTAAAAAGTGGTATGAGAATTGGAACGAGGTCTACTCAGCTTCAGCCTAGACCCAAATGAGAAGAGAGAATTTGATTCACACTTTAGCTATTCTTGACGTGGTTTTCAGTGATTTCTCACATTGTCTTTGAGAAAAATGCTGTAATGGTACCTACCATAAGGCCACGGCCGTCTCCTTGATAGAATGAAATGACGACAGGGGGAATCTGTCATTGCCGGAGAAAAGAAGAGACTATATCTCATCGCTTTGTTCAGCGCAAATTAGCATGATTAGCCGGCGCTCCCCA
This sequence comes from Meconema thalassinum, assembly GCA_946902985.2. Classification (NCBI taxonomy): domain Eukaryota; kingdom Metazoa; phylum Arthropoda; class Insecta; order Orthoptera; family Tettigoniidae; genus Meconema; species Meconema thalassinum. The sequence continues at coordinate 29,013,441 of OX336389.2, read as the reverse complement.
GAGGTTTCGGGTTTCATTCCTGGCTCTGTCAATAAATTTAAAAGTTGTATAATAATTGAAACGAGGTCTACTCAGCTTTAGCCTAGACCCAAATGTGTAGAGAGAATTCGATTCACACTTTAGCTATTATTGAAGTGGTTTTGAGTGATTTCTCACATTGTCTTTGAGCAAAATGCTGTAATGATACCTACCATAAGGCCGCGGCAGTCTCCTTGCTAGAATGAAATGACGACAGGGGAAAAACTGTCATTGCCAGAGAAAGAAAATCTGTATCTCATTGCTTTGTTCAGCACAAATCTCGCATGGAGTGACTGAGATTTGAACTATGGACTCAGTATCACTACTAGCATGCTTTGCCTAAGCCATAGAGGCTTTAAAAAGTGAGTGGCATACACCAAGTCTCTGAGCCACATGAATGAATTCCACCATTCTTGATGTGGTTTTCAGTGGTTTTCCACATTGTATTTGAATAAAATGCTTAGATGATACCTACTGTAAGGCCACGGCCGCCTCCATTACACTTCCTCGCCAAATCATTTCACTCTTTCAATCCCAGGTTAACAGAATAGAAAATGGAGAGGCGTTTTGATAGAAGCATGTGAAAGCAATGCTAAACATAGCTAGGACCTTGTGATTGCCAATCCTACATCCCACTAGATGTGAGCCCTCAGATTTTGTAAAGGATGAAATAGGTAATAGAGTTTCTTTATTTCATCACTTAGCAACAGTTAACTAATAGCTGAGATCTTGAAACAGGATGTGATGTTGCAATACATGCTAGTGTGTTTAAAAAAAACTGATATTGCAGATAATTGAAAACGGAAAACTTATTATGAATGTAATTTCCGTTTGACATGCCATGTCCTGTAAATTGTTTTTTGCAAGCCTGCAATATTGAACAATATAAATGCAAGGTCATAGCTATCGTTGACACTCATTAGTCTCTCATTACCGGCGATTAATGCTGCAGTCTTATCATTTATTATAAACAACTTAAGAAAGCAGTGGCGTTACTTGGAGCAAAAAGAAAACTATTTGTGAGGTATGTATTTAATAGATTAAACTTTTTAAACAGTTTAAATATAAATCAATGTGTATGTAATGGATTGATTGATTGGTTTATTTATTTACAGATAATTGGTTATACCTAATCCAGTTGGCAACAACGGTTATTATTAAAGGTGAGTACCTCTTTTAATTTGATGCCACTGACAATACAAGTTTGAAAATCCGTGTTAAAACGACTTGACCATTTTATCCAGTGTTCATGTACATGACTAGATGCCATTGACAATACAAGTTGGAAAATTCATAGATTACTTGCAAGCATAGCTACTCGTATATTTTAAATATTCGTTGCATGCCAGCCCTTGATTAGACCGACTGACAAGCTCCTTTAATAAGATTAACATTGAACTAGTTAGTTTCCTCCACTCTGCACCTCGTGGTGTAGCGGCTAGCGTTCTTGGTTATCACTCTAGAGGTGTGGGTTCGATTCCCGATGTGCAAAATAAAATTCTGATGTGAGGGCTTGAATGAGGTACACTCAGACTCGTGAGGTAAAACTGAGAAGAGGAGGGGTTCTATTTCCACTCAGTCATTCTGGCTTTCTCATTTCTACAGTAGTCCAGGCAAATGCAGGGATGGTTCCTAACTTAAGGCTACGATAACGATACTATTTTGTGAATCCGTGTTTAAACAGCTTGACCATTTGTAATCTACACCTCGTGGTGAAGCGGCTAGCGTTCTTGGCTATCACCCTAGAGGTGTGGATTCGATTCCCGATGTGCAAAATAAAATTCAGATGTGAGGGCTGGAACGAGGTACACTCAGACTCGTGAGGTAATACTGAGAAGAGGAGGGTTCGATTCCCACTCAGTCATTCAGGCTTTCTCATTTCTACTGTACTCCAGGCAAATGCAGGGATGGTTCCTAACTTAAGGCTACGATGAAAATACTATTTTGTGAATCCGTGTTGAAACCACTTGACCATTATAATCTACACTTCGTGGTGTAGCGGCTAGCGTTCTTGGTTATCACCCTAGAGATGTGGATTGGATTCCCGATGTGCAAAATAAAATTCTGATGTGAGGGCTGGAACGAGGTACACTCTGACTCGTGAGGTAAAACTGAGAAGAGGAGGGTTCGATTACCACTCAGTCATTCTGTCTTTCTCATTTCTACTGTACTCCAGGCAAATGCAGGGATGGTTCCTAACTTAAGGCTACGATGACAATACTATTTTGTGAATCCGTGTTTAAACAACTTGACCATTTGTAATCTACACCTCGTGGTGTAGCGGCTAGCGTTCCTGGCTATCACCCTAGAGGTGTGGATTCGATTCCCGATGTGCAAAATAAAATTCAGATGTGAGGGCTGGAACGAGGTACACTCAGACTCGTGAGGTAAAACTGAGAAGAGGAGGGTTTGATTCCCACTCAGTCATTCAGGCTTTCTAATTTCTACTGTACTCCAGGCAAATGCAGGGATGGTTCCTAACTTAAGGCAGTTTCTACTGACAGCCGTCACTGTCAATAAAATGTAGGTCCTTGCTTCACATTGATGACAGTTTCTACTGCTAGCTGTCACTGTCAATGTGATGTAGGCCCTCCCTTCACATTGATGACAGTTTCTATTGCTAGCTGTCACTATCAATACAATGTAGGTCCTCCCATCACCTCGATGACAGTTTCTATTGCTAGCCGTCACTGTCAATACGATATAGGCCCTCCCATCACCTCGATGACAGTTTCTACTGCCAGCCGTCACTGTCAATACAATGTAGGTCCTTGCTTCACGTTGATGACAGTTTCTACTGCTAGCTGTCACTGTCAATGTGATGTAGGCCCTCCCTTCACATTGATGACAGTTTCTACTGCTTGCTGTCACTATTAATACAATGTAGGTCCTCCCTTCAACTCGATGACAGTTTCTACTGCTAGCCGTCACTGTCAATACAATGTGGGTCCTTGCTTCTAATTGATGACAGTTTCTACTGCTAGCTGTCACTGTCAGTGTGATGTAGGCCCTCCCTTCACATTGATGACAGTTTCTACTGCTAGCTGTCACTGTCAATACGATGTAGGCCCTCCCTTCACATTGATGACAGTTTCTACTGCTAGCTGTAACTGTCAATACAATGTAGGTCCTTCCTTCACCTCGATGACAGTTTCTACTGCTAGCCGTCACTGTCAATACAATGTAGGTCCTTGCTTCTCATTGATGACAGTTTCTACTGCCAGCCGTCACTGTCAATACAATGTAGGTCCTTGCTTCTCATTGATGACAGTTTCTACTGCCAGCCGTCACTGTCAATACAATGTAGGTCCTTGCATCTCAATGATGACAGTTTCTACTGCCAGCCGTCACTGTCAATACAATGTAGGTCCTTGCTCCTCATTGATGATAGTTTCTACTGCCAGCCGTCACTGTCAATACAATGTATGTCCTTCCTTCACCTCAATGACAGTTTCTACTGCTAGCCGTCACTGTCAATGTGATGTAGGTTCTTCCTTCACTTTGATGACCGTTTCTACTGCTAAATGTCACTATCAATACAATGTAGGTTCTTCCTTCACCTTGATGACAGTTTCTACTGATAGCTGTCACTATCAATACAATGTAGGTCCTTGCTTCACATTGATGACAGTTTCTAATGCCAGCCGTCACTGTCAATACAATGTAGGTCCTTGCTTCTCATTGATGACAGTTTCTACTGCCAGCCGTCACTGTCAATACAATGTAGGTCCTTGCTTCACATTGATGACAGTTTCTACTGCTAGCTGTCACTGTCAATGTGATGTAGGTCCTTGCTTCTCATTGATGACAGTTTCTACTGCCAGCCGTCACTATCAATACAACGTAGGTCCTTGCTTCACATTGATGACAGTTTCTACTGCCAGCCGTCACTGCCAATACAATATAGGTCCTTTCTTCTCATTGATGACAGTTTCTACTGCTAGCTGTCACTATCAATACAATGTAGGTCCTTCCTTCACCTCGATGACAGTTTCTACTGCTAGCTGTCACTATCAATACAATGTAGGTCCTTCCTTCACCTCGATGACAGTTTCTACTGCCAGCCGTCACTGTCAATACAATGTAGGTCATACTTCTCATTGATGACAGTTTCTACTGCCAGCCGTCACTGTCAATACAATGTAGGTCCTTGCTTCTCATTGATGACAGTTTCTACTGCCAGCCGTCACTGTCAATGTGAAGTAGGTCCTTGCTTCACATTGATGACAGTTTCTACTGCTAGCTGTCACTGTCAATACAATGTAGGTCCTTGCTTCTCATTGATGACAGTTTCTACTGCTAGCTGTCACTGTCAATACAATGTAGGTCCTTGCTTCACATTGATGACAGTTTCTACTGCTAGCTGTCACTGTCAATGTGATGTAGGCCCTCCCTTCACATTGATGACAGTTTCTGCTGCTACCCGTCACTATCAATACAATGTAGGTCCTTCCTTCACCTCGATGACAGTTTCTACTGCCTGCCGTCACTGTCAATACAATGTAGGTCCTTGCTTCTCATTGATGACAGTTTCTACTGCCAGCCGTCACTGTCAATACAATGTAGGTCCTTGCTTCACATTGATGACAGTTTCTACTGCTAGCTGTCACTGTCAATGTGATGTAGGCCCTCCCTTCACATTGATGACAGTTTCTACTGCTAGCTGTCACTGTCAATACGATGTAGGCCCTCCCTTCACATTGATGACAGTTTCTACTGCTAGCTGTCACTATCAATACAATGTATGTCCTTCCTTCACCTCGATGACAGTTTCTACTGCCAGCTGTCACTGTCCATACAATGTAGGTCCTTGCTTCACATTGATGACAGTTTCTACTGCTAGCTGTCACTGTCAATGGGATGTAGGCCCTCCCTTCACATTGATGACAGTTTCTACTGCTAGCTGTCACTGTCAATGTGATGTAGGCCCTCTCTTCACATTGATGACAGTTTCTACTGCTAGCTGTCACTATCAATACAATGTAGGTCCATCCTTCACCTCGATGACAGTTTCTACTGCTAGCCGTCACTGTCAATACAATGTAGGTCCTTGCTTCTCATTGATGACAGTTTCTACTTCCAGCCGTCACTGTCAATACAATGTAGGTCCTTGCTTCTCATTGATGACAGTTTCTACTGCCAGCCGTCACTGTCAATACAATGTAGGACCTTGCTTCTCATTGATGACAGTTTCTACTGCCAGCCGTCACTGTCAATACAATGTAGGTCCTTGCTTCACATTGATGACAGTTTCTACTGTCAGCCGTCACTGTCAATACAATGTAGGTCCTTGCTTCACATTGATGACAGTTTCTACTGCTAGCCGTCACCGTCAATGTAATGTAGGCCCTCCCTTCACATTGATGACAGTTTCTACTGCTAGCCGTCACTGTCAATACGATGTAGGTTCCTTGCTTCACATTGATGACAGTTTCTACTGCCAGCCGTCACTGTCAACACAATGTAGGTCCTTGCTTCTAATTGATGACAGTTTCTACTGCCAGCCGTCACTGTCAATACAATGTAGATCCTTGCTTCACATTGATGACAGTTTCTACTGCCAGCCGTCACTGTCAATACAATGTAGATCATTGCTTCACATTGATGACAGTTTCTACTGCTAGCCGTCACTGTCAATGTGATGTAGGCCCTCCCTTCACATTGATGACAGTTTCTACTGCTAGCCGTCACTGTCAATATGATGTAGGTTCCTTGCTTCACATTGATGACAGTTTCTACTGCCAGCCGTCACTGTCATTACAATGTAGGTCCTTGCTCCTCTCGCGTCTGGCTGCGTGGCTCAGGGGTAACGTTCTCGCTTGCTGAGTCCAAGGTTGCAGGTTCGATACCTGGCGCAGTCATCTGGCATTTGAGGGTGGCGCAAATGCGAGGGAGCCGTGACAGTAGATTTACTGGCACGTAAGAGATCCCCTTCGGGGCGAAATTCCGGCACCCTGGCGTCTCTAAAAGCCAGTGTAGTTAAAAGGGACGTAAAACCAATAACATTATTATTATTATCCTTGCCCCTCATTGATGATAGTTTCTACTGCCAGCCGTCACTGTCAATACAATGTAGGTCCTTCCTTCACCTCGATGACAGTTTCTACTGCTAGCCGTCACTGTCAATGTGATGTAGGCCCTCCCTTCATTTTGATGACAGTTTCTACTGCTAACTGTCACTATCAATACAATGTAGGTCCTTCCTTCACCTTGATGACAGTTTCTACTGATAGCTGTCACTATCAATACAATGTAGGTCCTTGCTTCACCTCGATGACAGTTTCTACTGTTAGCCGTCACTGTCAATGTGATGTAGGTCCTCCCTTCACATTGATGACAGTTTCTACTGCTAGCCGTCACTGTCATTACGATGTAGGTCCTTCCTTCACATTGAAGACATTTTCTGCTGCTAGCCGTCACTGTCAATGTGATGTAGGCCCTCCCTTCACATTGATGACAGTTTCTACTGCTAGCTGTCACTTTCAATACAATGTAGGTCCTTCCTTCACCTCGATGACAGTTTCTACTGCTAGCTGTCACTGTCAATACGATGTGGGTTCCTTGCTTCACCTCGATGACAGTTACTACTGCCAGCCGTCACTGTCAATACAATGTAGGTCCTTCCTTCACCTCGATGACAGTTTCTACTGCTAGCCGTCACTGTCAATACGATGTAGGTCCTTCCTTCACATTGATGACATTTTCTGCTGCTAGCTGTCACTGTCAATTTGTTGTAGGCCCTCCCTTCACATTGATGACAGTTTCTGCTGCTAGCTGTCACTATCAATACAATGTAGGTCCTTCCTTCACCTTGATGACAGTTTCTACTGATAGCTGTCACTATCAATACAATGTTGGTCCTTGCTTCACCTCGATGACAGTTTCTACTGCTAGCCGTCACTGTCAATGTGATGTAGGTCCTCCCTTCACATTGATGACAGTTTCTACTGCTAGCCGTCACTGTCAATACGATGTACTGTCGGTCCTTCCTTCACATTGATGACATTTTCTGCTGCTAGCCGTCACTGTCAATGTGATGTAGGCCCTACCTTCACATTGATGACAGTTTCTGCTGCTAGCTGTCACTATCAATACAATGTAGGTCCTCCCTTCACATCGATGACAGATTCTACTGCCAGCCGTCACTGTCAATACAATGTAGGTCCTTGCTTCACATTGATGACAGTTTCTACTGCTAGCTGTCACTGTCAATACGATGTAGGTTCCTTGCTTCTCATTGGTGACAGTTTCTACTGTTAGCTGTCACTGTCAATACTATGTAGGTTCCTTGCTTCTCATTGATGACAGTTTCTACTGCTAGCTGTCACTATCAATACGATGTAGGCCCTCCCTTCACATTGATGACAGTTTCTACTGCTAGCCGTCACTGTGAATACGATGTAGGCCCTCCCTTCACATTGATGACAGTTTCTACAGCCAGCCCCACTGTCAATACAATGTAGGTCCTTGCTTCTCATTGATGACAGTTTCTACTGCCAGCCGTCACTGTCAATACAATGTAGGTCCTTGCTTCACATTGATGACAGTTTCTACTGCTAGCTGTCACTGTCAATGTGATGTAGGTCCTTGCTTCTCATTGATGACAGTTTCTACTGCCAGCCGTCACTATCAATACAACGTAGGTCCTTGCTTCACATTGATGACAGTTTCTACTGCCAGCCGTCACTGCCAATACAATATAGGTCCTTGCTTCTCATTGATGACAGTTTCTACTGCTAGCTGTCACTATCAATACAATGTAGGTCCTTCCTTCACCTCGATGACAGTTTCTACTGCTAGCTGTCACTATCAATACAATGTAGGTCCTTCCTTCACCTCGATGACAGTTTCTACTGCCAGCCGTCACTGTCAATACAATGTAGGTCATACTTCTTATTGATGACAGTTTCTACTGCTAGCCGTCACTGTCAATACAATGTAGGTCCTTGCTTCTCATTGATGACAGTTTCTACTGCCAGCCGTTACTGTCAATACAATGTAGGTCCTTGCTTCTCATTGATGACAGTTTCTACTGCCAGCCGTCACTGTCAATGTGATGTAGGTCCTTGCTTCACATTGATGACAGTTTCTACTGCTAGCTGTCACTGTCAATACAATGTAGGTCCTTGCTTCTCATTGATGACAGTTTCTACTGCTAGCTGTCACTGTCAATACAATGTAGGTCCTTGCTTCACATTGATGACAGTTTCTACTGCTAGCTGTCACTGTCAATGTGATGTAGGCCCTCCCTTCACATTGATGACAGTTTCTGCTGCTACCCGTCACTATCATTACAATGTAGGTCCTTCCTTCACCTCGATGACAGTTTCTACTGCCTGCCGTCACTGTCAATACAATGTAGGTCCTTGCTTCTCATTGATGACAGTTTCTACTGCCAGCCGTCACTGTCAATACAATGTAGGTCCTTGCTTCACATTGATGACAGTTTCTACTGCTAGCTGTCACTGTCAATGTGATGTAGGCCCTCCCTTCACATTGATGACAGTTTCTACTGCTAGCTGTCACTGTCAATATGATGTAGGCCCTCCCTTCACATTGATGACAGTTTCTACTGCTAGCTGTCACTATCAATACAATGTAGGTCCTTCCTTCACCTCGATGACAGTTTCTACTGCCAGCCGTCACTATCAATACAATGTAGGTCCTTGCTTCACATTGATGACAGTTTCTACTGCTAGCTGTCACTGTCAATGGGATGTAGGCCCTCCCTTCACATTGATGACAGTTTCTACTGCTAGCTGTCACTGTCAATGTGATGTAGGCCCTCCCTTCACATTGATGACAGTTTCTACTGCTAGCTGTCACTATCAATACAATTAGGTCCTTCCTTCACCTCGATGACAGTTTCTACTGCTAGCCGTCACTGTCAATACAATGTAGGTCCTTGCTTCTCATTGATGACAGTTTCTACTTCCAGCCGTCACTGTCAATACAATGTAGGTCCTTGCTGCTCATTGATGACAGTTTCTACTGCCAGCCGTCACTGTCAATACAATGTAGGTCCTTGCTTTTCATTGATGACAGTTTCTACTGCCAGTCGTCACTGTCAATACAATGTAGGTCCTTGCTTCACATTGATGACAGTTTCTACTGTCAGCCGTCACTGCCAATACAATGTAGGTCCTTGCTTCACATTGATGACAGTTTCTACTGCTAGCCGTCACTGTCAATGTAATGTAGGCCCTCCCTTCACATTGATGACAGTTTCTACTGCTAGCCGTCACTGTCAATACGATGTAGGTTCCTTGCTTCACATTGATGACAGTTTCTACTGCCAGCCGTCACTGTCAACACAATGTAGGTCCTTGCTTCTCATTGATGACAGTTTCTACTGCCAGCCGTCACTGTCAATACAATGTAGATCCTTGCTTCACATTGATGACGGTTTCTACTGCCAGCCGTCACTGTCAATACAATGTAGATCCTTGCTTCACATTGATGACAGTTTCTACTGCTAGCCGTCACTGTCAATGTGATGTAGGCCCTCCCTTCACATTGATGACAGTTTCTACTGCTAGCCGTCACTGTCAATATGATGTAGGTTCCTTGCTTCACATTGATTACAGTTTCTACTGCCAGCCGTCACTGTCAATACAATGTAGGTCCTTGCTCCTCTCGCGTCTGGCTGCGTGGCTCAGGGGTAACGTTCTCGCTTGCTGAGTCCAAGGTTGCAGGTTCGATACCTGGCGCAGTCAACTGGCATTTGAGGGTGGCGCAAATGCGAGGGAGCCGTGACAGTAGATTTACTGGCACGTTAGAGATCCCCTTCGGGGCAAAATTCCGGCACCCTGGCGTCTCTAAACGCCAGTGTAGTTAAAAGGGACGTAAAACCAATAACATTATTATTATGATCCTTGCCCCTCATTGATGATAGTTTCTACTGCCAGCCGTCACTGTCAATACAATGTAGGCCCTTCCTTCACTTCGATGACAGTTTCTACTGCTAGCCGTCACTATCAATACAATGTAGGTCCTTCCTTCACCTTGATGACAGTTTCTACTGATAGCTGTCACTATCAATACAATGTAGGTCCTTGCTTCACCTCGATGACAGTTTCTACTGCTAGCCGTCACTGTCAATGTGATGTAGGTCCTCCCTTCACATTGATGACAGTTTCTACTGCTAGCCGTCACTGTCAATACGATGTAGGTCCTTCCTTCACCTTGATGACAGTTTCTACTGATAGCTGTCACTATCAATACAATGTAGGTCCTTGCTTCACCTCGATGACAGTTTCTACTGCCAGCCGTCACTATCAATACAACGTAGGTCCTTGCTTCACATTGATGACAGTTTCTACTGCCAGCCGTCACTGCCAATACAATATAGGTCCTTGCTTCTCATTGATGACAGTTTCTACTGCTAGCTGTCACTATCAATACAATGTAGGTCCTTCCTTCACCTCGATGACAGTTTCTACTGCCAGCCGTCACTGCCAATACAATATAGGTCCTTGCTTCTCATTGATGACAGTTTCTACTGCTAGCTGTCACTATCAATACAATGTAGGTCCTTCCTTCACCTCGATGACAGTTTCTACTGCTAGCTGTCACTGTCAATGTGATGTAGGCCCTCCCTTCACATTGATGACAGTTTCTGCTGCTACCCGTCACTATCATTACAATGTAGGTCCTTCCTTCACCTCGATGACAGTTTCTACTGCCTGCCGTCACTGTCAATACAATGTAGGTCCTTGCTTCTCATTGATGACAGTTTCTACTGCCAGCCGTCACTGTCAATACAATGTAGGTCCTTGCTTCACATTGATGACAGTTTCTACTGCTAGCTGTCACTGTCAATGTGATGTAGGCCCTCCCTTCACATTGATGACAGTTTCTACTGCTAGCTGTCACTGTCAATATGATGTAGGCCCTCCCTTCACATTGATGACAGTTTCTACTGCTAGCTGTCACTATCAATACAATGTAGGTCCTTCCTTCACCTCGATGACAGTTTCTACTGCCAGCCGTCACTATCAATACAATGTAGGTCCTTGCTTCACATTGATGACAGTTTCTACTGCTAGCTGTCACTGTCAATGGGATGTAGGCCCTCCCTTCACATTGATGACAGTTTCTACTGCTAGCCGTCACTGTCAATACGATGTAGGTTCCTTGCTTCACATTGATGACAGTTTCTACTGCCAGCCGTCACTGTCAATACAATGTAGGTCCTTGCTTCTCATTGATGACAGTTTCTACTTCCAGCCGTCACTGTCAATACAATGTAGGTCCTTGCTGCTCATTGATGACAGTTTCTACTGCCAGCCGTCACTGTCAATACAATGTAGGTCCTTGCTTTTCATTGATGACAGTTTCTACTGCCAGTCGTCACTGTCAATACAATGTAGGTCCTTGCTTCACATTGATGACAGTTTCTACTGTCAGCCGTCACTGCCAATACAATGTAGGTCCTTGCTTCACATTGATGACAGTTTCTACTGCTAGCTGTCACTGTCAATGTGATGTAGGCCCTCCCTTCACATTGATGACAGTTTCTACTGCTAGCTGTCACTATCAATACAATTAGGTCCTTCCTTCACCTCGATGACAGTTTCTACTGCTAGCCGTCACTGTCAATACAATGTAGGTCCTTGCTTCTCATTGATGACAGTTTCTACTTCCAGCCGTCACTGTCAATACAATGTAGGTCCTTGCTGCTCATTGATGACAGTTTCTACTGCCAGCCGTCACTGTCAATACAATGTAGGTCCTTGCTTTTCATTGATGACAGTTTCTACTGCCAGTCGTCACTGTCAATACAATGTAGGTCCTTGCTTCACATTGATGACAGTTTCTACTGTCAGCCGTCACTGCCAATACAATGTAGGTCCTTGCTTCACATTGATGACAGTTTCTACTGCTAGCCGTCACTGTCAATGTAATGTAGGCCCTCCCTTCACATTGATGACAGTTTCTACTGCTAGCCGTCACTGTCAATACGATGTAGGTTCCTTGCTTCACATTGATGACAGTTTCTACTGCCAGCCGTCACTGTCAACACAATGTAGGTCCTTGCTTCTCATTGATGACAGTTTCTACTGCCAGCCGTCACTGTCAATACAATGTAGATCCTTGCTTCACATTGATGACGGTTTCTACTGCCAGCCGTCACTGTCAATACAATGTAGATCCTTGCTTCACATTGATGACAGTTTCTACTGCTAGCCGTCACTGTCAATGTGATGTAGGCCCTCCCTTCACATTGATGACAGTTTCTACTGCTAGCCGTCACTGTCAATATGATGTAGGTTCCTTGCTTCACATTGATTACAGTTTCTACTGCCAGCCGTCACTGTCAATACAATGTAGGTCCTTGCTCCTCTCGCGTCTGGCTGCGTGGCTCAGGGGTAACGTTCTCGCTTGCTGAGTCCAAGGTTGCAGGTTCGATACCTGGCGCAGTCAACTGGCATTTGAGGGTGGCGCAAATGCGAGGGAGCCGTGACAGTAGATTTACTGGCACGTTAGAGATCCCCTTCGGGGCAAAATTCCGGCACCCTGGCGTCTCTAAACGCCAGTGTAGTTAAAAGGGACGTAAAACCAATAACATTATTATTATTATCCTTGCCCCTCATTGATGATAGTTTCTACTGCCAGCCGTCACTGTCAATACAATGTAGGTCCTTCCTTCACTTCGATGACAGTTTCTACTGCTAGCCGTCACTATCAATACAATGTAGGTCCTTCCTTCACCTTGATGACAGTTTCTACTGATAGCTGTCACTATCAATACAATGTAGGTCCTTGCTTCACCTCGATGACAGTTTCTACTGCTAGCCGTCACTGTCAATGTGATGTAGGTCCTCCCTTCACATTGATGACAGTTTCTACTGCTAGCCGTCACTGTCAATACGATGTAGGTCCTTCCTTCACATTGAAGACATTTTCTGCTGCTAGCCGTCACTGTCAATGTGATGTAGGCCCTCCCTTCACATTGATGACAGTTTCTACTGCTAGCTGTCACTATCAATACAATGTAGGTCCTTCCTTCACCTCGATGACAGTTTCTACTGCTAGCTGTCACTGTCAATACGATGTAGGTCCTTCCTTCACATTGAAGACTTTTTCTGCTGCTAGCCGTCACTGTCAATGTGATGTAGGCCCTCCCTTCACATTGATGACAGTTTCTACTGCTAGCTGTCACTATCAATACAATTTAGGTCCTTCCTTCACCTCGATGACAGTTTTTACTGCTAGCTGTCACTGTCAATACGATGTAGGTTCCTTGCTTCACCTCGATGACAGTTACTACTGCCAGCCGTCACTGTCAATACAATGTAGGTCCTTCCTTCACCTCGATGACAGTTTCTACTGCTAGCCGTCACTGTCAATACGATGTAGGTCCTTCCTTCACATTGATGACATTTTCTGCTGCTAGCTGTCACTGTCAATGTGTTGTAGGCCCTCCCTTCACATTGACGACAGTTTCTGCTGCTAGCTGTCACTATCAATACAATGTAGGTCCTTCCTTCACCTTGATGACAGTTTCTACTGATAGCTGTCACTATCAATACAATGTTGGTCCTTGCTTCACCTCGATGACAGTTTCTACTGCTAGCCGTCACTGTCAATGTGATGTAGGTCCTCCCTTCACATTGATGACAGTTTCTACTGCTAGCCGTCACTGTCAATTCGATGTACAGTAGGTCCTTCCTTCACATTGATGACATTTTCTGCTGCTAGCCGTCACTGTCAATGTGATGTAGGCCCTACCTTCACATTGATGACAGTTTCTGCTGCTAGCTGTCACTATCAATACAATGTAGGTCCTCCCTTCACATCGATGACAGATTCTACTGCACGCCGTCACTGTCAATACAATGTAGGTCCTTGCTTCACATTGATGACAGTTTCTACTGCTAGCTGTCACTGTCAATACGATGTAGGTTCCTTGCTTCTCATTGGTGACAGTTTCTACTGTTAGCTGTCACTGTCAATACTATGTAGGTTCCTTGCTTCTCATTGATGACAGTTTCTACTGCTAGCTGTCACTATCAATACGATGTAGGCCCTCCCTTCACATTGATGACAGTTTCTACTGCTAGCCGTCACTGTGAATACGATGTAGGCCCTCCCTTCACATTGATGACAGTTTCTACTGCCAGCCCCACTGTCAATACAATGTAGGTCCTTGCTTCACATTGATGACAGTTTCTACTGCTAGCTGTCACTGTCAATACATTGTAGGTCCTTGCTTCACATTGATGACAGTTTCTACTGCTAACTGTCACTGTCAATGTGATGTAGGTCCAGTTTCTACTGCCAGCCGTCACTATCAATACAATGTAGGTCCTTGCTTCACATTGATGACAGTTTCTACTGCTAGCTGTCACTGTCAATACAATGTAGGTCCTTGCTTCACATTGATGACAGTTTCTACTGCTAACTGTCACTGTCAATGCGATGTAGGTCCTTCCTTCACCTCGATGACAGTTTCTACTGCCAGCCGTCACTGTCAATACAATGTAGGTCCTTGCGTCACATTGATGACAGTTTCTACTGCTAGCTGTCACTGTCAATACAATGTAGGTCCTTGCTTCACATTGATGACAGTTTCTACTGCTAGCTGTCACTGTCAATGTGATGTAGGCCCTCCCTTCACATTGAAGACAGTTTCTACTGCCAGCCGTCTCTGTCAATACAATGTAGGTCCTTCCTTCACCTCGATGACAGTCTCTACTGCCAGCCGTCACTGTCAATACAATGTAGGTCCTTGCTTCTCATTGATGACAGTTTCTACTGCCAGCCGTCACGGTCAATACAATGTAGGTCCTTGCTTCTCATTGATGACAGTTTCTACTGCCAGCCGTCACTGTCAATACAATGTAGGTCCTTGCTTCTCATTGATGACTGTTTCTACTGCCAGCCGTCACTGTCAATACAATGTAGGTCCTTGCTCCTCTCGCGTCTGGCTGCGTGGCTCAGGGGTAACGTTCTCGCTTGCTGAGTCCAAGGTTGCAGGTTCGATACCTGGCGCAGTCATCTGGCATTTGAGGGTGGCGCAAATGCGAGGGAGCCGTGACAGTAGATTTACTGGCACGTAAGAGATCCCCTTCGGGGCGAAATTCCGGCACCCTGGCGTCTCTAAAAGCCAGTGTAGTTAAAAGGGACGTAAAACCAATAACATTATTATTATTATCCTTGCCCCTCATTGATGATAGTTTCTACTGCCAGCCGTCACTGTCAATACAATGTAGGTCCTTCCTTCACCTCGATGACAGTTTCTACTGCTAGCCGTCACTGTCAATGTGATGTAGGCCCTCCCTTCATTTTGATGACAGTTTCTACTGCTAACTGTCACTATCAATACAATGTAGGTCCTTCCTTCACCTTGATGACAGTTTCTACTGATAGCTGTCACTATCAATACAATGTAGGTCCTTGCTTCACCTCGATGACAGTTTCTACTGTTAGCCGTCACTGTCAATGTGATGTAGGTCCTCCCTTCACATTGATGACAGTTTCTACTGCTAGCCGTCACTGTCAATACGATGTAGGTCCTTCCTTCACATTGAAGACATTTTCTGCTGCTAGCCGTCACTGTCAATGTGATGTAGGCCCTCCCTTCACATTGATGACAGTTTCTACTGCTAGCTGTCACTTTCAATACAATGTAGGTCCTTCCTTCACCTCGATGACAGTTTCTACTGCTAGCTGTCACTGTCAATACGATGTGGGTTCCTTGCTTCACCTCGATGACAGTTACTACTGCCAGCCGTCACTGTCAATACAATGTAGGTCCTTCCTTCACCTCGATGACAGTTTCTACTGCTAGCCGTCACTGTCAATACGATGTAGGTCCTTCCTTCACATTGATGACATTTTCTGCTGCTAGCTGTCACTGTCAATTTGTTGTAGGCCCTCCCTTCACATTGATGACAGTTTCTGCTGCTAGCTGTCACTATCAATACAATGTAGGTCCTTCCTTCACCTTGATGACAGTTTCTACTGATAGCTGTCACTATCAATACAATGTTGGTCCTTGCTTCACCTCGATGACAGTTTCTACTGCTAGCCGTCACTGTCAATGTGATGTAGGTCCTCCCTTCACATTGATGACAGTTTCTACTGCTAGCCGTCACTGTCAATACGATGTACTGTCGGTCCTTCCTTCACATTGATGACATTTTCTGCTGCTAGCCGTCACTGTCAATGTGATGTAGGCCCTACCTTCACATTGATGACAGTTTCTGCTGCTAGCTGTCACTATCAATACAATGTAGGTCCTCCCTTCACATCGATGACAGATTCTACTGCCAGCCGTCACTGTCAATACAATGTAGGTCCTTGCTTCACATTGATGACAGTTTCTACTGCTAGCTGTCACTGTCAATACGATGTAGGTTCCTTGCTTCTCATTGATGACAGTTTCTACTGCTAGCTGTCACTATCAATACGATGTAGGCCCTCCCTTCACATTGATGACAGTTTCTACTGCTAGCCGTCACTGTGAATACGATGTAGGCCCTCCCTTCACATTGATGACAGTTTCTACAGCCAGCCCCACTGTCAATACAATGTAGGTCCTCCCTTCACATCGATGACAGATTCTACTGCCAGCCGTCACTGTCAATACAATGTAGGTCCTTGCTTCTCATTGGTGACAGTTTCTACTGTTAGCTGTCACTGTCAATACTATGTAGGTTCCTTGCTTCTCATTGATGACAGTTTCTACTGCTAGCTGTCACTATCAATACGATGTAGGCCCTCCCTTCACATTGATGACAGTTTCTACTGCTAGCCGTCACTGTGAATACGATGTAGGCCCTCCCTTCACATTGATGACAGTTTCTACAGCCAGCCCCACTGTCAATACAATGTAGGTCCTTGCTTCTCATTGATGACAGTTTCTACTGCCAGCCGTCACTGTCAATACAATGTAGGTCCTTGCTTCACATTGATGACAGTTTCTACTGCTAGCTGTCACTGTCAATGTGATGTAGGTCCTTGCTTCTCATTGATGACAGTTTCTACTGCCAGCCGTCACTATCAATACAACGTAGGTCCTTGCTTCACATTGATGACAGTTTCTACTGCCAGCCGTCACTGCCAATACAATATAGGTCCTTGCTTCTCATTGATGACAGTTTCTACTGCTAGCTGTCACTATCAATACAATGTAGGTCCTTCCTTCACCTCGATGACAGTTTCTACTGCCTGCCGTCACTGTCAATACAATGTAGGTCCTTGCTTCTCATTGATGACAGTTTCTACTGCCAGCCGTCACTGTCAATACAATGTAGGTCCTTGCTTCACATTGATGACAGTTTCTACTGCTAGCTGTCACTGTCAATGTGATGTAGGCCCTCCCTTCACATTGATGACAGTTTCTACTGCTAGCTGTCACTGTCAATATGATGTAGGCCCTCCCTTCACATTGATGACAGTTTCTACTGCTAGCTGTCACTATCAATACAATGTAGGTCCTTCCTTCACCTCGATGACAGTTTCTACTGCCAGCCGTCACTATCAATACAATGTAGGTCCTTGCTTCACATTGATGACAGTTTCTACTGCTAGCTGTCACTGTCAATGGGATGTAGGCCCTCCCTTCACATTGATGACAGTTTCTACTGCTAGCTGTCACTGTCAATGTGATGTAGGCCCTCCCTTCACATTGATGACAGTTTCTACTGCTAGCTGTCACTATCAATACAATTAGGTCCTTCCTTCACCTCGATGACAGTTTCTACTGCTAGCCGTCACTGTCAATACAATGTAGGTCCTTGCTTCTCATTGATGACAGTTTCTACTTCCAGCCGTCACTGTCAATACAATGTAGGTCCTTGCTGCTCATTGATGACAGTTTCTACTGCCAGCCGTCACTGTCAATACAATGTAGGTCCTTGCTTTTCATTGATGACAGTTTCTACTGCCAGTCGTCACTGTCAATACAATGTAGGTCCTTGCTTCACATTGATGACAGTTTCTACTGTCAGCCGTCACTGCCAATACAATGTAGGTCCTTGCTTCACATTGATGACAGTTTCTACTGCTAGCCGTCACTGTCAATGTAATGTAGGCCCTCCCTTCACATTGATGACAGTTTCTACTGCTAGCCGTCACTGTCAATACGATGTAGGTTCCTTGCTTCACATTGATGACAGTTTCTACTGCCAGCCGTCACTGTCAACACAATGTAGGTCCTTGCTTCTCATTGATGACAGTTTCTACTGCCAGCCGTCACTGTCAATACAATGTAGATCCTTGCTTCACATTGATGACGGTTTCTACTGCCAGCCGTCACTGTCAATACAATGTAGATCCTTGCTTCACATTGATGACAGTTTCTACTGCTAGCCGTCACTGTCAATGTGATGTAGGCCCTCCCTTCACATTGATGACAGTTTCTACTGCTAGCCGTCACTGTCAATATGATGTAGGTTCCTTGCTTCACATTGATTACAGTTTCTACTGCCAGCCGTCACTGTCAATACAATGTAGGTCCTTGCTCCTCTCGCGTCTGGCTGCGTGGCTCAGGGGTAACGTTCTCGCTTGCTGAGTCCAAGGTTGCAGGTTCGATACCTGGCGCAGTCAACTGGCATTTGAGGGTGGCGCAAATGCGAGGGAGCCGTGACAGTAGATTTACTGGCACGTTAGAGATCCCCTTCGGGGCAAAATTCCGGCACCCTGGCGTCTCTAAACGCCAGTGTAGTTAAAAGGGACGTAAAACCAATAACATTATTATTATTATCCTTGCCCCTCATTGATGATAGTTTCTACTGCCAGCCGTCACTGTCAATACAATGTAGGCCCTTCCTTCACTTCGATGACAGTTTCTACTGCTAGCCGTCACTATCAATACAATGTAGGTCCTTCCTTCACCTTGATGACAGTTTCTACTGATAGCTGTCACTATCAATACAATGTAGGTCCTTGCTTCACCTCGATGACAGTTTCTACTGCTAGCCGTCACTGTCAATGTGATGTAGGTCCTCCCTTCACATTGATGACAGTTTCTACTGCTAGCCGTCACTGTCAATACGATGTAGGTCCTTCCTTCACCTTGATGACAGTTTCTACTGATAGCTGTCACTATCAATACAATGTAGGTCCTTGCTTCACCTCGATGACAGTTTCTACTGCCAGCCGTCACTATCAATACAACGTAGGTCCTTGCTTCACATTGATGACAGTTTCTACTGCCAGCCGTCACTGCCAATACAATATAGGTCCTTGCTTCTCATTGATGACAGTTTCTACTGCTAGCTGTCACTATCAATACAATGTAGGTCCTTCCTTCACCTCGATGACAGTTTCTACTGCCAGCCGTCACTGCCAATACAATATAGGTCCTTGCTTCTCATTGATGACAGTTTCTACTGCTAGCTGTCACTATCAATACAATGTAGGTCCTTCCTTCACCTCGATGACAGTTTCTACTGCTAGCTGTCACTGTCAATGTGATGTAGGCCCTCCCTTCACATTGATGACAGTTTCTGCTGCTACCCGTCACTATCATTACAATGTAGGTCCTTCCTTCACCTCGATGACAGTTTCTACTGCCTGCCGTCACTGTCAATACAATGTAGGTCCTTGCTTCTCATTGATGACAGTTTCTACTGCCAGCCGTCACTGTCAATACAATGTAGGTCCTTGCTTCACATTGATGACAGTTTCTACTGCTAGCTGTCACTGTCAATGTGATGTAGGCCCTCCCTTCACATTGATGACAGTTTCTACTGCTAGCTGTCACTGTCAATATGATGTAGGCCCTCCCTTCACATTGATGACAGTTTCTACTGCTAGCTGTCACTATCAATACAATGTAGGTCCTTCCTTCACCTCGATGACAGTTTCTACTGCCAGCCGTCACTATCAATACAATGTAGGTCCTTGCTTCACATTGATGACAGTTTCTACTGCTAGCTGTCACTGTCAATGGGATGTAGGCCCTCCCTTCACATTGATGACAGTTTCTACTGCTAGCTGTCACTGTCAATGTGATGTGGGCCCTCCCTTCACATTGATGACAGTTTCTACTGCTAGCTGTCACTATCAATACAATTAGGTCCTTCCTTCACCTCGATGACAGTTTCTACTGCTAGCCGTCACTGTCAATACAATGTAGGTCCTTGCTTCTCATTGATGACAGTTTCTACTTCCAGCCGTCACTGTCAATACAATGTAGGTCCTTGCTGCTCATTGATGACAGTTTCTACTGCCAGCCGTCACTGTCAATACAATGTAGGTCCTTGCTTTTCATTGATGACAGTTTCTACTGCCAGTCGTCACTGTCAATACAATGTAGGTCCTTGCTTCACATTGATGACAGTTTCTACTGTCAGCCGTCACTGCCAATACAATGTAGGTCCTTGCTTCACATTGATGACAGTTTCTACTGCTAGCCGTCACTGTCAATGTAATGTAGGCCCTCCCTTCACATTGATGACAGTTTCTACTGCTAGCCGTCACTGTCAATACGATGTAGGTTCCTTGCTTCACATTGATGACAGTTTCTACTGCCAGCCGTCACTGTCAACACAATGTAGGTCCTTGCTTCTCATTGATGACAGTTTCTACTGCCAGCCGTCACTGTCAATACAATGTAGATCCTTGCTTCACATTGATGACGGTTTCTACTGCCAGCCGTCACTGTCAATACAATGTAGATCCTTGCTTCACATTGATGACAGTTTCTACTGCTAGCCGTCACTGTCAATGTGATGTAGGCCCTCCCTTCACATTGATGACAGTTTCTACTGCTAGCCGTCACTGTCAATATGATGTAGGTTCCTTGCTTCACATTGATTACAGTTTCTACTGCCAGCCGTCACTGTCAATACAATGTAGGTCCTTGCTCCTCTCGCGTCTGGCTGCGTGGCTCAGGGGTAACGTTCTCGCTTGCTGAGTCCAAGGTTGCAGGTTCGATACCTGGCGCAGTCAACTGGCATTTGAGGGTGGCGCAAATGCGAGGGAGCCGTGACAGTAGATTTACTGGCACGTTAGAGATCCCCTTCGGGGCAAAATTCCGGCACCCTGGCGTCTCTAAACGCCAGTGTAGTTAAAAGGGACGTAAAACCAATAACATTATTATTATTATCCTTGCCCCTCATTGATGATAGTTTCTACTGCCAGCCGTCACTGTCAATACAATGTAGGTCCTTCCTTCACTTCGATGACAGTTTCTACTGCTAGCCGTCACTATCAATACAATGTAGGTCCTTCCTTCACCTTGATGACAGTTTCTACTGATAGCTGTCACTATCAATACAATGTAGGTCCTTGCTTCACCTCGATGACAGTTTCTACTGCTAGCCGTCACTGTCAATGTGATGTAGGTCCTCCCTTCACATTGATGACAGTTTCTACTGCTAGCCGTCACTGTCAATACGATGTAGGTCCTTCCTTCACATTGAAGACATTTTCTGCTGCTAGCCGTCACTGTCAATGTGATGTAGGCCCTCCCTTCACATTGATGACAGTTTCTACTGCTAGCTGTCACTATCAATACAATGTAGGTCCTTCCTTCACCTCGATGACAGTTTCTACTGCTAGCTGTCACTGTCAATACGATGTAGGTCCTTCCTTCACATTGAAGACTTTTTCTGCTGCTAGCCGTCACTGTCAATGTGATGTAGGCCCTCCCTTCACATTGATGACAGTTTCTACTGCTAGCTGTCACTATCAATACAATTTAGGTCCTTCCTTCACCTCGATGACAGTTTTTACTGCTAGCTGTCACTGTCAATACGATGTAGGTTCCTTGCTTCACCTCGATGACAGTTACTACTGCCAGCCGTCACTGTCAATACAATGTAGGTCCTTCCTTCACCTCGATGACAGTTTCTACTGCTAGCCGTCACTGTCAATACGATGTAGGTCCTTCCTTCACATTGATGACATTTTCTGCTGCTAGCTGTCACTGTCAATGTGTTGTAGGCCCTCCCTTCACATTGACGACAGTTTCTGCTGCTAGCTGTCACTATCAATACAATGTAGGTCCTTCCTTCACCTTGATGACAGTTTCTACTGATAGCTGTCACTATCAATACAATGTTGGTCCTTGCTTCACCTCGATGACAGTTTCTACTGCTAGCCGTCACTGTCAATGTGATGTAGGTCCTCCCTTCACATTGATGACAGTTTCTACTGCTAGCCGTCACTGTCAATTCGATGTACAGTAGGTCCTTCCTTCACATTGATGACATTTTCTGCTGCTAGCCGTCACTGTCAATGTGATGTAGGCCCTACCTTCACATTGATGACAGTTTCTGCTGCTAGCTGTCACTATCAATACAATGTAGGTCCTCCCTTCACATCGATGACAGATTCTACTGCACGCCGTCACTGTCAATACAATGTAGGTCCTTGCTTCACATTGATGACAGTTTCTACTGCTAGCTGTCACTGTCAATACGATGTAGGTTCCTTGCTTCTCATTGGTGACAGTTTCTACTGTTAGCTGTCACTGTCAATACTATGTAGGTTCCTTGCTTCTCATTGATGACAGTTTCTACTGCTAGCTGTCACTATCAATACGATGTAGGCCCTCCCTTCACATTGATGACAGTTTCTACTGCTAGCCGTCACTGTGAATACGATGTAGGCCCTCCCTTCACATTGATGACAGTTTCTACTGCCAGCCCCACTGTCAATACAATGTAGGTCCTTGCTTCACATTGATGACAGTTTCTACTGCTAGCTGTCACTGTCAATACATTGTAGGTCCTTGCTTCACATTGATGACAGTTTCTACTGCTAACTGTCACTGTCAATGTGATGTAGGTCCAGTTTCTACTGCCAGCCGTCACTATCAATACAATGTAGGTCCTTGCTTCACATTGATGACAGTTTCTACTGCTAGCTGTCACTGTCAATACAATGTAGGTCCTTGCTTCACATTGATGACAGTTTCTACTGCTAACTGTCACTGTCAATGCGATGTAGGTCCTTCCTTCACCTCGATGACAGTTTCTACTGCCAGCCGTCACTGTCAATACAATGTAGGTCCTTGCGTCACATTGATGACAGTTTCTACTGCTAGCTGTCACTGTCAATACAATGTAGGTCCTTGCTTCACATTGATGACAGTTTCTACTGCTAGCTGTCACTGTCAATGTGATGTAGGCCCTCCCTTCACATTGAAGACAGTTTCTACTGCCAGCCGTCTCTGTCAATACAATGTAGGTCCTTCCTTCACCTCGATGACAGTCTCTACTGCCAGCCGTCACTGTCAATACAATGTAGGTCCTTGCTTCTCATTGATGACAGTTTCTACTGCCAGCCGTCACGGTCAATACAATGTAGGTCCTTGCTTCTCATTGATGACAGTTTCTACTGCCAGCCGTCACTGTCAATACAATGTAGGTCCTTGCTTCTCATTGATGACTGTTTCTACTGCCAGCCGTCACTGTCAATACAATGTAGGTCCTTGCTTCACATTGATGACAGTTTCTACTGCTAGCTGTCACTGTCAATGTGATGTAGGCCCTCCCTTCTCATTGATGAGAGTTTCTACTGCTAGCTGTCACTATGAATACAATGTAGGTCCTTGCTTCTCATTGATGACAGTTTCTACTGCTAGCTGTCACTGTCAATATAATGTTGGTCCTTGCTTCACATTGATGGCAGTTTCTACTGCCTGCCGTCACTGTCAATACAATGTAGGTCCTTCCTTCACCTCGATGACAGTTTCTACTGCCTACCGTCACTGGCAATACAATGTTGGTCCTTGCTTCTCATTGATGACAGTTTCTACTGCCAGCCGTCACTGTCAATACAATGTAGGTCCTTGCTTCACATTGATGAGAGTTACTATTGTTAGCTGTCACTGTCAATACGACGTAGGTCCTTCCTTCACCTCGATGACAGTTTCTACTGCCAGCCGTCATTGTCAATACAATGTAGGTCCTTGCTTCACATTGATGGCAGTTTCTACTGTTAGCTGTCACTGTCAATACGATGTAGGTCCTTCTTTCACATTGATGACAGTTTCTACTGTTAGCTGTCACTGTCAATACGATGTAGGTCCTTCCTTCACATTGATGGCAGTTTCTACTGTTAGCTGTCACTGTCAATACAATGTAGGTCCTTCCTTCACATTGATGGCAGTTTCTACTGTTAGCTGTCACTGTCAATACGATGTAGGTCCTTCCTTCACATTCATGACAGTTTCTACTGCCAGCCGTCACTGTCAATACGATGTAGGCCCTCCCTTCACATTGATGACAGTTTCTATTTTTAGCCGACACTGTCAATACGATGTAGGTCCTTCCTTCACATTTATGACAGTTTCTACTTCTAGCCGTCACTGTCAATACGATGTAGGCCCTCCCTTCACATTGATGACAGTTTCTACTGCTAGCCGTCACTGTCAATACGATGTTGGCCCTCCCTTCACATTGATGGCAGTTTCTACTGTTAGCTGTCACTGTCAATTCAATGTAGGTCCTTCCTTCACATTGATGGCAGTTTCTATTGTTAACCGTCACTGTCAATACGACGTAGGTCCTTCCTTCACATTGATGGCAGTTTCTACTGCTAGCTGTCACTGTCAATACGATGTAGGCCCTCCCTTCACATTGATGACAGTTTCTGCTGCTAGCCGTCACTATCAATACAATGTAGGTCCTTCCTTCACATTGATTACAGTTTCTATAGTTAGCTGTCACTGTCAATACGATGTAGGTCCTTCCTTCACATTCATGACAGTTTCTACTGCCAGCCGTCAGTGTCAATACGATGTCGGCCCTCCCTTCACATTGATGGCAGTTTCTACTGCTAGCCGTCACTATCAATACAATGTAGGCCCTTCCTTCACATTGATGACAGTTTCTATTGTTAGCTGTCACTGTCAATATGATGTAGGTCCTTCCTTCACATTCATGACAGTTTCTACTGCCAGCCGTCACTGTCAATACGATGTAGGCCCTCCCTTCACATTGATGACAGTTTCTGTTGTTAGCTGTCACTGTCAATACGATGTAGGTCCTTCCTTCACATTGATGACAGTTTCTATTGTTAGCTGTCACTGTCAATACGATGTAGGCCCTTTCTTCACATTGATGGCAGTTTCTACTGTTAGCTGTCACTGGCAATACGATGTAGGCCCTTCCTTCACATTGATGGCAGTTTCTATTGTTAGCTGTCACTGTCAATACGATGTAGGTCCTTCCTTCACATTCATGACAGTTTCTACTACCAGCCGTCACTGTCAATACGATGTAGGCCCTCCCTTCACATTGATGACAGTTTCTACTGTTAGCTGTCACTGTCAATACGATGTAGGCCCTCCCTTCACATTGATGACAGTTTATACTGCTAGCCGTCACTGTCAATACGATGTAGGCCCTCCCTTCACATTGATGACAGTTTCTATTGTTAGCTGTCAATGTCAATACGACGTAGGTCCTTCCTTCACATTGATGGCAGTTTCTACTGTTAGCTGTCACTGTCAATACGATGTAGGTCCTTCCTTCACATTCAAGACAGTTTCTACTGCCAGCCGTCACTGTCAATACGACGTAGGTCCTTCCTTCACATTGATGACAGTTTCTACTGCTAGCCGTCACTGTCAATGTGATGTAGGCCCTTCCTTCACATTGATGACAGTTTCTACTGCTAGCCGTCACTGTCATTACGATGTAGGTCCTTCCTTCACATTGATGACAGTTTCTACTGCTAGCTGTTACTATAAATACAATGCAGGTCCTCTCTTCACCTCGATGACAGTTTCTACTGCTAGCTGTTATTGTCAATACGATGTAGGCCCTCCCTTCACATTGATGACAGTTTCTACTGCCAGCCGTCACTGTCAATACAATGTAGGTTCTTCCTTCACCTCGATGACAGTTTCTACTGCTAGCCGTCACTATCAATGTGATGTAGGCCCACCCTTCATATTGATGACGGTTTCTACTGCTAACTGTCACTATCAATACAATGTAGGTGCTTCCTTCACCTTGATGAGAGTTTCTACTGATAGCTGTCACTATCAATACAATGTAGGTCCTTGCTTCACCTCGATGACAGTTTCTACTGCTAGCCGTCACTGTCAATGTGATGTAGGTCCTCCCTTCACATTGATGACAGTTTCTACTGCTAGCCGTCACTGTCAGTACGATGTAGGTCCTTCCTTCACATTGATGACAGTTTCTACTGCTAGCCGTCACTGTCAATACGATGTAGGCCCTCCCTTCACATTGATGACAGTTTCTACTGCTAGCTGTCACTATCAATACAATTTAGGTCCTTCCTTCACCTCGATGACAGTTTCTAGTGCCAGCCGTCACTGTCAATACAATGAAGGTCCTTGCTTCTCATTGACGACAGTTTCTACTGCTAGCCGTCACTGTCAATACAATGTAGGTCCTTGCTTCTCATTGATGACAGTTTCTACTGCCAGCGGTCACTGTCAATAAAATGTAGGTCCTTGCTTCACATTGATGACAGTTTCTACTGCTAGCTGTCACTGTCAATGTGATGTAGGCCCTCCCTTCACATTGATGACAGTTTCTATTGCTAGCTGTCACTATCAATACAATGTAGGTCCTCCCATCACCTCGATGACAGTTTCTATTGCTAGCCGTCACTGTCAATACGATATAGGCCCTCCCATCACCTCGATGACAGTTTCTACTGCCAGCCGTCACTGTCAATACAATGTAGGTACTTGCTTCACATTGATGACAGTTTCTACTGCTAGCTGTCACTGTTAATGTGATGTAGGCCCTCCCTTCACATTGATGACAGTTTCTACTGCTAGCTGTCACTATTAATACAATGTAGGTCCTTCCTTCACCTCGATGACAGTTTCTACTGCCAGCCGTCACTGTCAATACAATGTAGGTCCTTGCTTCTCATTGATGACAGTTTCTACTGCCAGCCGTCACTGTCAATACAATATATGTTCTTCCATCTCAATGATGACAGTTTCTACTGCTAGCTGTCACTGTCAATACAATGTATGTCTTTCCTTCACCTCAATGACAGTTTCTACTGCTAGCCGTCACTGTCAATGTGATGTAGGTCCGTCCTTCACTTTGATGACCGTTTCTACTGCTAAATGTCACTATCAATACAATGTAGGTCCTTCCTTCACCTTGATGACAGTTTCTACTGATAGCTGTCACTATCAATACAATGTAGGTCCTTGCTTCACCTCGATGACAGTTTCTACTGCTAGCCGTCACTGTCAATGTGATGTAGGGCCTCCCTTCTCATTGATGACAATTTCTACTGCTAGCCGTCACTGTCAATACGATGTAGGTCCTTCCTTCACATTGATGACAGTTTCAGCTGCTAGCCGTCACTGTCAATGTGATGTAGGCCCTCCCTTCACATTGATGACAGTTTCTACTGCTAGCTGTCACTATTAATACAATGTAGGTCCTTCCTTCACCTCGATGACAGTTTCTACTGCTAGCCGTCACTGTCAATACGATGTAGGTTCCTTGCTTCACATCGATGACAGTTTCTACTGACAGCCGTCACTGTCAATACAATGTAGGTCCTTCCTTCACCTCGATGACAGTTTCTACTGCTAGCCGTCTTTGTCAATATGACGTAGGTTCCTTGCTTCACCTCGATGACAGTTTCTACTGCCAGCCGGCACTGTCAATACAATGTAGGTCCTTCCTTCCCCTCGATGACAGTTTCTACTGCTAGCCGTCACTGTCAATACGATGTAGGCCCTCCCTTCACATTGATGACAGTTTCTTCTGCTAGCTGTCACTATCAATACAATTTAGGTCCTTCCTTCACCTCGATGACAGTTTCTACTGCTAGCCGTCACTGTCAATACGATGTAGGTTCCTTGCTTCACATCGATGACAGTTTCTACTGCCAGCCGTCACTGTCAATACAATGTAGGTCCTTCCTTCACCTCGATGACAGTTTCTACTGCTAGCCGTCACTGTCAATATGAAGTAGGTTCCTTGCTTCACCTCGATGACAGTTTCTACTGCCAGCTGGCACTGTCAATACAATGTAGGTCCTTCCTTCACCTCGATGACAGTTTCTACTGCTAGCCGTCACTGTCAATACCATGTAGGTTCCTTGCTTCACCTCGATGACACTTTCTACTGCCAGCCGTCACTGTCAATACAATGTAGGTCCTTCCTTCACCTCGATGACAGTTTCTACTGCTAGCCGTCACTGTCAATACGATGTAGGCCCTCCCTTCACATTGATGACATTTTCTTCTGCTAGCTGTCACTATCAATACAATGTAGGTCCTTCCTTGTCCTCGATTACAGTTTCTACTGCTAGCCGTCACTGTCAATACGATGTAGGTTCCTTGCTTCACTTCGATGACAGTTTCTACTGCCAGCCGTCACTGTCAATACAATGTAGGTCCTTCCTTCACCTCGATGACAGTTTCTACTGCTAGCCGTCACTGTCAATACGATGTAGGCCCTCCCTTGACATTGATGACAGTTTCTACTGCTAGCTGTCACTATCAATACAATGTAGGTCCTTCCTTCACCTCGATGACAGTTTCTACTGCCAGCCGTCACTGTCAATACAATGTAGGTCATGCTTCTCATTGATGACAGTTTTTACTGCTAGCTGTCACTGTCAATACAATGTAGGTCCTTGCTTCTCATTGATGACAGTTTCTACTGCTAGCTGTCACGATCAATACAATGTAGGTCCTTCCTTCACCTCGATGACAGTTTCTACTGCCAGCCGTCACTGTCAATACAATGTGGGTCATGCTTCACATTGATGACAGTTTCTACTGCTAGCCGTCACTGTCAATACAATGTAGGTCCTTGCTTCTCATTGATGACAGTTTCTACTGCCAGCCGTCACTGTCAATGTGATGTAGGTCCTTGCTTCACATTGATGACAGTTTCTACTGCTAGCTGTCACTGTCAATACAATGTAGGTCCTTGCTTCTCATTGATGACAGTTTCTACTGCTAGCTGTCACTGTCAATACAATGTAGGTCCTTGCTTCACATTGATGACAGTTTCTACTGCTAGCTGTCACTGTCAATGTGATGTAGGCCCTCCCTTCACAATGATGACAGTTTCTGCTGCTACCCGTCACTATCAATACAATGTAGGTCCTTCCTTCACCTCGATGACAGTTTCTACTGCCAGCCGTCACTGTCAATACAATGTAGGTCCTTGCTTCACATTGATGACAGTTTCTACTGCTAGCTGTCACTGTCAATGTGATGTAGGCCCTCCCTTCACATTGATGACAGATTCTACTGCTAGCTGTCACTGTCAATGTGATGTAGGCCCTCCCTTCACATTGATGACAGTTTCTACTGCTAGCTGTCACTATCAATACAATGTAGGTCCTTCCTTCACCTCGATGACAGTTTCTTCTGCCAGCCGTCACTGTCAATACAATGTAGGTCCTTGCTTCACATTGATGACAGTTTCTAACGCTAGCTGTCACTGTCAATGGGATGTAGGCCCTCCCTTCACATTGATGACAGTTTCTACTGCTAGCTGTCACTGTCAATATGATGTAGGCCCTCCCTTCACATTGATGACAGTTTCTACTGCTAGCTGTCACTATCAATACAATGTAGGTCCTTCCTTCAACTCGATGACAGTTTCTACTGCTAGCCGTCACTGTCAATACAATGTAGGTCCTTGCTTCTCATTGATGACAGTTTCTACTTCCAGCCGTCACTGTCAATACAATGTAGGTCCTTGCTTCTCATTGATGACAGTTTCTACTGCCAGCCGTCACTTTCAATACCATGTAGGTCCTTGCTTCTCATTGATGACAGTTTCTACTGCCAGCCGTCACTGTCAATACAATGTAGGTCCTTGCTTCACATTGATGACAGTTTCTACTGCCAGCCGTCACTGTCAATACAATGTAGGTCCTTGCTTCACATTGATGACAGTTTCTACTGCTAGCCGTCACTGTCAATGTAATGTAGGCCCTCCCTTCACATTGATGACAGTTTCTACTGCTAGCCGTCACTGTCAATACGATGTAGGTTCCTTGCTTCACATTGATGACAGTTTCTATTGCCAGCCGTCACTGTCAACTCAATGTAGGTCCTTGCTTCTCATTGATGACAGTTTCTACTGCCAGCCGTCACTGTCAATACAATGTAGATCCTTGCTTCACATTGATGACAGTTTCTACTGCCAGCCGTCACTGTCAATACAATGTAGATCCTTGCTTCACATTGATGACAGTTTCTACTGCTAGCCGTCACTGTCAATATGATGTAGGTTTCTTGCTTCACATTGATGACAGTTTCTACTGCCAGCCGTCACTGTCAATACAATGTAGGTCCTAGCTCCTCTCGCGTCTGGCTGCGTGGCTCAGGGTTAACGTTCTCGCTTGCTGAGTCCAAGGTTGCAGGTTCGATACCTGGCGCAGTCAGCTGGCATTTGAGGGTGCGCAAATGCGAGGGAGCCGTGACAGTAGATTTACTGGCACGTTAGAGATCCCCTTCGGGGCAAAATTCCGGCACCCTGGTGTCTCTAAATGCCAGTGTAGTTAAATGGGACGTAAAACCAATAACATTATTATTATTATCCTTGCCCCTAATTGATGATAGTTTCTACTGCCAGCCGTCACTGTCAATACAATGTAGGTCCTTCCTTTACCTCGATGACAGTTTCTACTGCTAGCCGTCACTGTCAATGTGATGTAGGCCCTCCCTTCACTTTGATGACAGTTTCTACTGCTAACTGTCACTATCAATACAATGTAGGTCCTTCCTTCACCTTGATGACAGTTTCTACTGATAGCTGTCACTATCAATACAATGTAGGTCCTTGCTTCACCTCGATGACAGTTTCTACTGCTAGCCGTCACTGTCAATACAATGTAGGTCATGCTTCTCATTGATGACAGTTTCTACTGCTAGCCGTCACTGTCAATACAATGTAGGTCCTTGCTTCTCATTGATGACAGTTTCTACTGCCAGCCGTCACTGTCAATGTGATGTAGGTCCTTGCTTCACATTGATGACAGTTTCTACGGCTAGCTGTCACTGTCAATACAATGTAGGTCCTTGCTTCTCATTGATGACAGTTTCTACTGCTAGCCGTCACTGTCAATGTGATATAGGCCCTCCCTTCACATTGATGACATTTTCTTCTGCTAGCTGTCACTATCAGTACAATGTAGGTCCTTCCTTCACCTCGATGACAGTTTTTACTGCTAGCCGTCACTGTCAATACGATGTAGGTCCCTTGCTTCACTTCGATGACAGTTTCTACTGCCAGCCGTCACTGTCAATACAATGTAGGTCCTTCCTTCACCTCGATGACAGTTTCTATTGCTAGCCGTCACTGTCAATACGATGTAGGCCCTCCCTTGACATTGATTACAGTTTCTACTGCTAGCTGTCACTATCAATACAATGTAGGTCCTTCCTTCACCTCGATGACAATTTCTACTGCCAGCCGTCACTGTCAATACAATGTAAGTCATGCTTCTCATTGATGACAGTTTTTACTGCTAGCCGTCACTGTCAATACAATGTAGGTCCTTGCTTCTCATTGATGACAATATCTACTGCTAGCTGTCACTATCAATACAATGTAGGTCCTTCCTTCACCTCGATGACAGTTTCTACTGCCAGCCGTTACTGTCAATACAATGTAAGTCATGCTTCTCATTGATGACAGTTTCTACTGCTAGCCGTCACTCTCAATACAATGTAGGTCCTTGCTTCTCATTGATGACAGTTTCTACTGCCAGCCGTCACTGTCAATACAATGTAGGTCCTTGCTTCACATTGATGACAGTTTCTACTGCTAGCTGTCACTGTCAATGTGATGTAGGCCCTCCCTTCACAATGATGATAGTTTCTGCTGCTACCCGTCACTATCAATACAATGTAGGTCCTTCCTTCACCTCGATGACAGTTTCTACTGCCTGCCGTCACTGTCAATACAATGTAGGTCCTTGCTTCTCATTGATGACAGTTTCTAATGCCAGCCGTCACTGTCAATACAATGTAGGTCCATGCTTCACATTGATGACAGTTTCTCCTGCTAGCTGTCACTGTCAATGTGATGTAGGCCCTCCCTTCACATTGATGACAGATTCTACTGCTAGCTGTCACTGTCAATGTGATGTAGGCCCTCCGTTCACATTGATGACAGTTCCTACTGCTAGCTGTCACTATCAATACAATGTAGGTCCTTCCTTCACCTCGATGACAGTTTCTACTGCCAGCCGTCACTGTCAATACAATGTAGGTCCTAGCTCCTCTCGCGTCTGGCTGCGTGGCTCAGGGGTAACGTTCTCGCTTGCTGAGTCCAAGATTGCAGGTTCGATACCTGGCGCAGTCAGCTGGCATTTGAGGGTGCGCAAATGCGAGGGAGCCGTGACAGTAGATTTACTGGCACGTTAGAGATCCCCTTCGGGGCAAAATTCCGGCACCCTGGTGTCTCTAAATGCCAGTGTAGTTAAATGGGACGTAAAACCAATAACATTATTATTATTATCCTTGCCCCTCATTGATGATAGTTTCTACTGCCAGCCGTCACTGTCAATACAATGTAGGTCCTTCCTTTACCTCGATGACAGTTTCTACTGCTAGCCGTCACTGTCAATGTGATGTAGGCCCTCCCTTCACATTGATGACAGTTTCTACTGCTAGCCGTCACTGTCAATATGATGTAGGTTTCTTGCTTCACATTGATGACAGTTTCTACTGCCAGCCGTCACTGTCAATACAATGTAGGTCCTAGCTCCTCTCGCGTCTGGCTGCGTGGCTCAGGGGTAACGTTCTCGCTTGCTGAGTCCAAGGTTGCAGGTTCGATACCTGGCGCAGTCAGCTGGCATTTGAGGGTGCGCAAATGCGAGGGAGCCGTGACAGTAGATTTACTGGCGCGTTAGAGATCCCCTTCGGGGCAAAATTCCGGCACCCTGGTGTCTCTAAATGCCAGTGTAGTTAAATGGGACGTAGAACCAATAACATTATTATTATTATCCTTGCCCCTCATTGATGATAGTTTCTACTGCCAGCCGTCACTGTCAATACAATGTAGGTCATGCTTCTCATTGATGACAGTTTTTACTGCTAGCTGTCACTGTCAATACAATGTAGGTCCTTGCTTCTCATTGATGACAGTTTCTACTGCTAGCTGTCACGATCAATACAATGTAGGTCCTTCCTTCACCTCGATGACAGTTTCTACTGCCAGCCGTCACTGTCAATACAATGTGGGTCATGCTTCACATTGATGACAGTTTCTACTGCTAGCCGTCACTGTCAATACAATGTAGGTCCTTGCTTCTCATTGATGACAGTTTCTACTGCCAGCCGTCACTGTCAATGTGATGTAGGTCCTTGCTTCACATTGATGACAGTTTCTACTGCTAGCTGTCACTGTCAATACAATGTAGGTCCTTGCTTCTCATTGATGACAGTTTCTACTGCTAGCTGTCACTGTCAATACAATGTAGGTCCTTGCTTCACATTGATGACAGTTTCTACTGCTAGCTGTCACTGTCAATGTGATGTAGGCCCTCCCTTCACAATGATGACAGTTTCTGCTGCTACCCGTCACTATCAATACAATGTAGGTCCTTCCTTCACCTCGATGACAGTTTCTACTGCCAGCCGTCACTGTCAATACAATGTAGGTCCTTGCTTCACATTGATGACAGTTTCTACTGCTAGCTGTCACTGTCAATGTGATGTAGGCCCTCCCTTCACATTGATGACAGATTCTACTGCTAGCTGTCACTGTCAATGTGATGTAGGCCCTCCCTTCACATTGATGACAGTTTCTACTGCTAGCTGTCACTATCAATACAATGTAGGTCCTTCCTTCACCTCGATGACAGTTTCTACTGCCAGCCGTCACTGTCAATACAATGTAGGTCCTTGCTTCACATTGATGACAGTTTCTAACGCTAGCTGTCACTGTCAATGGGATGTAGGCCCTCCCTTCACATTGATGACAGTTTCTACTGCTAGCTGTCACTGTCAATATGATGTAGGCCCTCCCTTCACATTGATGACAGTTTCTACTGCTAGCTGTCACTATCAATACAATGTAGGTCCTTCCTTCAACTCGATGACAGTTTCTACTGCTAGCCGTCACTGTCAATACAATGTAGGTCCTTGCTTCTCATTGATGACAGTTTCTACTTCCAGCCGTCACTGTCAATACAATGTAGGTCCTTGCTTCTCATTGATGACAGTTTCTACTGCCAGCCGTCACTTTCAATACCATGTAGGTCCTTGCTTCTCATTGATGACAGTTTCTACTGCCAGCCGTCACTGTCAATACAATGTAGGTCCTTGCTTCACATTGATGACAGTTTCTACTGCCAGCCGTCACTGTTAATACAATGTAGGTCCTTGCTTCACATTGATGACAGTTTCTACTGCTAGCCGTCACTGTCAATGTAATGTAGGCCCTCCCTTCACATTGATGACAGTTTCTACTGCTAGCCGTCACTGTCAATACGATGTAGGTTCCTTGCTTCACATTGATGACAGTTTCTATTGCCAGCCGTCACTGTCAACTCAATGTAGGTCCTTGCTTCTCATTGATGACAGTTTCTACTGCCAGCCGTCACTGTCAATACAATGTAGATCCTTGCTTCACATTGATGACAGTTTCTACTGCCAGCCGTCACTGTCAATACAATGTAGATCCTTGCTTCACATTGATGACAGTTTCTACTGCTAGCCGTCACTGTCAATATGATGTAGGTTTCTTGCTTCACATTGATGACAGTTTCTACTGCCAGCCGTCACTGTCAATACAATGTAGGTCCTAGCTCCTCTCGCGTCTGGCTGCGTGGCTCAGGGGTAACGTTCTCGCTTGCTGAGTCCAAGGTTGCAGGTTCGATACCTGGCGCAGTCAGCTGGCATTTGAGGGTGCGCAAATGCGAGGGAGCCGTGACAGTAGATTTACTGGCACGTTAGAGATCCCCTTCGGGGCAAAATTCCGGCACCCTGGTGTCTCTAAATGCCAGTGTAGTTAAATGGGACGTAAAACCAATAACATTATTATTATTATCCTTGCCCCTAATTGATGATAGTTTCTACTGCCAGCCGTCACTGTCAATACAATGTAGGTCCTTCCTTTACCTCGATGACAGTTTCTACTGCTAGCCGTCACTGTCAATGTGATGTAGGCCCTCCCTTCACTTTGATGACAGTTTCTACTGCTAACTGTCACTATCAATACAATGTAGGTCCTTCCTTCACCTTGATGACAGTTTCTACTGATAGCTGTCACTATCAATACAATGTAGGTCCTTGCTTCACCTCGATGACAGTTTCTACTGCTAGCCGTCACTGTCAATACAATGTAGGTCATGCTTCTCATTGATGACAGTTTCTACTGCTAGCCGTCACTGTCAATACAATGTAGGTC
Source organism: Meconema thalassinum (assembly GCA_946902985.2). Classification (NCBI taxonomy): domain Eukaryota; kingdom Metazoa; phylum Arthropoda; class Insecta; order Orthoptera; family Tettigoniidae; genus Meconema; species Meconema thalassinum. The sequence continues at coordinate 28,978,117 of OX336389.2, read as the reverse complement.
CTTGCTTCTCATTGATGACAGTTTCTACTGCCAGCCGTCACTGTCAATGTGATGTAGGTCCTTGCTTCACATTGATGACAGTTTCTACGGCTAGCTGTCACTGTCAATACAATGTAGGTCCTTGCTTCTCATTGATGACAGTTTCTACTGCTAGCCGTCACTGTCAATGTGATATAGGCCCTCCCTTCACATTGATGACATTTTCTTCTGCTAGCTGTCACTATCAGTACAATATAGGTCCTTCCTTCACCTCGATGACAGTTTTTACTGCTAGCCGTCACTGTCAATACGATGTAGGTCCCTTGCTTCACTTCGATGACAGTTTCTACTGCCAGCCGTCACTGTCAATACAATGTAGGTCCTTCCTTCACCTCGATGACAGTTTCTACTGCTAGCCGTCACTGTCAATACGATGTAGGCCCTCCCTTGACATTGATGACAGTTTCTACTGCTAGCTGTCACTATCAATACAATGTAGGTCCTTCCTTCACCTCGATGACAATTTATACTGCCAGCCGTCACTGTCAATACAATGTAGGTCATGCTTCTCATTGATGACAGTTTTTACTGCTAGCCGTCACTGTCAATACAATGTAGGTCCTTGCTTCTCATTGATGACAGTTTCTACTGCCAGCCGTCACTGTCAATACAATGTAGGTCCTTGCTTCACATTGATGACAGTTTCTACTGCTAGCTGTCACTGTCAATGTGATGTAGGCCCTCCCTTCACAATGATGATAGTTTCTGCTGCTACCCGTCACTATCAATACAATGTAGGTCCTTCCTTCACCTCGATGACAGTTTCTACTGCCTGTCGTCACTGTCAATACAATGTAGGTCCTTGCTTCTCATTGATGACAGTTTCTAATGCCAGCCGTCACTGTCAATACAATGTAGGTCCTTGCTTCACATTGATGACAGTTTCTCCTGCTAGCTGTCACTGTCAATGTGATGTAGGCCCTCCCTTCACATTGATGACAGATTCTACTGCTAGCTGTCACTGTCAATGTGATGTAGGCCCTCCCTTCACATTGATGACAGTTTCTACTGCTAGCTGTCACTATCAATACAATGTAGGTCCTTCCTTCACCTCGATGACAGTTTCTACTGCCAGCCGTCACTGTCAATACAATGTAGGTCCTAGCTCCTCTCGCGTCTGGCTGCGTGGCTCAGGGGTAACGTTCTCGCTTGCTGAGTCCAAGATTGCAGGTTCGATACCTGGCGCAGTCAGCTGGATTTTGAGGGTGCGCAAATGCGAGGGAGCCGTGACAGTAGATTTACTGGCACGTTAGAGATCCCCTTCGGGGCAAAATTCCGGCACCCTGGTGTCTCTAAATGCCAGTGTAGTTAAATGGGACGTAAAACCAATAACATTATTATTATTATCCTTGCCCCTCATTGATGATAGTTTCTACTGCCAGCCGTCACTGTCAATACAATGTAGGTCCTTCCTTTACCTCGATGACAGTTTCTACTGCTAGCCGTCACTGTCAATGTGATGTAGGCCCTCCCTTCACATTGATGACAGTTTCTACTGCTAGCCGTCACTGTCAATATGATGTAGGTTTCTTGCTTCACATTGATGACAGTTTCTACTGCCAGCCGTCACTGTCAATACAATGTAGGTCCTAGCTCCTCTCGCGTCTGGCTGCGTGGCTCAGGGGTAACGTTCTCGCTTGCTGAGTCCAAGGTTGCAGGTTCGATACCTGACGCAGTCAGCTGGCATTTGAGGGTGCGCAAATGCGAGGGAGCCGTGACAGTAGATTTACTGGCGCGTTAGAGATCCCCTTCGGGGCAAAATTCCGGCACCCTGGTGTCTCTAAATGCCAGTGTAGTTAAATGGGACGTAGAACCAATAACATTATTATTATTATCCTTGCCCCTCATTGATGATAGTTTCTACTGCCAGCCGTCACTGTCAATACAATGTAGGTCCTTCCTTTACCTCGATGACAGTTTCTACTGCTAGCCGTCACTGTCAATGTGATGTAGGCCCTCCCTTCACTTTGATGACAGTTTCTACTGCTAACTGTCACTATCAATACAATGTAGGTCCTTCCTTCACCTTGATGACAGTTTCTACTGATAGCTGTCACTATCAATACAATGTAGGTCCTTGCTTCACCTCGATGACAGTTTCTACTACTAGCCGTCACTGTCAATGTGATGTAGGTCCTCTCTTCACATTGATGACAGTTTCTACTGCTAGCCGTCACTGTCAATACGATGTAGGTCCTTCCTTCACATTGAAGACATTTTCTGCTGCTAGCCGTCACTGTCAATGTGATGTAGGCCCTCCCTTCACATTGATGACATTTTCTTCTGCTAGCTGTCACTATCAGTACAATGTAGGTCCTTCCTTCACCTCGATGACAGTTTCTACTGCTAGCCGTCACTGTCAATACGATGTAGGTTCCTTGCTTCACTTCGATGACAGTTTCTACTGCCAGCCGTCACTGTCAATACAATGTAGGTCCTTCCTTCACCTCGATGACAGTTTCTACTGCTAGCCGTCACTGTCAATACGATGTAGGCCCTCCCTTGACATTGATGACAGTTTCTACTGCTAGCTGTCACTATCAATACAATGTAGGTCCTTCCTTCACCTCGATGACAGTTTCTACTGCCAGCCGTCACTGTCAATACAATGTAGGTCATGCTTCTCATTGATGACAGTTTTTACTGCTAGCCGTCACTGTCAATACAATGTAGGTCCTTGCTTCTCATTGATGACAATATCTACTGCTAGCTGTCACTATCAATACAATGTAGGTCATTCCTTCACCTCGATGACAGTTTCTACTGCCAGCCGTCACTGTCAATACAATGTAGGTCATGTTTCTCATTGATGACAGTTTCTACTGCTAGCCGTCACTGTCAATACAATGTAGGTCCTTGCTTCTCATTGATGACAGTTTCCACTGCCAGCCGTCACTGTCAATGTGATGTAGGTCCTTGCTTCACATTGATGACAGTTTCTACGGCTAGCTGTCACTGTCAATACAATGTAGGTCCTTGCTTCTCATTGATGACAGTTTCTACTGCTAGCTGTCACTGTCAATACAATGTAGGTCCTTGCTTCACATTGATGACAGTTTCTACTGCTAGCTGTCACTGTCAATGTGATGTAGGCCCTCCCTTCACAATGATGATAGTTTCTGCTGCTACCCGTCACTATCAATACAATGTAGGTCCTTCCTTCACCTCGATGACAGTTTCTACTGCCTGCCGTCACTGTCAATACAATGTAGGTCCTTGCTTCTCATTGATGACAGTTTCTACTGCCAGCCGTCACTGTCAATACAATGTAGGTCCTTGCTTCACATTGATGACAGTTTCTACTGCTAGCTGTCACTGTCAATGTGATGTAGGCCCTCCCTTCACATTGATGACAGTTTCTACTGCTAGCTGTCACTGTCAATGTGATGTAGGCCCTCCCTTCACATTGATGACAGTTTCTACTGCTAGCTGTCACTATCAATACAATGTAGGTCCTTCCTTCACCTCGATGACAGTTTCTACTGCCAGCCGTCACTGTCAATACAATGTAGGTCCTTGCTTCACATTGATGACAGTTTCTACTGCTAGCTGTCACTGTCAATGGGATGTAGGCCCTTCCTTCACATTGATGACAGTTTCTACTGCTAGCTGTCACTGTCAATATGATGTAGGCCCTCCCTTCACATTGATGACAGTTTCTACTGCTAGCTGTCATTATCAATACAATGTAGGTCCTTCCTTCAACTCGATGACAGTTTCTACTGCTAGCCGTCACTGTCAATACAATGTAGGTCCTTGCTTCTCATTGATGACAGTTTCTTCTTCCAGCCGTCACTGTCAATACAATGTAGGTCCTTGCTTCTCATTGATGACAGTTTCTACTGCCAGCCGTCACTGTCAATACAATGTAGGTCCTTGCTTCTCATTGATGACAGTTTCTACTGCCAGCCGTCACTGTCAATACAATGTAGGTCCTTGCTTCACATTGATGACAGTTTCTACTGCCAGCCGTCACTGTCAATACAATGTAGGTCTTTGCTTCACATTGATGACAGTTTCTACTGCTAGCCGTCACTGTCAATGTAATGTAGGCCCTCCCTTCACATTGATGACAGTTTCTACTGCTAGCCGTCACTGTCAATACGATGTAGGTTCCTTGCTTTACATTGATGACAGTTTCTATTGCCAGCCGTCACTGTCAACACAATGTAGGTCCTTGCTTCTCATTGATGACAGTTTCTACTGCCAGCCGTCACTGTCAATACAATGTAGATCCTTACTTCACATTGATGACAGTTTCTACTGCCAGCCGTCACTGTCAATACAATGTAGATCCTTGCTTCACATTGATGACAGTTTCTACTGCTAGCCGTCACTGTCAATGTGATGTAGGCCCTCCCTTCACATTGATGACAGTTTCTACTGCTAGCCGTCACTGTCAATACGATGTAGGTTCCTTGCTTCACATTGATGACAGTTTCTATTGCCAGCCGTCACTGTCAACACAATGTAGGTCCTTGCTTCTCATTGATGACAGTTTCTACTGCCAGCCGTCACTGTCAATACAATGTAGATCCTTGCTTCACATTGATGACAGTTTCTACTGCCAGCCGTCACTGTCAATACAATGTAGATCCTTGCTTCACATTGATGACAGTTTCTACTGCTAGCCGTCACTGTCAATGTGATGTAGGCCCTCCCTTCACATTGATGACAGTTTCTACTGCTAGCCGTCACTGTCAATATGATGTAGGTTTCTTGCTTCACATTGATGACAGTTTCTACTGCCAGCCGTCACTGTCAATACAATGTAGGTCCTAGCTCCTCTCGCGTCTGGCTGCGTGGCTCAGGGGTAACGTTCTCGCTTGCTGAGTCCAAGGTTGCAGGTTCGATACCTGGCGCAGACAGCTGGCATTTGAGGGTGCGCAAATGCGAGGGAGCCGTGACAGTAGATTTACTGGCACGTTAGAGATCCCCTTCGGGGCAAAATTCCGGCACCCTGGTGTCTCTAAATGCCAGTGTAGTTAAATGGGACGTAAAACCAATAACATTATTATTATTATCCTTGCCCCTCATTGATGATAGTTTCTACTGCCAGCCGTCACTGTCAATACAATGTAGGTCCTTCCTTTACCTCGATGACAGTTTCTACTGCTAGCCGTCACTGTCAGTGTGATGTAGGCCCTCCCTTCACTTTGATGACAGTTTCTACTGCTAACTGTCACTATCAATACAATGTAGGTCCTTCCTTCACCTTGATGACAGTTTCTACTGATAGCTGTCACTATCAATACAATGTAGGTCCTTGCTTCACCTCGATGACAGTTTCTACTACTAGCCGTCACTGTCAATGTGATGTAGGTCCTCTCTTCACATTGATGACAGTTTCTACTGCTAGCCGTCACTGTCAATACGATGTAGGTCCTTCCTTCACATTGAAGACATTTTCTGCTGCTAGCCGTCACTGTCAATGTGATGTAGGCCCTCCCTTCACATTGATGACATTTTCTTCTGCTAGCTGTCACTATCAGTACAATGTAGGTCCTTCCTTCACCTCGATGACAGTTTCTACTGCTAGCCGTCACTGTCAAACGATGTAGGTTCCTTGCTTCACTTCGATGACAGTTTCTACTGCCAGCCGTCACTGTCAATACAATGTAGGTCCTTCCTTCACCTCGATGACAGTTTCTACTGCTAGCCGTCACTGTCAATACGATGTAGGCCCTCCCTTGACATTGATGACAGTTTCTACTGCTAGCTGTCACTATCAATACAATGTAGGTCCTTCCTTCACCTCGATGACAGTTTCTACTGCCAGCCGTCACTGTCAATACAATGTAGGTCATGCTTCTCATTGATGACAGTTTTTACTGCTAGCCGTCACTGTCAATACAATGTAGGTGCTTGCTTCTCATTGATGACAATATCTACTGCTAGCTGTCACTATCAATACAATGTAGGTCATTCCTTCACCTCGATGACAGTTTCTACTGCCAGCCGTCACTGTCAATACAATGTAGGTCATGCTTCTCATTGATGACAGTTTCTACTGCTAGCCGTCACTGTCAATACAATGTAGGTCCTTGCTTCTCATTGATGACAGTTTCCACTGCCAGCCGTCACTGTCAATGTGATGTAGGTCCTTGCTTCACATTGATGACAGTTTCTACGGCTAGCTGTCACTGTCAATACAATGTAGGTCCTTGCTTCTCATTGATGACAGTTTCTACTGCTAGCTGTCACTGTCAATACAATGTAGGTCCTTGCTTCACATTGATGACAGTTTCTACTGCTAGCTGTCACTGTCAATGTGATGTAGGCCCTCCCTTCACAATGATGATAGTTTCTGCTGCTACCCGTCACTATCAATACAATGTAGGTCCTTCCTTCACCTCGATGACAGTTTCTACTGCCTGCCGTCACTGTCAATACAATGTAGGTCCTTGCTTCTCATTGATGACAGTTTCTACTGCCAGCCGTCACTGTCAATACAATGTAGGTCCTTGCTTCACATTGATGACAGTTTCTACTGCTAGCTGTCACTGTCAATGTGATGTAGGCCCTCCCTTCACATTGATGACAGTTTCTACTGCTAGCTGTCACTGTCAATGTGATGTAGGCCCTCCCTTCACATTGATGACAGTTTCTACTGCTAGCCGTCACTGTCAATACGATGTAGGTTCCTTGCTTCACATTGATGACAGTTTCTATTGCCAGCCGTCACTGTCAACACAATGTAGGTCCTTGCTTCTCATTGATGACAGTTTCTACTGCCAGCCGTCACTGTCAATACAATGTAGGTCCTTGCTTCTCATTGATGACAGTTTCTACTGCCAGCCGTCACTGTCAATACAATGTAGGTCCTTGCTTCACATTGATGACAGTTTCTACTGCCAGCCGTCATTGTCAATACAATGTAGGTCCTTGCTTCACATTGATGACAGTTTCTACTGCTAGCCGTCACTGTCAATGTAATGTAGGCCCTCCCTTCACATTGATGACAGTTTCAACTGCTAGCCGTCACGGTCAATACGATGTAGGTTCCTTGCTTTACATTGATGACAGTTTCCATTGCCAGCCGTCACTGTCAACACAATGTAGGTCCTTGCTTCTCATTGATGACAGTTTCTACTGCCAGCCGTCACTGTCAATACAATGTAGATCCTTACTTCACATTGATGACAGTTTCTACTGCCAGCCGTCACTGTCAATACAATGTAGATCCTTGCTTCACATTGATGACAGTTTCTACTGCTAGCCGTCACTGTCAATGTGATGTAGGCCCTCCCTTCACATTGATGACAGTTTCTACTGCTAGCCGTCACTGTCAATACGATGTAGGTTCCTTGCTTCACATTGATGACAGTTTCTATTGCCAGCCGTCACTGTCAACACAATGTAGGTCCTTGCTTCTCATTGATGACAGTTTCTACTGCCAGCCGTCACTGTCAATACAATGTAGATCCTTGCTTCACATTGATGACAGTTTCTACTGCCAGCCGTCACTGTCAATACAATGTAGATCCTTGCTTCACATTGATGACAGTTTCTACTGCTAGCCGTCACTGTCAATGTGATGTAGGCCCTCCCTTCACATTGATGACAGTTTCTACTGCTAGCCGTCACTGTCAATATGATGTAGGTTTCTTGCTTCACATTGATGACAGTTTCTACTGCCAGCCGTCACTGTCAATACAATGTAGGTCCTAGCTCCTCTCGCGTCTGGCTGCGTGGCTCAGGGGTAACGTTCTCGCTTGCTGAGTCCAAGGTTGCAGGTTCGATACCTGGCGCAGACAGCTGGCATTTGAGGGTGCGCAAATGCGAGGGAGCCGTGACAGTAGATTTACTGGCACGTTAGAGATCCCCTTCGGGGCAAAATTCCGGCACCCTGGTGTCTCTAAATGCCAGTGTAGTTAAATGGGACGTAAAACCAATAACATTATTATTATTATCCTTGCCCCTCATTGATGATAGTTTCTACTGCCAGCCGTCACTGTCAATACAATGTAGGTCCTTCCTTTACCTCGATGACAGTTTCTACTGCTAGCCGTCACTGTCAATGTGATGTAGGCCCTCCCTTCACATTGATGACAGTTTCTACTGCTAGCCGTCACTGTCAATATGATGTAAGTTTCTTGCTTCACATTGATGACAGTTTCTACTGCCAGCCGTCACTGTCAATACAATGTAGGTCCTAGCTCCTCTCGCGTCTGGCTGCGTGGCTCAGGGGTAACGTTCTCGCTTGCTGAGTCCAAGGTTGCAGGTTCGATACCTGGCGCAGTCAGCTGGCATTTGAGGGTGCGCAAATGCGAGGGAGCCGTGACAGTAGATTTACTGGCACGTTAGAGGTCCCCTTCGGGGCAAAATTCCGGCACCCTGGTGTCTCTAAATGCCAGTGTAGTTAAATGGGACTTAGAACCAATAACATTATTATTATTATCCTTGCCCCTCATTGATGATAGTTTCTACTGCCAGCCGTAACTGTCAATACAATGTAGGTCCTTCCTTTACCTCGATGACAGTTTCTACTGCTAGCCGTCACTGTCAGTGTGATGTAGGCCCTCCCTTCACTTTGATGACAGTTTCTACTGCTAACTGTCACTATCAATACAATGTAGGTCCTTCCTTCACCTTGATGACAGTTTCTACTGATAGCTGTCACTATCAATACAATGTAGGTCCTTGCTTCACCTCGATGACAGTTTCTACTACTAGCCGTCACTGTCAATGTGATGTAGGTCCTCTCTTCACATTGATGACAGTTTCTACTGCTAGCCGTCACTGTCAATACGATGTAGGTCCTTCCTTCACATTGAAGACATTTTCTGCTGCTAGCCGTCACTGTCAATGTGATGTAGGCCCTCCCTTCACATTGATGACATTTTTTTCTGCTAGCTGTCACTATCAGTACAATGTAGGTCCTTCCTTCACCTCGATGACAGTTTCTACTGCTAGCCGTCACTGTCAATACGATGTAGGTTCCTTGCTTCACTTCGATGACAGTTTCTACTGCCAGCCGTCACTGTCAATACAATGTAGGTCCTTCCTTCACCTCGATGACAGTTTCTACTGCTAGCCGTCACTGTCAATACGATGTAGGCCCTCCCTTGACATTGATGACAGTTTCTACTGCTAGCTGTCACTATCAATACAATGTAGGTCCTTCCTTCACCTCGATGACAGTTTCTACTGCCAGCCGTCACTGTCAATACAATGTAGGTCATGCTTCTCATTGATGACAGTTTTTACTGCTAGCCGTCACTGCCAATACAATGTAGGTGCTTGCTTCTCATTGATGACAATATCTACTGCTAGCTGTCACTATCAATACAATGTAGGTCATTCCTTCACCTCGATGACAGTTTCTACTGCCAGCCGTCACTGTCAATACAATGTAGGTCATGCTTCTCATTGATGACAGTTTCTACTGCTAGCCGTCACTGTCAATACAATGTAGGTCCTTGCTTCTCATTGACGACAGTTTCCACTGCCAGCCGTCACTGTCAATGTGATGTAGGTCCTTGCTTCACATTGATGACAGTTTCTACGGCTAGCTGTCACTGTCAATAAAATGTAGGTCCTTGCTTCTCATTGATGACAGTTTCTACTGCTAGCTGTCACTGTCAATACAATGTAGGTCCTTGCTTCACATTGATGACAGTTTCTACTGCTAGCTGTCACTGTCAATGTGATGTAGGCCCTCCCTTCACAATGATGATAGTTTCTGCTGCTACCCGTCACTATCAATACAATGTAGGTCCTTCCTTCGCCTCGATGACAGTTTCTACTGCCTGCCGTCACTGTCAATACAATGTAGGTCCTTGCTTCTCATTGATGACAGTTTCTACTGCCAGCCGTCACTGTCAATACAATGTAGGTCCTTGCTTCACATTGATGACAGTTTCTACTGCTAGCTGTCACTGTCAATGTGATGTAGGCCCTCCCTTCACATTGATGACAGTTTCTACTGCTAGCTGTCACTGTCAATGTGATGTAGGCCCTCCCTTCACATTGATGACAGTTTCTACTGCTAGCTGTCACTATCAATACAATGTAGGTCCTTCCTTCACCTCGATGACAGTTTCTACTGCCAGCCGTCACTGTCAATACAATGTAGGTCCTTGCTTCACATTGATGACAGTTTCTACTGCTAGCTGTCACTGTCAATGGGATGTAGGCCCTTCCTTCACATTGATGACAGTTTCTACTGCTAGCTGTCACTGTCAATATGATGTAGGCCCTCCCTTCACATTGATGACAGTTTCTACTGCTAGCTGTCACTATCAATACAATGTAGGTCCTTCCTTCAACTCGATGACAGTTTCTACTGCTAGCCGTCACTGTCAATACAATGTAGGTCCTTGCTTCTCATTGATGACAGTTTCTTCTTCCAGCCGTCACTGTCAATACAATGTAGGTCCTTGCTTCTCATTGATGACAGTTTCTACTGCCAGCCGTCACTGTCAATACAATGTAGGTCCTTGCTTCTCATTGATGACAGTTTCTACTGCCAGCCGTCACTGTCAATACAATGTAGGTCCTTGCTTCACATTGATGACAGTTTCTACTGCCAGCCGTCACTGTCAATACAATGTAGGTCCTTGCTTCACATTGATGACAGTTTCTACTGCTAGCCGTCACTGTCAATGTAATGTAGGCCCTCCCTTCACATTGATGACAGTTTCTACTGCTAGCCGTCACTGTCAATACGATGTAGGTTCCTTGCTTCACATTGATGACAGTTTCTATTGCCAGCCGTCACTGTCAACACAATTTTAGTCCTTGCTTCTCATTGATGACAGTTTCTAATGCCAGCCTTCACTGTCAATACAATGTAGATCCTTACTTCACATTGATGACAGTTTCTACTGCCAGCCGTCACTGTCAATACAATGTAGATCCTTGCTTCACATTGATGACAGTTTCTACTGCTAGCCGTCACTGTCAATGTGATGTAGGCCCTCCCTTCACATTGATGACAGTTTCTACTGCTAGCCGTCACTGTCAATACGATGTAGGTTCCTTGCTTCACATTGATGACAGTTTCTATTGCCAGCCGTCACTGTCAACACAATGTAGGTCCTTGCTTCTCATTGATGACAGTTTCTACTGCCAGCCGTCACTGTCAATACAATGTAGATCCTTGCTTCACATTGATGGCAGTTTCTACTGCCAGCCGTCACTGTCAATACAATGTAGATCCTTGCTTCACATTGATGACAGTTTCTACTGCTAGCCGTCACTGTCAATGTGATGTAGGCCCTCCCTTCACATTGATGACAGTTTCTACTGCTAGCCGTCACTGTCAATATGATGTAGGTTTCTTGCTTGACATTGATGACAGTTTCTACTGCCAGCCGTCACTGTCAATACAATGTAGGTCCTAGCTCCTCTCGCGTCTGGCTGCGTGGCTCAGGGGTAACGTTCTCGCTTGCTGAGTCCAAGGTTGCAGGTTCGATACCTGGCGCAGTTAGCTGGCATTTGAGGGTGCGCAAATGCGAGGGAGCCGTGACAGTAGATTTACTGGCACGTTAGAGATCCCCTTCGGGGCAAAATTCCGGCACCCTGGTGTCTCTAAATGCCAGTGTAGTTAAATGGGACGTAAAACCAATAACATTATTATTATTATCCTTGCCCCTCATTGATGATAGTTTCTACTGCCAGCCGTCACTGTCAATACAATGTAGGTCCTTCCTTTACCTCGATGACAGTTTCTACTGCTAGCCGTCACTGTCAATGTGATGTAGGCCCTCCCTTCACATTGATGACAGTTTCTACTGCTAGCCGTCACTGTCAATATGATGTAGGTTTCTTGCTTCACATTGATGACAGTTTCTACTGCCAGCCGTCACTGTCAATACAATGTAGGTCCTAGCTCCTCTCACGTCTGGCTGCGTGGCTCAGGGGTAACGTTCTCGCTTGCTGAGTCCAAGGTTGCAGGTTCGATACCTGGCGCAGTCAGCTGGCATTTGAGGGTGCGCAAATGCGAGGGAGCCGTGACAGTAGATTTACTGGCACGTTAGAGATCCCCTTCGGGGCAAAATTCCGGCACCCTGGTGTCTCTAAATGCCAGTGTAGTTAAATGGGACGTAAAACCAATAACATTATTATTATGATCCTTGCCCCTCATTGACGATAATTTCTACTGCCAGCCGTCACTGTCAATACAATGTAGGTCCTTCCTTTACCTCGATGACAGTTTCTACTGCCAGCCGTCACTGTCAATACAATGTAGGTCCTTCCTTCACCTCGATGACAGTTTCTACTGCTAGCCGTCACTGTCAATACGATGTAGGTTCCTTGCTTCACTTCGATGACAGTTTCTACTGCCAGCCGTCACTGTCAATACAATGTAGGTCCTTCCTTCACCTCGATGACAGTTTCTACTGCTAGCCGTCACTGTCAATACGATGTGGGCCCTCCCTTGACATTGATGACAGTTTCTACTGCTAGCTGTCACTATCAATACAATGTAGGTCCTTCCTTCACCTCGATGACAGTTTCTACTGCCAGCCGTCACTGTCAATACAATGTAGGTCATGCTTCTCATTGATGACAGTTTCTACTGCTAGCCGTCACTGTCAATACAATGTAGGTCCTTGCTTCTCATTGATGACAGTTTCTACTGCCAGCCGTCACTGTCAATGTGATGTAGGTCCTTGCTTCACATTGATGACAGTTTCTACGGCTAGCTGTCACTGTCAATACAATGTAGGTCCTTGCTTCTCATTGATGACAGTTTCTACTGCTAGCTGTCACTGTCAATACAATGTAGGTCCTTGCTTCACATTGATGACAGTTTCTACTGCTAGCTGTCACTGTCAATGTGATGTAGGCCCTCCCTTCCCAATGATGATAGTTTCTGCTGCTACCCGTCACTATCAATACAATGTAGGTCCTTCCTTCACCTCGATGACAGTTTCTACTGCCTGCCGTCACTGTCAATACAATGTAGGTCCTTGCTTCTCATTGATGACAGTTTCTACTGCCAGCCGTCACTGTCAATACAATGTAGGTCCTTGCTTCACATTGATGACAGTTTCTACTGCTAGCGGTCACTGTCAATGTGATGTAGGCCCTCCCTTCACATTGAAGACAGTTTCTACTGCTAGCTGTCACTGTCAATGTGATGTAGGCCCTCCCTTCACATTGATGACAGTTTCTACTGCTAGCTGTCACTATCAATACAATGTAGGTCCTTCCTTCACCTCGATGACAGTTTCTACTGCCAGCCGTCACTGTCAATACAATGTAGGTCCTTGCTTCACATTGATGACAGTTTCTACTGCTAGCTGTCACTGTCAATGGGATGTAGGCCCTCCCTTCACATTGATGACAGTTTCTACTGCTAGCTGTCACTGTCAATATGAAGTAGGCCCTCCCTTCACATTGATGACAGTTTCTACTGCTAGCTGTCACTATGAATACAATGTAGGTCCTTCCTTCAACTCGATGACAGTTTCTACTGCTAGCCGTCACTGTCAATACAATGTAGGTCCTTGCTTCTCATTGATGACAGTTTCTACTTCCAGCCGTCACTGTCAATACAATGTAGGTCCTTGCTTCTCATTGATGACAGTTTCTACTGCCAGCCGTCACTGTCAATACAATGTAGGTCCTTGCTTCTCATTGATGACAGTTGCTACTGCCAGCCGTCACTGTCAATACAATGTAGGTCCTTGCTTCACATTGATGACAGTTTCTACTGCCAGCCGTCACTGTCAATACAATGTAGGTCCTTGCTTCACATTGATGACAGTTTCTACTGCTAGCCGTCACTGTCAATGTAATGTAGGCCCTCCCTTCACATTGATGACAGTTTCTACTGCTAGCCGTCACTGTCAATACGATGTAGGTTCCTTGCTTCACATTGATGACAGTTTCTATTGCCAGCCGTCACTGTCAATACAATGTAGGTCCTTGCTTCTCATTGATGACAGTTGCTACTGCCAGCCGTCACTGTCAATACAATGTAGGTCCTTGCTTCACATTGATGACAGTTTCTACTGCCAGCCGTCACTGTCAATACAATGTAGGTCCTTGCTTCACATTGATGACAGTTTCTACTGCTAGCCGTCACTGTCAATGTAATGTAGGCCCTCCCTTCACATTGATGACAGTTTCTACTTCCAGCCGTCACTGTCAATACAATGTAGATCCTTGCTTCACATTGATGACAGTTTCTACTGCCAGCCGTCACTGTCAATACAATGTAGATCCTTGCTTCACATTGATGACAGTTTCTACTGCTAGCCGTCACTGTCAATGTGATGTAGGCCCTCCCTTCACATTGATGACAGTTTCTACTGCTAGCCGTCACTGTCAATACGATGTAGGTTCCTTGCTTCACATTGATGACAGTTTCTATTGCCAGCCGTCACTGTCAACACAATGTAGGTCCTTGCTTCTCATTGATGACAGTTTCTACTGCCAGCCGTCACTGTCAATACAATGTAGATCCTTGCTTCACATTGATGAGAGTTTCTACTGCCAGCCGTCACTGTCAATACAATGTAGATCCTTGCTTCACATTGATGACAGTTTCTACTGCTAGCCGTCACTGTCAATGTGATGTAGGCCCTCCCTTCACATTGATGACAGTTTCTACTGCTAGCCGTCACTGTCAATATGATGTAGGTTTCTTGCTTCACATTGATGACAGTTTCTACTGCCAGCCTTTACTGTCAATACAATGTAGGTCCTAGCTCCTCTCGCGTCTGGCTGCGTGGCTCAGGGGTAACGTTCTCGCTTGCTGAGTCCAAGGTTGCAGGTTCGATACCTGGCGCAGTCAGCTGGCATTTGAGGGTGCGCAAATGCGAGGGAGCCGTGACAGTAGATTTACTGGCACGTTAGAGATCCCCTTCGGGGCAAAATTCCGGCACCCTGGTGTCTCTAAATGCCAGTGTAGTTAAATGGGACGTAAAACCAATAACATTATTATTATTATCCTTGCCCCTCATTGATGATAGTTTCTACTGCCAGCCGTCACTGTCAATACAATGTAGGTCCTTCCTTCACCTCGATGACAGTTTCTACTGCCTGCCGTCACTGTCAATACAATGTAGGTCCTTGCTTCTCATTGATGACAGTTTCTAATGCCAGCCGTCACTGTCAATACAATGTAGGTCCTTGCTTCACATTGATGACAGTTTCTCCTGCTAGCTGTCACTGTCAATGTGATGTAGGCCCTCCCTTCACATTGATGACAGATTCTACTGCTAGCTGTCACTGTCAATGTGATGTAGGCCCTCCCTTCACATTGATGACAGTTTCTACTGCTAGCTGTCACTATCAATACAATGTAGGTCCTTCCTTCACCTCGATGACAGTTTCTACTGCCAGCCGTCACTGTCAATACAATGTAGGTCCTAGCTCCTCTCGCGTCTGGCTGCGTGGCTCAGGGGTAACGTTCTCGCTTGCTGAGTCCAAGATTGCAGGTTCGATACCTGGCGCAGTCAGCTGGCATTTGAGGGTGCGCAAATGCGAGGGAGCCGTGACAGTAGATTTACTGGCACGTTAGAGATCCCCTTCGGGGCAAACTTCCGGCACCCTGGTGTCTCTAAATGCCAGTGTAGTTAAATGGGACGTAAAACCAATAACATTATTATTATTATCCTTGCCCCTCATTGATGATAGTTTCTACTGCCAGCCGTCACTGTCAATACAATGTAGGTCCTTCCTTTACCTCGATGACAGTTTCTACTGCTAGCCGTCACTGTCAATGTGATGTAGGCCCTCCCTTCACATTGATGACAGTTTCTACTGCTAGCCGTCACTGTCAATATGATGTAGGTTTCTTGCTTCACATTGATGACAGTTTCTACTGCCAGCCGTCACTGTCAATACAATGTAGGTCCTAGCTCCTCTCGCGTCTGGCTGCGTGGCTCAGGGGTAACGTTCTCGCTTGCTGAGTCCAAGGTTGCAGGTTCGATACCTGGCGCAGTCAGCTGGCATTTGAGGGTGCGCAAATGCGAGGGAGCCGTGACAGTAGATTTACTGGCGCGTTAGAGATCCCCTTCGGGGCAAAATTCCGGCACCCTGGTGTCTCTAAATGCCAGTGTAGTTAAATGGGACGTAGAACCAATAACATTATTTTTATTATCCTTGCCCCTCATTGATAGTTTCTACTGCCAGCCGTCACTGTCAATACAATGTAGGTCCTTCCTTTACCTCGATGACAGTTTCTACTGCTAGCCGTCACTGTCAATGTGATGTAGGCCCTCCCTTCACTTTGATGACAGTTTCTACTGCTAACTGTCACTATCAATACAATGTAGGTCCTTCCTTCACCTTGATGACAGTTTCTACTGATAGCTGTCACTATCAATACAATGTAGGTCCTTGCTTCACTTCGATGACAGTTTCTACTACTAGCCGTCACTGTCAATGTGATGTAGGTCCTCTCTTCACATTGATGACAGTTTCTACTGCTAGCCGTCACTGTCAATACGATTAAGGTCCTTCCTTCACATTGAAGACATTTTCTGCTGCTAGCCGTCACTGTCAATGTGATGTAGGCCCTCCCTTCACATTGATGACATTTTCTTCTGCTAGCTGTCACTATCAGTACAATGTAGGTCCTTCCTTCACCTCGATGACAGTTTCTACTGCTAGCCGTCACTGTCAATACGATGTAGGTTCCTTGCTTCACTTCGATGACAGTTTCTACAGCCAGCCGTCACTGTCAATACAATGTAGGTCCTTCCTTCACCTCGATGACAGTTTCTACTGCTAGCCGTCACTGTCAATACGATGTAGGCCCTCCCTTGACATTGATGACAGTTTCTACTGCTAGCTGTCACTATCAATACAATGTAGGTCCTTCCTTCACCTCGATGACAGTTTCTACTGCCAGCCGTCACTGTCAATACAATGTAGGTCATGCTTCTCATTGATGACAGTTTTTACTGCTAGCCGTCACTGTCAATACAATGTAGGTCCTTGCTTCTCATTGATGACAATATCTACTGCTAGCTGTCACTATCAATACAATGTAGGTCATTCCTTCACCTCGATGACAGTTTCTACTGCCAGCCGTCACTGTCAATACAATGTAGGTCATGTTTCTCATTGATGACAGTTTCTACTGCTAGCCGTCACTGTCAATACAATGTAGGTCCTTGCTTCTCATTGATGACAGTTTCCACTGCCAGCCGTCACTGTCAATGTGATGTAGGTCCTTGCTTCACATTGATGACAGTTTCTACGGCTAGCTGTCACTGTCAATACAATGTAGGTCCTTGCTTCTCATTGATGACAGTTTCTACTGCTAGCTGTCACTGTCAATACAATGTAGGTCCTTGCTTCACATTGATGACAGTTTCTACTGCTAGCTGTCACTGTCAATGTGATGTAGGCCCTCCCTTCACAATGATGATAGTTTCTGCTGCTACCCGTCACTATCAATACAATGTAGGTCCTTCCTTCACCTCGATGACAGTTTCTACTGCCTGCCGTCACTGTCAATACAATGTAGGTCCTTGCTTCTCATTGATGACAGTTTCTACTGCCAGCCGTCACTGTC
The DNA here is from genome assembly GCA_946902985.2 of Meconema thalassinum. Classification (NCBI taxonomy): domain Eukaryota; kingdom Metazoa; phylum Arthropoda; class Insecta; order Orthoptera; family Tettigoniidae; genus Meconema; species Meconema thalassinum. The sequence continues at coordinate 28,960,593 of OX336389.2, read as the reverse complement.
AATACAATGTAGGTCCTTGCTTCACATTGATGACAGTTTCTACTGCTAGCTGTCACTGTCAATGTGATGTAGGCCCTCCCTTCACATTGATGACAGTTTCTACTGCTAGCTGTCACTGTCAATGTGATGTAGGCCCTCCCTTCACATTGATGACAGTTTCTACTGCTAGCTGTCACTATCAATACAATGTAGGTCCTTCCTTCACCTCGATGACAGTTTCTACTGCCAGCCGTCACTGTCAATACAATGTAGGTCCTTGCTTCACATTGATGACAGTTTCTACTGCTAGCTGTCACTGTCAATGGGATGTAGGCCCTTCCTTCACATTGATGACAGTTTCTACTGCTAGCTGTCACTGTCAATATGATGTAGGCCCTCCCTTCACATTGATGACAGTTTCTACTGCTAGCTGTCATTATCAATACAATGTAGGTCCTTCCTTCAACTCGATGACAGTTTCTACTGCTAGCCGTCACTGTCAATACAATGTTGGTCCTTGCTTCTCATTGATGACAGTTTCTTCTTCCAGCCGTCACTGTCAATACAATGTAGGTCCTTGCTTCTCATTGATGACAGTTTCTACTGCCAGCCGTCACTGTCAATACAATGTAGGTCCTTGCTTCTCATTGATGACAGTTTCTACTGCCAGCCGTCACTGTCAATACAATGTAGGTCCTTGCTTCACATTGATGACAGTTTCTACTGCCAGCCGTCACTGTCAATACAATGTAGGTCTTTGCTTCACATTGATGACAGTTTCTACTGCTAGCCGTCACTGTCAATGTAATGTAGGCCCTCCCTTCACATTGATGACAGTTTCTACTGCTAGCCGTCACTGTCAATACGATGTAGGTTCCTTGCTTTACATTGATGACAGTTTCTATTGCCAGCCGTCACTGTCAACACAATGTAGGTCCTTGCTTCTCATTGATGACAGTTTCTACTGCCAGCCGTCACTGTCAATACAATGTAGATCCTTACTTCACATTGATGACAGTTTCTACTGCCAGCCGTCACTGTCAATACAATGTAGATCCTTGCTTCACATTGATGACAGTTTCTACTGCTAGCCGTCACTGTCAATGTGATGTAGGCCCTCCCTTCACATTGATGACAGTTTCTACTGCTAGCCGTCACTGTCAATACGATGTAGGTTCCTTGCTTCACATTGATGACAGTTTCTATTGCCAGCCGTCACTGTCAACACAATGTAGGTCCTTGCTTCTCATTGATGACAGTTTCTACTGCCAGCCGTCACTGTCAATACAATGTAGATCCTTGCTTCACATTGATGACAGTTTCTACTGCCAGCCGTCACTGTCAATACAATGTAGATCCTTGCTTCACATTGATGACAGTTTCTACTGCTAGCCGTCACTGTCAATGTGATGTAGGCCCTCCCTTCACATTGATGACAGTTTCTACTGCTAGCCGTCACTGTCAATATGATGTAGGTTTCTTGCTTCACATTGATGACAGTTTCTACTGCCAGCCGTCACTGTCAATACAATGTAGGTCCTAGCTCCTCTCGCGTCTGGCTGCGTGGCTCAGGGGTAACGTTCTCGCTTGCTGAGTCCAAGGTTGCAGGTTCGATACCTGGCGCAGACAGCTGGCATTTGAGGGTGCGCAAATGCGAGGGAGCCGTGACAGTAGATTTACTGGCACGTTAGAGATCCCCTTCGGGGCAAAATTCCGGCACCCTGGTGTCTCTAAATGCCAGTGTAGTTAAATGGGACGTAAAACCAATAACATTATTATTATTATCCTTGCCCCTCATTGATGATAGTTTCTACTGCCAGCCGTCACTGTCAATACAATGTAGGTCCTTCCTTTACCTCGATGACAGTTTCTACTGCTAGCCGTCACTGTCAGTGTGATGTAGGCCCTCCCTTCACTTTGATGACAGTTTCTACTGCTAACTGTCTCTATCAATACAATGTAGGTCCTTCCTTCACCTTGATGACAGTTTCTACTGATAGCTGTCACTATCAATACAATGTAGGTCCTTGCTTCACCTCGATGACAGTTTCTACTACTAGCCGTCACTGTCAATGTGATGTAGGTCCTCTCTTCACATTGATGACAGTTTCTACTGCTAGCCGTCACTGTCAATACGATGTAGGTCCTTCCTTCACATTGAAGACATTTTCTGCTGCTAGCCGTCACTGTCAATGTGATGTAGGCCCTCCCTTCACATTGATGACATTTTCTTCTGCTAGCTGTCACTATCAGTACAATGTAGGTCCTTCCTTCACCTCGATGACAGTTTCTACTGCTAGCCGTCACTGTCAATACGATGTAGGTTCCTTGCTTCACTTCGATGACAGTTTCTACTGCCAGCCGTCACTGTCAATACAATGTAGGTCCTTCCTTCACCTCGATGACAGTTTCTACTGCTAGCCGTCACTGTCAATACGATGTAGGCCCTCCCTTGACATTGATGACAGTTTCTACTGCTAGCTGTCACTATCAATACAATGTAGGTCCTTCCTTCACCTCGATGACAGTTTCTACTGCCAGCCGTCACTGTCAATACAATGTAGGTCATGCTTCTCATTGATGACAGTTTTTACTGCTAGCCGTCACTGTCAATACAATGTAGGTGCTTGCTTCTCATTGATGACAATATCTACTGCTAGCTGTCACTATCAATACAATGTAGGTCATTCCTTCACCTCGATGACAGTTTCTACTGCCAGCCGTCACTGTCAATACAATGTAGGTCATGCATCTCATTGATGACAGTTTCTACTGCTAGCCGTCACTGTCAATACAATGTAGGTCCTTGCTTCTCATTGATGACAGTTTCCACTGCCAGCCGTCACTGTCAATGTGATGTAGGTCCTTGCTTCACATTGATGACAGTTTCTACGGCTAGCTGTCACTGTCAATACAATGTAGGTCCTTGCTTCTCATTGATGACAGTTTCTACTGCTAGCTGTCACTCTCAATACAATGTAGGTCCTTGCTTCACATTGATGACAGTTTCTACTGCTAGCTGTCACTGTCAATGTGATGTAGGCCCTCCCTTCACAATGATGATAGTTTCTGCTGCTACCCGTCACTATCAATACAATGTAGGTCCTTCCTTCACCTCGATGACAGTTTCTACTGCCTGCCGTCACTGTCAATACAATGTAGGTCCTTGCTTCTCATTGATGACAGTTTCTACTGCCAGCCGTCACTGTCAATACAATGTAGGTCCTTGCTTCACATTGATGACAGTTTCTACTGCTAGCTGTCACTGTCAATGTGATGTAGGCCCTGCCTTCACATTGATGACAGTTTCTACTGCTAGCTGTCACTGTCAATGTGATGTAGGCCCTCCCTTCACATTGATGACAGTTTCTACTGCTAGCCGTCACTGTCAATACGATGTAGGTTCCTTGCTTCACATTGATGACAGTTTCTATTGCCAGCCGTCACTGTCAACACAATGTAGGCCCTTGCTTCTCATTGATGACAGTTTCTACTGCCAGCCGTCACTGTCAATACAATGTAGGTCCTTGCTTCTCATTGATGACAGTTTCTACTGCCAGCCGTCACTGTCAATACAATGTAGGTCCTTGCTTCACATTGATGACAGTTTCTACTGCCAGCCGTCACTGTCAATACAATGTAGGTCCTTGCTTCACATTGATGACAGTTTCTACTGCTAGCCGTCACTGTCAATGTAATGTAGGCCCTCCCTTCACATTGATGACAGTTTCTACTGCTAGCCGTCACGGTCAATACGATGTAGGTTCCTTGCTTTACATTGATGACAGTTTCCATTGCCAGCCGTCACTGTCAACACAATGTAGGTCCTTGCTTCTCATTGATGACAGTTTCTACTGCCAGCCGTCACTGTCAATACAATGTAGATCCTTACTTCACATTGATGACAGTTTCTACTGCCAGCCGTCACTGTCAATACAATGTAGATCCTTGCTTCACATTGATGACAGTTTCTACTGCTAGCCGTCACTGTCAATGTGATGTAGGCCCTCCCTTCACATTGATGACAGTTTCTACTGCTAGCCGTCACTGTCAATACGATGTAGGTTCCTTGCTTCACATTGATGACAGTTTCTATTGCCAGCCGTCACTGTCAACACAATGTAGGTCCTTGCTTCTCATTGATGACAGTTTCTACTGCCAGCCGTCACTGTCAATACAATGTAGATCCTTGCTTCACATTGATGACAGTTTCTACTGCCAGCCGTCACTGTCAATACAATGTAGATCCTTGCTTCACATTGATGACAGTTTCTACTGCTAGCCGTCACTGTCAATGTGATGTAGGCCCTCCCTTCACATTGATGACAGTTTCTACTGCTAGCCGTCACTGTCAATATGATGTAGGTTTCTTGCTTCACATTGATGACAGTTTCTACTGCCAGCCGTCACTGTCAATACAATGTAGGTCCTAGCTCCTCTCGCGTCTGGCTGCGTGGCTCAGGGGTAACGTTCTCGCTTGCTGAGTCCAAGGTTGCAGGTTCGATACATGGCGCAGACAGCTGGCATTTGAGGGTGCGCAAATGCGAGGGAGCCGTGACAGTAGATTTACTGGCACGTTAGAGATCCCCTTCGGGGCAAAATTCCGGCACCCTGGTGTCTCTAAATGCCAGTGTAGTTAAATGGGACGTAAAACCAATAACATTATTATTATTATCCTTGCCCCTCATTGATGATAGTTTCTACTGCCAGCCGTCACTGTCAATACAATGTAGGTCCTTCCTTTACCTCGATGACAGTTTCTACTGCTAGCCGTCACTGTCAATGTGATGTAGGCCCTCCCTTCACATTGATGACAGTTTCTACTGCTAGCCGTCACTGTCAATATGATGTAGGTTTCTTGCTTCACATTGATGACAGTTTCTACTGCCAGCCGTCACTGTCAATACAATGTAGGTCCTACCTCCTCTCGCGTCTGGCTGCGTGGCTCAGGGGTAACGTTCTCGCTTGCTGAGTCCAAGGTTGCAGGTTCGATACCTGGCGCAGTCAGCTGGCATTTGAGGGTGCGCAAATGCGAGGGAGCCGTGACAGTAGATTTACTGGCACGTTAGAGGTCCCCTTCGGGGCAAAATTCCGGCACCCTGGTGTCTCTAAATGCCAGTGTAGTTAAATGGGACTTAGAACCAATAACATTATTATTATTATCCTTGCCCCTCATTGATGATAGTTTCTACTGCCAGCCGTAACTGTCAATACAATGTAGGTCCTTCCTTTACCTCGATGACAGTTTCTACTGCTAGCCGTCACTGTCAGTGTGATGTAGGCCCTCCCTTCACTTTGATGACAGTTTCTACTGCTAACTGTCACTATCAATACAATGTAGGTCCTTCCTTCACCTTGATGACAGTTTCTACTGATAGCTGTCACTATCAATACAATGTAGGTCCTTGCTTCACCTCGATGACAGTTTCTACTACTAGCCGTCACTGTCAATGTGATGTAGGTCCTCTCTTCACATTGATGACAGTTTCTACTGCTAGCCGTCACTGTCAATACGATGTAGGTCCTTCCTTCACATTGAAGACATTTTCTGCTGCTAGCCGTCACTGTCAATGTGATGTAGGCCCTCCCTTCACATTGATGACATTTTCTTCTGCTAGCTGTCACTATCAGTACAATGTAGGTCCTTCCTTCACCTCGATGACAGTTTCTACTGCTAGCCGTCACTGTCAATACGATGTAGGTTCCTTGCTTCACTTCGATGACAGTTTCTACTGCCAGCCGTCACTGTCAATACAATGTAGGTCCTTCCTTCACCTCGATGACAGTTTCTACTGCTAGCCGTCACTGTCAATACGATGTAGGCCCTCCCTTGACATTGATGACAGTTTCTACTGCTAGCTGTCACTATCAATACAATGTAGGTCCTTCCTTCAACTCGATGACAGTTTCTACTGCCAGCCGTCACTGTCAATACAATGTAGGTCATGCTTCTCATTGATGACAGTTTTTACTGCTAGCCGTCACTGTCAATACAATGTAGGTGCTTGCTTCTCATTGATGACAATATCTACTGCTAGCTGTCACTATCAATACAATGTAGGTCATTCCTTCACCTCGATGACAGTTTCTACTGCCAGCCGTCACTGTCAATACAATGTAGGTCATGCTTCTCATTGATGACAGTTTCTACTGCTAGCCGTCACTGTCAATACAATGTAGGTCCTTGCTTCTCATTGATGACAGTTTCCACTGCCAGCCGTCACTGTCAATGTGATGTAGGTCCTTGCTTCACATTGATGACAGTTTCTACGGCTAGCTGTCACTGTCAATAAAATGTAGGTCCTTGCTTCTCATTGATGACAGTTTCTACTGCTAGCTGTCACTGTCAATACAATGTAGGTCCTTGCTTCACATTGATGACAGTTTCTACTGCTAGCTGTCACTGTCAATGTGATGTAGGCCCTCCCTTCACAATGATGATAGTTTCTGCTGCTACCCGTCACTATCAATACAATGTAGGTCCTTCCTTCACCTCGATGACAGTTTCTACTGCCTGCCGTCACTGTCAATACAATGTAGGTCCTTGCTTCTCATTGATGACAGTTTCTACTGCCAGCCGTCACTGTCAATACAATGTAGGTCCTTGCTTCACATTGATGACAGTTTCTACTGCTAGCTGTCACTGTCAATGTGATGTAGGCCCTCCCTTCACATTGATGACCGTTTCTACTGCTAGCTGTCACTGTCAATGTGATGTAGGCCCTCCCTTCACATTGATGACAGTTTCTACTGCTAGCTGTCACTATCAATACAATGTAGGTCCTTCCTTCACCTCGATGACAGTTTCTACTGCCAGCCGTCACTGTCAATACAATGTAGGTCCTTGCTTCACATTGATGACAGTTTCTACTGCTAGCTGTCACTGTCAATGGGATGTAGGCCCTTCCTTCACATTGATGACAGTTTCTACTGCTAGCTGTCACTGTCAATATGATGTAGGCCCTCCCTTCACATTGATGACAGTTTCTACTGCTAGCTGTCACTATCAATACAATGTAGGTCCTTCCTTCAACTCGATGACAGTTTCTACTGCTAGCCGTCACTGTCAATACAATGTAGGTCCTTGCTTCTCATTGATGACAGTTTCTTCTTCCAGCCGTCACTGTCAATACAATGTAGGTCCTTGCTTCTCATTGATGACAGTTTCTACTGCCAGCCGTCACTGTCAATACAATGTAGGTCCTTGCTTCTCATTGATGACAGTTTCTACTGCCAGCCGTCACTGTCAATACAATGTAGGTCCTTGCTTCACATTGATGACAGTTTCTACTGCCAGCCGTCACTGTCAATACAATGTAGGTCCTTGCTTCACATTGATGACAGTTTCTACTGCTAGCCGTCACTGTCAATGTAATGTAGGCCCTCCCTTCACATTGATGACAGTTTCTACTGCTAGCCGTCACTGTCAATACGATGTAGGTTCCTTGCTTCACATTGATGACAGTTTCTATTGCCAGCCGTCACTGTCAACACAATTTTAGTCCTTGCTTCTCATTGATGACAGTTTCTACTGCCAGCCTTCACTGTCAATACAATGTAGATCCTTACTTCACATTGATGACAGTTTCTACTGCCAGCCGTCACTGTCAATACAATGTAGATCCTTGCTTCACATTGATGACAGTTTCTACTGCTAGCCGTCACTGTCAATGTGATGTAGGCCCTCCCTTCACATTGATGACAGTTTCTACTGCTAGCCGTCACTGTCAATACGATGTAGGTTCCTTGCTTCACATTGATGACAGTTTCTATTGCCAGCCGTCACTGTCAACACAATGTAGGTCCTTGCTTCTCATTGATGACAGTTTCTACTGCCAGCCGTCACTGTCAATACAATGTAGATCCTTGCTTCACATTGATGGCAGTTTCTACTGCCAGCCGTCACTGTCAATACAATGTAGATCCTTGCTTCACATTGATGACAGTTTCTACTGCTAGCCGTCACTGTCAATGTGATGTAGGCCCTCCCTTCACATTGATGACAGTTTCTACTGCTAGCCGTCACTGTCAATATGATGTAGGTTTCTTGCTTGACATTGATGACAGTTTCTACTGCCAGCCGTCACTGTCAATACAATGTAGGTCCTAGCTCCTCTCGCGTCTGGCTGCGTGGCTCAGGGGTAACGTTCTCGCTTGCTGAGTCCAAGGTTGCAGGTTCGATACCTGGCGCAGTTAGCTGGCATTTGAGGGTGCGCAAATGCGAGGGAGCCGTGACAGTAGATTTACTGGCACGTTAGAGATCCCCTTCGGGGCAAAATTCCGGCACCCTGGTGTCTCTAAATGCCAGTGTAGTTAAATGGGACGTAAAACCAATAACATTATTATTATTATCCTTGCCCCTCATTGATGATAGTTTCTACTGCCAGCCGTCACTGTCAATACAATGTAGGTCCTTCCTTTACCTCGATGACAGTTTCTACTGCTAGCCGTCACTGTCAATGTGATGTAGGCCCTCCCTTCACATTGATGACAGTTTCTACTGCTAGCCGTCACTGTCAATATGATGTAGGTTTCTTGCTTCACATTGATGACATTTTCTAGTGCCAGCCGTCACTGTCAATACAATGTAGGTCCTAGCTCCTCTCGCGTCTGGCTGCGTGGCTCAGGGGTAACGTTCTCGCTTGCTGAGTCCAAGGTTGCAGGTTCGATACCTGGCGCAGTCAGCTGGCATTTGAGGGTGCGCAAATGCGAGGGAGCCGTGACAGTAGATTTACTGGCACGTTAGAGATCCCCTTCGGGGCAAAATTCCGGCACCCTGGTGTCTCTAAATGCCAGTGTAGTTAAATGGGACGTAAAACCAATAACATTATTATTATGATCCTTGCCCCTCATTGACGATAATTTCTACTGCCAGCCGTCACTGTCAATACAATGTAGGTCCTTCCTTTACCTCGATGACAGTTTCTACTGCCAGCCGTCACTGTCAATACAATGTAGGTCCTTCCTTCACCTCGATGACAGTTTCTACTGCTAGCCGTCACTGTCAATACGATGTAGGTTCCTTGCTTCACTTCGATGACAGTTTCTACTGCCAGCCGTCACTGTCAATACAATGTAGGTCCTTCCTTCACCTCGATGACAGTTTCTACTGCTAGCCGTCACTGTCAATACGATGTGGGCCCTCCCTTGACATTGATGACAGTTTCTACTGCTAGCTGTCACTATCATTACAATGTAGGTCCTTCCTTCACCTCGATGACAGTTTCTACTGCCAGCCGTCACTGTCAATACAATGTAGGTCATGCTTCTCATTGATGACAGTTTCTACTGCTAGCCGTCACTGTCAATACAATGTAGGTCCTTGCTTCTCATTGATGACAGTTTCTACTGCCAGCCGTCACTGTCAATGTGATGTAGGTCCTTGCTTCACATTGATGACAGTTTCTACGGCTAGCTGTCACTGTCAATACAATGTAGGTCCTTGCTTCTCATTGATGACAGTTTCTACTGCTAGCTGTCACTGTCAATACAATGTAGGTCCTTGCTTCACATTGATGACAGTTTCTACTGCTAGCTGTCACTGTCAATGTGATGTAGGCCCTCCCTTCCCAATGATGATAGTTTCTGCTGCTACCCGTCACTATCAATACAATGTAGGTCCTTCCTTCACCTCGATGACAGTTTCTACTGCCTTCCGTCACTGTCAATACAATGTAGGTCCTTGCTTCTCATTGATGACAGTTTCTACTGCCAGCCGTCACTGTCAATACAATGTAGGTCCTTGCTTCACATTGATGACAGTTTCTACTGCTAGCGGTCACTGTCAATGTGATGTAGGCCCTCCCTTCACATTGAAGACAGTTTCTACTGCTAGCTGTCACTGTCAATGTGATGTAGGCCCTCCCTTCACATTGATGACAGTTTCTACTGCTAGCTGTCACTATCAATACAATGTAGGTCCTTCCTTCACCTCGATGACAGTTTCTACTGCCAGCCGTCACTGTCAATACAATGTAGGTCCTTGCTTCACATTGATGACAGTTTCTACTGCTAGCTGTCACTGTCAATGGGATGTAGGCCCTCCCTTCACATTGATGACAGTTTCTACTGCTAGCTGTCACTGTCAATATGATGTAGGCCCTCCCTTCACATTGATGACAGTTTCTACTGCTAGCTGTCACTATGAATACAATGTAGGTCCTTCCTTCAACTCGATGACAGTTTCTACTGCTAGCCGTCACTGTCAATACAATGTAGGTCCTTGCTTCTCATTGATGACAGTTTCTACTTCCAGCCGTCACTGTCAATACAATGTAGGTCCTTGCTTCTCATTGATGACAGTTTCTACTGCCAGCCGTCACTGTCAATACAATGTAGGTCCTTGCTTCTCATTGATGACAGTTGCTACTGCCAGCCGTCACTGTCAATACAATGTAGGTCCTTGCTTCACATTGATGACAGTTTCTACTGCCAGCCGTCACTGTCAATACAATGTAGGTCCTTGCTTCACATTGATGACAGTTTCTACTGCTAGCCGTCACTGTCAATGTAATGTAGGCCCTCCCTTCACATTGATGACAGTTTCTACTGCTAGCCGTCACTGTCAATACGATGTAGGTTCCTTGCTTCACATTGATGACAGTTTCTATTGCCAGCCGTCACTGTCAATACAATGTAGGTCCTTGCTTCTCATTGATGACAGTTGCTACTGCCAGCCGTCACTGTCAATACAATGTAGGTCCTTGCTTCACATTGATGACAGTTTCTACTGCCAGCCGTCACTGTCAATACAATGTAGGTCCTTGCTTCACATTGATGACAGTTTCTACTGCTAGCCGTCACTGTCAATGTAATGTAGGCCCTCCCTTCACATTGATGACAGTTTCTACTTCCAGCCGTCACTGTCAATACAATGTAGATCCTTGCTTCACATTGATGACAGTTTCTACTGCCAGCCGTCACTGTCAATACAATGTAGATCCTTGCTTCACATTGATGACAGTTTCTACTGCTAGCCGTCACTGTCAATGTGATGTAGGCCCTCCCTTCACATTGATGACAGTTTCTACTGCTAGCCGTCACTGTCAATATGATGTAGGTTTCTTGCTTCACATTGATGACAGTTTCTACTGCCAGCCTTTACTGTCAATACAATGTAGGTCCTAGCTCCTCTCGCGTCTGGCTGCGTGGCTCAGGGGTAACGTTCTCGCTTGCTGAGTCCAAGGTTGCAGGTTCGATACCTGGCGCAGTCAGCTGGCATTTGAGGGTGCGCAAATGCGAGGGAGCCGTGACAGTAGATTTACTGGCACGTTAGAGATCCCCTTCGGGGCAAAATTCCGGCACCCTGGTGTCTCTAAATGCCAGTGTAGTTAAATGGGACGTAAAACCAATAACATTATTATTATTATCCTTGCCCCTCATTGATGATAGTTTCTACTGCCAGCCGTCACTGTCAATACAATGTAGGTCCTTCCTTTACCTCGATGACAGTTTCTACTGCTAGCCGTCACTGTCAATGTGATGTAGGCCCTCCCTTCACTTTGATGACAGTTTCTACTGCTAACTGTCACTATCAATACAATGTAGGTCCTTCCTTCACCTTGATGACAGTTTCTACTGATAGCTGTCACTATCAATACAATGTAGGTCCTTGCTTCACCTCGATGACAGTTTCTACTGCTAGCCGTCACTGTCAATGTGATGTCCTCCCTTCACATAGATCGATCTCATCGTGTAGGACTCCGGGATGCTGGAAAGAAGCGGCCAATAATAGTGCGGTTCGTGTCCTATGCAGATCGAGCAGCACTCTTCAGGTCGAAGAAATATTTAAGGAATACCGGCATAACTGTAAGAGAAGATCTGACGAAAACCCGGACTGAAATTGTAAAACAAGCAGTAAGCCACTTTGGGTTACACGGTGTCTGGACTGCAGATGGCGTTGTTCTGATCCGCATTGATGACACGAGGCATCGTGTGAAAACACTCCGAGAATTGGACTTTTTGAAGAAAAAGTTTCCCGCTCCTCGTACGTAAAGGACCCTCATACGTGCCAGTGTGAGGGGGCTCAACTGATCAAAGTTACAAGTGTAAGCACAAACATGTAATATGGTTACTGGTGGAACTTTAACTACAGTGTCTAGCCAAAATACAAGCCGATATTATTGATTAATATTTTGAAAATAGCTTAAGTTTTAGATTTTGTATTTTTTTATATTTCTTGTTTAACAATTTTACAATAACTTTCAATTATCTTTTACATGGATATTAGTACCAATGAGTATGATACGCATGCCTATCTTTGTGATATAGCTGATAGATTACCCAATGATTTTAAAGTAACTCACCTGAACACGCAGTCACTTAATATGCTAGAACATTTCGCAGAATTTGAATACACATTTGTTAACTCCGGTATTGATGTAATCGCTGTTAGTGAAACATGGTTCAATAAGTCCATTACTGATTCATCTGTAACCTTGCCAGGATATAATATCTACCGCAATGACAGACAACGTAGAGAAGGGGGTGGAGTAGCAGTGTATGTTCGACAGCACATTAAGTGCCGGGTTATCTGCAAATCCCCAAATAATGAGAATTTCAGACCTGAGTACCTATTCGTAAAGATTTGCCTGAAAGATACTAAAGTATTATTTATTTGTGTTTATAGAGCACCCAAAGTCGGTTTTATGGAACTACTATTAAATGACATGCTTTCACACATTTTTAGTTATAAATATGTAATATTAACCGGTGATTTCAATGCCCATTTTGGGTCGGCTACATTTGAAACGAAAAACATAGTAGAAACTCTAAATACTTGCAATCTGTCGTGGCTCCCGTATCAAGATACACATCACACTGCAACCTCCTCTTCTACTCTGGATCTAATAGCATCCAACTGCAATGAGCACGTGATTGAGTTTGGCCAAACAGCTGCTTCTGGCTTCTCAGCACATGATCTCTTATACGCAGTATATACCCTGTCAACTCCAAAATATAAGCCCAGTATTCGAACTTTTCGAGACTTCAGCAGGTTTAATTATGAAAGGTTTAAGGCTGATGCCATCTCAGTTCCATGGCGCACTGTTCTCGAGCAGCAAACTATAGATGAGAAGGTCGAAACATTCAACACATTTTTAATTGATTTATATGATCGCCATGCCCCAGTGCGCTCAGCTAACGTGAGGCACGCACCAGCTGCCTGGATCAACACAGAAATAAAAGATCTAATAAGATCTCGAAATAGAGCCAGAAAGAAGTGCAACAGAACACAGAAACCCGAGGACATTGTAGAATACAAAAGCTTACGCAACAGAACCCAGCAAGTTATTCGTAATACAAAGATACGTTACACTTATTCGCTAATTAATTCAGCTAAAAACTCCTCGGCTTTGTGGAGAGCTATAAAAACTCTCGGTGTTGGAAAATCCAGACACAAAAGCAATAACCCAACAATGAGCGCTGATGAGCTTAATAAGCATTATTTAAACGTATCAACCGTTGTAGACAGCAATAGAGTTTTGTCAACTGTTGCTAACTACAGGGAAAAATTTACTGACCGACGGGAAGAATTTCATTTTGGCTACATATATCCAGAGGACATTCATTTAGCGATATTTAGGATAACTTCAAAAGCCATAGGACCAGATCATATATCTATTACGCTATTGAAAAGGAATATGGACATCCTCATGCCAGTTTTATTGCATATATTTAACTATAGCCTGCAAATGGGTATTTATCCGACACAATGGAAAAAAGCCAACATCAAAGCAATACCAAAATTCACGAACGCCTTAAACTGTAGTGACTTTAGACCAATAAGTATATTGTGTGCAATTGGGAAAGCGTTAGAACGGATTGTTTTTGATCAGTTTTATGAATATATAAATTCCAACAATATCTTAAACCCGAACCAATCTGGATATAAATCAAAACATAGTACTCTGACAGCCCTTATCAAAGTCACAGACGACATTCGTCTAGCAATGGACCGGAAGGAAATAACTATATTATCTCTATTCGATTTCAGCAAAGCTTTTGACAGAGTTCACCATGAGATCCTACTAGTTAAAGTAAGAAATCTAGGCCTTTCAAAGTCAGTAACGAACTGGTTTAGGTCTTACCTAACAGGCAGATGTCAGAGAGTAGTCCTAGCAGATGACAATGTTTCAGAATGGTGTGGAGTAACAACAGGTGTGCCGCAGGGTTCGGTCCTTGGTCCACTCCTGTTCTCCGTGTATATAAATGACCTTCCATCTGTCCTTAAATTTTGTCAACATCATATGTACGCAGATGACCTTCAGCTATATCTACACACGGATCTGAAATCCATTCATTTGAAGGTAGCTCTAATTAACAGTGACATTCAAAGCCTATCTCAGTACGCACTCGACCATAATCTAATACTTAACTTCGAAAAAACGCAACCGATCGTCATCGGCTATACCAAATTACTCAGTTCCCTACCTGACCCAGTACCACCTTTACAGCTTGCATCCCAAACAGTTCCGTACCAGTCAGCAGTAAGAAATCTGGGAGTTATTTTTGACTCTCGATTATCGTGGCAGGATCACACAAACATGATTCTGAAAAGGGTTGCATCGTCATTATATCAAATTAGGCGAACTTGCTTCTATTTGCCTCAAAATGTACGAAAGATACTGATACAGAGTTTGATACTACCAATATTTGACTATGGATCTATAATTTACCATGATATGGGAGAGGTCCTCAATACAAAATTGCAAAGAATGCAAAATACTTGCTTGCGGTTTGTTCTCAATGTACCAAGAGAGTCTCATATAACTCCATTTTACGTCCAGATTGGATGGCTAAAGTTAAAGGAACGAAGACAGTATGCCATGGCTCTGACTGTGATAAAAAATTCTAAAATTCAAAATTCCGTCTTATATTTACTGCACACTAACTCCCATGCAATCAGTGCATAACCGTGCGAATAGACACACTGCACAAATGCTCCAGATACCTCATCACAGAACCGAAAAATGCAAAGGTTCATTCCGTATTTCAGCTAGTATTCTCTGGAATAAATATAAATTGCACCAGTATTCAGGACTTCCTATCAGAGCGATAAAACACTCCCTTCATTGTAATCTATCAGCTATACAATTATCATGTTCAAGGTGAACGGATGTAATAACAAGAACTTTTATTGTCAACTGTATGTATAGGTTAAGTTTTTTTCTTTCTTAATTTATTCTATTGTATGTAACCGCCCTCTGAATGAAGAGAGCTGCATAAAGAGGCTTTGTTGCCTCAGTGGCCTGTATAAGAGAAACAATAAATTCAAATTCAAATTCAAATTGATGACAGTTTCTACTGCTAGCCGTCACTGTCAATACGATGTAGGTCCTTCCTTCACATTGAAGACATTTTCTGCTGCTAGCCGTCACTGTCAATGTGATGTAGGCCCTCCCTTCACATTGATGACATTTTCTTCTGCTAGCTGTCACTATCAGTACAATGTAGGTCCTTCCTTCACCTCGATGACAGTTTCTACTGCTAGCCGTCACTGTCAATACGATGTAGGTTCCTTGCTTCACTTCGATGACAGTTTCTACTGCCAGCCGTCACTGTCAAGACAATGTAGGTCCTTCCTTCACCTCGATGACAGTTTCTACTGCTAGCCGTCACTGTCAATACGATGTAGGCCCTCCCTTGACATTGATGACAGTTTCTACTGCTAGCTGTCACTATCAATACAATGTAGGTCATGCTTCTCATTGATGACAGTTTCTACTGCCAGCCGTCACTGTCAATACAATGTAGGTCATGCTTCTCATTGATGACAGTTTTTACTGCTAGCCGTCACTGTCAATACAATGTAGGTCCTTGCTTCTCATTGATGACAGTTTCTACTGCTAGCTGTCACTATCAATACAATGTAGGTCCTTCCTTCACCTCGATGACAGTTTCTACTGCCAGCCGTCACTGTCAATACAATGTAGGTCATGCTTCTCATTGATGACAGTTTCTACTGCTAGCCGTCACTGTCAATACAATGTAGGTCCTTGCTTCTCATTGATGACAGTTTCTACTGCCAGCCGTCACTGTCAATGTGATGTAGGTCCTTGCTTCACATTGATGACAGTTTCTACGGCTAGCTGTCACTGTCAATACAATGTAGGTCCTTGCTTCTCATTGATGACAGTTTCTACTGCTAGCTGTCACTGTCAATACAATGTAGGTCCTTGCTTCACATTGATAACAGTTTCTACTGCTAGCTGTCACTGTCAATGTGATGTAGGCCCTCCCTTCACAATGGTGATAGTTTCTGCTGCTACCCGTCACTATCAATACAATGTAGGTCCTTCCTTCACCTCGATGACAGTTTCTACTGCCTGCCGTCACTGTCAATACAATGTAGGTCCTTGCTTCTCATTGATGACAGTTTCTACTGCCAGCCGTCACTGTCAATACAATGTAGGTCCTTGCTTCACATTGATGACAGTTTCTACTGCTAGCTGTCACTGTCAATGTGATGTAGGCCCTCCCTTCACATTGATGACAGTTTCTACTGCTAGCTGTCACTGTCAATGTGATGTAGGCCCTCCCTTCACATTGATGACAGTTTCTACTGCTAGCTGTCACTATCAATACAATGTAGGTCCTTCCTTCACCTCGATGACAGTTTCTACTGCCAGCCGTCACTGTCAATACAATGTAGGTCCTTGCTTCACATTGATGACAGTTTCTACTGCTAGCTGTCACTGTCAATGGGATGTAGGCCCTCCCTTCACATTGATGACAGTTTCTACTGCTAGCTGTCACTGTCAATATGATGTAGGCCCTCCCTTCACATTGATGACAGTTTCTACTGCTAGCTGTCACTATCAATACAATGTAGGTCCTTCCTTCAACTCGATGACAGTTTCTACTGCTAGCCGTCACTGTCAATACAATGTAGGTCCTTGCTTCTCATTGATGACAGTTTCTAATTCCAGCCGTCACTGTCAATACAATGTAGGTCCTTGCTTCTCATTGATGACAGTTTCTACTGCCAGCCGTCACTGTCAATACAATGTAGGTCCTTGCTTCTCATTGATGGCAGTTTCTACTGCCAGCCGTCACTGTCAATACAATGTAGGTCCTTGCTTCACATTGATGACAGTTTCTACTGCCAGCCGTCACTGTCAATACAATGTATGTCCTTGCTTCACATTGATGACAGTTTCTACTGCTAGCCGTCACTGTCAATGTAATGTAGGCCCTCCCTTCACATTGATGACAGTTTCTACTGCTAGCCGTCACTGTCAATACGATGTAGGTTCCTTGCTTCACATTGATGACAGTTTCTATTGCCAGCCGTCACTGTCAACACAATGGAGGACCTTGCTTCTCATTGATGACAGTTTCTACTGCCAGCCGTCACTGTCAATACAATGTAGATCCTTGCTTAACATTGATGACAGTTTCTACTGCCAGCCGTCACTGTCAATACAATGTAGATCCTTGCTTCACATTGATGACAGTTTCTACTGCTAGCCGTCACTGTCAATGTTATGTAGGCCCTCCCTTCACATTGATGACAGTTTCTACTGCTAGCCGTCACTGTCAATATGATGTTGGTTCCTTGCTTCACATTGATGACAGTTTCTACTGCCATCCGTCACTGTCAATACAATGTAGGTCCTTGCTCCTCTCGCGTCTGGCTGCGTGGCTCAGGGGTAACGTTCTCGCTTGCTGAGTCCAAGGTTGCAGGTTCGATACCTGGCGCAGTCAGCTGGCATTTGAGGGTGCGCAAATGCGAGGGAGCCGTGACAGTAGATTTACTGGCACGTTAGAGATCCCCTTCGGGGCGAAATTCCGGCACCCTGGTGTCTCTAAAAGCCAGTGTAGTTAAATGGGACGTAAAACCAATAACATTATTATTATTATCCTTGCCCCTCATTGATGATAGTTTCTACTGCCAGCCGTCACTTTCAATACAATGTAGGTCCTTCCTTTACCTCGATGACAGTTTCTACTGCTAGCCGTCACTGTCAATGTGATGTAGGCCCTCCCTTCACTTTGATGACAGTTTCTACTGCTAACTGTCACTATCAATACAATGTAGGTTCTTCCTTCACCTTGATGACAGTTTCTACTGATAGCTGTCACTATCAATACAATGTAGGTCCTTGCTTCACCTCGATGACAGTTTCTACTGCTAGCCGTCACTGTCAATACGATGTAGGTCCTTCCTTCACATTGAAGACATTTTCTGCTGCTAGCCGTCACTGTCAATGTGATGTAGGCCCTCCCTTCACATTGATGACAGTTTCTACTGCTAGCTGTCACTATCAATACAATGTAGGTCCTTCCTTCACCTCGATGACAGTTTCTACTGCTAGCTGTCACTGTCAATACGATGTAGGTTCCTTGCTTCACCTCGATGACAGTTACTACTGCCAGCCGTCACTGTCAATACAATGTAGGTCCTTCCTTCACCTCGATGACAGTTTCTACTGCTAGCCGTCACTGTCAATGTGATGTAGGTCCTCCCTTCACATTGATGACAGATACTACTGCCAGCCGTCACTGTCAATACAATGTAGGTCCTTCCTTCACCTCGATGACAGTTACTACTGCCAGCCGTCACTGTCAATACAATGTAGATCCTTGCTTCACATTGATGACAGTTTCTGCTGCTAGCTGTCACTATCAATACAATGTAGGTCCTTCCTTCACCTTGATGACAGTTTCTACTGCCAGCCGGTACTGTCAATACAATGTAGGTCCTTCCTTCACCTCGATGACAGTTTCTACTGCCAGCCGGCACTGTCAATACAATGTAGGTCCTTCCTTCACCTCGATGACACTTTATACTGCCAGCCGGCACTGTCAATACAATGTAGGTCCTTCCTTCACCTCGATGACAGTTTCTACTGCTAGCCGTCACTGTCAATACGATGTAGGCCCTCCCTTGACATTGATGACAGTTTCTACTGCTAGCCGTCACTGTCAATACAATGTAGGTCCTTCCTTCACCTCGATGACAGTTTCTACTGCCAGCCGTCACTGTCAATACAATGTAGGTCATGCTTCTCATTGATGACAGTTTTACTGCTAGCCGTCACTGTCAATACAATGTAGGTCCTTGCTTCTCATTGATGACAGTTTCTACTGCCAGCCGTCACTGCCAATACAATATAGGTCCTTGCTTCTCATTGATGACAGTTTCTACTGCTAGCTGTCACTATCAATACAATGTAGGTCCTTCCTTCACCTCGATGACAGTTTCTACTGCCAGCCGTCACTGTCAATACAATGTAGGTCATGCTTCTCATTGATGACAGTTTCTACTGCTAGCCGTCACTGTCAATAAAATGTAGGTCCTTGCTTCTCATTGATGACAGTTTCTACTGCCAGCCGTCACTGTCAATACAATGTAGATCCTTGCTTCACATTGATGACAGTTTCTACTGCTAGCCGTCACTGTCAATGTTATGTAGGCCCTCCCTTCACATTGATGACAGTTTCTACTGCTAGCCGTCACTGTCAATATGATGTTGGTTCCTTGCTTCACATTGATGACAGTTTCTACTGCCAGCCGTCACTGTCAATACAATGTAGGTCCTTGCTCCTCTCGCGTCTGGCTGCGTGGCTCAGGGGTAACGTTCTCGCTTGCTGAGTCCAAGGTTGCAGGTTCGATACCTGGCGCAGTCAGCTGGCATTTGAGGGTGCGCAAATGCGAGGGAGCCGTGACAGTAGATTTACTGGCACGTTAGAGATCCCCTTCGGGGCAAAATTCCGGCACCCTGGTGTCTCTAAAAGCCAGTGTAGTTAAATGGGACGTAAAACCAATAACAATATTATTATTATCCTTGCCCCTCATTGATGATAGTTTCTACTGCCAGCCGTCACTTTCAATACAATGTAGGTCCTTCCTTTACCTCGATGACAGTTTCTACTGCTAGCCGTCACTGTCAATGTGATGTAGGCCCTCCCTTCACTTTGATGACAGTTTCTACTGCTAACTGTCACTATCAATACAATGTAGGTCCTTCCTTCACCTTGATGACAGTTTCTACTGATAGCTGTCACTATCAATACAATGTAGGTCCTTGCTTCACCTCGATGACAGTTTCTACTGCTAGCCGTCACTGTCAATACGATGTAGGTCCTTCCTTCACATTGAAGACATTTTCTGCTGCTAGCCGTCACTGTCAATGTGATGTAGGCCCTCCCTTCACATTGATGACAGTTTCTACTGCTAGCTGTCACTATCAATACAATGTAGGTCCTTCCTTCACCTCGATGACAGTTTCTACTGCTAGCTGTCACTGTCAATACGATGTAGGTTCCTTGCTTCACCTCGATGACAGTTACTACTGCCAGCCGTCACTGTCAATACAATGTAGGTCCTTCCTTCACCTCGATGACAGTTTCTACTGCTAGCCGTCACTGTCAATGTGATGTAGGTCCTCCCTTCACATTGATGACAGATACTACTGCCAGCCGTCACTGTCAATACAATGTAGGTCCTTCCTTCACCTCGATGACAGTTACTACTGCCAGCCGTCACTGTCAATACAATGTAGATCCTTGCTTCACATTGATGACAGTTTCTGCTGCTAGCTGTCACTATCAATACAATGTAGGTCCTTCCTTCACCTTGATGACAGTTTCTACTGCTAGCCGTCACTGTCAATACAATGTAGGTCCTTCCTTCAGCTCGATGACAGTTTCTACTGCCAGCCGGCACTGTCAATACAATGTAGGTCCTTCCTTCACCTCGATGACAGTTTATACTGCCAGCCGTCACTGTCAATACAATGTAGGTCCTTGCTTCACATTGATGACAGTTTCTACTGCTAGCTGTCACTGTCAATGGGATGTAGGCCCTCCCTTCACATTGATGACAGTTTCTACTGCTAGCTGTCACTGTCAATATGATGTAGGCCCTCCCTTCACATTGATGACAGTTTCTACTGCTAGCTGTCACTATGAATACAATGTAGGTCCTTCCTTCAACTCGATGACAGTTTCTACTGCTAGCCGTCACTGTCAATACAATGTAGGTCCTTGCTTCTCATTGATGACAGTTTCTATTGCCAGCCGTCACTGTCAACACAATTTTAGTCCTTGCTTCTCATTGATGACAGTTTCTACTGCCAGCCGTCACTGTCAATACAATGTAGGTCCTTGCTTCTCATTGATGACAGTTGCTACTGCCAGCCGTCACTGTCAATACAATGTAGGTCCTTGCTTCACATTGATGACAGTTTCTACTGCCAGCCGTCACTGTCAATACAATGTAGGTCCTTGCTTCACATTGATGACAGTTTCTACTGCTAGCCGTCACTGTCAATGTAATGTAGGCCCTCCCTTCACATTGATGACAGTTTCTACTGCTAGCCGTCACTGTCAATACGATGTAGGTTCCTTGCTTCACATTGATGACAGTTTCTATTGCCAGCCGTCACTGTCAATACAATGTAGGTCCTTGCTTCTCATTGATGACAGTTGCTACTGCCAGCCGTCACTGTCAATACAATGTAGGTCCTTGCTTCACATTGATGACAGTTTCTACTGCCAGCCGTCACTGTCAATACAATGTAGGTCCTTGCTTCACATTGATGACAGTTTCTACTGCTAGCCGTCACTGTCAATGTAATGTAGGCCCTCCCTTCACATTGATGACAGTTTCTACTTCCAGCCGTCACTGTCAATACAATGTAGATCCTTGCTTCACATTGATGACAGTTTCTACTGCCAGCCGTCACTGTCAATACAATGTAGATCCTTGCTTCACATTGATGACAGTTTCTACTGCTAGCCGTCACTGTCAATGTGATGTAGGCCCTCCCTTCACATTGATGACAGTTTCTACTGCTAGCCGTCACTGTCAATATGATGTAGGTTTCTTGCTTCACATTGATGACAGTTTCTACTGCCAGCCTTTACTGTCAATACAATGTAGGTCCTAGCTCCTCTCGCGTCTGGCTGCGTGGCTCAGGGGTAACGTTCTCGCTTGCTGAGTCCAAGGTTGCAGGTTCGATACCTGGCGCAGTCAGCTGGCATTTGAGGGTGCGCAAATGCGAGGGAGCCGTGACAGTAGATTTACTGGCACGTTAGAGATCCCCTTCGGGGCAAAATTCCGGCACCCTGGTGTCTCTAAATGCCAGTGTAGTTAAATGGGACGTAAAACCAATAACATTATTATTATTATCCTTGCCCCTCATTGATGATAGTTTCTACTGCCAGCCGTCACTGTCAATACAATGTAGGTCCTTCCTTTACCTCGATGACAGTTTCTACTGCTAGCCGTCACTGTCAATGTGATGTAGGCCCTCCCTTCACTTTGATGACAGTTTCTACTGCTAACTGTCACTATCAATACAATGTAGGTCCTTCCTTCACCTTGATGACAGTTTCTACTGATAGCTGTCACTATCAATACAATGTAGGTCCTTGCTTCACCTCGATGACAGTTTCTACTGCTAGCCGTCACTGTCAATGTGATGTCCTCCCTTCACATAGATCGATCTCATCGTGTAGGACTCCGGGATGCTGGAAAGAAGCGGCCAATAATAGTGCGGTTCGTGTCCTATGCAGATCGAGCAGCACTCTTCAGGTCGAAGAAATATTTAAGGAATACCGGCATAACTGTAAGAGAAGATCTGACGAAAACCCGGACTGAAATTGTAAAACAAGCAGTAAGCCACTTTGGGTTACACGGTGTCTGGACTGCAGATGGCGTTGTTCTGATCCGCATTGATGACACGAGGCATCGTGTGAAAACACTCCGAGAATTGGACTTTTTGAAGAAAAAGTTTCCCGCTCCTCGTACGTAAAGGACCCTCATACGTGCCAGTGTGAGGGGGCTCAACTGATCAAAGTTACAAGTGTAAGCACAAACATGTAATATGGTTACTGGTGGAACTTTAACTACAGTGTCTAGCCAAAATACAAGCCGATATTATTGATTAATATTTTGAAAATAGCTTAAGTTTTAGATTTTGTATTTTTTTATATTTCTTGTTTAACAATTTTACAATAACTTTCAATTATCTTTTACATGGATATTAGTACCAATGAGTATGATACGCATGCCTATCTTTGTGATATAGCTGATAGATTACCCAATGATTTTAAAGTAACTCACCTGAACACGCAGTCACTTAATATGCTAGAACATTTCGCAGAATTTGAATACACATTTGTTAACTCCGGTATTGATGTAATCGCTGTTAGTGAAACATGGTTCAATAAGTCCATTACTGATTCATCTGTAACCTTGCCAGGATATAATATCTACCGCAATGACAGACAACGTAGAGAAGGGGGTGGAGTAGCAGTGTATGTTCGACAGCACATTAAGTGCCGGGTTATCTGCAAATCCCCAAATAATGAGAATTTCAGACCTGAGTACCTATTCGTAAAGATTTGCCTGAAAGATACTAAAGTATTATTTATTTGTGTTTATAGAGCACCCAAAGTCGGTTTTATGGAACTACTATTAAATGACATGCTTTCACACATTTTTAGTTATAAATATGTAATATTAACCGGTGATTTCAATGCCCATTTTGGGTCGGCTACATTTGAAACGAAAAACATAGTAGAAACTCTAAATACTTGCAATCTGTCGTGGCTCCCGTATCAAGATACACATCACACTGCAACCTCCTCTTCTACTCTGGATCTAATAGCATCCAACTGCAATGAGCACGTGATTGAGTTTGGCCAAACAGCTGCTTCTGGCTTCTCAGCACATGATCTCTTATACGCAGTATATACCCTGTCAACTCCAAAATATAAGCCCAGTATTCGAACTTTTCGAGACTTCAGCAGGTTTAATTATGAAAGGTTTAAGGCTGATGCCATCTCAGTTCCATGGCGCACTGTTCTCGAGCAGCAAACTATAGATGAGAAGGTCGAAACATTCAACACATTTTTAATTGATTTATATGATCGCCATGCCCCAGTGCGCTCAGCTAACGTGAGGCACGCACCAGCTGCCTGGATCAACACAGAAATAAAAGATCTAATAAGATCTCGAAATAGAGCCAGAAAGAAGTGCAACAGAACACAGAAACCCGAGGACATTGTAGAATACAAAAGCTTACGCAACAGAACCCAGCAAGTTATTCGTAATACAAAGATACGTTACACTTATTCGCTAATTAATTCAGCTAAAAACTCCTCGGCTTTGTGGAGAGCTATAAAAACTCTCGGTGTTGGAAAATCCAGACACAAAAGCAATAACCCAACAATGAGCGCTGATGAGCTTAATAAGCATTATTTAAACGTATCAACCGTTGTAGACAGCAATAGAGTTTTGTCAACTGTTGCTAACTACAGGGAAAAATTTACTGACCGACGGGAAGAATTTCATTTTGGCTACATATATCCAGAGGACATTCATTTAGCGATATTTAGGATAACTTCAAAAGCCATAGGACCAGATCATATATCTATTACGCTATTGAAAAGGAATATGGACATCCTCATGCCAGTTTTATTGCATATATTTAACTATAGCCTGCAAATGGGTATTTATCCGACACAATGGAAAAAAGCCAACATCAAAGCAATACCAAAATTCACGAACGCCTTAAACTGTAGTGACTTTAGACCAATAAGTATATTGTGTGCAATTGGGAAAGCGTTAGAACGGATTGTTTTTGATCAGTTTTATGAATATATAAATTCCAACAATATCTTAAACCCGAACCAATCTGGATATAAATCAAAACATAGTACTCTGACAGCCCTTATCAAAGTCACAGACGACATTCGTCTAGCAATGGACCGGAAGGAAATAACTATATTATCTCTATTCGATTTCAGCAAAGCTTTTGACAGAGTTCACCATGAGATCCTACTAGTTAAAGTAAGAAATCTAGGCCTTTCAAAGTCAGTAACGAACTGGTTTAGGTCTTACCTAACAGGCAGATGTCAGAGAGTAGTCCTAGCAGATGACAATGTTTCAGAATGGTGTGGAGTAACAACAGGTGTGCCGCAGGGTTCGGTCCTTGGTCCACTCCTGTTCTCCGTGTATATAAATGACCTTCCATCTGTCCTTAAATTTTGTCAACATCATATGTACGCAGATGACCTTCAGCTATATCTACACACGGATCTGAAATCCATTCATTTGAAGGTAGCTCTAATTAACAGTGACATTCAAAGCCTATCTCAGTACGCACTCGACCATAATCTAATACTTAACTTCGAAAAAACGCAACCGATCGTCATCGGCTATACCAAATTACTCAGTTCCCTACCTGACCCAGTACCACCTTTACAGCTTGCATCCCAAACAGTTCCGTACCAGTCAGCAGTAAGAAATCTGGGAGTTATTTTTGACTCTCGATTATCGTGGCAGGATCACACAAACATGATTCTGAAAAGGGTTGCATCGTCATTATATCAAATTAGGCGAACTTGCTTCTATTTGCCTCAAAATGTACGAAAGATACTGATACAGAGTTTGATACTACCAATATTTGACTATGGATCTATAATTTACCATGATATGGGAGAGGTCCTCAATACAAAATTGCAAAGAATGCAAAATACTTGCTTGCGGTTTGTTCTCAATGTACCAAGAGAGTCTCATATAACTCCATTTTACGTCCAGATTGGATGGCTAAAGTTAAAGGAACGAAGACAGTATGCCATGGCTCTGACTGTGATAAAAAATTCTAAAATTCAAAATTCCGTCTTATATTTACTGCACACTAACTCCCATGCAATCAGTGCATAACCGTGCGAATAGACACACTGCACAAATGCTCCAGATACCTCATCACAGAACCGAAAAATGCAAAGGTTCATTCCGTATTTCAGCTAGTATTCTCTGGAATAAATATAAATTGCACCAGTATTCAGGACTTCCTATCAGAGCGATAAAACACTCCCTTCATTGTAATCTATCAGCTATACAATTATCATGTTCAAGGTGAACGGATGTAATAACAAGAACTTTTATTGTCAACTGTATGTATAGGTTAAGTTTTTTTCTTTCTTAATTTATTCTATTGTATGTAACCGCCCTCTGAATGAAGAGAGCTGCATAAAGAGGCTTTGTTGCCTCAGTGGCCTGTATAAGAGAAACAATAAATTCAAATTCAAATTCAAATTGATGACAGTTTCTACTGCTAGCCGTCACTGTCAATACGATGTAGGTCCTTCCTTCACATTGAAGACATTTTCTGCTGCTAGCCGTCACTGTCAATGTGATGTAGGCCCTCCCTTCACATTGATGACATTTTCTTCTGCTAGCTGTCACTATCAGTACAATGTAGGTCCTTCCTTCACCTCGATGACAGTTTCTACTGCTAGCCGTCACTGTCAATACGATGTAGGTTCCTTGCTTCACTTCGATGACAGTTTCTACTGCCAGCCGTCACTGTCAAGACAATGTAGGTCCTTCCTTCACCTCGATGACAGTTTCTACTGCTAGCCGTCACTGTCAATACGATGTAGGCCCTCCCTTGACATTGATGACAGTTTCTACTGCTAGCTGTCACTATCAATACAATGTAGGTCATGCTTCTCATTGATGACAGTTTCTACTGCCGGCCGTCACTGTCAATACAATGTAGGTCATGCTTCTCATTGATGACAGTTTTTACTGCTAGCCGTCACTGTCAATACAATGTAGGTCCTTGCTTCTCATTGATGACAGTTTCTACTGCTAGCTGTCACTATCAATACAATGTAGGTCCTTCCTTCACCTCGATGACAGTTTCTACTGCCAGCCGTCACTGTCAATACAATGTAGGTCATGCTTCTCATTGATGACAGTTTCTACTGCTAGCCGTCACTGTCAATACAATGTAGGTCCTTGCTTCTCATTGATGACAGTTTCTACTGCCAGCCGTCACTGTCAATGTGATGTAGGTCCTTGCTTCACATTGATGACAGTTTCTACGGCTAGCTGTCACTGTCAATACAATGTAGGTCCTTGCTTCTCATTGATGACAGTTTCTACTGCTAGCTGTCACTGTCAATACAATGTAGGTCCTTGCTTCACATTGATAACAGTTTCTACTGCTAGCTGTCACTGTCAATGTGATGTAGGCCCTCCCTTCACAATGGTGATAGTTTCTGCTGCTACCCGTCACTATCAATACAATGTAGGTCCTTCCTTCACCTCGATGACAGTTTCTACTGCCTGCCGTCACTGTCAATACAATGTAGGTCCTTGCTTCTCATTGATGACAGTTTCTACTGCCAGCCGTCACTGTCAATACAATGTAGGTCCTTGCTTCACATTGATGACAGTTTCTACTGCTAGCTGTCACTGTCAATGTGATGTAGGCCCTCCCTTCACATTGATGACAGTTTCTACTGCTAGCTGTCACTGTCAATGTGATGTAGGCCCTCCCTTCACATTGATGACAGTTTCTACTGCTAGCTGTCACTATCAATACAATGTAGGTCCTTCCTTCACCTCGATGACAGTTTCTACTGCCAGCCGTCACTGTCAATACAATGTAGGTCCTTGCTTCACATTGATGACAGTTTCTACTGCTAGCTGTCACTGTCAATGGGATGTAGGCCCTCCCTTCACATTGATGACAGTTTCTACTGCTAGCTGTCACTGTCAATATGATGTAGGCCCTCCCTTCACATTGATGACAGTTTCTACTGCTAGCTGTCACTATCAATACAATGTAGGTCCTTCCTTCAACTCGATGACAGTTTCTACTGCTAGCCGTCACTGTCAATACAATGTAGGTCCTTGCTTCTCATTGATGACAGTTTCTAATTCCAGCCGTCACTGTCAATACAATGTAGGTCCTTGCTTCTCATTGATGACAGTTTCTACTGCCAGCCGTCACTGTCAATACAATGTAGGTCCTTGCTTCTCATTGATGGCAGTTTCTACTGCCAGCCGTCACTGTCAATACAATGTAGGTCCTTGCTTCACATTGATGACAGTTTCTACTGCCAGCCGTCACTGTCAATACAATGTATGTCCTTGCTTCACATTGATGACAGTTTCTACTGCTAGCCGTCACTGTCAATGTAATGTAGGCCCTCCCTTCACATTGATGACAGTTTCTACTGCTAGCCGTCACTGTCAATACGATGTAGGTTCCTTGCTTCACATTGATGACAGTTTCTATTGCCAGCCGTCACTGTCAACACAATGGAGGTCCTTGCTTCTCATTGATGACAGTTTCTACTGCCAGCCGTCACTGTCAATACAATGTAGATCCTTGCTTAACATTGATGACAGTTTCTACTGCCAGCCGTCACTGTCAATACAATGTAGATCCTTGCTTCACATTGATGACAGTTTCTACTGCTAGCCGTCACTGTCAATGTTATGTAGGCCCTCCCTTCACATTGATGACAGTTTCTACTGCTAGCCGTCACTGTCAATATGATGTTGGTTCCTTGCTTCACATTGATGACAGTTTCTACTGCCAGCCGTCACTGTCAATACAATGTAGGTCCTTGCTCCTCTCGCGTCTGGCTGCGTGGCTCAGGGGTAACGTTCTCGCTTGCTGAGTCCAAGGTTGCAGGTTCGATACCTGGCGCAGTCAGCTGGCATTTGAGGGTGCGCAAATGCGAGGGAGCCGTGACAGTAGATTTACTGGCACGTTAGAGATCCCCTTCGGGGCAAAATTCCGGCACCCTGGTGTCTCTAAAAGCCAGTGTAGTTAAATGGGACGTAAAACCAATAACATTATTATTATTATCCTTGCCCCTCATTGATGATAGTTTCTACTGCCAGCCGTCACTTTCAATACAATGTAGGTCCTTCCTTTACCTCGATGACAGTTTCTACTGCTAGCCGTCACTGTCAATGTGATGTAGGCCCTCCCTTCACTTTGATGACAGTTTCTACTGCTAACTGTCACTATCAATACAATGTAGGTCCTTCCTTCACCTTGATGACAGTTTCTACTGATAGCTGTCACTATCAATACAATGTAGGTCCTTGCTTCACCTCGATGACAGTTTCTACTGCTAGCCGTCACTGTCAATACGATGTAGGTCCTTCCTTCACATTGAAGACATTTTCTGCTGCTAGCCGTCACTGTCAATGTGATGTAGGCCCTCCCTTCACATTGATGACAGTTTCTACTGCTAGCTGTCACTATCAATACAATGTAGGTCCTTCCTTCACCTCGATGACAGTTTCTACTGCTAGTTGTCACTGTCAATACGATGTAGGTTCCTTGCTTCACCTCGATGACAGTTACTACTGCCAGCCGTCACTGTCAATACAATGTAGGTCCTTCCTTCACCTCGATGACAGTTTCTACTGCTAGCCGTCACTGTCAATGTGATGTAGGTCCTCCCTTCACATTGATGACAGATACTACTGCCAGCCGTCACTGTCAATACAATGTAGGTCCTTCCTTCACCTCGATGACAGTTACTACTGCCAGCCGTCACTGTCAATACAATGTAGATCCTTGCTTCACATTGATGACAGTTTCTGCTGCTAGCTGTCACTATCAATACAATGTAGGTCCTTCCTTCACCTTGATGACAGTTTCTACTGCCAGCCGGTACTGTCAATACAATGTAGGTCCTTCCTTCACCTCGATGACAGTTTCTACTGCCAGCCGGCACTGTCAATACAATGTAGGTCCTTCCTTCACCTCGATGACACTTTATACTGCCAGCCGGCACTGTCAATACAATGTAGGTCCTTCCTTCACCTCGATGACAGTTTCTACTGCTAGCCGTCACTGTCAATACGATGTAGGCCCTCCCTTGACATTGATGACAGTTTCTACTGCTAGCCGTCACTGTCAATACAATGTAGGTCCTTCCTTCACCTCGATGACAGTTTCTACTGCCAGCCGTCACTGTCAATACAATGTAGGTCATGCTTCTCATTGATGACAGTTTTACTGCTAGCCGTCACTGTCAATACAATGTAGGTCCTTGCTTCTCATTGATGACAGTTTCTACTGCCAGCCGTCACTGCCAATACAATATAGGTCCTTGCTTCTCATTGATGACAGTTTCTACTGCTAGCTGTCACTATCAATACAATGTAGGTCCTTCCTTCACCTCGATGACAGTTTCTACTGCCAGTCGTCACTGTCAATACAATGTAGGTCATGCTTCTCATTGATGACAGTTTCTACTGCTAGCCGTCACTGTCAATAAAATGTAGGTCCTTGCTTCTCATTGATGACAGTTTCTACTGCCAGCCGTCACTGTCAATACAATGTAGATCCTTGCTTCACATTGATGACAGTTTCTACTGCTAGCCGTCACTGTCAATGTTATGTAGGCCCTCCCTTCACATTGATGACAGTTTCTACTGCTAGCCGTCACTGTCAATATGATGTTGGTTCCTTGCTTCACATTGATGACAGTTTCTACTGCCAGCCGTCACTGTCAATACAATGTAGGTCCTTGCTCCTCTCGCGTCTGGCTGCGTGGCTCAGGGGTAACGTTCTCGCTTGCTGAGTCCAAGGTTGCAGGTTCGATACCTGGCGCAGTCAGCTGGCATTTGAGGGTGCGCAAATGCGAGGGAGCCGTGACAGTAGATTTACTGGCACGTTAGAGATCCCCTTCGGGGCACAATTCCGGCACCCTGGTGTCTCTAAAAGCCAGTGTAGTTAAATGGGACGTAAAACCAATAACAATATTATTATTATCCTTGCCCCTCATTGATGATAGTTTCTACTGCCAGCCGTCACTTTCAATACAATGTAGGTCCTTCCTTTACCTCGATGACAGTTTCTACTGCTAGCCGTCACTGTCAATGTGATGTAGGCCCTCCCTTCACTTTGATGACAGTTTCTACTGCTAACTGTCACTATCAATACAATGTAGGTCCTTCCTTCACCTTGATGACAGTTTCTACTGATAGCTGTCACTATCAATACAATGTAGGTCCTTGCTTCACCTCGATGACAGTTTCTACTGCTAGCCGTCACTGTCAATACGATGTAGGTCCTTCCTTCACATTGAAGACATTTTCTGCTGCTAGCCGTCACTGTCAATGTGATGTAGGCCCTCCCTTCACATTGATGACAGTTTCTACTGCTAGCTGTCACTATCAATACAATGTAGGTCCTTCCTTCACCTCGATGACAGTTTCTACTGCTAGCTGTCACTGTCAATACGATGTAGGTTCCTTGCTTCACCTCGATGACAGTTACTACTGCCAGCCGTCACTGTCAATACAATGTAGGTCCTTCCTTCACCTCGATGACAGTTTCTACTGCTAGCCGTCACTGTCAATGTGATGTAGGTCCTCCCTTCACATTGATGACAGATACTACTGCCAGCCGTCACTGTCAATACAATGTAGGTCCTTCCTTCACCTCGATGACAGTTACTACTGCCAGCCGTCACTGTCAATACAATGTAGATCCTTGCTTCACATTGATGACAGTTTCTGCTGCTAGCTGTCACTATCAATACAATGTAGGTCCTTCCTTCACCTTGATGACAGTTTCTACTGCTAGCCGTCACTGTCAATACAATGTAGGTCCTTCCTTCAGCTCGATGACAGTTTCTACTGCCAGCCGGCACTGTCAATACAATGTAGGTCCTTCCTTCACCTCGATGACAGTTTATACTGCCAGCCGGCACTGTCAATACAATGTAGGTCCTTCCTTCACCTCGATGACAGTTTCTACTGCTAGCCGTCACTGTCAATACGATGTAGGCCCTCCCTTGACATTGATGACAGTTTCTACTGCTAGCCGTCACTGTCAATACAATGTAGGTCCTTCCTTCACCTCGATGACAGTTTCTACTGCCAGCCGTCACTGTCAATACAATGTAGGTCATGCTTCTCATTGATGACAGTTTTACTGCTAGCCGTCACTGTCAATACAATGTAGGTCCTTGCTTCTCATTGATGACAGTTTCTACTGCCAGCCGTCACAGCCAATACAATATAGGTCCTTGCTTCTCATTGATGACAGTTTCTACTGCTAGCTGTCACTATCAATACAATGTAGGTCCTTCCTTCACCTCGATGACAGTTTCTACTGCCAGCCGTCACTGTCAATACAATGTAGGTCATGCTTCTCATTGATGACAGTTTCTACTGCTAGCCGTCACTGTCAATAAAATGTAGGTCCTTGCTTCTCATTGATGACAGTTTCTACTGCCAGCCGTCACTGTCAATACAATATAGGTCCTTGCTTCTCATTGATGACAGTTTCTACTGCCAGCCGTCACTGTCAATGTGATGTAGGTCCTTGCTTCACATTGATGACAGTTTCTACTGCTAGCTGTCACTGTCAATACAATGTAGGTCCTTGCTTCTCATTGATGACAGTTTCTACTGCTATCTGTCACTGTCAATACAATGTAGGTCCTTGCTTCACATTGATGACAGTTTCTACTGCTAGCTGTCACTGTCAATGTGATGTAGGCCCTCCCTTCACATTGATGACAGTTTCTGCTGCTACCCGTCACTGTCAATACAATGTAGGTCCTTCCTTCACCTCGATGACAGTTTCTACTGCCTGCCGTCACTGTCAATACAATGTAGGTCCTTGCTTCTCATTGATGACAGTTTCTACTGCCAGCCGTCACTGTCAATACAATGTAGGTCCTTGCTTCACATTGATGACAGTTTCTACTGCCAGCCGTCACTGTCAACACAATGTAGGTCCATCCTTCACCTTGATGACAGTTTCTACTGTTAGCTGTCACTGTCAATACGATGTAGGTCCTTCCTTCACATTGATGACAGTTTCTACTGTTAGCTGTCACTGTCAATACGATGTAGGTCCTTCCTTCACATTGATGACAGTTTCTACTGCTAGCTGTCACTGTCAATACGACGTAGGTCCTTCCTTCACATTGATGACAGTTTCTACTGCTAGCTGTCACTATCAATACGATGTAGGCCCTCCCTTCACATTGATGACTGTTTCTATTGTTAGCTGTCACTGTCAATACGATGTAGGTCCTTCCTTCACATTGATGACAGTTTCTACTGCTAGCTGTCACTGTCAATACGACGTAGGTCCTTCCTTCACATTCATGACAGTTTCTACCGCCAGCCGTCACTGTCAATACGATGTAGGCCCTCCCTTCACATTGATGACAGTTTCTATTGTTAGCTGTCACTGTCAATACGTCGTAGGTCCTTCCTTCACATTGATGGCAGTTTCTACTGTTAGCTATCACTGTCAATACGATGTAGGTCCTTCCTTCACATTCATGACAGTTTCTACTGCCAGCCGTCACTGTCAATACGATGTAGGTCCTTCCTTCACATTGATGACAGTTTCTACTGCTAGCTGTCACTATCAATACAATGTAGGTCCTTCCTTCACCTCGATGACAGTTTCTATTGCAAGCCGTCACTGTCAATACAATGTAGGTCCTTCCTTCACCTCGATGACAGTTTCTACTGCTAGCCGTCACTGTTAATACGATGTAGGCCCTCCCTTCACATTGATGACAGTTTCTACTGCTAGCTGTCACTATCAATACAATTTAGGTCCTTCCTTCACCTCGATGACAGTTTCTAGTGCCAACCGTCACTGTCAATACAATGAAGGTCCTTGCTTCTCATTGATGACAGTTTCTACTGCTAGCCGTCACTGTCAATACAATGTAGGTCCTTGCTTCTCATTGATGACAGTTTCTACTGCCAGCCGTCACTGTCAATAAAATGTAGGTCCTTGCTTCACATTGATGACAGTTTCTACTGCTAGCTGTCACTGTCAATGTGATGTAGGCCCTCCCTTCACATTGATGACAGTTTCTATTGCTAGCTGTCACTATCAATACAATGTAGGTCCTTCCTTCACCTCGATGACAGTTTCTACTGCCAGCCGTCACTGTCAATACAATGTAGGTCATGCTTCTCATTGATGACAGTTTCTACTGCTAGCCGTCACTGTCAATAAAATGTAGGTCCTTGCTTCTCATTGATGACAGTTTCTACTGCCAGCCGTCACTGTCAATACAATGTAGGTCCTTGCTTCTCATTGATGACAGTTTCTACTGCCAGCCGTCACTGTCAATGTGATGTAGGTCCTTGCTTCACATTGATGACAGTTTCTACTGCTAGCTGTCACTGTCAATACAATGTAGGTCCTTGCTTCTCATTGATGACAGTTTCTACTGCTATCTGTCACTGTCAATACAATGTAGGTCCTTGCTTCACATTGATGACAGTTTCTACTGCTAGCTGTCACTGTCAATGTGATGTAGGCCCTCCCTTCACATTGATGACAGTTTCTGCTGCTACCCGTCACTATCAATACAATGTAGGTCCTTCCTTCACCTCGATGACAGTTT
Organism: Meconema thalassinum; assembly: GCA_946902985.2. Taxonomy (NCBI): domain Eukaryota; kingdom Metazoa; phylum Arthropoda; class Insecta; order Orthoptera; family Tettigoniidae; genus Meconema; species Meconema thalassinum. The sequence continues at coordinate 28,926,435 of OX336389.2, read as the reverse complement.
CTACTGCCTGCCGTCACTGTCAATACAATGTAGGTCCTTGCTTCTCATTGATGACAGTTTCTACTGCCAGCCGTCACTGTCAATACAATGTAGGTCCTTGCTTCACATTGATGACAGTTTCTACTGCCAGCCGTCACTGTCAACACAATGTAGGTCCATCCTTCACCTTGATGACAGTTTCTACTGTTAGCTGTCACTGTCAATACGATGTAGGTCCTTCCTTCACATTGATGACAGTTTCTACTGTTAGCTGTCACTGTCAATACGATGTAGGTCCTTCCTTCACATTGATGACAGTTTCTACTGCTAGCTGTCACTGTCAATACGACGTAGGTCCTTCCTTCACATTGATGACAGTTTCTACTGCTAGCTGTCACTATCAATACGATGTAGGCCCTCCCTTCACATTGATGACAGTTTCTATTGTTAGCTGTCACTGTCAATACGATGTAGGTCCTTCCTTCACATTGATGACAGTTTCTACTGCTAGCTGTCACTGTCAATACGACGTAGGTCCTTCCTTCACATTCATGACAGTTTCTACCGCCAGCCGTCACTGTCAATACGATGTAGGCCCTCCCTTCACATTGATGACAGTTTCTATTGTTAGCTGTCACTGTCAATACGTCGTAGGTCCTTCCTTCACATTGATGGCAGTTTCTACTGTTAGCTGTCGCTGTCAATACGATGTAGGTCCTTCCTTCACATTCATGACAGTTTCTACTGCCAGCCGTCACTGTCAATACGTTGTAGGTCCTTCCTTCACATTGATGACAGTTTCTACTGCTAGCCGTCACTGTCATTACGATGTAGGTCCTTCCTTCACATTGATGACAGTTTCTACTGCTAGCTGTTACTATAAATACAATGCAGGTCCTCCCTTCACCTCGATGACAGTATTTACTGCTAGCTGTCATTGTCAATACGATGTAGGCCCTCCCTTCACATTGATGACAGTTTCTACTGCCAGCCGTCTCTGTCAATACAATGTAGGTCCTTCCTTCACCTCGATGACAGTTTCTACTGCTAGCCGTCACTATCAATGTGATGTAGGCCCACCCTTCATATTGATGACGGTTTCTACTGCTAACTGTCACTATCAATACAATGTGGGTGCTTCCTTCACCTGGACGACAGTTTCTACTGATAGCTGTCACTCTATCAATACAATGTAGGTCCTTGCTTCACCTCGATGACAGTTTCTACTGCTAGCCGTCACTGTCAATGTGATGTAGGTCCTCCCTTCACATTGATGACAGTTTCTACTGCTAGCCGTCACTGTCAGTACGATGTAGGTCCTTCCTTCACATTGATGACAGTTTCTACTGCTAGCCGTCACTGTCAGTGTGATGTAGGCCCTCCCTTCACATTGATGACAGTTTCTACTGCTAGCTGTCACTATCAATACAATGTAGGTCCTTCCTTCACCTCGATGACAGTTTCTACTGCAAGCCGTCACTGTCAATACAATGTAGGTCCTTCCTTCACCTCGATGACAGTTTCTACTGCTAGCCGTCACTGTTAATACGATGTAGGCCCTCCCTTCACATTGATGACAGTTTCTACTGCTAGCTGTCACTATCAATACAATTTAGGTCCTTCCTTCACCTCGATGACAGTTTCTACTGCTAGCCGTCACTGTCAATACAATGTAGGTCCTTGCTTCTCATTGATGACAGTTTCTACTGCCAGCCGTCACTGTCAATAAAATGTAGGTCCTTGCTTCACATTGATGACAGTTTCTACTGCTAGCTGTCACTGTCAATGTGATGTAGGCCCTCCCTTCACATTGATAACGGTTTCTATTGCTAGCTGTCACTATCAATACAATGTAGGTCCTCCCATCACCTCGATGACAGTTTCTATTGCTAGCCGTCACTGTCAATACGATATAGGCCCTCCCATCACCTCGATGACAGTTTCTACTGCCAGCCGTCACTGTCAATACGATGTAGGTCCTTGCTTCTCATTGATGACAGTTTCTACTGCTATCTGTCACTGTCAATACAATGTAGGTCCTTGCTTCACATTGATGACAGTTTCTACTGCTAGCTGTCACTGTCAATGTGATGTAGGCCCTCCCTTCACATTGATGACAGTTTCTGCTGCTACCCGTCACTATCAATACAATGTAGGTCCTTCCTTCACCTCGATGACAGTTTCTACTGCCTGCCGTCACTGTCAATACAATGTAGGTCCTTGCTTCTCATTGATGACAGTTTCTACTGCCAGCCGTCACTGTCAATAAAATGTAGGTCCTTGCTTCACATTGATGACAGTTTCTACTGCTAGCTGTCACTGTCAATGTGATGTAGGCCCTCCCTTCACATTGATGACAGTTTCTATTGCTAGCTGTCACTATCAATACAATGTAGGTCCTTCCTTCACCTCGATGACAGTTTCTACTGCCAGCCGTCACTGTCAATACAATGTAGGTCATGCTTCTCATTGATGACAGTTTCTACTGCTAGCCGTCACTGTCAATAAAATGTAGGTCCTTGCTTCTCATTGATGACAGTTTCTACTGCCAGCCGTCACTGTCAATACAATGTAGGTCCTTGCTTCTCATTGATGACAGTTTCTACCGCCAGCCGTCACTGTCAATGTGATGTAGGTCCTTGCTTCACATTGATGACAGTTTCTACTGCTAGCTGTCACTGTCAATACAATGTAGGTCCTTGCTTCTCATTGATGACAGTTTCTACTGCTATCTGTCACTGTCAATACAATGTAGGTCCTTGCTTCACATTGATGACAGTTTCTACTGCTAGCTGTCACTGTCAATGTGATGTAGGCCCTCCCTTCACATTGATGACAGTTTCTGCTGCTACCCGTCACTATCAATACAATGTAGGTCCTTCCTTCACCTCGATGACAGTTTCTACTGCCTGCCGTCACTGTCAATACAATGTAGGTCCTTGCTTCTCATTGATGACAGTTTCTACTGCCAGCCGTCACTGTCAATACAATGTAGGTCCTTGCTTCACATTGATGACAGTTTCTACTGCCAGCCGTCACTGTCAACACAATGTAGGTCCATCCTTCACCTTGATGACAGTTTCTACTGTTAGCTGTCACTGTCAATACGATGTAGGTCCTTCCTTCACATTAATGACAGTTTCTACTGTTAGCTGTCACTGTCAATACGATGTAGGTCCTTCCTTCGCATTGATGACAGTTTCTACTGCTAGCTGTCACTGTCAATACGACGTAGGTCCTTCCTTCACATTGATGACAGTTTCTACTGCTAGCTGTCACTATCAATACGATGTAGGCCCTCCCTTCACATTGATGACAGTTTCTATTGTTAGCTGTCACTGTCAATACGATGTAGGTCCTTCCTTCACATTGATGACAGTTTCTACTGCTAGCTGTCACTGTCAATACGACGTAGGTCCTTCCTTCACATTCATGACAGTTTCTACCGCCAGCCGTCACTGTCAATACGATGTAGGCCCTCCCTTCACATTGATGACAGTTTCTATTGTTAGCTGTCACTGTCAATACGTCGTAGGTCCTTCCTTCACATTGATGGCAGTTTCTACTGTTAGCTGTCACTGTCAATACGATGTAGGTCCTTCCTTCACATTCATGACAGTTTCTACTGCCAGCCGTCACTGTCAATACGTTGTAGGTCCTTCCTTCACATTGATGACAGTTTCTACTGCTAGCCGTCACTGTCATTACGATGTAGGTCCTTCCTTCACATTGATGACAGTTTCTACTGCTAGCTGTTACTATAAATACAATGCAGGTCCTCCCTTCACCTCGATGACAGTATTTACTGCTAGCTGTCATTGTCAATACGATGTAGGCCCTCCCTTCACATTGATGACAGTTTCTACTGCCAGCCGTCTCTGTCAATACAATGTAGGTCCTTCCTTCACCTCGATGACAGTTTCTACTGCTAGCCGTCACTATCAATGTGATGTAGGCCCACCCTTCATATTGATGACGGTTTCTACTGCTAACTGTCACTATCAATACAATGTGGGTGCTTCCTTCACCTTGACGACAGTTTCTACTGATAGCTGTCACTCTATCAATACAATGTAGGTCCTTGCTTCACCTCGATGACAGTTTCTACTGCTAGCCGTCACTGTCAATGTGATGTAGGACCTCCCTTCACATTGATGACAGTTTCTACTGCTAGCCGTCACTGTCAGTACGATGTAGGTCCTTCCTTCACATTGATGACAGTTTCTACTGCTAGCCGTCACTGTCAGTGTGATGTAGGCCCTCCCTTCACATTGATGACAGTTTCTCCTGCTAGCTGTCACTATCAATACAATGTAGGTCCTTCCTTCACCTCGATGACAGTTTCTACTGCAAGCCGTCACTGTCAATACAATGTAGGTCTTTCCTTCACCTCGATGACAGTTTCTACTGCTAGCCGTCACTGTTAATACGATGTAGGCCCTCCCTTCACATTGATGACAGTTTCTACTGCTAGCTGTCACTATCAATACAATGTAGGTCCTTCCTTCACCTCGATGACAGTTTCTAGTGCCAGCCGTCACTGTCAATACAATGAAGGTCCTTGCTTCTCATTGATGACAGTTTCTACTGCTAGCCGTCACTGTCAATACAATGTAGGTCCTTGCTTCTCATTGATGACAGTTTCTACTGCCAGCCGTCACTGTCAATAAAATGTAGGTCCTTGCTTCACATTGATGACAGTTTCTACTGCTAGCTGTCACTGTCAATGTGATGTAGGCCCTCCCTTCACATTGATGACGGTTTCTATTGCTAGCTGTCACTATCAATACAATGTAGGTCCTCCCATCACCTCGATGACAGTTTCTATTGCTAGCCGTCACTGTCAATACGATATAGGCCCTCCCATCACCTCGATGACAGTTTCTACTGCCAGCCGTCACTGTCAATACGATGTAGGTCCTTCCTTCACATTGATGACAGTTTCTACTGCTAGCCGTCACTGTCATTACGATGTAGGTCCTTCCTTCACATTGATGACAGTTTCTACTGCTAGCTGTTACTATAAATACAATGCAGGTCCTCCCTTCACCTCGATGACAGTATTTACTGCTAGCTGTCATTGTCAATACGATGTAGGCCCTCCCTTCACATTGATGACAGTTTCTACTGCCAGCCGTCACTGTCAATACAATGTAGGTCCTTCCTTCACCTCGATGACAGTTTCTACTGCTAGCCGTCACTATCAATATGATGTAGGCCCACCCTTCATATTGATGACGGTTTCTACTGCTAACTGTCACTATCAATACAATGTGGGTGCTTCCTTCACCTTGATGACAGTTTCTACTGATAGCTGTCACTCTATCAATACAATGTAGGTCCTTGCTTCACCTCGATGACAGTTTCTACTGCTAGCAGTCACTGTCAATGTGATGTAGGTCCTCCCTTCACATTGATGACAGTTTCTACTGCTAGCCGTCACTGTCAGTACGATGTAGGTCCTTCCTTCACATTGATGACAGTTTCTACTGCTAGCCGTCACTGTCAATGTGATGTAGGCCCTCCCTTCACATTGATGACAGTTTCTACTGCTAGCTGTCACTATCAATACAATGTAGGTCCTTCCTTCACCTCGATGACAGTTTCTACTGCAAGCCGTCACTGTCAATACAATGTAGGTCCTTCCTTCACCTCGATGACAGTTTCTACTGCTAGCCGTCACTGTTAATACGATGTAGGCCCTCCCTTCACATTGATGACAGTTTCTACTGCTAGCTGTCACTATCAATACAATTTAGGTCCTTCCTTCACCTCGATGACAGTTTCTAGTGCCAACCGTCACTGTCAATACAATGAAGGTCCTTGCTTCTCATTGATGACAGTTTCTACTGCTAGCCGTCACTGTCAATACAATGTAGGTCCTTGCTTCTCATTGATGACAGTTTCTACTGCCAGCCGTCACTGTCAATAAAATGTAGGTCCTTGCTTCACATTGATGACAGTTTCTACTGCTAGCTGTCACTGTCAATGTGATGTAGGCCCTCCCTTCACATTGATGACAGTTTATATTGCTAGCTGTCACTATCAATACAATGTAGGTCCTTCCTTCACCTCGATGACAGTTTCTACTGCCAGCCGTCACTGTCAATACAATGTAGGTCATGCTTCTCATTGATGACAGTTTCTACTGCTAGCCGTCACTGTCAATAAAATGTAGGTCCTTGCTTCTCATTGATGACAGTTTCTACTGCCAGCCGTCACTGTCAATACAATGTAGGTCCTTGCTTCTCATTGATGACAGTTTCTACTGCCAGCCGTCACTGTCAATGTGATGTAGGTCCTTGCTTCACATTGATGACAGTTTCTACTGCTAGCTGTCACTGTCAATACAATGTAGGTCCTTGCTTCTCATTGATGACAGTTTCTACTGCTATCTGTCACTGTCAATACAATGTAGGTCCTTGCTTCACATTGATGACAGTTTCTACTGCTAGCTGTCACTGTCAATGTGATGTAGGCCCTCCCTTCACATTGATGACAGTTTCTGCTGCTACCCGTCACTATCAATACAATGTAGGTCCTTCCTTCACCTCGATGACAGTTTCTACTGCCTGCCGTCACTGTCAATACAATGTAGGTCCTTGCTTCTCATTGATGACAGTTTCTACTGCCAGCCGTCACTGTCAATACAATGTAGGTCCTTGCTTCACATTGATGACAGTTTCTACTGCCAGCCGTCACTGTCAACACAATGTAGGTCCATCCTTCACCTTGATGACAGTTTCTACTGTTAGCTGTCACTGTCAATACGATGTAGGTCCTTCCTTCACATTGATGACAGTTTCTACTGTTAGCTGTCACTGTCAATACGATGTAGGTCCTTCCTTCACATTGATGACAGTTTCTACTGCTAGCTGTCACTGTCAATACGACGTAGGTCCTTCCTTCACATTGATGACAGTTTCTACTGCTAGCTGTCACTATCAATACGATGTAGGCCCTCCCTTCACATTGATGACAGTTTCTATTGTTAGCTGTCACTGTCAATACGATGTAGGTCCTTCCTTCACATTGATGACAGTTTCTACTGCTAGCTGTCACTGTCAATACAATGTAGGTCCTTGCTTCTCATTGATGACAATTTCTACTGCCAGCCGTCACTGTCAATGTGATGTAGGTCCTTGCTTCACATTGATGACAGTTTCTGCTGCTACCCGTCACTATCAATACAATGTAGGTCCTTCCTTCACCTCGATGACAGTCTCTACTGCCTGCCGTCACTGTCAATACAATGTAGGTCCTTGCTTCTCATTGATGACAGTTTCTACTGCCAGCCGTCACTGTCAATACAATGTAGGTCCTTGCTTCACATTGGTGACAGTTTCTACTGCCAGCCGTCACTGTCAACACAATGTAGGTCCATCCTTCACCTTGATGACAGTTTTTACTGTTAGCTGTCACTGTCAATACGATGTAAGTCCTTTCTTCACATTGATGACAGTTTCTATTGTTAGCTGTCACTGTCAATACGATGTAGGTCCTTCCTTCACATTGATGACAGTTTCTACTGCCAGCCGTCACTGTCAATACGATGTTGGCCCTCCCTTCACATTGATGACAGTTTCTATTGTTAGCTGTCACTGTCAATACGACGTAGGTCCTTCCTTCACATTGATGGCAGTGTCTACTGTTAGCTGTCACTGTCAATACGATGTAGGTCTTTCCTTCACATTCATGACAGTTTCTACTGCCAGCCGTCACTGTCAATACGATGTAGGTCCTTCCTTCACATTGATGACAGTTTCTACTGCTAGCCGTCACTGTCATTACGATGTAGGTCCTTCCTTCACATTGATGACAGTTTCTACTGCTAGCTGTTACTATAAATACAATGCAGGTCCTCCCTTCACCTCGATGACAGTTTTTACTGCTAGCTGTCATTGTCAATACGATGTAGGCCCTCCCTTCACATTGATGACAGTTTCTACTGCCAGCCGTCACTGTCAATACAATGTAGGTCCTTCCTTCACCTCGATGACAGTTTCTACTGCTAGCCGTCACTATCAATGTGATGTAGGCCCACCCTTCATATTGATGACGGTTTCTACTGCTAACTGTCACTATCAATACAATGTGGGTGCTTCCTTCACCTTGATGACAGTTTCTACTGATAGCTGTCACTCGATCAATACAATGTAGGTCCTTGCTTCACCTCGATGACAGTTTCTACTGCTAGCCGTCACTGTTAATGTGATGTAGGTCCTCCCTTCACATTGATGACAGTTTCTACTGCTAGCCGTCACTCTCAGTACGATGTAGGTCCTTCCTTCACATTGATGACAGTTTCTACTGCTAGCCGTCACTGTCAATGTGATGTAGGCCCTCCCTTCACATTAATGACAGTTTCTACTGCTAGCTGTCACTATCAATACAATGTAGGTCCTTCCTTCACCTCGATGACAGTTTCTACTGCAAGCCGTCACTGTCAATACAATGTAGGTCCTTGCTTCACATTGATGACAGTTTCTACTGTCAGCCGTCACTGTCAATACAATGTAGGTCCTTGCTTCACCTTGATGACAGTTTCTACTGATAGCTGTCACTCTATCAATACAATGTAGGTCCTTGCTTCACCTCGATGACAGTTTCTACTGCTAGCCGTCACTGTTAATGTGATGTAGGTCCTCCCTTCACATTGATGACAGTTTCTACTGCTAGCCGTCACTGTCAGTACGATGTAGGTCCTTCCTTCACATTGATGACAGTTTCTACTGCTAGCCGTCACTGTCAATGTGATGTAGGCCCTCCCTTCACATTGATGACAGTTTCTACTGCCATCCGTCACTGTCAATACAATGTAGGTCCTTGCTTCTCATTGATGACAGTTTCTACTGCCAGCCGTCACTGTCAATACAATGTAGGTCCTTGCTTCACATTGATGTCAGTTTCTACTGTCAGCCGTCACTGTCAATACAATGTAGGTCCTTGCTTCACATTGATGACAGTTTCTACTGCTAGCCGTCACTGTCAATGTAATGTAGGCCCTCCCTTCACATTGATGACAGTTTCTACTGCTAGCCGACATTGTCAATACGATGTAGGTTCCTTGCTTCACATTGATGACAGTTTCTACTGCCAGCCGTCACTGTCAACACAATGTAGGTCCTTGCTTCTCATTGATGACAGTTTCTACTGCCAGCCGTCACTGTCAATACAATGTAGATCCTTGCTTCACATTGATGACAGTTTCTACTGCCAGCCGTCACTGTCAATACAATGTAGATCCTTGCTTCACATTGATGACAGTTTCTACTGCTAGCCGTCACTGTCAATGTGATGTAGGCCCTCCCTTCACATTGATGACATTTTCTACTGCTAGCCGTCACTGTCAATATGATGTAGGTTCCTTGCTTCACATTGATGACAGTTTCTACTGCCAGCCGTCACTGTCAATACAATGTAGGTCCTTGCTCCTCTCGCGTCTGGCTGCGTGGCTCAGGGGTAACGTTCTCGCTTGCTGAGTCCAAGGTTGCAGGTTCGATACCTGGCGCAGTCAGCTGGCATTTGAGGGTGGCGCAAATGCGAGGGAGCCGTGACAGTAGATTTACTGGCACGTTAGAGATCCCCTTCGGGGCAAAATTCCGGCACCCTGGCGTCTCTAAAAGCCAGTGTAGTTAAAAGGGACGTAAAACCAATAACATTATTATTATTATCCTTGCCCCTCATTGATGATAGTTTTTACTGCCAGCCGTCACTGTCAATACAATGTAGGTCCTTCCTTCACCTCGATGACAGTTTCTGCTGCTAGCCGTCACTGTCAATGTGATGTAGGCCCTCCCTTCACTTTGATGACAGTTTGTCCGGCTAACTGTCACTATCAATACAATGTAGGTCCTTCCTTCACCTTGATGACAGTTTCTACTGATAGCTGTCACTATCAATACAATGTAGGTCCTTGCTTCACCTCGATGACAGTTTCTACTGCTAGCCGTCACTGTCAATGTGATGTAGGTCCTCCCTTCACATTGATGACAGTTTCTACTGCTAGCCGTCACTGTCAATACGATGTAGGTCCTTGCTTCTCATTGATGACAGTTCCTACTGCTAGCTGTCACTATCAATACAATGTAGGTCCTTCCTTCACCTCGATGACAGTTTCTACTGCCAGCCGTCACTGTCAATACAATGTAGGTCATGCTTCTCATTGATGCCAGTTTCTACTGCTAGCCGTCACTGTCAATACAATGTAGGTCCTTGCTTCTCATTGATGACAGTTTCTACTGCCAGCCGTCACTGTCAATACAATGTAGGTCCTTGCTTCTCATTGATGACAGTTTCTACTGCCAGCCGTCACTGTCAATGTGATGTAGGTCCTTGCTTCACATTGATGACAGTTTCTACTGCTAGCTGTCACTGTCAATACAATGTAGGTCCTCGCTTCTCATTGATGACAGTTTCTACTGCTAGCTGTCACTGTCAATACAATGTAGGTCCTTGCTTCACATTGATGACAGTTTCTACTGCTAGCTGTCACTGTCAATGTGATGTAGGCCCTCCCTTCACATTGATGACAGTTTCTGCTGCTACCCGTCACTATCAATACAATGTAGGTCCTTCCTTCACCTCGATGACAGTTTCTACTGCCTGCCGTCACTGTCAATACAATGTAGGTCCTTGCTTCTCATTGATGACAGTTTCTACTGCCAGCCGTCACTGTCAATACAATGTAGGTCCTTGCTTCACATTGATGACAGTTTCTACTGCCAGCCGTGAGCTGTCACTGTCAATACGATGTAGGTCCTTCCTTCACATTGATGACAGTTTCTACTGTGAGCTGTCACTGTCAATACGACGTAGGTCCTTCCTTCACATTGATGACAGTTTCTACTGCTAGCTGTCACTATCAATACGATGTAGGCCCTCCCTTAACATTGATGACAGTTTCTATTGTTAGCTGTCACTGTCAATACGATGTAGGTCCTACCTTCACATTGATGACAGTTTCTACTGCTAGCTGTCACTGTCAATACGACGTAGGTCCTTCCTTCACATTCATGACAGTTTCTACTGCCAGCCGTCACTGTCAATACGATGTAGGCCCTCCCTTCACATTGATGACAGTTTCTATTGTTAGCTGTCACTGTCAATACGACGTAGGTCCTTCCTTCACATTGATGGCAGTTTCTACTGTTAGCTGTCACTGTCAATACGATGTAGGTCCTTCCTTCACATTCATGACAGTTTCTACTGCCAGCCGTCACTGTCAATACGATGTAGGTCCTTCCTTCACATTGATGACAGTTTCTACTGCTAGCCGTCACTGTCATTACGATGTAGGTCCTTCCTTCACATTGATGACAGTTTCTACTGCTAGCTGTTACTATAAATACAATGCAGGTCCTCCCTTCACCTCAATGACAGTTTTTACTGCTAGCTGTCATTGTCAATACGATGTAGGCCCTCCCTTCACATTGATGACAGTTTCTACTGCCCGCGGTCACTGTCAATACAATGTAGGTCCTTCCTTCACCTCGATGACAGTTTCTACTGCTAGCCGTCACTATCAATGTGATGTAGGCCCACCCTTCATATTGATGACGGTTTCTACTGTTAACTGTCACTATCAATACAATGTGGGTGCTTCCTTCACCTTGATGACAGTTTCTACTGATAGCTGTCACTCTATCAATACAATGTAGGTCCTTGCTTCACCTCGATGACAGTTTCTACTGCTAGCCGTCACTGTCAATGTGATGTAGGTCCTCCCTTCACATTGATGACAGTTTCTACTGCTAGCCCTCACTGTCAGTACGATGTAGGTCCTTCCTTCACATTGATGACAGTTTCTACTGCTAGCCGTCACTGTCAATGTGATGTAGGCCCTCCCTTCACATTGATGACAGTTTCTACTGCTAGCTGTCACTATCAATACAATGTAGGTCCTTCCTTCACCTCGATGACAGTTTCTACTGCAAGCCGTCACTGTCAATACAATGTAGGTCCTTCCTTCACCTCGATGACAGTTTCTACTGCTAGCCGTCACTGTCAATACGATGTAGGCCCTCCCTTCACATTGATGACAGTTTCCACTGCTAGCTGTCACTATCAATACAATTTAGGTCCTTCCTTCACCTCGATGACAGTTTCTAGTGCCAGCCGTCACTGTCAATACAATGAAGGTTCTTGCTTCTCATTGATGACAGTTTCTACTGCTAGCCGTCACTGTCAATACAATGTAGGTCCTTGCTTCTCATTGATGACAGTTTCTACTGCCAGCCGTCACTGTCAATACAATGTAGGTCCTTGCTTCACATTGAAGACAGTTTCTACTGCTAGCTGTCACTGTCAATGTGATGTAGGCCCTCCCTTCACATTGATGACAGTTTCTATTGCTAGCTGTCACTATCAATACAATGTTGGCCCTCCCATCACCTCGATGACAGTTTCTATTGCTAGCCGTCACTGTCAATACGATATAGGCCCTCCCATCACCTCGATGACAGTTTCTACTGCCAGCCGTCACTGTCAATACAATGTACGTCCTTGCTTCACGTTGATGACAGTTTCTACTGCTAGCTGCCACTGTCAATGTGATGTAGGCCCTCCCTGCACATTGATGACAGTTTCTACTGCTTGCTGTCACTATTAATACAATGTAGGTCCTCCCTTCACCTCGATGACAGTTTCTACTGCTAGCCGTCACCGTCAATACAATGTAGGTCCTTGCTTCTCATTGATGACAGTTTCTACTGCTAGCTGTCACTGTCAATGTGATGTAGGCCCTCCCTTCACGTTGATGACAGTTTCTACTGCTAGCTGTCACTGTCAATACGATGTAGGCCCTCCCTTCACATTGATGACAGTTTCTACAGCTAGCTGTCACTATCAATACAATGTAGGTCCTTCCTTCACCTCGATGACAGTTTCTACTTCCAGCCGTCACTGTCAATACAATGTAGGTTATGCTTCTCATTGATGACAGTTTCTACTGCTAGCCGTCACTGTCAATACAATGTAGGTCCTTGCTTCACATTGATGACAGTTTCTACTGCCAGCCGTCACTGTCAATACAATGTAGGACCTTGCTTCACATTGATGACAGTTTCTACTGCTAGCCGTCACTGTCAATGTAATGTAGGCCCTCCCTTCACATTGATGACAGTTTCTACTGCTAGCCGTCACTGTCAATACGATGTAGGTTCCTTGCTTCACATTGATGACAGTTTCTATTGCCAGCCGTCACTGTCAACACAATGTAGGTCCTTGCTTCTCATTGATGACAGTTTCTACTGCCAGCCGTCACTGTCAATACAATGTAGATCCTTGCTTAACATTGATGACAGTTTCTACTGCCAGCCGTCACTGTCAATACAATGTAGATCCTTGCTTCACATTGATGACAGTTTCTACTGCTAGCCGTCACTGTCAATGTGATGTAGGCCCTCCCTTCACATTGATGACAGTTTCTACTGCTAGCCGTCACTGTCAATATGATGTAGGTTCCTTGCTTCACATTGATGACAGTTTCTACTGCCAGCCGTCACTGTCAATACAATGTAGGTCCTTGCTCCTCTCGCGTCTGGCTGCGTGGCTCAGGGGTAACGTTCTCGCTTGCTGAGTCCAAGGTTGCAGGTTCGATACCTGGCGCAGTCAGCTGGCATTTGAGGGCGCGCAAATGCGAGGGAGCCGTGACAGTAGATTTACTGGCACGTTAGAGATCCCCTTCGGGGCAAAATTCCGGCACCCTGGTGTCTCTAAAAGCCAGTGTAGTTAAATGGGACGTAAAACCAATAACATTATTATTATTATCCTTGCCCCTCATTGATGATAGTTTCTACTGCCAGCCGTCACTGTCAATACAATGTAGGTCCTTCCTTTACCTCGATGACAGTTTCTACTGCTAGCCGTCACTGTCAATGTGATGTAGGCCCTCCCTTCACTTTGATGACAGTTTCTACTGCTAACTGTCACTATCAATACAATGTAGGTCGTTCCTTCACCTTGATGACAGTTTCCACTGATAGCTGTCACTATCAATACAATGTAGGTCCTTGCTTCACCTCGATGACAGTTTCTACTGCTAGCCGTCACTGTCAATGTGATGTAGGTCCTCCCTTCACATTGATGACAGTTTCTACTGCTAGCCGTCACTGTCAATACGATGTAGGTCCTTCCTTCACATTGAAGACATTTTCTGCTGTTAGCCGTCACTGTCAATGTGATGTAGGCCCTCCCTTCACATTGATGACAGTTTCTACTGCTAGCCGTCACTGTCAATGTGATGTAGGCCCTACCTTCACATTGATGACAGTTTCTACTTCTAGCTGTCACTATCAATACAATGTAGGTCCTTCCTTCACCTCGATGACAGTTTCTACTGCAAGCCGTCACTGTCAATACAATGTAGGTCCTTGCTTCTCATTGATGACAGTTTCTACTGCCAGCCGTCACTGTCAATACAATGTAGGTCCTTGCTTCTCATTGATGACAGTTTCTACTGCCAGCCGTCACTGTCAATACAATGTAGGTCCTTGCTTCACATTGATGACAGTTTCTACTGTCAGCCGTCACTGTCAATACAATGTAGGTCCTTGCTTCACATTGATGACAGTTTCTACTGCTAGCCTTCACTGTCAATGTAATGTAGGCCCTCCCTTCACATTGATGACAGTTTCTACTGCTAGCCGTCACTGTCAATACGATGTAGGTTCCTTGCTTCACATTGATGACAGTTTCTACTGCCAGCCGTCACTGTCAACACAATGTAGGTCCTTGCTTCTCATTGATGACAGTTTCTACTGCCAGCCGTCACTGTCAATACAATGTAGATCCTTGCTTCACATTGATGACAGTTTCTACTGCCAGCCGTCCCTGTCAATACAATGTAGATCCTTGCTTCACATTGATGACAGTTTCTACTGCTAGCCGTCACTGTCAATGTGATGTAGGCCCTCCCTTCACATTGATGACAGTTTCTACTGCTAGCCGTCACTGTCAATATGATGTAGGTTCCTTGCTTCACATTGATGACAGTTTCTACTGCCAGCCGTCACTGTCAATACAATGTAGGTCCTTGCTCCTCTCGCGTCTGGCTGCGTGGCTCAGGGGTAACGTTCTCGCTTGCTGAGTCCAAGGTTGCAGGTTCGATACCTGGCGCAGTCAGCTGGCATTTGAGGGTGGCGCAAATGCGAGGGAGCCGTGACAGTAGATTTACTGGCACGTTAGAGATCCCCTTCGGGGCAAAATTCCGGCACCCTGGCGTCTCTAAAAGCCAGTGTAGTTAAAAGGGACGTAAAACCAATAACATTATTATTATTATCCTTGCCCCTCATTGATGATAGTTTCTACTGCCAGCCGTCACTGTCAATACAATGTAGGTCCTTCCTTCACCTCGATGACAGTTTCTACTGCTATCCGTCACTGTCAATGTGATGTAGGCCCTCCCTTCACTTTGATGACAGTTTGTCCGGCTAACTGTCACTATCAATACAATGTAGGTCCTTCCTTCACCTTGATGACAGTTTCTACTGATAGCTGTCACTATCAATACAATGTAGGCCCTTGCTTCACCTCGATGACTGTTTCTACTGCTAGCCGTCACTGTTAATGTGATGTAGGTCCTCCCTTCACATTGATGACAGTTTCTACTGCTAGCCGTCACTGTCAATACGATGTAGGTCCTTCCTTCACATTGAAGACATTTTCTGCTGCTAGCCGTCACTGTCAATGTGATGTAGGCCCTCCCTTCACATTGATGACAGTTTCTACTGCTAGCCGTCACTGTCAATACAATGTAGGTCCTTCCTTCACCTCGATGACAGTTTCTACTGCCAGCCGTCACTGTCAATACAATGTAGGTCATGCTTCTCACTGATGACAGTTTTACTGCTAGCCGTCACTGTCAATACAATGTAGGTCCTTGCTTCTCATTGATGACAGTTTCTACTGCCAGCCGTCACTGTCAATACAATGTAGGTCCTTGCTTCTCATTGATGACAGTTTCTACTGCCAGCCGTCACTGCCAATACAATATAGGTCCTTGCTTCTCATTGATGACAGTTTCTACTGCTAGCTGTCACTATCAATACAATGTACGTCCTTCCTTCACCTCGATGACATTTTCTACTGCAAACCGTCACTGTCAATACAATGTAGGTCATGCTTCTCATTGATGACAGTTTCTACTGCTAGCCGTCACTGTCAATACAATGTAGGTCCTTGCTTCTCATTGATGACAGTTTCTACTGCCAGCCGTCACTGTCAATACAATGTAGGTCCTTGCTTCTCATTGATGACAGTTTCTACTGCCAGCCGTCACTGTCAATGTGATGTAGGTCCTTGCTTCACATTGATGACAGTTTCTACTGCTAGCTATCACTGTCAATACAATGTAGGTCCTTGCTTCTCATTGATGACAGTTTCTACTGCTAGCTGTCACTGTCAATACAATGTAGGTCCTTGCTTCACATTGATGACAGTTTCTACTGCTAGCTGTCACTGTCAATGTGATGTAGGCCCTCCCTTCACATTGATGACAGTTTCTGCTGCTACCCGTCACTATCAATACAATGTAGGTCCTTCCTTCACCTCGATGACAGTTTCTACTGCCTGCCGTCACTGTCAATACAATGTAGGTCCTTGCTTCTCATTGATGACAGTTTCTACTGCCAGCCGTCACTGTCAATACAATGTAGGTCCTTGCTTCACATTGATGACAGTTTCTACTGCTAGCTGTCACTGTCAATGTGATGTAGGCCCTCCCTTCACACTGATGACAGTTTCTACTGCTAGCTGTCACTGTCAATACGATGTAGGCCCTCCCTTCACATTGATGACAGTTTCTACTGCTAGCTGTCACTATCAATACAATGTAGGTCCTTCCTTCACCTCGATGACAGTTTCTACAGCCAGCCGTCACTGTCAATACAATGTAGGTCCTTGCTTCACATTGATGACAGTTTCTACTGCTAGCTGTCACTGTCAATGGGATGTAGGCCCTCCCTTCACATTGATGACAGTTTCTACTGCTAGCTGTCACTGTCAATGTGATGTAGGCCCTCCCTTCACATTGATGACAGTTTCTACTGCTAGCTGTCACTATCAATACAATGTAGGTCCTTCCTTCACCTCGATGACAGTTTCTACTGCTAGCCGTCACTGTCAATACAATGTAGGTCCTTGCTTCTCATTGATGACAGTTTCTACTTCCAGCCGTCACTGTCAATAAAATGTAGGTCCTTGCTTCTCATTGATGACAGTTTCTACTGCCAGCCGTCACTGTCAATACAATGTAGGTCCTTGCTTCTCATTGATGACAGTTTCTACTGCCAGCCGTCACTGTCAATACAATGTAGGTACATGCTTCACATTGATGACAGTTTCTAATGTCAGCCGTCTCTGTCAATACAATGTAGGTCCTTGCTTCACATTGATGACAGTTTCTACTGCTAGCCGTCACTGTCAATGTAATGTAGGCCCTCCCTTCACATTGATGACAGTTTCTACTGCTAGCCGTCACTGTCAATACGATGTAGGTTCCTTGCTTCACATTGATGACAGTTTCTACTGCCAGCCGTCACTGTCAATACAATGTAGATCCTTGCTTCACATTGATGACAGTTTCTACTGCTAGCCGTCACTGTCAATGTGATGTAGGCCCTCCCTTCACATTGATGACAGTTTCTACTGCTATCCGTCACTGTCAATATGATGTAGGTTCCTTGCTTCACATTGATGACAGTTTCTACTGCCAGCCGTCACTGTCAATACGATGTAGGCCCTCCCTTCACATTGATGACAGTTTCTATTGTTAGCTGTCACTGTCAATACGACGTAAGTCCTTCCTTCACATTGATGGCAGTTTCTACTGTTAGCTGTCACTGTCAATACGATGTAGGTCCTTCCTTCACATTCATGACATTTTCTACTGCCAGCCGTCATTGTCAATACGATGTAGGTCTTTCCTTCACATTGATGACAGTTTCTACTGCTAGCCGTTACTGTCATTACGATGTAGGTCCTTCCTTCACATTGATGACAGTTTCTACTGCTAGCTGTTACTATAAATACAATGCAGGTCCTTCCCTTCACCTCGATGACAGTTTTTACTGCTAGCTGTCATTGTCAATACGATGTAGGTCCTCCCTTCACATTGATGACAGTTTCTACTGCCAGCCGTCACTGTCAATACAATGTAGGTCCTTCCTTCACCTCGATGACAGTTTCTACTGCTAGCCGTCACTATCAATGTGATGTAGGCCCACCCTTCATATTGATGACGGTTTCTACTGCTAACTGTCACTATCAATACAATGTGGGTGCTTCCGTCACCTTGATGACAGTTTCTACTGATAGCTGTCACTCTATCAATACAATGTAGGTCCTTGCTTCACCTCGATGACAGTTTCTACTGCTAGCCGTCACTGTCAATGTGATGTAGGTCCTCCCTTCACATTGATGACAGTTTCTACTGCTAGCCGTCACTGTCAGTACGATGTAGGTCCTTCCTTCACATTGATGACAGTTTCTACTGCTAGCCTTCACTGTCAATGTGATGTAGGCCCTCCCTTCACATTGATGACAGTTTCTACTGCTAGCTGTCACTATCAATACAATGTAGGTCCTTCCTTCACCTCGATGACAGTTTCTACTGCAAGCCGTCACTGTCAATACAATGTAGGTCCTTCCTTCACCTCGATGACAGTTTCTACTGCTAGCCGTCACTGTCAATACGATGTAGGCCCTTCCTTCACATTGATGACAGTTTCTACTGCTAGCTGTCACTATCAATACAATTTAGGTCCTTCCTTCACCTCGATGACAGTTTCTAGTGCCAGCCGTCACTGTCAATTCAATGAAGGTCCTTGCTTCTCATTGATGACAGTTTCTACTGCTAGCCGTCACTGTCAATACAATGTAGGTCCTTGCTTCTCATTGATGACAGTTTCTACTGCCAGCCGTCACTGTCAATAAAATGTAGGTCCTTGCTTCACATTGATGACAGTTTCTACTGCTAGCTGTCACTGTCAATGTGATGTAGGCCCTCCCTTCACATTGATGACAGTTTCTATTGCTAGCTGTCACTATCAATAATTTGTAGGTCCTCCCATCACCTCGATGACAGTTTCTATTGCTAGCCGTCACTGTCAATACGATATAGGCCCTCCCATCACCTCGATGACAGTTTCTACTGCCAGCCGTCACTGTCAATACAATGTAGGTCCTTGCTTCACGTTGATGACAGTTTCTACTGCTAGCTGTCACTGTCAATGTGATGTAGGCCCTCCCTTCACATTGATGACAGTTTCTACTGCTTGCTGTCACTATTAATACAATGTAGGTCCTCCCTTCACCTCGATGACAGTTTCTACTGCTAGCCGTCACTGTCAATACAATGTAGGTCCTTGCTTCTCATTGATGACAGTTTCTACTGCTAGCTGTCACTGTCAATGTGATGTAGGCCCTCCCTTCACATTGATGACAGTTTCTACTGCTAGCTGTCACTGTCAATACGATGTAGGCCCTCCCTTCACATTGATGACAGTTTCTACTGCTAGCTGTAACTATCAATACAATGTAGGTCCTTCCTTCACCTCGATGACAGTTTCTACTGCTAGCCGTCACTGTCAATACAATGTAGGTCCCTGCTTCTCATTGATGACAGTTTCTACTGCCAGCCGTCACTGTCAATACAATGTAGGTCCTTGCTTCTCATTGATGACAGTTTCTACTGCCAGCCGTCACTGTCAATACAATGGAGGTCCTTGCATCTCAATGATGACAGTTTCTACTGCCAGCCGTCACTGTCAATACAATGTAGGTCCTTGCTCCTCATTGATGTTAGTTTCTACTGCCAGCCGTCACTGTCAATACAATGTATGTCCTTCCTTCACCTCAATGACAGTTTCTCCTGCTAGCCGTCACTGTCAATGTGATGTAGGTTCTTCCTTCACTTTGATGACCGTTTCTACTTCTAAATGTCACTATCAATACAATGTAGGTTCTTCCTTCACCTTGATGACAGTTTCTACGGATAGCTGTCACTATCAATACAATGTAGGTCCTTGCTTCACATTGATGACAGTTTCTACTGCCAGTCGTCACTGTCAATACAATGTAGTTCCTTGCTTCTCATTGATGACAGTTTCTACTGCCAGCGGTCAATGTCAATACAATGTAGGTCCTTGCTTCACATTGATGACAGTTTCTACTGCTAGCTGTCACTGTCAATGTGATGTAGGTCCTTGCTTCTCATTGATGACAGTTTCTACTGCCAGCCGTCACTATCAATACAACGTAGGTCCTTGCTTCACATTGATGACAGTTTCTACTGCCAGCCGTCACTGCCAATACAATATAGGTCCTTGCTTCTCATTGATGACAGTTTCTACTGCTAGCTGTCACTATCAATACAATGTAGGTCCTTCCTTCACCTCGATGACAGTTTCTACTGCTAGCTGTCACTATCAATACAATGTAGGTCCTTCCTTCACCTCGATGACAGTTTCTACTGCCAGCCGTCACTGTCAATACAATGTAGGTCATACTTCTCATTGATGACAGTTTCTACTGCTAGCCGTCACTGTCAATACAATGTAGGTCCTTGCTTCTCATTGATGACAGTTTCTACTGCCAGCCGTCACTGTCAATAAAATGTAGGTCCTTGCTTCTCATTGATGACAGTTTCTACTGCCAGCCGTCACTGTCAATGTGATGTAGGTCCTTGCTTCACATTGATGACAGTTTCTACTGCTAGCTGTCACTGTCAATACAATGTAGGTCCTTGCTTCTCATTGATGACAGTTTCTACTGCTAGCTGTCACTGTCAATACAATGTAGGTCCTTGCTTCACATTGATGACAGTTTCTACTGCTAGCTGTCACTGTCAATGTGATGTAGGCCCTCCCTTCACATTGATGACAGTTTCTGCTGCTACCCGTCACTATCAATACAATGTAGGTCCTTCCTTCACCTCGATGACAGTTTCTACTGCCTGCCGTCACTGTCAATACAATGTAGGTCCTTGCTTCTCATTGATGACAGTTTCTACTGCCAGCCGTCACTGTCAATACAATGTAGGTCCTTGCTTCACATTGATGACAGTTTCTACTGCTAGCTGTCACTGTCAATGTGATGTAGGCCCTCCCTTCACACTGATGACAGTTTCTACTGCTAGCTGTCACTGTCAATACGATGTAGGCCCTCCCTTCACATTGATGACAGTTTCTACTGCTAGCTGTCACTATCAATACAATGTAGGTCCTTCCTTCACCTCGATGACAGTTTCTACTGCCAGCCGTCACTGTCAATACAATGTAGGTCCTTGCTTCACATTGATGACAGTTTCTACTGCTAGCTGTCACTGTCAATGGGATGTAGGCCCTCCCTTCACATTGATGACAGTTTCTACTGCTAGCTGTCACTGTCAATGTGATGTAGGCCCTCCCTTCACATTGATGACAGTTTCTACTGCTAGCTGTCACTATCAATACAATGTAGGTCCTTCCTTCACCTCGATGACAGTTTCTACTGCTAGCCGTCACTGTCAATACAATGTAGGTCCTTGCTTCTCATTGATGACAGTTTCTACTTCCAGCCGTCACTGTCAATAAAATGTAGGTCCTTGCTTCTCATTGATGACAGTTTCTACTGCCAGCCGTCACTGTCAATACAATGTAGGTCCTTGCTTCTCATTGATGACAGTTTCTACTGCCAGCCGTCACTGTCAATACAATGTAGGTACTTGCTTCACATTGATGACAGTTTCTACTGTCAGCCGTCTCTGTCAATACAATGTAGGTCCTTGCTTCACATTGATGACAGTTTCTACTGCTAGCCGTCACTGTCAATGTAATGTAGGCCCTCCCTTCACATTGATGACAGTTTCTACTGCTAGCCGTCACTGTCAATACGATGTAGGTTCCTTGCTTCACATTGATGACAGTTTCTACTGTCAGACGTCACTGTCAACACAATGTAGGTCCTTGCTTCTCATTGATGACAGTTTCTACTGCCAGCCGTCACTGTCAATACAATGTAGATCCTTGCTTCACATTGATGACAGTTTCTACTGCCAGCCGTCACTGTCAATACAATGTATGTCCTTCCTTCACCTCAATGACAGTTTCTACTGCTAGCCGTCACTGTCAATGTGATGTAGGTTCTTCCTTCACTTTGATGACCGTTTCTACTTCTAAATGTCACTATCAATACAATGTAGGTTCTTCCTTCACCTTGATGACAGTTTCTACTGATAGCTGTCACTATCAATACAATGTAGGTCCTTGCTTCACATTGATGACAGTTTCTACTGCCGGCCGTCACTGTCAATACAATGTAGGTCCTTGCTTCTCATTGATGACAGTTTCTACTGCCAGCCGTCAATGTCAATACAATGTAGGTCCTTGTTTCACATTGATGACAGTTTCTACTGCTAGCTGTCACTGTCAATGTGATGTAGGTCCTTGCTTCTCATTGATGACAGTTTCTACTGCCAGCCGTCACTATCAATACGACGTAGGTCCTTGCTTCACATTGATGACAGTTTCTACTGCCAGCCGTCACTGCCAATACAATATAGGTCCTTGCTTCTCATTGATGACAGTTTCTACTGCTAGCTGTCACTATCAATACAATGTAGGTCCTTCCTTCACCTCGATGACAGTTTCTACTGCTAGCTGTCACTATCAATACATTGTAGGTCCTTCCTTCACCTCGATGACAGTTTCTACTGCCAGCCGTCACTGTCAATACAATGTAGGTCATACTTCTCATTGATGACAGTTTCTACTGCTAGCCGTCACTGTCAATACAATGTAGGTCCTTGCTTCTCATTGATGACAGTTTCTACTGCCAGCCGTCACTGTCAATACAATGTAGGTCCTTGCTTCTCATTGATGACAGTTTCTACTGCCAGCCGTCACTGTCAATGTGATGTAGGTCCTTGCTTCACATTGATGACAGTTTCTACTGCTAGCTGTCACTGTCAATACAATATAGGTCCTTGCTTCTCATTGATGACAGTTTCTACTGCTAGCTGTCACTGTCAATACAATGTAGGTCCTTGCTTCACATTGATGACAGTTTCTACTGCTAGCTGTCACTGTCAATGTGATGTAGGCCCTCCCTTCACATTGATGACAGTTTCTGCTGCTACCCGTCACTATCAATACAATGTAGGTCCTTCCTTCACCTCGATGACAGTTTCTACTGCCTGCCGTCACTGTCAATACAATGTAGGTCCTTGCTTCTCATTGATGACAGTTTCTACTGCCAGCCGTCACTGTCAATACAATGTAGGTCCTTGCTTCACATTGATGACAGTTTCTACTGCTAGCTGTCACTGTCAATGTGATGTAGGCCCTCCCTTCACACTGATGACAGTTTCTACTGCTAGCTGTCACTGTCAATACGATGTAGGCCCTCCCTTCACATTGATGACAGTTTCTACTGCTAGCTGTCACTATCAATACAATGTAGGTCCTTCCTTCACCTCGATGACAGTTTCTACTGCCAGCCGTCACTGTCAATACAATGTAGGTCCTTGCTTCACATTGATGACAGTTTCTACTGCTAGCTGTCACTGTCAATGGGATGTAGGCCCTCCCTTCACATTGATGACAGTTTCTACTGCTAGCTGTCACTGTCAATGTGATGTAGGCCCTCCCTTCACATTGATGACAGTTTCTACTGCTAGCTGTCACTATCAATACAATGTAGGTCCTTCCTTCACCTCGATGACAGTTTCTACTGCTAGCCGTCACTGTCAATACAATGTAGGTCCTTGCTTCTCATTGATGACAGTTTCTACTTCCAGCCGTCACTGTCAATAAAATGTAGGTCCTTGCTTCTCATTGATGACAGTTTCTACTGCCAGCCGTCACTGTCAATACAATGTAGGTCCTTGCTTCTCATTGATGACAGTTTCTACTGCCAGCCGTCACTGTCAATACAATGTAGGTACTTGCTTCACATTGATGACAGTTTCTACTGTCAGCCGTCTCTGTCAATAAAATTTAGGTCCTTGCTTCACATTGATGACAGTTTCTACTGCTAGCCGTCACTGTCAATGTAATGTAGGCCCTCCCTTCACATTGATGACAGTTTCTACTGCTAGCCGTCACTGTCAATACGATGTAGGTTCCTTGCTTCACATTGATGACAGTTTCTACTGCCAGCCGTCACTGTCAACACAATGTAGGTCCTTGCTTCTCATTGATGACAGTTTCTACTGCCAGCCGTCACTGTCAATACAATGTAGATCCTTGCTTCACATTGATGACTGTATCTACTGCCAGCCGTCACTGTCAATACAATGTAGATCCTTGCTTCACATATATGACAGTTTCTACTGCTAGCCGTCACTGTCAATGTGATGTAGGCCCTCCCTTCACATTGATGACATTTTCTACTGCTAGCCGTCACTGTCAATATGATGTAGGTTCCTTGCTTCACATTGATGACAGTTTCTACTGCCAGCCGTCACTGTCAATACAATGTAGGTCCTTGCTCCTCTCGCGTCTGGCTGCGTGGCTCAGGGGTAACGTTCTCGCTTGCTGAGTCCAAGGTTGCAGATTCGATACCTGGCGCAGTCAGCTGGCATTTGAGGGTGGCGCAAATGCGAGGCAGCCGTGACAGTAGATTTACTGGCACGTTAGAGATCCCCTTCGGGGCAAAATTCCGGCACCCTGGCGTCTCTAAAAGCCAGTGTAGTTAAAAGGGACGTAAAACCAATAACATTATTATTATTATCCTTGCCCCTCATTGATGATAGTTTCTACTGCCAGCCGTCACTGTCAATACAATGTAGGTCCTTCCTTCACCTCGATGACAGTTTCTACTGCTAGCCGTCACTGTCAATGTGATGTAGGCCCTCCCTTCACTTTGATGACAGTTTGTCCGGCTAACTGTCACTATCAATACAATGTAGGTCCTTCCTTCACCTTGATGACAGTTTCTACTGATAGCTGTCACTATCAATACAATGTAGGTCCTTGCTTCACCTCGATGACAGTTTCTACTGCTAGCCGTCACTGTCAATGTGATGTAGGTCCTCCCGTCACATTGATGACAGTTTCTACTGCTAGCCGTCACTGTCAATACGATGTAGGTCCTTCCTTCACATTGAAGACATTTTCTGCTGCTAGCCGTCACTGTCAATGTGATGTAGGCCCTCCCTTCACATTGATGACAGTTTCTACTGCTAGCCGTCACTGTCAATACAATGTAGGTCCTTCCTTCACCTCGATGACAGTTTCTACTGCCAGCCGTCACTGTCAATACAATGTAGGTCATGCTTCTCATTGATGACAGTTTTACTGCTAGCCGTCACTGTCAATACAATGTAGGTCCTTGCTTCTCATTGATGACAGTTTCTACTGCCGGCCGTCACTGTCAATACAATGTAGGTCCTTGCTTCTCATTGATGACAGTTTCTACTGCCAGCCGTCACTGCCAATACAATATAGGTCCTTGCTTCTCATTGATGACAGTTTCTACTGCTAGCTGTCACTATCAATACAATGTAGGTCCTTCCTTCACCTCGATGACAGTTTCTACTGCCAGCCGTCACTGTCAATACAATGTAGGTCATGCTTCTGATTGATGACAGTTTCTACTGCTAGCCGTCACTGTCAATACAATGTAGGTCCTTGCTTCTCATTGATGACAGTTTCTACTGCCAGCCGTCACTGTCAATACAATGTAGGTCCTTGCTTCTCATTGATGACAGTTTGTACTGCCAGCCGTCACTGTCAATGTGATGTAGGTCCTTGCTTCACATTGATGACAGTTTCTACTGCTAGCTGTCACTGTCAATACAATGTAGGTCCTTGCTTCTCATTGATGACAGTTTCTACTGCTAGCTGTCACTGTCAATACAATGTAGGTCCTTGCTTCACATTGATGAAAGTTTCTACTGCTAGCTGTCACTGTCAATGTGATGTAGGCCCTCCCTTCACATTGATGACAGTTTCTGCTGCTACCCGTCACTATCAATACAATGTAGGTCCTTCCTTCACCTTGATGACAGTTTCTACTGCCTGCCGTCACTGTCAATACAATGTAGGTCCTTGCTTCTCATTGATGACAGCTTCTACTGCCAGCCGTCACTGTCAATACAATGTAGGTCCTTGCTTCACATTGATGACAGTTTCTACTGCCAGCCGGCACTGTCAACACAATGTAGGTCCATCCTTCACCTTGATGACAGTTTCTACTGTTAGCTGTCACTGTCAATACGATGTAGGTCCTTCCTTCATATTGATGACAGTTTCTACTGTTAGCTGTCACTGTCAATACGATGTAGGTCCTTCCTTCACATTGATGACAGTTTCTACTGCTAACTGTCACTGTCAATACGACGTAGGTCCTTCCTTCACATTGATGACAGTTTCTACTGCTAGCTGTCACTATCAATACGATGTAGGCCCTCCCTTCACATTGATGACAGTTTCTATTGTTAGCTGTCACTGTCAATACGACGTAGGTCCTTCCTTCACATTCATGACAGTTTCTACTGTCAGCCGTCACTGTCAATACGATGTAGGCCCTCCCTTCACATTGATGATAGTTTCTATTGTTAGCTGTCACTGTCAATACGACGTAGGTCCTTCCTTCACATTGATGGCAGTTTCTACTGTTAGCTGTCACTGTCAATACGATGTAGGTCCTTCCTTCACATTCATGACAGTTTCTACTGCCAGCCGTCACTGTCAATACGATGTAGGTCCTTCCTTCACATTCATGACAGTTTCTACTGCTAGCCGTCACTGTCATTACGATGTAGGTCCTTCCTTCACATTGATGACAGTTTCTACTGCTAGCTGTTACTATAAATACAATGCAGGTCCTCCCTTCACCTCGATGACAGTTTTTACTGCTAGCTGTCATTGTCAATACGATGTAGGCCCTCCCTTCACATTGATGACAGTTTCTACTGCCAGCCGTCACTGTCAATACAATGTAGGTCCTTCCTTCACCTCGATGACAGTTTCTACTGCTAGCCGTCACTATCAATGTGATGTAGGCCCACCCTTCATATTGATGACGGTTTCTACTGCTAACTGTCACTATCAATACAATGTGGGTGCTTCCTTCACCTTGATGACAGTTTCTACTGATAGCTGTCACTCTATCAATACAATGTAGGTCCTTGCTTCACCTCGATGACAGTTTCTACTGCTAGCCGTCACTGTCAATGTGATGTAGGTCCTCCCTTCACATTGATGTCAGTTTCTACTGCTAGCCGTCACTGTCAGTACGATGTAGGTCCTTCCTTCACATTGATGACAGTTTTTACTGCTAGCCGTCACTGTCAATGTGATGTAGGCCCTCCCTTCACATTGATGACAGTTTCTACTGCTAGCTGTCACTATCAATACAATGTAGGTCCTTCCTACACCTCGATGACAGTGTCTACTGCAAGCCGTCACTGTCAATACAATGTAGGTCCTTCCTTCACCTCGATGACAGTTTCTACTGCTAGCCGTCACTGTCAATACGATGTACAGTAGCTCCTTCCTTCACATTGATGACATTTTCTGCTGCTAGCCGTCACTGTCAATGTGATGTAGGCCCTACCTTCACATTGATGACAGTTTCTGCTGCTAGCTGTCACTATCAATACAATGTAGGTCCTCCCTTCACATCGATGACAGATTCTACTGCCAGCCGTCACTGTCAATACAATGTAGGTCCTTGCTTCACATTGATGACAGTTTCTACTGCTAGCTGTCACTGTCAATACGATGTAGGTTCCTTGCTTCTCATTGGTGACAGTTTCTACTGTTAGCTGTCACTGTCAATACTATGTAGGTTCCTTGCTTCTCATTGATGACAGTTTCTACTGCTAGCTGTCACTATCAATACGATGTAGGCCCTCCCTTCACATTGATGACAGTTTCTACTGCTAGCCGTCACTGTGAATACGATGTAGGCCCTCCCTTCACATTGATGACAGTTTCTACTGCCAGCCCCACTGTCAATACAATGTAGGTCCTTGCTTCACATTGATGACAGTTTCTACTGCTAGCTGTCACAGTCAATACAATGTAGGTCCTTGCTTCACATTGATGACAGTTTCTACTGCTAACTGTCACTGTCAATGTGATGTAGGTCCAGTTTCTACTGCCAGCCGTCACTGTCAATACAATGTAGGTCCTTGCTTCACATTGATGACAGTTTCTACTGCTAGCTGTCACTGTCAATACAATGTAGGTCCTTGCTTCACATTGATGACAGTTTCTACTGTCAGCCGTCACTGTCAATGCAATGTAGGTCCTTGCTTCACATTGATGACAGTTTCTACTGCTAGCCGTCACTGTCAATGTAATGTAGGCCCTCCCTTCACATTGATGACAGTTTCTACTGCTAGCCGTCACTGTCAATACGATGTAGGTTCCTTGCTTCACATTGATGACAGTTTCTACTGCCAGCCGTCACTGTCAACACAATGTAGGTCCTTGCTTCACATTGATGACAGTTTCTACTGCCAGCCGTCACTGTCAATACAATGTAGATCCTTGCTTCACATTGATGACAGTTTCTACTGCCAGCCGTCACTGTCAATACAATGTAGATCCTTGCTTCACATTGATGACAGTTTCTACTGCTAGCCGTCACTGTCAATGTGATGTAGGCCCTCCCTTCACATTGATGACAGTTTCTACTGCTAGCCGTCACTGTCAATATGATGTAGGTTCCTTGCTTCACATTGATGACAGTTTCTACTGCCAGCCGTCACTGTCAATACAATGTAGGTCCTTGCTCCTCTCGCGTCTGGCTGCGTGGCTCAGGGGTAACGTTCTCGCTTGCTGAGTCCAAGGTTGCAGATTCGATACCTGGCGCAGTCAGCTGGCATTTGAGGGTGGCGCAAATGCGAGGGAGCCGTGACAGTAGATTTACTGGCACGTTAGAGATCCCCTTCGGGGCAAGATTCCGGCACCCTGGCGTCTCTAAAAGCCAGTGTAGTTAAAAGGGACGTAAAACCAATAACATTATTATTATTATCCTTGCCCCTCATTGATGATAGTTTCTACTGCCAGCCGTCACTGTCAATACCATGTAGGTCCTTCCTTTACCTCGATGACAGTTTCTACTGCTAGCCGTCACTGTCAATGTGATGTAGGCCCTCCCTTCACTTTGATGACAGTTTCTACTGCTAACTGTCACTATAAATACAATGTAGGTCGTTCCTTCACCTTGATGACAGTTTCTACTGATAGCTGTCACTATCAATACAATGTAGGTCCTTCCTTCACCTCGATGACAGTTTCTACTGCTAGCCGTCACTGTCAATGTGATGTAGGCCCTCCCTTCACTTTGATGACAGTTTCTACTGCTAAC
Organism: Meconema thalassinum; assembly: GCA_946902985.2. NCBI lineage: Eukaryota > Metazoa > Arthropoda > Insecta > Orthoptera > Tettigoniidae > Meconema > Meconema thalassinum. The sequence goes on along the minus strand of OX336389.2, from coordinate 28,897,152 downwards.
TGTCACTATCAATACAATGTAGGTCCTTCCTTCACCTTGATGACAGTTTCTACTGATAGCTGTCACTATCAATACAATGTAGGTCCTTGCTTCACCTCGATGACAGTTTCTACTGCTAGCCGTCACTGTCAATGTGATGTAGGTCCTCCCTTCACATTGATGACAGTTTCTACTGCTAGCCGTCACTGTCAATACGATGTAGGTCCTTCCTTCACATTGAAGACATTTTCTGCTGCTAGCCGTCACTGTCAATGTGATGTAGGCCCTCCCTTCACATTGATGACAGTTTCTACTGCTAGCTGTCACTATCAATACAATGTAGGTCTTTCCTTCACCTCGATGACAGTTTCTACTGCTAGCTGTCACTGTCAATACGATGTAGGTTCCTTGCTTCACCTCGATGACAGTTACTACTGCCAGCCGTCACTGTCAATACAATGTAGGTCCTTCCTTCACCTCGATGACAGTTTCTACTGCTAGCCGTCACTGTCAATACGATGTAGATCCTTCCTTCACATTGATGACATTTTCTGCTGCTAGCTGTCACTGTCAATGTGTTGTAGGCCCTCCCTTCACATTGATGACAGTTTCTGCTGCTAGCTGTCACTATCAATACAATGTAGGTCCTTCCTTCACCTTGATGACAGTTTCTACTGATAGCTGTCACTATCAATACAATGTTGGTCCTTGCTTCACCTCGATGACAGTTTCTACTGCTAGCCGTCACTGTCAATACGATGTACAGTAGCTCCTTCCTTCACATTGATGACATTTTCTGCTGCTAGCCGTCACTGTCAATGTGATGTAGGCCCTACCTTCACATTGATGACAGTTTCTGCTGCTAGCTGTCACTATCAATACAATGTAGGTCCTCCCTTCACATCGATGACAGATTCTACTGCCAGCCGTCACTGTCAATACAATGTAGGTCCTTGCTTCACATTGATGACAGTCTCTACTGCTAGCTGTCACTGTCAATAAGATGTAGGTTCCTTGCTTCTCATTGGTGACAGTTTCTACTGTTAGCTGTCACTGTCAATACTATGTAGGTTCCTTGCTTCTCATTGATGACAGTTTCTACTGCTAGCTGTCACTATCAATACGATGTAGGCCCTCCCTTCACATTGATGACAGTTTCTACTGCTAGCCTTCACTGTGAATACGATGTAGGCCCTCCCTTCACATTGATGACAGTTTCTACTGCCAGCCCCACTGTCAATACAATGTAGGTCCTTGCTTCACATTGATGACAGTTTCTACTGCTAGCTGTCACTGTCAATACAATGTAGGTCCTTGCTTCACATTGATGACAGTTTCTACTGCTAACTGTCACTGTCAATGTGATGTAGGTCCAGTTTCTACTGCCAGCCGTCACTGTCAATACAATGTAGGTCCTTGCTTCACATTGATGACAGTTTCTACTGCTAGCTGTCACTGTCAATACAATGTAGGTCCTTGCTTCACATTGATGACAGTTTATACTGCTAACTGTCACTGTCAATGTGATGTAGGTCCTTCCTTCACCTCGATGACAGTTTCTACTGCCAGCCGTCACTGTCAATACAATGTAGGTCCTTGCTTCTCATTGATGACAGTTTCTACTGCCAGCCGTCACGGTCAATACAATGTAGGTCCTTGCTTCTCATTGATGACAGTTTCTACTGCCAGCCGTCACTGTCAATACAATGTAGGTCCTTGCTTCTCATTGATGACAGTTTCTACTGCCAGCCGTCACTGTCAATACAATGTAGGTCCTTGCTTCACATTGATGACAGTTTCTACTGCTAGCCGTCACTGTCAATGTGATGTAGGCCCTCCCTTCACATTGATGACAGTTTCTACTCCTAGCCGTCACTGTCAATACGATGTAGGTTCCTTGCTTCACATTGATGACAGTTTCTTTTGCCAGCCGTCACTGTCAATACAATGTAGGTCCTTGCTTCTCATTGATGACAGTTTCTACTGCCAGCCGTCACTGTCAATACAATGTAGGTCCTTGCTTCTCATTGATGACAGTTTCTACTGCCAGCCGTCACTGTCAATACAATGTAGGTCCTTGCTTCACATTGATGACAGTTTCTACTGCTAGCCGTCACTGTCAATGTGATGTAGGCCCTCCCTTCACATTGATGACAGTTTCTACTCCTAGCCGTCACTGTCAATACGATGTAGGTTCCTTGCTTCACATTGATGACAGTTTCAACTGCTAGCCGTCACTGTCAATGTAATGTAGGTCCTTGCTCCTCATTGATGATAGTTTCTACTGTTAGCCGTCACTGTCAATGTAATGTAGGCCCTCCCTTCACATTGATGATAGTTTCTACTGCTAGCCGTCACTGTCAATGTGATGTAGGCCTTCCCTTCACATTGATGACAGTTTCTACTGCTAGCCGTCACTGTCAATACGATGTAGGTTCCTTGCTTCACATTGATGACAGTTTCTACTGCCAGCCGTCACTGTCAATACAATGTAGGTCCTTGCTCCTCATTGATGATAGTTTCTACTGCTAGCTGTCACTGTCAATACAATGTTGGTCCTCCCTTCACCTTGATAACAGTTTCTACTGCTAGCCGTCACTTATTATTTATTTATTTATTTATTTATCGTATGGCTTTTAATGCCGGGAGTGTCCTAGGACATGTTCGGTTCGCCTGTGTCTGTAGCTGCTTCCACCGGACACCCTTACTAGGGTGAGACACGTTCTGTTCAATTTCAAGTAGTTCCAACTTTCGCTACCATATACCAGTGGTAAACGTTGGAACTTTGATAGGGCGTTCTGACGAAATCTAACCTAACAATTTAGCTTTACACAAGTTTAGTCTGTGAATGGATCTTTTACATGCCATACATCTATGACATGGGGCCGCCGGCTTTACTTCCCCTCCGAAGGAAGGCATACTGAAGGATTTTAACGCTCTTAAAAAATCCGACGACTTCGGCCGGGTTTGATCCCGCAATCTTGGGCACAGCAGGTCAGCATGCTACCAACTACGCCACTGAAGCGGTCACTGTCAATATGTATTTGATCGACCCCTTATAACACACTCCGGTGTTAGCTGTGACCGTCATTATATTGTTGGTCCATCCTTCATGTTACACACATATTGTTTTAGTGGGTTTTATCGGAATGTCTCGGAGCGTTGAACGGATGAGGAAATGGAATGTGGGTCTTTTTTGACTGGCACGAATTCACCGTGCCAAAACGCCCTACAGATGTTTTATAAAAATATTCAAGGTCAGTTATATATATTAATTTGTCACCACATTGCGTAATATCTTGACAACGCCAATGGGTCATGAATTACGTATTATAATTGGAATGGTATGAAATGAAATTTCAAGTAGATGCCGCTTGACTTAGGAATTCATTTATCTATCGTTCCCGTTAAATTCCTCTTTATTATCCTTGAGATGAGTAATACTTTAATCAGGTCTCAAGAGGGTAAAACAAACAGCGCTCGGTGCGAGATTTCTGAACTCATAATTTATCAACGTTACTTGTCGTTATAACGTTATATGGTAACTAAGTCGCAACAAACACACTCAATGCTAGTGACAATATGCTAGGCCTACGTTTTGCGAGTGTATTCTAACTGAAATGCTTTCAGATATAAACTGTACAAGAGCTGTTAGGCTTTTGCCATTTCACCGTTGTCGTAAGAAAACTATGGATGGAAGGTTGAATTACCTTAAATGTGTTATTTTATTCCTTGAATCTTTCTGTGGAAGTTTACAAGTCGTCTGTAAGATATAATTCCACATACGCAAAAGAAGATATTTGGGAACTAAATCATTTCTTTGCAGGGCGATACAGACCATCACACGGATATTAAGATCGAGGAAACTTCTATTCCGGAAATAGATCCTTGCTTCAATACAGAAACAGCATCTTCAGATCCGCAAGAGGTAAGTACATTCATGCCTCTTTACAAGGCATCTCCTTATCAACTAATAGCATTTCTGGATTAAGGGTTGTGTTTTCACAATTGTGTTGATAACAAAGGAAAGTGTTTGGCTGTTAGATTGTCTTTGTACAGCATGCATAATCCATATTGATGAATGGCTGGCGAAATAAGTGATCTGTCCCATACGACACTTCCACCCGCGACGGTTGTTCTGAGCTACTGGGGGATGCGTTATAATGTCATTGCCAAAAGCATTATTGCGTGAAGCTAGGATTTGTTTGGCATTATCACTTTGTATTAGTTCCCCTCTGTAAACTTGAAGTCTAGGAATTCAAATTGATTTAGGATATCTATATTCTGGCCCGAGATCATTCCATAAATGCTACAGTGATGAGGTGGGTGGACTACCCTCAATAATGTGGTTTTTCACTTGAACACTGTGATGTTTGTAACTTATGACAGTGGAGCATTGCAAGAACATGTAGTTGACCTTAATCATGAAGATAATAGATGTGACCTAAAAGTAAAGTAACGTTCTGGAACCACACGGAGAAAATAATGTCAATACTTTATTTGTAAGTACATACTGATAAAACTTTATTTCTTTCTTACCATATTTCTTACTTCATGAAGTTTTTTTATGTTGCGTTTTGCAACCCTCAGTATTCCCATTTCTTAGGTGTCGGGCGGTAGTAGAAATGTGTGTGTATGTTGCAGTGTTGTTTGCAACCGCATACCCTATTTTCCAGCCGACAGGTGGTCCTAATGAAGCCTCCGTGGCTTAGGTGGCAGCACGCCGGCCTCTCACCGCTGGGTCCGTGGTTCAAATCCCGGTCACTCCATGTGAGATCTGTGCTGGACAAAACGGAGGCAGACAGGTTTTTCTCCGGGTACTCCGGTTTTCCCTGTCAAAATTTCATTCCAGCAACACTCTCCACTATCATTTCATTTCATCTGTCATTCATTTAATCATTGCCCAGAGGAGTGCGTCAGGCCTCGGCAGCCGGCACAGTTCAAATCCTCGCCGCTAGATGGGGGCTTCATTCATTCCATTTCCTGACCCAGTCGGAGACTGGAAGCAGGCTGTGGATTTTAATTTTAAAAAAGCAAGCCTCCGTGGCTTAGGTGGCAGCACGCCGGCCTCTCACCGCTGGGTCCGTGGTTCAAATCCCGGTCACTCCATGTGAGATCTGTGCTGGACAAAACGGAGGCAGACAGGTTTTTCTCCGGGTCCTCCGGTTTTCCCTGTCAAAATTTCATTCCAGCAACACTCTCCACTATCATTTCATTTCATCTGTCATTCATTTAATCATTGCCCAGAGGAGTGCGTCAGGCCTCGGCAGCCGGCACAGTTCAATTCCTCGCCGCTAGATGGGGGCTTCATTCATTCCATTTCCTGACCCGGTCGGAGACTGGAAGCAGGCTGTGGATTTTCATTTTTTTCAGGTGGTCCTAATGAGCCCTGATGTAGTAAGGAGATAGCAGTTGGCGATTATGGACCTTTGGGAGGTACCTGTCCAGCATTTGCCTGGATTTAAAAATGTAAATCATCAAAATACCTTTTCAAGGATGGTGGGGACCACAACCACTCGTCTTCCGTGACAGATCACAAGACCTGGCACATTTGATCTGTGTAATATGCTCAATGCGTATTCTGTTCTATGCTAGAAGCATAGAGGTGGGCTTCAGTCCCGGAGTGCTGCAAAGAATTGACTCCTCAATTAGTACCTACTCCCTTGGCCTGTATCTCTATTACAAACTGTGGGTTCCCTTACAGTAGCAGACATATAATTCTTGTTGTTGCAAACAGCAGTATTGCTCTACAATAGACTCACTCTAGAGGGATTTAATTGATTTACTGTGACTCCTCTTTAAACATTTATATAATGGTAAATTTCAGTGATTATTTAATGGAAGTCTTGTATAATAGTCTAAAGGTTGATTGATTTATGCCTGGATTCTCAAAAGTTATGCTCGTGCAAATATTGGCAGCCTAGTTGCTTGTTAGTCAATGATATGTGCACGTTTCGGGTTCTAGGACCTCTTATAATCTTATGGCTAAAATTTAGAAATAAATGTACATTTGTCCTCAATCCTTACAGCTATTACTTATATAGATGTATTGATCTCAGCATTTTCCTTCGCTTGAAGATTCACTTAAAAGGAGGTAGTTTACTACAAGTTACAGAAATGGAGGTTATAACCACTAATCTGTATAATGTTCATCTCTAGCAGCAGGATGTGATGGACAGTGCGAAAGTCGTTCTACTTTAGCTGACCAGTGCTGTACAATTAAATGGTTTGTTATTTGTGTAAAAGTATAAGCACAGATTCCATCTTATCCCCAGGATGAAGAAATGCAGGAACGAGAAAGTGGTGGAAGTGGAAATCACGTAAATGAGTAAGTGTTCAACATACAAAATACGTGCTCTTTAGCTTTACGTGTGCATAAGTTTTGGATTTGATAAGACTTGTTTACTACGTCAGATATGTCTCTCATTGTGCCTCATCATTGTAGCAGATATTGGTATTTACTTTCAATTTATCGTCACATAATTTATCCATTCTCGTTCAGTGTTCTCACTGTCAGGAAATATTTAAAAGACGGCTGCCAGTCTTTTGATGGAAATATGCCTGCAAGAAATACACATGACGCAGAAATAATAATGTGAATGAGATTATGGGGGTTTCTCTCTCTGCAAGAAATGACAGAGATGATGTCAATGACCCTGCAGTTGTACCCTGTCAGCACGCCGGAAGCCGAGAGCTGATGTCAATGGCCCTGCAGTTGTATGCTACGCTCTCGGCACGCCGGAAGGCGAGAGTTGATGCCAATGACCCTAAAGTTGTAACTTGTAGGCACGCCGGAAGGTGAGAGCTGATGTCAGTAGGGGAGTGATGCCGGTTATGAACCAGTTTAGGATCCCCCTTGCTCCTCTACTAAGCCTCAACCATGTTCTGACTTGGTCTAGAACCCCCTTTGCTCCCCTACTAAGCCTCAGGCGTGTAATATTTTTTGATATTTCTCGAACCCATGATCGAATATTGACAAATGAGGTGTTGTAGGACTCTGGCTAACGTTCCACTCGTTATATTTTTCAAAATTTTTAGAATTTTTTTATTTGGAAAGTAGGCGGTATTTTGAAAACCAAACATGATAGAATGTTTTGCAATGGCTTAAACGTATGGCCTCTATGTTGATTATCGTTAGAACAAAAGTTTTTATTTTTGAAAAAAGTTCAATTTTGGAATTTTTATAGTTTGGAAACTAGGAATTCCACAAAAAAGTTTGTTTGACATAAATTCATGGTCCTTATCCCCTCTATATACAAAATAAATTTCAAGTCTCTAGGACTAAAAATAAACTAATTTTTGTTTTGTTTTGGAAAGTAGGCGATTTTTTGAAAACCAAACATGATAGAACGTCGTGCAATGGCTTAAACGTATGGCCTCTATGTCCCTTATCGTTAGAACAAAAGTTTATATTTTTTTTGATAAAAAAGTTCAATTTTAAAGTTTTTATAGTTTGGAAACTAGGAATTCCACAAAAACGTTTTTTTGACAAAAATTCATGGTCCTTACCTGCTCTACCCAAAAAATACATTTCAAGTCTCTAGGACTAAAAATAAACAGTAGGGGGGCTGTGGGGGTTCTAACACATTGCCTAATTTCCTGGTGACGTCACAAGATGGCGGCAAAGATGGCGGCCATGACGTCACACAAGATGGCGGCCATGACGTCAAAAGATGGCTGCCATAGCTTAACTAACCTAGCCTAACCCAACCTAACCTGCGACAGGTGTTCAAAGTTGACCCATAGCCTACATTCCTTGTGATGTCGCAACGAGGTGTGTTCAAAAGTTTCTAAAATGTTAACCCATAGCCTACTTTCTTGGTGATATTACTTCGAGGTGTGTTCAAAAAGTTCCAAAAATGTTGATTCATAGCCTACTTTCCTGGTGACGTCACAACGAGGGGTGATCAAAAAGTTCCAAAATGTTGACCCATAGCCTTCTTTCCTGGAAACGTCACAACGAGGGGTGATCAAAATTTTCAAAATGTTAATCCATAACCTAGCTCGCGAACCCATGGTTGGATTTCGATGAATGAGGTGTCATTGAACTTGGGCTGACACCCCCTTTCCAATAGACAACCTATTTCCACCCCAAAATAAAACCTACCCCTACTAGAGGGTGAAATTATATATTTAAAAAAAAATCTCGCTTTCCAGGTGCGACATGTGGGAGTTTGAATGCTAATAGGAAATTAAACGTTGTTCCACATAAAAGACATGCTAACGAGTGGAAGCCATAATGAATTAGCATTTTTGTTTTTTGTTTTTACGCATGCGCACTTGGTGATTTTGTAAGAGGGCGGGCTTTTTTGAAAAATGATTTATAAGAAGGGGATTTAGTGGTGAGGAGAGAGCTAGATAGTTGCCTACTTTCCTATGAAGTTTGCTGATATCTCACGAATGCATGGTCGGATGTGGATGTGTGACTTGTCAAATCGCTTGTCTTGAAGCCCTTGTTGATGTTGTTAATATGTTTAAGTTTTGAGAAATAGTGAGGCAGACTTTAAATGTTCATGATGAGTGGTTGTAGATAGAGAGAGAGAGATGATACCGCTGGGCGTGTGTTTTAACAAGGCTATTACTCGTTATAATGGCCGTGCTTATTAGAACAATCGATATTTGGACGGGTCGGTTTAGGACAGGTCGAGGGTTTGTTTTCTGATATTTCGATGGGTCTGTTTATGACAGAGGGAGGGTTCGTTTTTCCGATATTTTACTCTCGAAATGGATCCTACGATGATGGGTTGCATGACAAATGATAATTCTAAGATCAGATGATATTTTGATGGGTCGGTTTAGGACAGGCCGAGGATTCGTTTTCCAATATTTCGACTGGTCGGTTTATGAGAGCGAGGGTTCGTTTTTTAGATATTTTACTCTTGAAGGGGTTCTTTAATGTGTAAACGATGATGGGTTACATGACAAATGATTATTCTATGATCAGGATATGTCATTGTTCTATTAGATTGTGGTGTGTGGGTGTGTGTGTCTGGTAGCAGTTGCATTGTTTATTAGTTATAGTTCATTGTTTCAGTAGACTGTGATGTGTGAGGGTGCATGTGAGTGTGCCTGGTGACAGACTGTTTTAGTGGTAGTATTTGTTGTTGGTGGAACTTTAGTATTTTTTTCGTTAGTAGAATTTTGGTATTTAATTGTTAGTACGGTAGAAGGTTAGTATTTTTGTTAGTAGAATTGCTCTTTACTTATTCTGAAAGGGAGTAGCAGCCTTTCAGAATAAATCAATTCTTTACTAGTCTTATAGACGGTTAAGATATTGATAATATAAGCCAAATAATGGCTACACTGCGTCCTGCTGCACGGCTGAAAGCAACGGGAAACTACAGCCGTATGCTATTCCCGAGGATATGCACCTCTCTATGCATAATTACATGTGATGATGGCCTCCTCCCTTGTAAAATTTCAATCCGGAGGTAAACTAGTCCCCCGTTCGGATCTCCGGGTGGGGACTACTCGAGAGGGGGTTAACATCACAGAAGTGACAAAGAGGAAATCTGACATTCTACGGATCGGAGCGTGGAATGTTAGAAGTCTGCTAGGAAGTGGAAGGTTAGAAAACTTAGAAAGGGAAATGGATAGGTTGAGGTTGGATTTGGTTGGGATTAGTGAAATGCGCTGGCGGGAAGAACAGGACTTTTGGTCAGGAGACCATAGGGTCATTAGCAGTAAATCAAACAATGGCCAGGCAGGGGTTGGCCTCATATTGAGTAGGAAACTTGGACAGCGGGTGGAATATTATGAGCAATATAGTGAACGGATTATTGTAGCAAAAATCAATACTAAACCTACCTGCACCACAGTGGTGCAAGTCTATATGCCTACCAGTCAAGCTGATGATGAGGATGTTGAAAAGGTCTACGAAGAAATAGACGAAATTCTGAGGTATATCAAGGGTGATGAAAATGTTATAGTAATGGGAGATTGGAATGCTGTAGTAGGAAATGGGAGAGAAGGGAAGATAGTAGGAGATTTCGGATTAGGTGAAAGGAATGATCGAGGATGCAGGCTGGTAGAATTCTGCACCGAGCATGAGTTGGTCATAGCTAACACCTTATTCAATAACCACAATAGAAGAATATACACATGGATGAGACCAGGAGATACAGGGCGTTACCAAATCGACTCCATTATGGTCAAGCAGAGGTTTCGAAACCAGATTTTGGATTGTAAAACATATCCTGGTGCTGACATAAACTCTGACCACAATCTGGTTGTAATGAAATGCAGATTAAAGTTGAAGAAACTGAAGAAAAGTCAAAAGCCAAAAAGGTGGGCAATAGACAGACTGAAAGAGAAGGATGTAAACGAAAGATTCAAGAAGAGTATAAAGGAAGGACTAATGAAAATCCCTAAACAAACTTCAATTGCAGACGAATGGGCACTTTTGAAGAATGAAATAACAAAATCCGCAGAAGAAAACATTGGTAGGAAAGAAAGAATAGGTAGAAAACCGTGGATCACTCAGGATATGCTAGAATTGATGGATGAAAGGCGGAAACACAAGAATGTAAGAGATGAAAAGGGGAAAGCAGAATACAGACGTCTGAGAAATGAGGTTAACAAGAAGTGCAAGGAAGCGAAAGAAGAATGGTTGAAAGAGAAATGTGCAGGTATAGAAAATTGTCTGAAATTAGGAAAAGTAGACACAGCTTATCGAAGGATTAAGAATACTTTTGGGGAAAAGAAGACTAAGTGCTGTAATATTAGGGACACAAATGGAAAGCCTCTAACAGATAGGGAAGAAAAGGTTGAGAGATGGAAAGCTTACATAGAGAGTTTGTATCAGGGAAAGGAGATTGAGAATCATGTAATGGAAAGGGAGAAGGAAATTGATGAGGATGCGAAAGGAGATTTAATATTGAGATCAGAATTTGATAGAGCTTTGGAAGAACTAAGCAGGAACAAAGCACCAGGCATAGATGATATACCGATTGAGTTGCTACGCTGCATAGGAGATGAAGGTCTGATCAGGTTATTTCACTTGGTGTGTAGGATTTATGAGACAGGTGAGGTACCCCCTGATTTCAAGAAGAATGTAATCATCCCTATACCAAAGAAAGTTGTCTGAAATTAGGAAAAGTAGACACAGCTTATCGAAGGATTAAGAATACTTTTGGGGAAAAGAAGACTAAGTGCTGTAATATTAGGGACACAAATGGAAAGCCTCTAACAGATAGGGAAGAAAAGGTTGAGAGATGGAAAGCTTACATAGAGAGTTTGTATCAGGGAAAGGAGATTGAGAATCATGTAATGGAAAGGGAGGAGGAAATTGATGAGGATGCGAAAGGAGATTTAATATTGAGATCAGAATTTGATAGAGCTTTGGAAGAACTAAGCAGGAACAAAGCACCAGGCATAGATGATATACCGATTGAGTTGCTACGCTGCATAGGAGATGAAGGTCTGATCAGGTTATTTCACTTGGTGTGTAGGATTTATGAGACAGGTGAGGTACCCCCTGATTTCAAGAAGAATGTAATCATCCCTATACCAAAGAAAGTGGGAGCTGACAGATGTGAAGATTACCGTACAATCAGCTTGATTACTCATGCTTCAAAGATCCTGTCTAAAATAATTTACAAGAGGATTGAAAGCCAGATAGAAACGGAGTTGGGTGAAGACCAGTTTGGTTTCAGGAGAAATGTAGGAACAAGGGAAGCTGTACTAAGTCTTAGGCTGATTTTGGAAGGTAGAATAAGGAAAGATAAGAGAACGTTCATGGCTTTTGTAGACTTAGAAAAGGCTTTTGATAACGTTGATTGGACTAAATTGTTTGACATTTTGAAATCGATTGGAATAAAGTACAGGGATAGGTGGGTGATATACATTCTATACAGAAACCAGACAGCAGTCATTCGAGTTGAAGGACATGAGAGAGAAGCTGGTATTCAGAAAGGTGTAAGGCAAGGCTGCAACTTATCACCCATACTTTTCAATCTTTACATTGAACAAGCAATGAAGGAAATTAGAGAAAAATGTAAAGTGGGAGTGAAGATTCAAGGAGAAATAATTTCAACTCTGAGATTTGCTGATGACATAGTCATCTTGGCCGACAAGCCTGAGGATTTGAATGAGTTTTGAATGGTATGGACTCCGTCTTACGGAAAGAATTCATGATGAACATTAATAAATGTAAAACAAAAATACTGGAATGCAGCCGAAATAAATCAGAAACCTCTATGGAGATCAAATTGGCAGGTGAAAAGCTGAAGGAAGTAGGAGACTTCTGTTACTTAGGAAGCAGAATAACCAGTGATGGACGAAGCAAAGAGGATATAAAAAGTAGGTTGGCTCAGGCAAAGAAAGTATTTCTACAAACGAGGAATCTGCTGACATCGAATATAGATTTAGGTATTAGGAAGTCATTTTTGAAAGCCTTTGTCTGGAGCGTGGCGCTCTATGGAAGTGAAACTTGGACTATTGGTGTAGCAGAAAAGAGGAGAATTGAAGCATTTGAAATGTGGCTTTACAGGAGAATGATGAAGATCAGATGGGTAGATAGGGTTACAAACAAAGAGGTATTAAGACGAGTGGGAGAGGAGAGATGTTTCTGGCGACTGCTAATGAAGAGAAGAGATAGGTTGGTAGGACACATACTAAGACACCCAGGAATAGCAAGCTTAGTTATGGAAGGAAGGGTCGAGGACAAGAACTGTAGGGGTAGACCAAGGTTAGAATATGTTAAACAGATTGCCTCGGATGTAGGGTGTGGTAGCTATGTAGAGATGAAACGATTAGCTCAGGACAGGGAGGCATGGAAAGCTGCATCAAACCAGTCAAAAGACTGAAGACTCAAACAACAACAACAACAGATGATATTTTGATGGGTCGGTTTAGGACAGGCCGAGGATTGGTTTTCCAAAATTTTGACGGGTCGGTTTATGACAGAGCGAGAATTCGTTTTTCAGATATTTTACTCTCGAAGGGGATATTTTACGTGCAAACGATGATGTGTTACATGACAAATGATAATTCTATGAATAGATGAAGAGCAAACAGAACTTGGTTCTATGTTGGTTGAAGCGGGTAGAGAAAACAAACTTGCTGGAGAGCAGACTAACAATATGTGGATGTTATTTGAGCTTATTGAAATGTGCTGACCTGACTCTACTTGACAACAGGTGCAAGATTGTAAATCGCTGAGTCGGTAAAAGGTATCATGCATGTGTAGGAATGCGCTATTTGATGAATCATGGATTGTAGAGGCTTATGCGGTGGCCATGCTTGACTATGTATTCTTTGATATTTCATGAATAACGAATCGCAGAGGCTTATGCAGTGATTTGTTTTTGCTTAGTGAAAGCATGACTGTGATGATTGAAGAAAACAAATGCGAGAATAACCGTCGAGTTACAGTTAACGGATAAGCCAATACAAAAGCCGATATATAAGCCAACACAAAAGCCAATACATAAGCCAATACAAAAGCCAACACAAAAGCCAATACATAAGCCAATACAAAAGACAACACATGGGGTTAGGTTAGGTTCTGATATGTTACATTAAATTAGGCGAGCAATGTGTGACGTCATAGTCAGTATTAAAGCAAGTCTAAACTTGTAGAACATGTCACGTCACAAGGTTAAGTTAGGTTATGTTAGAAGAGTTGAGGTTAAGTCTTTAAATATTCACAGCCTTTGAGGTACTTTCCAAGACCAATAAAAATCCACTAAATACATTGACAAGAATAACTTGTCAAATAAGCCAATATAAAAGCCGATATATAAGCCAATACAAAAGCCAATACATAAGCCAATATAAAAGCCGATATATAAGCCAATACAAAAGGCAATATAAAAGCCAACACAAAAGCCAATATATGAGCTGATGATAAGTCACTTTATCACTAAAACAGTTGTAAACTATATAGTGGGAACATCATACTGACAGGTTAGTTTCTACTATGGAACTTACTACAACCAACAAGGGTAGGCAACGTGCACTCTATCAAGGCTACTCTTATAACTATAATCGTTAGAATGTGAATGGAATAATATTCTGGCAATGCTCAAAAGAGAGGTCAACAAAATGTCGAGGAAATCTAGAAAAGTAAAAATGGAAAGGTTTTAAGTGTGAGTGTTCATCAATGTAGTGCTCCAGACAAACCACGGTTGTTGTTTACAAAAAAATGAAAATGCTAAAAAGCAAGTTCAAGAAAACGATATTGCAGCCCATGATAGTGCAGTGTTTGCTCAAAAGCACTTATCATATCTTCAAAAAGTGATGTGAGGATAGTGGTCAACGTTTAAGAAAACCTCAACACTATCAAAGTCAACACAAACTATGAAAGGAGTCTCTGTGGAAAAGGAAGAAAAGGTATTTAGTAGTTTTAGTGATGTTGAGGATAATGTTGATTAAACTGATGGTGATTATAATAATAGTGATAAAGATGTTGAGGATAGTGATGATAATGATAATGATAATGCTCTGTTTACCCCCTAAAACTCATTTGTTAAATTTGTTTACTGGAACAATCCCAGTAAGCTAATCCAGCGGCTTCAGTACTTGCATGCCTGTAGACAGGCTGGTCATACTGAATATAAGGAGGAACTATTGGATATAGAAAATGAGCTTCGTCGTGTCAAAATTATTCTGTAATGAATCCATGTAACTGCTTAAACTATTTCTTAACAATAGATGTAATATTTTCTACCACTTTGCACTCACTTTGCACTTACTTTGCACCCACTTTTTCTTACCTCTTTTCTACCACTTTGCATTCACTTTTCTACCTCTATTCTACCACTTTGCTACCACCTTTCTACTTTGCTATCACTTTTCTACCACTTTTCTACCATTTTGCTATCATTTTTCTACCACTCTTCGATCACTTTAAACTGTACTTATTAAATATAAAAGCCAACGCTAAATCATTCTATTACGAGAACAGTTATAACCTTTGTAGTGAGCAAATCATACTGACAGGTCAGTTACTACTACTACGGAACTTACTACAACCAACGAAGGTAGGCAACGCGCACTCTATCAAGGCTACTCTTATAGCTATAAACGACAAAATGTAAAAGGAATAACATTCTGGCGATGCTCACAACAGGGGTCAACAAGATGTCGAGGCGATATGAAAAATAAAAATGGTGAGGTTTTAAGTGTGAGTGATCATCAATTTAGTGCTCCAATAGATACACTGATAGTGTTGACCAAAAAAAATCATAAGAATGCTAAAAAGCTAGTACAAGAAAAACATGTTGCTACTCAAAATAGTTCATTGTTTATTGAACAGCATCTCTAAAAGCCAGGGTAGTTAAAAGGGACGTAAAACCAATAACATTAATAACGTATTGAACAACGTTTAACCCCTGTTGTAAAAGTTATGTTTAATCCATCTTCCCTGTCTCAAGAGCCATCAACATCACAGACTATGCAAGAGCTAGTGTTGTTGTTTTAAGGGGCAGAACTGCAAGATCATCTGCCCTTGATATGCAGATAGTTTTATCAAAGAAGAATTATTGGTGCTCTCCAAGTCGTTCATTTACTATGTGGCAGCGAGTGCAGTGAAAGAAATCAGGCAAAATGTATCAAAATCATCCAAAATGTTGACCCATAGCCTACTTTCCTTGTAACGTCACATACTAACCTGGCAAAGCCGATATCTCCCGAATGCATGGTCGGATATTGACGAATGAGGTGTCGTTGAAATCTGGCTGACACCTCTTTTTCAAAATTACAAAATGTTGACCCTGTCGGAGAGAGTTGTTGTCAATGACCCTGCAGTCGTCGGCTACCCTCTCGGCACGCCGGAAGGTGGAAGTAGATTTCACCACCCAAAGGAAAATATATCGAATTCACTTAATTTTTCAACATTGTTGTGTACCTCAAATAGCGGCTTCGGTGGCGTAGTCGCTAGCATGCTGAGGTGTTGTGCCCAAGGTTACGGGTTCAAACCCCGCCGAAGAGCGTTTAAATCCTTCAGTATGCCTTCCTCCGGAGGGGAAGTAATGCCGGCGGACCCATGTCATAGATCTGTGGTATGTAAAAGAACCTACCACTTCAATTGTTTGTGTGTAGAAAATGTGAAGGTTATACAGAGAGTTTGTTTTATATGCGACGGGGACCCTCGCTTGCCCGCTCACCCGCGTTGCGCGTCTGTCTCCCGCCAAGGACTTTGCCGTTATGTGGCGCCCCACGGCACTGAGTCAATGAGTATAGGAATTTGTACTTCAATGTGATCCTTGACCAATTGTTTGACGAACTGACTTGCGGAGAGCGATTGCCAACTTATTTACAACAAGATTCTGCCACTGCTCACACTGCCGAAGCATCCATGACAAAATTGCGTCGCATTTTCAGTACTAGGACTATAAGTCGGAACGTGTACGCCCCGCGAAACCCAGACTTATCACCATGTGACTTTTATCTGTGGGGGACGCTTAAAAATTGAGTGTATGCGAGAAACCCTCACACTATAAATGAGCTTAAAGGCTATATTAAGGCCGAAATACAGTCAATCGGTGCTGAGGATCTTCTGAAAGTAAATGACAATTTCATAAAGAGGTGCCAGCGATGCTTAGCATGAATAGCGAAAATTTTCAGCTCCAGCTGTGAACTAGATAAGTACAAATTCCTATACTCAATGACTCAGTGGTGCGCGAGCGCCGCATAACGGCAAAGTGCCTGGCCGGAGACAGACGCGTAACGCGGGCGAGTGAGCAAACGCGGGTCCCCGTCGCATATAAAACAAACTCTCTGTATTTGGCTCGTTAGGAAACGCTCTATCAAGTTCCGAAGTTCGCTGCTAGATGTTGGTGACAGTGGCGGCTGGTAGCCAAAGTTGGAGCTACTTGAAATTGAACCTTCATTCATCTTCATTCATTTTATCTCTTTTAAACTCCTACCGTGAGGTTCGGGTCAGGAAGGGCATCCGCCCGTTGAAACTAACAGGTACGTGGAATTTCATCGCATCTCATCCCCAACCCCGTTGGTAGACTTAGATAGTTGTGTTCCTCAAATGTCCTCATCTTCTTATAATTCCGAAAAATTTTTGCTCTTGGTGTAATGGAGGGCCATATAATAAATTCCTTCACACAAAGGATTTAGGTACTTTTTAGAGGAATCTTGACCTTTTAACCTGTTTTGATATTGAGCTTATTAAGGGAGCTATGATTTTTTCCCTCTCAAAGTCCATATTTTCTCACCTCTGTGGTCAATGGTTGGTGCTATCGATAAACTTTACGGACATAAGTTTTGGCCCTTCGTCTATCCAGAGAACTTCAATGGATTTCAATGGATTAGATTTTGCACATCTTAAGAAAGTTATAGCGATATTTCACTTTTTCCAAATAGGCCCCCTATTTCCACCCCCTTGGTCCGATTTTGTACTTAAACGAACTAGACCTAGATTTCTAATGGCTATATGTTATGTATAATCTTAAACTTCCCTACATTTAGGCCCTTTTGCACATATCTACGCTGTTTCAACGAGCTGAACCAAATTTTACGTTCTTACCTTTGAAAACACATCCGGTAACACTGTCTACTTGAAATTTCGGACCAAGCTGTCCATTCCCTGCATTTAGGCCGTTTGGACGAAATATCGAATTTGTCAACGGACCAATCTAGACTCATTTTACGCCTTGCAATGCATAAAACATTTTCCGCGACCTAAAATTAGGCTCAGTTTGGTGAAATGGTTGTATTAATAATTAAGGCTTTCCACCCGCGTGGTCGTGAAGTTCGTAGTTCGGTTCCTTTTTACGACGAAAATTATAAATGCACTGAATGTACCAAAAAAAAGATACTACTTAAAAGTTTACTGCATCTACACAGTGGAAGATGAGTACAGAAATGGTTATGTGATTGTACTAATGCTATCGAGCATCATTGACCTTTCAAAATCACACGTTTTGGAGCTGTCCTTCTCCGTACGTTCGAAAATATTACAAACAGTTAATTGTACACAAATTACTTCCACACGGTTCAAAATTCACGGTTTATAGTTTCTCGCTCAAGTTTTTGGGTTACCGCTTTTTTGTCAGTCAACGTTCCCAATTTTCCAAAAAATCTAAAAATTCAGTATTTTGGCTCCTAATTTCTGACAGTATTAAACAACGATATTCTAGACAGTTTCCGCGTTACTTACGCGATCGATGATTTCCTCATGCAGTGATTTCACCTAGATTCCATTCTACCTTGAGTTTTCACGCATGACCGCTTCTGACAATTAATAGGAATATTGGTGTACATGTTAGTTACATCGAAAGATACAAGCCTCATGCTAGGTTTCATTTGTAAGGTGTTCAGTGCTGTTACTAATTCCGTTGTGTTCTTTATCGAGTTGTTTTTGTCGTTGGAAAGGCGGCGTTTTAAGATTTTTAGTAACTCTTTGCTGATTTTGTAATTAGGCGCATTCCTACAATTGACTATTGGTCTCATTGGGCACTCATTTTTGTGTATTTTTGGTTGTCCCCTCGATGACGGTATTTTCGGGTTCATGTTTATTAGTTTTGATTTTTCAGCTTTGGTCAATATGTATTCTGTTTCTTTTAATACACTTTTTATTTGTTTTTGGAATTTATTGGTGGGGTCTTTTGCTAATTCCTTGATTTCGTTGTTGTTTAGGAATTCGACTGTTTTTTTCAATGTATTCTGTTTTGTTCAAAATTACTGTGGTATTTCCCTTATCTGCTATTGTGATGATTAAGTCATGTTCTTTTATTTTTTTGTTTCAATGACTTTATTTCTTTTAGTTGTTTATTGTTTTGAGTGTAATTGTTTTCGCCCTCTCGTTTGAGGATTCTTTTTGCTTCGTTGGTGGCAAGATTTTTGGTTAATTCCCTGTCTTCTCCTGGGAGCTTGTGACTGGCTATCTCGATATCTGTGATTAACTGTTTTATATTATGTTTCGTGTGTGCGTCTGTGCAGTTGTATTTCAAACCTTTGTCTAGCATATCCATTTCATTTTGAGAGAAGGTTACGTTCGTTCTGTTGTTTACCCTGCTGTGGAAATTGAATTCATTGTTATTCGTGTGTTGTTCGCTAGGTTGATTATTCTGTGTTTCTCCTAGTTTTCTTAGTTTATATTCTAGCGTTTCGTGTTTCCTCGTTGCTCTGATTTTGATGGTGTCATGTAGGTGCACGGTAAAACTGTCCCATTGGGATGCGTGCCAGAAGTTACTTAGTTGCAATTGAATATCGTATAGTTGTTGGTTGATTTTTTGCTTTCTTATGTATGCAAATCTTAGTTCGTTTTTTTATCCAAAGCGCTTTGGCTTGTTTAGTTGAAATGATTGAAGCTGGTGTAATCGGTACGGTTTTAATTGGTACATATTTAGGGGTGAGATTTAGTTCTATACATTTTTTGTTGAACCAAATTGACTTGTCTATTTTCATGAGTTTAAGCCTGAGTGTTTTGAATCTCTTGACTTCACGATTTGCCTGACTAGCCGTGAACATTGTGAGGTTTGAAGCCATTTTTCAGTGTTGCCTAAGTAAACAAAAGTTTGGTGCTTTTCAGTCGGTCAACACGAATGTACCCAAATAGAGCTGGGTTATGCCCTGATCCTGAAATAAATTACATAAGATTAATAAATACACACAAACAACTAAAAGAAATAAAGTCATTGAAACAAAAAATAAAAGAACATGACTTAATCATCACAAAAGCAGATAAGGGAAATACCACAGTGATTTTGAACAAAACAGAATACATTGAAAAAAACAGTCGAATTCCTAAGCAACAACGAAATCAAGGAATTAGCAAAAGACCCCACCAATAAATTACAAAAACAAATAAAAAGTGTATTAAAAGAAACAGAATACATATTGACCAAAGCTGAAAAATCAAAAGTAATAAACATGAACCCGAAAATACCGTCATTGAGGGGACAACCAAAATTACACAAAAATGAGTGCCCAATGAGACCAATAGTCAATTGTAGGAATGCGCCTAATTACAAAATCAGCAAAGAGTTACTAAAAATCTTAAAACGCCGCCTTTCCAACGACAAAAACAACTCTGTAAGGAACACAACAGAACTAGTAACAGCATTGAACACCCTACAAATGAAACCTAGCTTCAGGCTAGTATCCTTCGATGTAACTAACATGTACACCGATATTCCGATTGTTGAAGCAATCAACACTATCGAAAACAACTTAAAATCCAACAATTCGGTAAAAGAAACTGAAGAGATTGTGAGATTACTGAGGTTCGTCCTCGGCCAAAACGCGTTTCAATTCGACAATAAAATGTACACACAAACAGAAGGATTAGCGATGGGATCACCACTAAGCGGATAAATCGCTGACATCTTCATTAATGCACTAGGTAATGAGTTTTTAGAAAAGACTTCAACAAAGGGAATAGTAATATGGAAAAGATACGTAGATGATGTAATTTGCATCTACGATACTGAATTAACAAGCGAAGAAACAATTCTCCAATCAATTAATAGCCTACACCACTCAATAAAATTCACCAAGGAATCCGAAACAGATCGAAAAATAAATTATCTCGACATACCTATTGAACGTAAGGACAACGTGCTTTCATACTCCATATTCCGAAAAGCCACACAAACCTCGCATGCAATCGACAATCAGTCTAATCACCCCAGTACGCATAAATTAGCGGGGTTCAATTCAATGGTGCACAGAGCTTTAAACATACCCATGTCAACAGACAATTATAATAAGGAAATAAGAACCATTAAACAAATAGCAAAGGAAAACAATTTTCCCGCCAAGCAAAATAGACCAAATTGTAGCCAAACGTAAAAATAAAGATAAAATGATTCCAAAACCGGTCATTAATGAGAAAAAATTTGCGCGCTTCAACTATGTGAATGAGAACACACATAAAATCACTAATCTATTCAAAAAGCAAGGCATAAAAATAGCATTCACAACGAATAATACGACCGGGAGGCACTTGCAAAATAGCAATCTAAATAAACAAGACCCGTATTCAAAGTCAGGGGTATATTCTATTACATGCCAAGACATTGGTTGTCAGCTAATTACATTGGACAGAGCGGAAGACGAGTAGATACACGTTATAATGAACATAGGAATGCGATAAGATACGGAACACATTCAGCCGTATGCGAACATATGTGTGACACGGGGCACAGCTTCACTAAAATCGAGACTGATCTAAAAATAATTCATCACGAATCGAAAGGCAGAGCTCTCGACATAAAAGAAGCAATCGAGATTCACCTAGCCAAACAAAACAATCCCAACAATCTAAATGAACACACTTTTATGGAGAGTTCACCCCTTTTCGCTCTACTAAAAACACACCCTGTCGAATACAAGACACAACTTAGCGATACAGCCAAGGTTGATAAAAAAGGGGGGAAAATAGCGGTGTTTATAGCATAACGAATAGAATATAAAGTGTGATCTCTTCTCCCTCAATAGCATGTAATGAATACGGATCGGGTTGGCACTCGCCGCTACGCAGCGCTTCAGTCGACTTGAGATTGTTGATTTCCACATATGTTTATGTGTTCATGTGCGATATATTAAGTATTTAATCGGTCGGAGTGTTTTGGTGGTGTTCTGTGCAAACGTGTATTGATATACAAGTGCTTACACTATTACTTCATAGTATTAATACCTGAAATGCTATTGTAGGAAGCATTAAATGAAATGGAATTTAATTTCTTGTCGTGTGTTGACGTTATCTTCGTGTGTTAATTTTATTGTTATTTAATGTAAGTCAACAGCAGTTTAGCCCTTACATTTTCATGAGTGCTTAATGGGAGTAGTGAAGATGCCTTGCTATTTTGTACCAGTATGCAGATCTAGTTATGGGGACTGTAAAGAGGTCAGACGGTTTTTCAAACCTACTAAAGATAAGGAACTTTTCATGAAGTGCAAAGGGGCCATACCAGGGAAGGATAGGGAACTCACTGAAAAGTCCTACATCTGTGATGCTCACTTTTCAGAAGATTTAAGTGTTAAATTTGACACATTTGTGATAGAAGGGAAGGAAGTAGTACTTCTCCCAAGAACCAACTGGCGATGAAAGACTATTCTGTTCCACACATATTTCCTAATTTGCTTAAGTATTTGTCCGGTATGGTGTAAATAAATATGCTCTTGATGCCATTAAAGACTACTTCTGTGAAGAAATGGATGAGAATAAAAAGACAATGAGTTAAAAAATATATGTACGGTACCGTAATGCTGAAAGAGGCGTGATCAGTTTTAGGCCATAGCCTACTCTAAGAAGGGGTCATGACTGTGCCTTCTATGTCTGTTAAATGTGAAGTGCTTCTGAAATGATGGTAGTTTATTGAGTTTGGTGTTTGTGGAGTGAAATTTATGGGTATAATTGAGTTTTGTAATATTCTAAATAAAGTTGAAGGAGCCGTGATCGGGTTTAGGAAATAGCCTACTCTATGAAGGGGTCATGACTATGCCTTCTATGTCTGTTTAATGTTAAGTTCTTCTGAAATGATGGTAGTTTACTGATTTTGGTGTTTGTGGAGTGAAATTTATGGTTAATATTGAATTTTATAGTAATCTACGGTAAAGTTGGAAGTTGCGTTCATACGGTCTTTTTTTTTTTTTGCTGTGTTGCAAGTCAGTTAAGGGAATGTGAAGAAATCCTTTCTGATAGCGAGGTTAATTTTTCCGTTCTTTTTTTAAATTTACCAATAGCTGGCAAAAGTAATTGCATTTTGAACTTGCTCTCTGTCTTCGCTTATTGTCGAAACTGGACTATTACAGGAGACGACTTATTAAATTATAATTGGGCACAGTAAAGTAAGTGGAGATGTCGAACTTATTAGCGCCTATGAGGATATCTTGCGGTGTTTTAACATGTAAAACAGGTCGCAAGGTTTTAAGTCCCGTAAGCGCCAATGCTAACTTACATCACAGATCGGAGCCAGCGCTGCGCTGCGGCGGACCAGGCGTACTAGGCCAGTGATATCACTTCTTATTCTATTCGTTATGTTTATAGGTAAATGTTATTTGGATCAGGTGTACTATGTACATTTTTCTGCAATAAACCTAGGCCGATATGCGCGGCAGTATTAAAGGTGCCGGGATGTCTTCAATAGACTGTGTACCGCTTAGTATAAATGGATTTTTAGCCAATGCGTGGCGAAGATAGTTCCACGGTCTTTAGTAGTTGCAGACTCCTGCATTCAATAGCATACACCTTTATCTAGATTTGGCAAAGTCACACAAATATGCATGGCACTGACCTCTGGAAGAGCATAGCAACTAAAAGGGGAGGAAGGGGAAAACCAGTTCCACCCAGCGAACACTCGGGGTTAGTCGACTACAACTGGTGTCTATGGAAACACGCAACTACTTCAAGTTCCAGTTAAAGAGACAACTCGATAAGTATAAGCTTGCATTATTTCAGTATAACCATAGTTGATTTTGTAAAACCATATAATCACCCCTAACAGACAAATTCCGGATTTTCATCACTATTTTAGAAGTTTACCTAACATTAGATATACCACATTTAACATACACCGACTGTTGCATTACCAACACTGCAACTAAATAATTGTACATATTGTATATATTTTCACCTGTATTCACAAACATAGATGTTATAGCCTAAGTGTAATGGATCCGATGATGATCGCTTGACGATCGAAACTGGTCATCCTAGTGATTAATCTTATGTAATTTATTTCAGGATCAGGGCATAACCCAGCTCTATTTGGGTACATTCGTGTTGACCGACTGAAAAGCACCAAACTTTTGATATGCACGTTTAAAGCAGCACGAAGCTGCGTATCGATAGTTACCTAACGCAAACTTAAACAGTGAAATGACAATTTCGATATTTCGCCTAGTGTAGTTAGTTATTATTACTTTAAGTGGAAGAACAGCGAGGTCGTCTGCCCCTCTTGCTTCGTTTAACATGTAGTTTAAGGGTGTTTACCCCAGGCCATAACCAGTAGCGAGCGCCAAAGCTGGAGAAGTCTCGTTGCGAGTTGAGTGGAGGTCATTTACCACGCGAAGAACGTGTTCACATTAAAATATATATTACAAAGGAGTAGCCTAAAGAAGCCTCACTGGCAGCAATTCAAAACATTTTCCATGTGATAGATGGGACAATATAAGGAGGCATGTAAACTAATGTCTCTGGGGGGGGGGGGTTAAACCCTAACCCTCCCGGCGGTACGCCACTGTATATATATATATACATAAAGTGTCCATGTACGGCACGTAGCATTTAAACGGTAGTGGGGTAAAGATTAGGCTACGTAAAGTAGGCTTACTTGTTTCATTTTAGCGGCTTGGATATCTTGGTCATTTAGCTCCTTGTACTTCTGTGGGTGTATAATTTAATAATCTGTGTTACTGTGGTGTCCTTATTATAATGTGTGTGTATTTTTAATTCAGGTGAATATTGAGAAGGAGGTGGCCGTGGCCCGAAGGTAGGAATCATCCGGGTAATTGCCTGGAGTAGAATTGGGCATAAGAACATAAAATAAAAGAATAACTGATATTTTCTGTATTGTGTTAGAAATGCATCCATTATATTACAATATTCCTTACACCGTGCCTGTTTTATCATCGCGTTGCTAGCAATATCGACCTCGAGTTCGTGTCTTTGACGAACCATGTGGCGAAATATTACGATCAGAGCATTTTCAGTTCCATGTTGGGATATTTGAAATGTTCTCTAAC
Organism: Meconema thalassinum; assembly: GCA_946902985.2. Lineage (NCBI taxonomy): Eukaryota > Metazoa > Arthropoda > Insecta > Orthoptera > Tettigoniidae > Meconema > Meconema thalassinum. The sequence goes on along the minus strand of OX336389.2, from coordinate 28,872,525 downwards.
GACTTGACTAAATTTAATAACAATAATAATTTAATAATAATATTTTACAATCTTAGTTTTGCCTGTGTGGATAATTTTACAATAATTAATTGTCGAGGTTACACAGGTTTAAATGTGTAACTAGGAACTGTTTTATGACGGCAATTATACGGGTCATCCAGTAATAGTATTTATAAATTTGTGAGGATCTTTCAGTTCTTTCCCTTCGATTTTGATTCAATGAGGGAGATATGTAATTTTCATTTGAAGTGGGTTCCTTGTAACACTAGGAGGAACTATTGTCTTCTGTTTTCTGAAACTCACAGCATCCAGTTACTTCCAATATTTAATACTCGTGTAGCAACTTCAGTTTACTTTCACGTTGATGGGTATGTAATGTAATTTAGGGTCGGGCAATTATATTTATTCCGCGTGTCCTATCACACAGTGTTCAGGTTTGTGTTTAGCCTACTTAGGAATAGAGAAACCAATTATAGGTTGCTTCATTTCACTGCTCCACAAGCTGGCACCAGTAATTCCTCATTCTATTAATATTTTACTCGATATTATACCCAAACCAATATCTTATTATGTCGAGCGTCATTGTCGAATACGTTTTGTTGTTAACTTCTTCTTCTCACTGTGCGCCTGGAGGGTTATATTTGGATTACCAGTAGCCTAACTTGAATTCTCTGTTCTGAAATTACCTCATGTCATGTGTTATATAATAAGATACTGATTTGTGTGTTTTAGCTTCCAAAACATTATGGAGCAACAGCCATTAATTAAGAGTGAGCCGGATGAATTCCTTAATATTGTGAGTTTTATTTAATTCATATATCGTGTAACATGATGTGCATGACGAGCTTGCTACCAAATAGTAGGCTAACCAGGATATTTCTTTCCTTTAATGTTACACGTAACTGATAACTGTTATTCTGTTGGTATGTTTCATGTTGGCTCATACTTGTATAATTCTTTGTAGGGGTCAAATGACCAATTACCCACTTCTAACCTGCTGGATGAATCTTGTGATATATTTGAATATGAAAACACGGTGGTCAAAGTGGAGCATCAAATAGAGGTGATCATAGATTCTATATTTCGTTTATATTAATAATGTGAATGATTTTTCTCTTCATTTCACAATTTGGATTATTCAGTATTGTTTCTTATTTTAGCAATAACCGATTTTTATGTATGCATAACGCTGGTTCAGTGTGCTGGCACTCTGACATTCACAGTACGTGAAGATATTAATTATGCACGACGTATCACTTTTTTTTCTCTTCACTTCCATTTCGACAAAATATAATTTTCATACCTTATTTTATCTCTTGGGGGACATTATCGATTTTAACTTCCAACCTTGGTCACTTTTGCTCCGACTGCACTCTATGTATGTGCTAAATCACGACAATATGTATTTTTCATAACAACCGGAGCCATGTTCGTCAGATGTTTTTAGAGTGTGAAACTGCCGCAGCGAGCGCTCACAACATGCGCACACATTGACGTCTGAAGTTGCCAACATGCCCGATACAAAATACACCAGACGACACGTAACGTTGTAATTATGTGATAAAATAAATAATTCGGCTTTGGTGTATTATCTGTATGTGTAAATAATGCTTGTATGAGGCAATGGTGCCAACTTCACTTTACCGCAATCAAAAACCATTGATCTGGACGCGTTAGGCTGTAACCATTGTCAAACACCATTGGATTGGACAAAACGAAGGTTAGAACGGTCGGGTGTGGGTGCGGCCTTGACGTCCGAGTGTCCTCTTGTTGCAGGTTACAGATAGGTTATGTTTTATCCACCTAACTTCCACTTCACGATGTCATTTCGCGCACGGTAGGTTTTTGGTCCTAAAATGTGTTTTTGCAATAGCTTCAGAAACTTTTTAGGTTGGTCATAGAACCGCCGATTGAAGTTACTGATTGTTATCAGGCAACTTCGACAATCCATTGTGACTAAATGATTCAATTCCTTGCACTTTCAAATGAACTGAGAGCTGCACACGAATGATGCGCACTAGAGAATTAACTGTTCGCTCCTTTGTTTTATGTAGTACCGTAAGGGTGAGGTTGGCAGTACTGTTTTGATGACAGACCAGTAGGACTAACGAAGAGATCCGAATACTCACGACCACAACCGATGATGATTTATTTGAACTAGTGGTGACCACAGCTGTAATTTTGGCTATTTAAGCCGTGATCCTATTTGGGATGGTAGGGTGGTTTACAGACGGTGAAGGAGTAATCCTCTATTACTACATTTTCTCCAGATATTTTCCTGGCCATTACTACAGGTATTTTGGTTAGTCTTTCTACTTTCGAAAAGTTATGACGAAGTCATACGTCATGCATTGCTGCCGTGAAGACTACACTATATGCTGTGTCAACCGTGGCTAATAGCCTATATTGGTGATGCAGGTTTAAACAATTGGCACTCGGTCATTCACAGTAGGTTAACACTTTACCATATGCCAATGCTAAGATTGAATCTAAGGGAAGTTGCGCTGCTGTTTGTTCATCATGGTGCTTATAAGATAGTGGATAACAAGGAAGACTGCTATAATACGAAATGTGATCTCCGTACTGGCTTCAATTATTGTATAGATCCTAACTTGGCTGTCATCAATCATAATGCAAATGAGAAATCATCACCACCACCTCATCTTTCCTTCCTCTTCTTCTTGGAACCGAGAGCGCGTCTGAACTCGAATCAGAATATCTTACGCTCCGTGCAAATTAATTACACCACTAATTTCATATGCCTGTCAAATCTTGATATAATTAATGAGTTTATGGAGTGGCATTCTCTCTGGAGTAATTTGTAAACATTTATAATTTAGATGGCTCAATGGAATACACACATGTTACTCCCCACTACTGTACTACAGCAGAAGGAAGTGGCTTGAAATCTGAGCTAAACCCGGCATTTCTTTTATTTACTAGTGCAACGCTCCTCGATTTCATCTTTCATAAGCACATCCATCGGTTTATTCTCCTTTAGTTCCCATTCCGACGGTTAAGGTTTTATTCCATTTTCTCAGCTTCTTTTCTTTACTGCCTGTTACCCTGTTACCTTCCTTCTTTTCATAAATTCCCTGAAGTTTTTTAAGAGGTAACTTAAACGATGTGACAGTATTTATTGGCGGGACAAATAACGTGGCTCACAGCAACGGTGCGGAAGTAAGAACACAACTCAAATGAAGACTTTGTAATTTAACACACACCAATATGATTGTCGAACATCTTTCTCATAGATATTATTATTTACTGTAATTCGCACAAATGTGCAATTCAGTATGAATTATACTTTTTATCATTGCGTTTTGCATAGTCGTTTATTGAACTGACTCTTTTCCTACATATTGCATGGCATCTAGCAAATTAAATATTTATATTTATGGAGAATATACCAGGAAGAAGACCACGAGGAAGGCCCAGAGAGTGGTGGATAGATACGGTGAAGGAAAGCATACAGAAATGAAGAGTAAAAGAAAAAGAAGTATTGAAAGAAGGAAATGAATGGTGGAGAGATAGACAACTGTGGAGGTCCTAGATTCACAGCTCGACCCAGGGAACTGGAAGCGGGAAATGAAGAAGAAGAAGAAGATCTGGCAAATTATGTACACATCACTGCTGGCTCATGGTAATTCTTGTTTGTGCACAGTAGATGGGTAAAACCAACTCTACATAAATTAGTGAATACATGCCGCATCTCAAAGTTGGCATATGTCAATCATTGCCCCAGTAGCGTAGAATTGTGGCCATATTTGTATATTCTTTTTGTCAGCATCCTTTCAAATACTTGAGTGGATTACAAAAGAAATTGAGACCTGATGTCTTCTATTAAAACGATTGTCTGGACAGGAGGTATACTAGTCTTGATCTTGAGGTTTTTGCTACGACTCCAAGGGCTCCTTTGATATAGAGTTTTCACTCCTTTTATTGGATTTCTTTTGCGTTTGGAAAAAAAAACATTCCTATTTCTAAATTTAGTAATCGAATGTACTTGATGTCGTTTGTGCTATATATGCGTGAGTAGCATGAATTGTCACTCCCGGATATTTGAATTCAGGCACGACCTAGATAAACGTACCATTGATACAATTGTTTCATCATCATCTTCCTAGAGTTTGTCCCGCTTTGGAGCAGGGTCTGCTACTTTACATGCCAATCTCCATTTCTGTCGCTCAAGGGCATCATGCGGACACATATTAACTTGTCGCATGTCTTTTCTAAGGCGATCAAGCCACCTCTTCTTAGGTTGCCCACGAGGTCGTTTACCATCCGCGTTGAGGCACAAGGCAGTTTTAGCCACTGATGGTTCGTTACTACGTATGACGTGGCCGTACCAACGTAGACGAGTCTCCCGCATTTTATCCATCTTGGACTTAAGATAGGTGGGTACCCTGCGGTCAAAGAGGACTCCAGTTACCTCTCTCCATTTGAACCAACTGGCACTCACACGAGATCGGGCATCAGGGAGGGTGTCACCATCTGAACGAATCAAGGAGCCAAGTTACCTGAATTGGTCGACTCTTTGAAGATCTTGACTACCTACAATGATGGTGCCAGGCGTCGGTGACCCACACTCCATATACACGGTTTTCTATACATTCAGCTTCAGTCCATTCTCAGCCAGCCTCGTATTCCACTCCTGCAGTTTCTCCTCAAGAACGTTGCGTTATTCTGCAGCCAATAAGACATCATCAGCATACAGAAGCGACCATGGATGTTGCGATTGGATATCTGATGTTATTGTATCCATGCATAAAATAAACAGAAGTGGTGACAGGGCCGATCCTTGATGGACACCGACTTGAATGGGGAAAGGAGATGTGATTCCCGCGGGACATCGCACAACACTACTGCACTTACGATACAGAAGTTGTGTCCATCGGATGTATTCTTCAGGGACACAATGTGAACGGAGTGTATACCAAATCAGTTCATGTGGAACCCGATCAAATGCCTTCTCGATATTTAAAAAGGCGATATGAATAGATCTGTTCTTCTCACGGTATCTCTCAATGAGGAGCCGTGCTGCGTGAATAGCATCCGTTGTGCCACATCCTTTCACAAAGCCACACTGGTTGCTAGTGATCTGGACAATGTCACGTAGTCGACTGTCAAGGATTCGCTCAATGATCTTCATCGTGTGACAGAGGAGGCGAATAGGTCTATAGGTGCCACATTCACTGACATCGCCCTTGCCTTTCCAAATAGGCACCGTGGTACTCGTGGTCCAAATTTGAGGCACTACACCTTCTTCCAAAATCTGGTTGAACAGAGATGTCAGTAGTTCAATACCATGCTGACCAAGTAATTTCCACAGTTCGGCTGGAATGTCATCAGGACCTGCAGGCTTCCCGTTCTTCACTTTTTGACTGCCTGTGCAACCTCTGCCATAGTTATTAGCGGTACTGGTCCAAGAACATTTACCGCACTGTGGATAGGTGGATGAGGGAACTCTTCGTTACTTATTACTGAGAAGTGTCCTTCCCAACGACTCAGAATAGCAGATGGGTCTCTGAGAATTTGGTGGTCTTCATCTTTGATATGCATAACGTGACCAATGTCTTGCGAGGACCGATGACGTGCGTTCGTTTGCAAGCCGGAAATCTTGTTGGCTCCTTCAGGTGAGCCCAGCTGGTTGTACACATCGGCATAATGTTGGGCCTTAGCTACTTCAACAGCTCGCTTTGCTGCAGACTTGAGGGTCTTATATTCCCTATGATCGCTGGTAAGACGCGAGGTCTGCCGAGTCTTGAATGCAAGCCGTTTCTTTTTGATCACAGTCTGCACATCCTCATTCCACCACCATACTTGTTTGTCAAGATAACGCCTCCCAGGTTTCGATTTTCCCAACGTCTCTGCTGCAACCGAGTGAAGGCAGTCGACTTTTATTCTAGTCCAGTTGACCTGTATTGGTTGGCTTGGGTCGAATGTGAGTGATCCAAGGGCATTCACCAATTAGTTCCTATGGTCCGGTAGCTTCCACCACTTACTGCGTTCAGGTCCCGTTGTTCGAGGTCTTTTCCGGGGTACGGTGTCAAACTTGAGATCTAATACAAGGAGGCGGTGTAGGGGAACGATGTCGTCTGACGGGATGACTTTGACATTTGTTACCAACTTGAAATCATTCCGCCTGATAAGCCAGTAGTCGATTTGAGATGTTCGACCACCGCTGTAGTAGGTGATCAGGTGAGTTGGCCGTTTCTTAAAATAGGTGTTAGTCACAACAAAATCGTGTGCTTTTGCGCATTCAAGGATACGACATCCCTCTTCATTCCTGGTCCCGAAACCTCGCCCACCATGGCAATGAGGATAGACATCTCTTTCTGACCCAACATGACCATTGAGATCTCCGCCAACGAGCACATATTCATCCTCTGCGAATGAACGAAGATGAGTATCAACACACTCCCAAAATTCATCTTTCTCATCCCCTGAGCAACTCACTTGAGGGGCGTAGCATTAGACGACACGAATAGTTGTGTTGTTGTAGTCAAGCTTCACATAAAGCAGTCTGTCTGTGATGCGGCTAATCTCTACTACACTGCCCTCTCGCAGACGACCACTGCGACACCGTTCTGTGTAGATTTCCTGCCATCGTAGAACAACTTGTACCCCATCCGATATCCTTGGCCTTGGCTCCTGTCCATTTCGTCTCCTGTACACATGCTATGTCTATCGATCGACTCTTCAAGACAGCTGCTAGTTCACGGCTTCGACCTGTGAGCGTACCGATGTTGATGGTCGCCAGGCGTAGATGTTGGACTCGCTTCATTAGCCCGCTCCATCCATAAGCAGGTAGCCCTCGCTCATTTCCCACGTCGTCAGGGCGATGACGACGCGCGTCGCCTGTGGGGGACGCCCTAGCATTTATCCGCGTATTCAAGGTTCGTACTGGCATGTTCATTTGATGCGACGAAAAAATATGATCCAACCGATGTGTCGTTACACCTGTCGTTGGTAATTGAAGGCCGCTCCTGACATGGAGAACAGACGCCGTTGACAGCCGCCCCTGACATGGAGAACAGACGCTGCCTGATGGATTTTAGTGGCATTTCCTTCACTAAGGGACCATCACCCCACCTAAAGAAGCTCCTCCGCCCGAAACCTTTGGACACTTTAGGTAGTCAGTTTATTTACCGCCGCCCAACACTCGGCTTTAGCGATTTTCCAGCTGGTTGCCTAGTCAGCCAACCGTCCTCCTTTCTCCTTCTGAACTTGGGACCGGACAATGGTGGATAATAATAAAGGATATCTATTAAAAAGCTTCATATAAAATTTGCTATCAATATAAAAGATAATACAAAAGGTAGGAATCACCAGCCACTTCAAGGAGAAAGGGTGTGTACATAACCTAAAAATTGATACAATTGTTTGCACTTTGCAATTTTTTGCCTTACATCTTTCTGTTTTCGTCACATTTATATGGATGTCGTTTTCTTTACATCATTCTTCCATATTACCTATTGTTTCTTGTAATTTCTGTAAGTTTATGTTACTACTAAACTAGCTGCGTATGTGTTGGTAGATACCTGATCTTTCTTCTCCATTTCTCTAAATATCTCATCAGCGGCTAAAATGAAGAGTGCTGGGCTCATGGGATCTTCCTTAAGAACGCCTTTTGTTTGTAATATGGGCTTCGAGAGTTACAAGTTCTCTGATTTTCTTATTATGATGTATTTTAATATTGCTCGTAATATGATGTAGTGGAAAATTAATGGGTTTTATTTGAAGTAAATGAGGATACTGTAAGGGAAGATGACCGCCTCCTTAAGGCAACAATAACTAGCTAATGGGATATTGTAAACATTTAAGGAACACCCAGTAACTGCATTCAGCCTCCCGTTATGAATACTATAATAATAATAGAACAAGAGCTAATGATTAATGTACACACATCAAAAAAAGTTTTGCATCACCTCGGTTCCCAGATCTCCGGCATATAGACGTTGACTGTGTATATTGTATCAAAGATACAGTCCCTTTGACTGTTCATAGATGTCACTAAAACTGCTCAAAGATGTAAACAACCATGCATGAGCAGGGCCTATTAGACGGAGGGGGTACGACAGCCGATCAGTTCCAGTCATTCCACCAGGACGAAGGTACGCTGCTCATGTTGTCTGTAGTTCTACCATGCCTAGAAGGTCAATACCGCAGTTCGATCGCGTCCGCATTGTTACTTTGTGTCAAGAAGGGCTCTCAACAAGGGAAGTTTCCAGGCGTCTCAGAGTGAACCAAAGCGATGTTGTTCGGACATGGAGGAGGTACAGAGATACAGGAACTGTCGATGACAGGCCTCGCTCAGGCCGCCCAAGGGCTACTACTGTAGTGGATGACCGCTACTTACGGATTGCCGCTCGGAGGAACCCTGACAGCAATGCCACCATGTTGAATAATGCGTTTCGTTCAGCCACAGGACGTCGTGTTTCAACTCAAACTGTGCGCAATAGGCTGCATGATGCGCAACTTCACTCCCGACGTCCATGGCGAGGTCCAGCTTTGCAACCCCGACACCATGCAGCGCGGTACAGATGGGCCCAACAACATGCTGAATGGACCCCACAGAATTGGCATCACGTTCTCTTCACCGATGAGTGTCGCATATGCCTTCAACCAGACAATCGACGGAGACGTGTTTGGAGGCACCCTGGTCAGGCTGAACGTCTTAGACACACTGTCCAGCGAGTGCAGCAAGGTGGTGGTTCCCTGATGTTTTGGGGTGGCATTATGTGGGGCCGACGTACGCCACTGGTGGTCATGGAAGGCTCCGAAACGGCTTTACGATACCTGAATGACATCCTCCGACCCATAGTGCACCCATATCGGCAGAATATTGGAGAGGCATTTGTCTTCATGGACGACAATTCTCGACCTCATCGTGCACATCTTGTGAATGCGTTCCTTCAAGATAACGACATCGCTCGACTACAGTGGCCAGCATGTTCGCTAGACATGAACCCTATCGAACATGCCTGGGATATGTTGAAAAGGGCTGTTTATGGACGTCTTGACCCACCAACCACTCTGAGAGATTTATGCCGAATTGTCGTTGAGGAGTGGGACAATTTGGACCAACAGTGTCTTGATGAACTTGTGGATAGTATGCCACGACGAATACAGGCATGCATCAATGCAAGAGGACGTGCTACTGGGTATTAGAGGTAGTGGTGTGTACTGCAATCTGGACCACAAATGCTGAACGTCTAGCTGTATGATGGTACAACATGCAATGTGTGGGTCTCATGAGCAATAAAACGAGCTGAAATGTTGTTTGTGTTGATCTCTATTCCCTTTGTATTTAAAGGTTCCGGAACTCTTGGAACCGAGGTGATGCAAAACTTTTTTTGATGTGTGTATATCAAAATGTTAAAGGAAATAACAGTGGTAATAGCAGTGTAATACAAAACAAGTGTAATAAATCAGTCTTCCTAAAATCAGTAACGGAAGATGAATTATGTATGATTGTCAGAAAAATAAACATAGTTATAGTTGGGATGAAATTTCACCCTGGATATTGAAACAGTGCTATGTTCCAACCCTAGACATTCTTACAGAACTGATAAACATGTGTCTCTTAATAGGTATCGCCCATGATATACTAATTCTATCCGTTGTCAAACCAATTTCTATATTGGGTGTCAGACATCAAGTAGGTAACTACAGACCGGTAACAATTTGTTACTATTTTAGAGTTCGTATGTAATTTGCCATAAAATTAATAGAGTTTATTAATACAAATGATTTAATAAATAAGAATCATGTAGACCATTTCAACTATAAATGATTTGCAGAATATTATGGAAGACTGCTTTCCTCTCACAATGGTAATCTAATAAATGTGTTATATCGTCGATCTGACAAAATCCTTTGATATAGTAGATCATGAATTATTATTATTGGGTAAGGCAGAGGTTTCTTGTGTAAGGGGAGTGGCGTTTGATCTGTTAAAAGATATTGTTGTTGTTTGAGTCTTCAGTCTTTCGACTGGTTTGATGCAGCTCTCCATGCCTCCCTGTCCTGAGCTAATCGTTTCATCTCTACATAGCTACCACACCCTACATCCGAGGCAATCTGTTTAACATATTCTAACCTTGGTCTACCCCTACAGTTCTTGTCCTCGACCCTTCCTTCCATAACTAAGCTTGCTATTCCTGGGTGTCTTAGTATGTGTCCTACCAACCTATCTCTTCTCTTCATTAGCAGTCGCCAGAAACATCTCTCCTCTCCCACTCGTCTTAATACCTCTTTGTTTGTAACCCTATCTACCCATCTGATCTTCATCATTCTCCTGTAACACCACATTTCAAATGCTTCAATTCTCCTCTTTTCTGCTGCACCAATAGTCCAAGTTTCACTTCCATAGAGCGCCACGCTCCAGACAAAGGCTTTCAAAAATGACTTCCTAATACCTAAATCTATATTCGATGTCAGCAGATTCCTTTTTTGTAGAAATGCTTTTCTTGCCTGAGCCAACCTACTTTTTATATCCTCTTTGCTTCGTCCATCACTGGTTATTCTGCTTCCTAAGTAACAGAAGTCTCCTACTTCCTTCAGCTTTTCACCTGCCAATTTGATCTCCATAGAGGTTTCTGATTTATTTCGGCTGCATTCCAGTATTTTTGTTTTACATTTATTAATTTTCATCATGAAATCTTTCCGTAAGACAGAGTCCATACCATTCAAAAACTCATTCAAATCCTCAGGCTTGTCGGCCAAGATGACGATGTCATCAGCAAATCTCAGAGTTGAAATTATTTCTCCTTGAATCTTCACTCCCACTTTAAATTTTTCTCTAATTTCCTTCATTGCTTGTTCAATGTAAAGATTGAAAAGTATGGGTGATAAGTTGCAGCCTTGCCTTACACCTTTCTGAATACCAGCTTCTCTCTCATGTCCTTCAACTCGAATGACTGCTGTCTGGTTTCTGTATAGATTGTATATCACCCTCCTATCCCTGTACTTTATTCCAATCGATTTCAAAATGTCAAACAATTTAGTCCAATCAACGTTATCAAAAGCTTTTTCTAAGTCTACAAAAGCCATGAACGTTCTCTTATCTTTCCTTATTCTACCTTCCAAAATCAGCCTAAGACTTAGTACAGCTTCCCTTGTTCCTACATTTCTCCTGAAACCAAACTGGTCTTCACCCAACTCCGTTTCTATTTGGCTTTCAATCCTCTTGTAAATTATTCTAGACAGGATCTTTGAAGCATGAGTAATCAAGCTGATTGTACGGTAATCTTCACATCTGTCAGCTCCCACTTTCTTTGGTATAGGGATGATTACATTCTTCTTGAAATCAGGGGGTACCTCACCTGTCTCATAAATCCTACACACCAAGTGAAATAACCTGATCAGACCTTCATCACCTATGCAGCGTAGCAACTCAATCGGTATATCATCTATGCCTGGTGCTTTGTTCCTGCTTAAGTCTTCCAAAGCTCTATCAAATTCTGATCTCAATATTAAATCTCCTTTCGCATCCTCATCAATTTCCTCCTCCCTTTCCATTACATGATTCTCAATCTCCTTTCCCTTATACAAACTCTCTATGTAAGCTTTCCATCTCTCAACCTTTTCTTCCCTATCTGTTAGAGGCTTTCCATTTGTGTCCTTAATATTACAGCACTTAGTCTTCTTTACCCCAAAAGTATTCTTAATCCTTCGATAAGCTGTGTCTACTTTTCCTAATTTCAGACAATTTTCTATACCTGCACATTTTTCTTTCAACCATTCTTCTTTCGCTTCCTTGCACTTCTTGTTAACCTCATTTCTCAGACGTCTGTATTCTGCTTTCCCCTTTTCATCTCTTACATTCTTGTGCTTCCGCCTTTCATCCATCAATTCTAGTATATCCTGAGTGATCCACGGTTTTCTACCTATTCTCTCTTTCCTACCAATGTTTTCTTCTGCGGATTTTGTTATTTCATTCTTCAAAAGTGCCCATTCGTCTGCAATTGAAGTTTGTTTAGGGTTTTTCATTAGTCCTTCCTTTATACTCTTCTTGAATCTTTCGTTTACATCCTTCTCTTTCAGTCTGTCTATTGCCCACCTTTTTGGCTTTTGACTTTTCTTCAGTTTCTTCAACTTTAATCTGCATTTCATTACAACCAGATTGTGGTCAGAGTTTATGTCAGCACCAGGATATGTTTTACAATCCAAAATCTGGTTTCGAAACCTCTGCTTGACCATAATGAAGTCGATTTGGTAACGCCCTGTATCTCCTGGTCTCATCCATGTGAATATTCTTCTATTGTGGTTATTGAATAAGGTGTTAGCTATGACCAACTCATGCTCAGTGCAGAATTCTACCAGCCTGCTTCCTCGATCATTCCTTTCACCTAATCCGAAATCTCCTACTATCTTCCCTTCTCTCCCTTTTCCTACCACAGCATTCCAATCTCCCATTACTATAACATTTTCATCACCCTTGATATACCTCAGAATTTCGTCTATTTCTTCGTATACCTTTTCAACATCCTCATCATCAGCTTGACTGGTAGGCATATAGACTTGTACCACTGTGGTGCAGGTAGGTTTAGTATTTATTTTTGCTACAATAATCCGTTCACTATATTGCTCATAATATTCCACCCGCTGTCCAAGATTCCTACTCAATATGAGGCCAACCCCTGCTTGGCCATTGTTTGATTTAGTGCTAATGACCCTATAGTCTCCTGACCAAAAGTCCTGTTCTTCCTGCCAGCGCATTTCACTAATCCCAACCAAATCCAACCTCAACCTATCCATTTCCCTTTCTAAGTTTTCTAACCTTCCATTTCCTAGCAGACTTCTAACATTCCACGCTCCGATCCGTAGAATGTCAGATTTCCTCTTTGTCACTTCTGTGATGTTAACCCCCTCTCGAGTAGTCCCCTCCCGGAGATCCGAACGGGGGACTAGTTTACCTCCGGATTGAAATTTTACAAGGGAGGAGGCCATCATCACATGTATTTATGCATAGAGAGGTGCATATCCTCGGGAATAGCATACGGCTGTAGTTTCCCGTTGCTTTCAGCCGTGCAGCAGGACACAGTGTAGCCATTATTTGGCTTATATTATCAATATCTTAACCGTCTATAAGACTAGTAAAGAATTGATTTATTCTGAAAGGCTGCTACTCCCTTTCAGGATAAGTAAAGAGCAATTCTACTAACAAAAATACTAACCTTCTACCGTACTAACAATTAAATACCAAAATTCTACTAACGAAAAAAATACTAAAGTTCCACCAACAACAAATACTACCACTAAAACAGTCTGTCACCAGGCACACTCACATGCAATCACACATCACAGTCTACTGAAACAATGAACTATAACTAATAAACAATGCAACTGCTACCAGACACACACACACACCACAGTCTAATAGAACAATGACATATATCTAATAGACAAACTAACTACCTACTTACAACTACAACTAACTACATACTTACTGTACTGTGCCTAGGGGAACGAATTTCTCCTCAAATGTTTAAATGTGAAGCTTTAATAATATGTTATACAATTATGCTTTATCTAATAAGGTACAAATATTATTGTAACGACAGCGGATTCGGATAATAAACGTGCGGACGCGGGGCGGATGCGGATAACAGCCGTGCGGATGCGGATAACAGTCGTACGGATGCGGATAACTTTCTGTTTATCCACGCAAGGCTCTAGTCATAATGACTACTGCCGTAATATGTCAGTAATGTAAGTTGAGAAGTGCTCAGTTAAAAAGCTGAATTCTGAGCTGATTGACAAGTGCCGAGACAAAGCCAGGCATTTGTTGATTGACAGCGAGCATCGGAAAAAGGCTTGGAGAACAGGAAACTGGCAATTAGCCGTACACTTTGACGTGAAAGTTGGAGAACAAAAGAAGGAAAACCTATTTGCACATTCCTTGTTAGCTATAGCATCAACGGTTACAGCAGACGAGGTAGACTTTCACGGGGTGCCTGAAAAGTTTCTTAACTTGGAAATTATCCGTTAAAATGCGTAATTTGATTTCAGTTCTCCGCGTAATACTGTTTTCGCTTAATGAAGGGAATTTAACTTGTTCTTCGCCTCTAAGTTAACGGGATCGTCAAATATTTCCGTTTAATAAAGTGTTCGTTGAAGGCAGGTTTTGCTATATAACAGGTTGCTTAAAGCCTACCCCAACAGATACGCTCTACGGCAGTTGGAACTCAAGACAACGCGCCACATCCAACATTTCCTCCCTCGTGTCTCTTACAGTCCCATCACCTCCCGCGCTAACTCAGAACACAGCCCTCACTTACATCCTTCAGATACTCCCTCAATTAGCTTCAATCACACTATACAGTGGCGCCCACGTCTCTTGAAATAGATCAGGCAAGCCTCTGTCGCACTGGGACTCACCCCCATCATGAAGGACCCACCCCTGTTTGGACCCCTCCCCCGCACTATAGTTTTTATGATTCTATTAAAAACACATTTTTAAGTATAATTGTTTAAATCAACTTCAGAAAAACGTTTTTTTTTAAGTTTTTTTAATCATGTAAATCGCCACCAAACAAATTAATGAATTTTCAACGCAAAAAAAGGGAGAAAAGATGATTTTAACCCTCAACTCCTGCGCAAAATTAATCGTGACTTGCGCATTATACGTTTCTTCTATAGAGCGTCTCTACCTTAAAAGACAGTACGCATTAAATGGAGCGCGCTGATGCCAGATCTGCTGCATATACCAAGTTCTGCAAGGCCGGGCACATGATGTAAAATAACTCGTATACAGGCGTGTTTTTATGCAAAACTCGGGAAATTTCCAATATATTTGTTTGTTGTAGATAACTGTACCTCATGCCTTGAAGCGAACGACGGTACAATACTTAGATATGATACACCGAAGTTCAGAGCGCGATTTTAATGCACACATTATAATAATTTATAATTTTCAATTATTCATGAATATGATAATATTATAACATGTTATAATATTACATTTTCTCGAATATCATAGGTTATAATAAATTATAATATGACATTTAATAATAATAATAATAATAATAATAATAATAATAATAATAATAAAATAATAATAATATATATTGTGGTCCACGTAATTTACCCAATGTTGTGTGGTCAAGTGGTGGTATGCAGCCGAAATTAAATTATTAATTTCTTGTTTCTTGAATGAGACGTTGTTCAATTTTATATAGGCTAGTTTTAGGTAGATTTCATTAGAAAGCTAACTATTGCAATGGGTACCATGTTTCGACTTCCGGAAAATTTCGACATATCTTCGCGTTTTACATCCCCCAGACCCCAAAACCACCGTCAGTTCAAAAGTTTATATATAATTTATGTATATATGTATCTATCTATCTATCTATCTATCTATATATATATATATATATATATATCAGTTTCTTGTGGACACGATAACTGCCGTAATTTTGCACCAATCACTTTGAATTTTTTACATAATATGTATCCCTATAAAATCTCGGTCGAGTTCGTTAATCGGCAAAATCGGTTTAAGGGGGTGAAATTGGGGGGCTTTTTTTTTCCGAAAAAGTGAAATTTCGCTATAACTCTCTTAATACGTGAAATATCGAATCCATTCAAAGTTCATAATATGTGTCGGATAAGTGCCGAAAATTTATGTCAAATAAGTTTTTTGATAGCACCAACCATTGACCAAAGGGGTGGAAAAAAGTGGGTTTTTCGGGAAACATTAATCATATCTCTCTTAATAGGCACAATATCAAACCCGTACAAAATGGAAAATATTCCCCTAATAATTACCTAAAACTTTTGTCTGAAAGAATTTTTGATATGACCCACCATTATGCCAAGAGATGAGAAAAATGATTTCGGAATTTAAAAAAAATGCCAAGTGCCATCAGAGGTTACCATAACAACGCTTTTAAATTGATGAGGGATGATCTATCAGAGGTTGCCAAGACAACGCCATTGACAAGATCACATTTATTTTTAGCCTACTTTTCACACCTTTCAAGAATGAGGAAAAAGTAGACTTATGAGATATATCCGGGAAAATGTGAATATCCCTCTGTCTGGCTGGCTGTGTGTGTGTGTGTCCCCCATCAACTCCTAAACGGCTGCAGCAATCGAAACCAAACTTAGTATGAGTAAAGATGTATACCGGAATATCTCAGGCCCATACTTGAAAAAGATGTCAGTGCTACCAACTGCTAAAAAACGCACTAGAAATTTGAGCTCCATGTTGGACATCATGGAAGGTATACATGGGAGCCATTCCAAAATTGGCACAAATGTAGATAATACTATTTCAGTTTAATTTCCAGGTGGCCATACATGACATATAAGAAGTTATAGGAACTTCTCTTTCATTCTACCTGCTTTCTTTTAGGTTATTTTCGAAGTTGTAACTTTTTCTAAGATAGGTACTTGGAAATTTCTTAAAGTACACACCTTGTACTCGATTTAATGTCTAACTTTAATCACTTCATTTGTCTTTTTTAAAATCTTACGAAGATTTTAGTACATATAAAGGTTTGAAACCTAAAGCATTGTTAATTGCCTGGAGCAAACTTTAAAGGAGGTCTGCGACCCCAAATTGTTAACAAAAAAATTGAAATTATATACTTGTTAAATTTATTAGACTCTTTTGCATTGTTAAATAAATTCAAACTTTCTTTTTCGACTCATCATTTCTCTATCACAACGGTTAGGCAAGATCCTGTCTTCCCTGACTCTTCCTAGGTTTATGCCCTCGTTAATGCAAATAAATCTCGTGATAGGGTTTTCACCACTTGTTGCATTTGAGCAAGAACTCTTAGTTGCCAACTCGGTAAAGTCTCTCTTAGCTTTAATAGCTAATTCTAACTGGCCAGTAAGGCAAGCATAGCTCGCTACGCCAGCTTCCTGCTTGTGGAGATTCTCTCCAATTCTTATGGTTGGTTTTTCAAAATTTAAGTGTTTCTCCTTGCCTAAACTTTTAGTCGGCTCCTTGCTGGGTAAAAGCTTAGCCAATTCCAAATGCAACTATTGGTGCACTTACCAAAATTTTTCCCAAAAGTATAATTGTTATACTCCTATTCTTCTTGGAAGCATTTGGTCTCTCTATAGAAATTCTATAATTTCGAAGACAAAAAATATCGAAACCTACTCAAATTATTGGCGTTCTTCAAATTACTTTGAACAAATACATAATAAATCTGTTACTCTCTGTCTTGCCAGACCATCACCCTTCCCCATAGTAGGCATATGTATGCTTGAGAGGGAATACTCTAAAGCCACTCTCTTGCAAACCACCCAAGTTCTAGCTGCGTCTCCCGTTAGCTTTGCGCAGGTCCCTACTCACTTTAGGTATCGGAGAGCTGATTTGCAGTGGCAGTCACTTTTCAGGGCATTTAAAGTTAAGCTTATAACTTTTGTGGGACTCTCTTCCTATTACTCCATCTTTTTTTCTCCAGTCCGAAACCCACTTCCTTTTCTTTATCATATTCCCTTGGTGGTTAGGTTCTTCCCAAGTCAATAATCTACCCAAAATTTGGTGCCGAAACCCGGGAGAGTCCATTTGTCATTTGTTATTCTGTTTCAAGGGTTATTTGACAATACCTTACAAATTATTAATACCTGCTTTGAATCTTTCAGCTATAACTACATTGTGCAAAGCCTGTGAAGGGGAAAGAGGCCGCTCCTGTCTCCTTTGGTGTGTCCCTTTCTTTCAACTTATTTGCTGCTGCCAGCCTGACAGCATTTCCAAGGTTTCACAGTTTCGTGAGTTATACTTTAATCTATTTACCTTGTCATGGCTCCTACTGAAAAGGATAAGGATGAAAAACTTACTTCTAAACGAGCATCCTATAAAGGACAAATTACCAGATTCAGAAAATACATCAGGAGCTCAATTAGACTTGTTAAAACATCGTGTAAGGGATTTTGAACGTTCATATGAAAATTATTGTAACATTCAAACTGAAATAGAAACTTGTATGCCCAATCAAACGGAAGATCGAGTCGAAGTAGAAAACCAATATTACGAAGGCATAGGTTCTGTTTTCAAAATAATACGCCAACTCGAAGAGGAGAAGAAAAAGGACGCTTCTGTTCTTGGTTCCCTTCACGAACCACAAACTTCTTTTCGCGATGGTACTCACAAGCCCAAACCAATTTTACCTAAAATTGATTTACCCCACTTCTCTGGAGATGAATCTACTTGGGATTCTTTCTATGAATTATTTTGCTCTCTTGTTCATGACAATGAAGACATTCATGTCATATACAAGTTTCATTACTTGAGATCTATCCTCTGAGGTCAAGCTTTGCAGTTAGTTGAAGCACTACCTTTAAGTGCCGAAAATTACCCCATTGCCTTTAACTTGTTGAAAGACAGATACGGAAATTTACGGTTACGAATTCAACGCCATATGAAGGCTCTATTCAACCTACCTGCGTCACAGCACAATGACGTCACTAGTTTGCGTACTCTCGTTGACACTACACAACTTCACGTTAAAGCTCTGTCCCAATTAGATCAACCCACTGAACACTGGGATACTTTCCTAATACATTTAGTGGTTTCTAAAGTTGATGCTGCTACCCTCAAAGCTTGGGAAATTGAACTTTCTAGAGAAGACGACTACTCTTACGAGCATTTAGTCACTTTCATAAATTCCAGATGCCAGCTGTTAACCGCTCTAGCAAGTCAAAGTGAACCGTCATCTCCGAGTTCTAAATTTGAATTAATGTCTATCAAACCTAAAAGCGAACGCTTAGCGTCTAGTACCCAAAAACCTGGGTCCAGCTCATCTAAATTTAAGCCAAACACCACCGGTTACCCCACTAGGTCTAGTGAACGCCGTATTGCTAGCTCTCTCGTTTTAAACACTCAAAGCGAACCTCGTAAGAGTTTAAATGAACCATTAAAGATATTACAGATGTCAATTTACAAAGATTTCTTCACGAATGGTGTGAACACCGCGGACTTAGAATACACTCCTGGTGTATGTCAAAACGTAATAACTCAGGGTTCAATCCTTCATCTACTACTTTATAGTCTTTTGCAAATTATGTACCACAGTCAAGAAATAGTTTAATTATTTCATATGCAGATGATACCTCAAGTTTGAACTGGGACTGTAATAAAACAATTACACTTCATGAATATCAAAATAGTATCGACCTTGTTTTATTGAGCAAATGTTAAGTGAAACCCATAAATACTCAGATTTATAATATTTTCAGCCGTAAGGGAATTTATGAGTAAATCGAAAATATTGCTCTGAAACCGATGATATACAACAGGTGGCCTCAGCAGAACGTTTGGGAAGTACACTGAATCATAAATGATCATGGGAAGAGTATATAAATGAAATATGTAAGAGATAAAGAAACTTTGTTTTAAAGTGAACTTCAGGATAATTAAGCAGTGAATAGCAGTTACCAGTTTACTATGGATTGATACATCACATATATCATACGGCATTTAACAATATTTTTACCCTATATTTTCAAGTAACCTTAGGAAAAACTCATCACAAAAAGATGTCACAATCAAAAATCTCCACGGTCATGAATTTAGAGGGCAGAATAATTCCTTTCAAGAAAGGTTTAATAAATAATACGCAGAGAAGGATCCTTTTGAAAAGGAGTTATATACGATAATAAATTGCCGAACTTCTAAAGTCTTTCACTGGAGTGGGGTTCAGAACGTCACTTGAGGTATATCTAACCCGTAAAGTGTTGTACTCCTGTGATTATAAATACACAATGTTAGTAAATATGTCAATTTATATGTGGACTAGCCGTAGTGCCCGGCTTCGCCCGGTAGATTTAATTGTTTTATTGATGATAATGAATACTACTACAGAACTGGCATATGATACTTAAACTTAAAGAAAACCATATTTTAAAAATATACTTTTTGTGGTGGTGGTAGTGTGGGTGATAAGTAGTACAGTGTAATGGACATAACATTCAGGTCATTTTCTCGTAATGATAATGATAATAATGAATAGGGAAATGGCTATTTATTAACTACAGTACTGACACATGTAATTTACAAACGAATTGAAAAATATGATTAGAATGAGGAGTATGCGAAACAGCGAACACTGCCTAGGGACTATATCTCTTTGGCTGTTAGAAAAGTAGAGATGAATAGTGTCGTATTTTGTCGCATAGCGCCTTAGAAAAATTCTCTATAAGACTACGGAAACATTTTCTTAGATTTGTCACTTTCAATCATTGGTAAACGGCAACATCGCCGGGGTAGAAAAGGTCGAAGCTAATTGCAGGACATAGGATTGCGAGTGAGAGGCAAATACTACATTTAATTCCATACTGTCTTTTAAGGCAGAGACGCACTATAGTGAAAGAGCTTATGACGTACTGCTCGGGTCCCAACTGCACGGAACTGAGAGGAACGTACCGGTGAATCGCTCACTCTTTCGTAACACCACAGTGGTTTGAGCAACGGCCCTGTATGAACATCAGCATAGTCAGCAATACCATATAAGATGGCGGGCTCTGGACAGTTTTCTCATGTCACCTCGCGATGAATCAGCAAGCTATTCTCACAACTGCCCCCGCGTCTCACAACTTGTGGGACGTGGGTTGGTGACCACGGAACCCCGGCTGAGTCCGACATTATTTCTACTTACAGGTGCAGGGCTCCTTTCAGTTCTCTTTCCTGGCAGCCTCCCTTGGTCAACTCTTGTTCTCTTCCAACTCCGACGGTATTAGCGTATCTGAGGCCTAGGGAGTCTTTCACTTTCCTGCCTTAAATGGCCCTAGTCTCATCTTTCCTGATACCCTCATTCTTCGAGGGGTCAGCTTTCTTTTTCTTTTCATAATATCTCCTGTCTTCTGTTCAATGCTCTCAAGGAGGCAGGGTGTGTGTATCCCCACCAATTCTGGTGCACCCTAGATAGTGCTACACCCTCAAGGGCTCATGGCTGGTGAGTTCGGGAGCTGGCAACCCCGAGGGATTCCTGAGCTGGGTCCGGTTTCACCCCTTTTTTCCATTGCCTTTGGGGTTGACCCTCTCCTCTTTCCCCTTCCTATCTGCTTTCGTGGCTCTCCTTCCTTCCAAGTCCCACAATTCTCATTTTTCCAGGGTTGAGGGCATTTCCTTTCCTCCTGTCTTTTATTTCCCTTATAACTTTCTGTTTTCCTTATCTTCTTCTAGCCCGTAAGTTTTGTAGTTAGTTTTACTGTAGTTGTAGTTTCAATTTCACGTTCCGGCAAACCATTAGGGGTCGCTAACCTCGATGTTAGGCCCCTTAAAACAACAATTATCAACATCATCTTCATCACAACTGGCATTCTGCAATTGGGTTATTGTGGTATTTAAAACGTCCTGTTAAGCCTCTCACCCTTTTGCGTTACATAAATTATTTGTTGCTGGAAACCTTCCCTGGAATCCACGGCATTGTGCAATTGGGTTTATATGGTATTTAAAACTTCTTCTTAAGGCTCTCGCCCTTTTGTGTTACATAAATAATTTGTAGGCAGAAACCTTCCCTGCAATCCTCACAACAACTCACCCAAGTTTCTTCGCAATTGGATTAATGATATATGAACGCATAGGGGACATACATACACTACCCCTATTGAGCAAGACTTTATGTGGTGAGATGACTACTACTAGTGAACTGGTTCATCAAAAGTGGATACTGATAGAAAGACATATTTTAAAAATCACAGGCGGGGAAGAGTTTGGTGTTGCTTAACCTCTGACACGATTGGTTCAAGGGCCTTAACACGTGATTTTCTGGTCCCGCTCAGTTTCACCGAAGTACTCGTTGGGTTCCAAGGGGTATGTATACAAAATTTGGTGCAGATCGGTGTAACGGTGTAGATTTGTGACAAAGGCCCTAAATGCAGGGAATGGGGTGGTCTGCCCGAAATTGAAAGTGGACAGTGTAACCCGCAGGGTTCCAAGGGGTAGGTATACAAACTTTTGTTCAGATCGGTGAAACTGTGTAGATTTGTGCCAAAGGGCCTTAATGCAGGGAATGGAGTGGTCTGTCCGAAATTTCAAACAGACAGTGTTACTCTTCGGGTTCCAAAGGGTAAGTATGTAAAATTTGGTTCAGATCGGTGAAACGGTGCAGATTTGTGCCATGGGCCTAAATACAGGAAAGGGGGTGGTCTGTCCGAAATTTTACGTTGACAGGGTTACCCGCAGGGCTCCAAAGGGTAAGTATACAAATTTTGGTTCAGATCGGCGAAACGGTCTAGATTTTTGCCAAAGGGCCTAAATGCAGGGAATGGTGTGATCTGTCCGAAATTTGAAGTGGACAATATTACTCGTCGGATTCCAAAGGGTAACTATACAAATTTTGGTTCAGGTCGATGAAACGGTGTAGATTTTTGACAAAGGGCCTAAATGCAGGGAAAGGAGTGGTCTGTCTGAAATTTTATGTAGACGTACCCGCTGGGTTCCAAAGGGTATGTGTACAAATTTTGGTTCAGATCGGTGAAACGGTGTAGATTTGTATAAATAACAGACAAACAGACAGACAAACATTGAGCTTTATATATATAGATATGCTGTGTAAGATAATGACGTATCCAATTCATTATTAACTGCTGGTTCTTGAAAAGAAAGCCTTGTATGTTTGTAGGAGGGCAGTGGATGTGTATCCCACCTTGAATGGTAACACTAACAAGAGTACATCGCAAATGTAAATCTCGCAGAAACGTGACACAAGGATTGATTAGATGCATCTAAATTGATATTTGATGTTATTTGTTCCCCAAATACCAGGAAGGGCGACATGTGGCGCACTAAAATACGCCCGAGACTGAAGGGTTTCTGAGTTCTCATATACTCGAATATTACACTACCGAGGGAATGGTTGAATTAGTGCAATGGGTTGGGCAGGATATGAGAACACCCTCTCGGGCTGCCCCAGGTCTGTCGAGTGTTTCAAATGCGTACTATTTCAGCCTCTCTAGGGATGGCTCATTTCAATCTGAGGATGAAATATAATCACAAAAGTTATCCTGGTTGTATGACAAAAGGGGACTTAACGGTCTCATGCGTCACTAACTAACAGAAACGCCTCAAAATATTTAATCTCCGGGATAAACCATCAGAAGGTTGATCAATCAGGGATCAGAAGTAAGTTTTCGACCGTGGATGCCAGACTGAAAAGCCCTAATAGGATTTGTTTCTTTACAAGCTTGGAACATCATGAGCACAAGACCATGTACTTGGCTGTTTGCTCAGTGATTGAAGACCTGTAATGTGTGTACTGTGGACAGATCATGAGTTAATCCGTGTCAGGAATGTGCTCCGCGCAGTGCATTGTTACAAATGCTGACAACTTTTATGTGTTCTGTGAATACTAATCAGTTTCAGCAAATTGTGTCTACTGCTTAGGCAGCTCACTGATTATGTCTTCTGAACGACAAATATCTAGCTGCCTCCATTTCCGGCATATGCAAACACTGGGCCAGTAGCTGAATTGAAGGTAAAAACTCACATCTGGGTTGGGTACAGTTGTTCATGATTGTCTTCATGGTATCATTAAACATTATTGAGAATACCTTTCAAAGTGTCTCTACAGTTTAGAACGAAACTTATATTTGTGAACGTTGAGGTAAGGTGACCATTTGTATGTAAATAATAGCTCCAGCGAACACCTAGACTAGCCCGCGGGACATTAAGCATTTGTGTTCTGGAGCCCATCGGGCATCATCTGGAAATTTATATTATGAGATCAGTATCCGAGGACTCATACGAAAATGAATGTGAGGCTTGGGTTGACCTCCCCTACTTCACATGGCCGACAATTTGGTATTGACACACACTCGATGACAGCCTTCACTGCTAGCTCATACTGTAAGTAAGGTGCTTGCCCACCTATTATAACATTATTATAACCCTCCACCTCCATGACAGCCTCCAATATTGCACACATACTGTTAATTTGATGGCGAGGATTTCTCGGTTCTTCTCGGAGCGTTGTACGGGGAGAAAGAGAAATGTGGGTGTTTTTTATTTACTGGCACGAATTCACCTTGAAGAACGCCCCAGATATGGTCTATGGCGCTGTGTCTCAGCCTTTTCTTAGATCGTGGTCGGCAATTTCATTTAGAAAACTCTCCAGCTAATGTCTATGGGCATATTCATGTTCAGTTCTCTATTTCTAATACATTGCATAATCTTGGCAACGTTACTTGGTCATGTATTATGAATTACAAGTGAATTGATATGCAATGACATTTCAAGTAGTTGCCACAGTACTTACAAAGAACCCTCGATTTCTTCCTAGATCACGTTTAATTTCTCTCTACCTAAAGCTTTATTGATTTAATCTTGTCTCAAGACGGTAAACTAATCATGATATTTATCAACGTTTCTTGTCCTATGTAACGTTCTATGGTAACTCTAACTGCATCTACTCTGCGATGACTCAACACTCACACTCAATGCTAATGACAATATGCCAGCCCTACGTTTTGCGAGTGTATATGAACTGAAGTTCTTTCTGATGTTAACATCACAAATACTGTCAGGTTGACGTAGCGAAAGTATGAATGTGATTTTCAATTACTTTTGGTATGCTATTTTATTCCTTGATCCCATTAGTGCAAATCATCTGAAAGATATTATTCCACCTACGCAAAGGAACATATTTGTAAAACAAGTAATTTCTTTGCAGAATGATACAGACCTTACCACGGATATTAAGATTGAGGAGTCTTCTATTCCTGAGCTGATTCCTTGCTTCAAAACTGAAACACCATCTTCATATCTGAAAGAGGTAAGTATCTTTAAGACATCTCCTCATCAGCTAATAGCATTTCAAGATAAGGACTTGTATTTTTACAATTTTGTTGATGACAAAACTGTTTGGTTGTGTTTTGAACTGCAAGCACAATCTATTTTGATGGAAGGACAGCGAATTGATATTTCTCTCCCATGCGATACTTCTAGCCGCGACCGCCGCCTTAGTGCGGTGTTGCTCTGATCACTGAGCTACTGGGGGATGCATCTTATATGTCATTTAGAAAGGTACATTATGTGAAGCTTGCATATGTTTGGCACCATCATGTTTTACTAGTTGTCCATTATGTGCTACAGTACTCTAGCAGACGTATAATTCTTGTAGTTACCATCATAATTTAGCAACAATATTGATGTTACATACTCTACAATAGACGCCCTCTAGTATTTAATTCAACTGAGGACAATAACCACTTATCTGTATGTTTATCTCTAGCAGTAAGATGTGCTGGACCGTACGAAAGTCGTTAAGCGTATATATCTTCAATTCAGCTGAGCAGTGATGTACAATTACATGGTGTGTTATGTCTGTAAACGTTTAAGGTGATAGCACAGAAATAAATTATTCCATCTTATCCCTAGGATGAGCAAGAAGAAATCAAAGAACGAGAAACTTTTGGAAGTGGAAATCCATTAAATGAGTAAGTGTTCAACGTACATAAAATATTATCATCCGCTTTAAGCGTGGATAGCTGTAAGTTTTGGATTTTTAGAAGTTCTGTTGGTAACGTCAGATGTGTCTCGTCATTGATATTGATATTAACTTTCTATTTAGCAGCCCTCAAATTATCCTTCTCCCTGTCTTGAAGTATTTAAGAAATGTTTGTCAGTCTGTTGATGGGAGCTATTTCTATCTTGTAGTAGTATGCTTGGAGTAAGTACACATGCCGCAGTGATAAGAATGTGAATGAGTCTTGTAAGGAACATCCATTACTTCAAACCACCCTCCTCTGTGTCCTTAACCCCAAATGATTTTTCTGTAACCCAAACTAAAAGCATAAATAGCTTCCTCCTGATCCAAAGTTGCAGAAGTAAAATCCGGTATGTTTTTACTTTTTCACAAGACCAGCTTACCCAGTGTGGGTAGACAAGACTGGTAGAGAAGAAAACATTGGGTAGACAGGTCCTGTAGAGTAGTACAATATAGTCTAATACATGCATAAAGTCTAACATGTGCTTTAAGTACTGTAAAACCCAAACAGTTATCACTTTATGCAAGTACTTTAAATATTGTATTATAGTATAGGTCAAGACAACTATCACTAAACTGTTTATTACAGTATATACTTATGCATGTGAGAGTAACTGGCAGGAGAAAGCCAACTAGGCATGAATTGCAGTATAGACTTTTAATGTAATATAATAAATTTACTAGGTCATTTAGTGACTTTTTTTTTAAGAAGGAAACGACTTTGAGACGGTATTCCTATGTCAATCCAGAACTTAAAACAGAAAATGAAATGATAAAACAAGTTCACACCCAACAAGTAAACCGAATACAAATGAAACATCAAAACAAAGTAGGGGACTTTATTAACGACCCCTCCTCCTCAAAGAGTAAATTATGTGCGGTTCAATTCGTAAATAAGGACATATAAGAACAACGAATATTTTCAAGAAACAAGGACTCAATATAGCATTCAGAACGAACAACACACTCGGTAAGCACATGCATGACAGCAACCTAACGAAGAAAAGCACACATTCGAAGTCGCCGTCAAATTTTAATGACCACATGCAATCGGATGGATCACCGTTATTCTTCTTATTGTAAGGCATCCAACGTTTCGAATGAAGCACTGGTTAGATAGGGATATTCTCCTCTCTTTCTGTTGCACGTGAAACATGTATGACGCTGTCATTTTCTAACAATCCACTGTTGCCATATCAGTCGAAATTTTTTCTTTGTCCAAGAAACAGCATATACGGGTAGAAATATGTTTTGCCGATCTTTTTGGTACTATATTAGAACTACGTAGACTTGATTGAAATGCTAGTAAAAAGGATATCCATATTAAAAAAAACCATAAACTGTGTCCCCTTTTTAGTAAAATCGATTTAGATTTAGATTTTTAATTAATCCATTTGATCAATAACATGTATACAATGCATTTTTGATATAGGACACGTCGGAAATTACGTCTATAAAATAAAAGAACTGTCTGTCTGTTTGAGTCTTCAGTCTTTTGACTGGTTTGATGCAGATCTCCATGCCTCTCTGTCCTGAGCTAATCGTTTCATCTCTACATAGCTACCACATCCTACATCCGAGGCAATCTGTTTAATATATTCTTACCTTGGTCTACCCCTACAGTTCTTGTCCTCGACCCTTCCTTCCATAACTAAGCTTGCTATTCCTGGGTGTCTTACTATGTGTCCTACTAACCTATCTCTTCTCTTCATTAGCAGTCGCCAGAAACATCTCTCCTCTCCCACTCGCCTTAATACCTCTTCGTTTGTTACCCTATCTACCCATCTGATCTTCATCAATCTCCTGTAACACCACTTTTCAAATGCTTCAATTGTCTTTTCTGCTGCTCCAATAGTCCAAGTTTCACTTCCATAGAGCGCCACGCTCCAGACAAAGGCTTTCAAAAATGACGTCCTAATACCTAAATCTATATTCGATGTCAACAGATTCCTTTTTTGTAGAAATGCTTTCCTTGCCTGTGCCAACCTACTTTTTATATCCTTTTTGCTTCGTCCATCACTGGTTATTTTGCTTCCTAAGTAACAGAAGTCTCCTACTTCTTTCAGCTTTTCACCTGCCAATTTGATGTCCATAGAGGTTTCTGATTTATTTCGGCTGCATTGCAGTATTTTTGTTTTACCTTTATTAATTTTCATCATGAATTCTTTCCGTAAGACGGAGTCCATACCATTCAAAAACTCATTCAAATCCTCAGGCGTGTCGGCCAAGATGACAATGTCATCAGTAAATCTCAGAGTTGAAATTATTTCTCCTTGAATCTTCACTCCCACTTTAAATTTTTCTCCAATTACCTTCATTGCTTGTTCAATGTAAAGATTGAAAAGAATGGGTGATAAGTTGCAGCCTTTCCGTACACCTTTCTGTATACCAACTTCTCTCTCATGTCTTTCAGCTCGACTGACTGCTGTCTGGTTTCTGTATGGATTGTAGATCACCCTCCTATCCCTGTACTTTATTCCAATAGATTTCAAAATGTCAAACAATTTAGTGCAATTCTCTTATCTTTCCTTATTCTACCTTCCAAAATCAGCCTAAGACTTAGTACAGCTTCCCTACCAGGTATATGTTACTAATACTATAACTATTTATAACTTATTATAATAACAGATCTTAAGATATACAATCTTATTGGACAACTATTTACACCTTACTCTATTATTACAATACGAAAACTTAATTTTATAAATACTACAACTTACAGCTAGGTATTACAATTAAAATAGAAAAGTAAAATATAATTATAGATTTCATCGTTTCTATACCCTAAGATATTCAACTACAGATTAAAAACAATGGCACGGCAGATAAGCTTTCAACATTCTATCTAAGATTTCTATTTTTGGGGCAAGTGTTACATACTGGGGTAGTTTATTGTATAATTCAACTCCTGTGTGAAAAGTTTCTTTTTGATATATGCTTGTGTGTGTGTGTGAAATATGAATGTTTTGATTTTGTCTTGTGTTATGCCTATGAAGATCATTGTTTGTTTTAAGAAAACATCTTTATTCATTCAATTATTTTTAAAAACATAATACTTTCTAAGATATATATGCAGGACAGTGGGAGAATGTTTAAATCCTTAAACAGAGGTCTACATGTTTCTCTAGTGTTTACATTTGCCATAATTCTAATCGCCCCCTTTGTATCCTAAACGAGCTTAGTACATCTGGTGACATACCCCAAAATATGACCCGATATCTTAAGAATGAATGGAAATAAGCAAAATAAGTATTTCTAAATGTGAGCATGCTAGTGCAGGTTTTCAAAATACGTAACGCAAAGCACATCGAATTCAGTTTAGTATTCAGATATTGTATATGTTTATTCCATTTCAAGTAATTTTGTATCCATAGTCATAAAAACTTTGTCTCTGATTTATTTTCAACTTGATGACCTTTTAATGTTATATTGGGCTTCGCAGGATTCCTATTTTGTATGGTGTGGAAATTTAGAGATTCTGTTTTTTTTTTTTTGTAGTTTATTATGAGGCGATTATCTTGTGACCTTTTGGTTAACTCTTCTGTAACGGAGTCAGCAGACTGCTGTAAGACCTGCTTAGTTTCACCTTTTATTACAAGTGTTGTATCGTTCGCAAACAAAATTTCCTTATAACAAGAGTTTAGTGCTTTTCAGTCGGTCAACACGAATGTACCCAGAAAGAGATGGGTTATGCCCTAATCCTGAAATAAATTACATGAAATTAAAACATACACTAGGATGACCAGTTTCGATCGTCAAGCGATCATCATCAGATCCATTACACTTAGGCTATAAAATCTATGTCGGAAATACAGGTGAAAATATTTACAATATGTACAATTATTTAGTTGCAGTATTGGTACTGCAACTGTCAGTGTGTGCTAAATGCAGTATATATGATGTTAGGTGAAATGCTAAATGGTGATAGATATCCGGAGTTTGTAATTTGGAGTGATTATATGGTTGTAAAAATCAACTATGGTTAAACTATAATATTATAGGCTAACTACTTATCTGATTGTCTTCCTTATTAGAGCTACGCGCAGTTCTCGTGTTCACTGTAATTCACGGTGCGGTCGACTGCGGTAGGGTTGTTATCTTAACGACTGGTTTTTCCTACTTTCTCCCCCCTGTCCATGTGCTGTGCGGAGTCATTGCGATGTGTTTATGTGAGGTTTTGCCAACCTAGATAAGATGTATGTTATTGAATGAGGTGGGTCTACAACTATTAAAGACCGTGGATTAGCCCTCGCCGCGCGTGGACCATAAGTCATTCAACTAAGCGCTGCCCGGTCTTATGAGGACGTCCCGGCACCTTTAATACTGCCGCGAATATGGGCCTTGGTTTATTGTAGAAGAAAAGAACATCGTACACCTGATCCAGATAACATTTACCTCCCCTTTTTTATCTAGCTTGGCTGTGTCGCTAAATTGTGTCTCGTTTCCGACAGGGTGTGGTATTAGGAGCGTGAAGAGGGGTGAGCTCTCCATGAACGTGTGTTCATTTAGATTGTTGGGATTGTTTCGTTTGGCTAGGTGTATCTCGATTGCTTCCTCTATGTCAAGAGCTCTGCCTTTCGATTCGTGATGGATTATTTTAAGGTCCGACTCTATGTTGGTGAAGCTGTGCCCCGCGTCACACATATGTTCGCATACGGCTGAATGTGTTCCGTATCTTATCGCATTCCTATGTTCATTATAACGTGTGTCTACCCGTGTTCCACTCTGTCCGATGTAATTAGCCTGACATCCGGTGTCTTGGCACGTGATAGAATATACCCCTGACCTTGAATACGGGTCATGTTTATTTAGATTACTATTTAGGAGGTGCCTAGCGGTTGTGTTTTTCGTTGTGAAAGCTATCTTTATGCCTTGCTTTTTGAATGGGTTAGTGATTTTATATGTATTCGCATTCACATAGTTGAAACGCGCAAATTGTTTTCTCATTAATGTCCGGTTTGGGAATCGTTTTATCTTTATCTTTATGTTTGGCTATAATTTGGTTTATTTTGCTTGGCGGGAAATTGTTTTCCTTTGCTATTTGCTTAGTGGTTCTTATTTCTTTATTATAGTTGTCTTTTGACATGGGTATGTTTAAAGCCCTGTGCACCATTGAATTGGAACCCGCTAGTTTGTGCGTACTGGGGTGATTAGACTGATTGTCGATTGCATGCGAGGTTTGTATTGCTTTCCGGAATATGGAATATGAAAGCTCTTTGTCTTTACGTTCAATAGTTATATCGAGATAATTTATTTTTCGGTCTATTTCGGATTCCTTAGTGAATTTGATTGAGTGGTGTAGGCTATTAATGGATTGGAGAATTGTTTCTTCGCTTGTTAGTTTAGTATCGTAGATGCAAATTACATCATCTACGTATCTTTTCCATATTACTATTCCCTTTGTTGAAGTCTTTTCTAAGAACGCATTTTCTAGTGCATTGATGAAGATGTCAGCGATTAACCCAGTTAGTGGCGATCCCATCGCTAGGCCTTCTCTGTATGTGTACATTTTATTGTCGAATTGAAACGCGTTTTGGCTGAGAACGACCCTCAGTAATCTCACAATCTCTTCAGTTTCTTTTACCGAATTGTTGGATTTTAAGTTGTTTTCGATAGTGTTGATTGCTTCAACAATCGGAATATTGGTGTACATGTTAGTTACATCGAAGGATACTAGCCTGAAGCTAGGTTTCATTTGTAGGGTGTTTACTAGTTCTGTTGTGTTCTTTACAGAGTTGTTTTTGTCGTTGGAAAGACGGCATTTTAAAATTTTTAGTAACTCTTTGCTGATTTTGCAATTAGGGGCATTCCTACAATTGACTATTTGTCTCATTGGGCATTCCTTTTTGTGTATTTTTGGTTGTCCCCTCAATGACGGCATTTTCGGGTTCATGTTTATTACTTTTGATTTTTCGGCTTTGGTCAGTATGTATTCTGTTTCTTTGATATTCAAACACCACAAATTTCCTTATGAGATCGATCGTTCTGTGTTATATCATTGATATATAGAAGAAAGAGAAGTGGGCCTTAAACCGATCCCTGGGGTACTCCAAATTTAATAATTCCCTCATGGGACAATGTTTCATGAAATAATTTGGTTCCATCATCCTTGTGTCTCAAGCATACTATTTGTTTACGCCTTGTTAAGTAAGACTCTATCCATTTATTATCTAGACCTCTAATACCACATTGATTTAGTTTTGTAAGGAGGATTTTATGGTCAACAACATCAAATGCTTTCGATAAATCAAAGAAGAGGCCAGTTACATGTTCCTTATTGTCAATTAATTTCAGTATACTATTACTACATTCATAATATGCTGTCTGTGTAGATATTTCCGTTCTGAATCCATGTTGTGAATTTGATAGTATAATTTTTTTTTCTATAAAACTTATCAGTCTATTATACGTGATATTTTCCACAATTTTTGCAATACCAGCTGGTAAGGTAACAGGACAATAGTTATCTAATTCATCTTTTGAACCGTTTTTGTGCACTGGAATTACTTTTGATAACTTCAAAATATCCGGGTAAGTTCCTGAGAGAATTGAACTGTTTATTAAGTGCGTAAGTGGATTTATTATATTTTCTGCACATATCTTTAAAATTGCATCAGGGATGCCATCAATGCCAGCACGGAATTTATTTTTTAGCTCTTTTATAACTATTCTTACCTTTTCACTTGTGACATGATTTATTATTACAGATTCACCGCATATATTTATTTTATTATTATAATTTAGTGTATTTACCTGTGATTTATTTCATATTTTTTGTGGGATTTCCAGAAAATAGTCATTAAAAGTGTTTGCTATTTCCTCTGGATTATTAAACACTTTACTATTGCTGGTCAGTGTAATGTTTCTTTGTATTTTAGCAGATTTTCCAGTTTCTTTCTTTATCACCGAACATAGCCGTGTTTTAATTAGATGATTATGCATTTTCTTTGCTAGTCTTATTACCTTATTTAATATGCTAGTGTATTTTTGTATTATAAATTGAATTCAGGTGTTGTGTGGTATTGTTTATATAATTTATGTAGAAATTTCTTTCTTTGATATGAATTTCTAATCCCTGTTGTTATCCAATTGCTAGTTTTGTTATTTTTGATAGTTCTTTGCTTAAAGGGGAATGCTGTTTCAAAATAGTGTTGTAGGGTACTGTTAAATGCATTAAATTTATCATTTACATTTTCTAGTTTATAAATTTCTGACCACGTTTCCTTATTTAATAAGTCATTGAAATATGTAACATTTGTTTCAGTGAATGACCTATACATTGATTTTAGTCCATTATCATTATTATTGATTGTTTCGGATACTTCATAACTCAGTATTTGTCCATGGTGGTCGCTAAACCCCGGACAATAGACTTCTATTGAATGGTGATATTTATCTGTATTTATACAAATTTGATCAGGAGTGGTTTTACTAAATTTTGTTATTCTTGTTGGGTTATTTACTGTAGGTTTCAGTACATAGGAAATTAGTAACTGTGTTAATAATTCACAATTTCTATCACATTTTAAGAAATCCACATTTACATCCCCACAAATTATTATATCAAAATTTACTTTGCTCATGATATTGAGAAACAATTCTAATTTGTCTATAAATAAACGAAAATTTCCTGACGGAGAACGGTGTACGCATACTATTATTAACTTAAACTGCTGTATTTGTATGGCAGAAAATTCAAAATCCTGTTCCATAATTAGATAATCATAAGCTGTTAACTGTTCATGATCTAAATTATTCCTTAAGATGCAAGTACCACCATGGCTAATATTAGATCTAGAGTATTTACTAGCTAGAATAAACCCTGGTAATTGAATTAATTCGAGTTTTTCCCCTTTCAGCTTATGTTCTGAAATACATAGTGCTGAGATGTCTTTAAGTTCATTTTGAAGCATTAGATTTATGTAATCAATGTTATTATAGAGAGACTGAACATTCTGGTGGTATATTTTAAATTTGTTACTTTTGCAAGCTTGTGTTGGTGATTTACTTACATTATTATTATTATTATTATAATTGTTATTATTATTGTTGCTAGACAAATCCGAAATACCATTGTTGCACTCCGTTAAATTTGACATCAAAAGATCTCAATGCCAAACCTCACGTTTGGCTTCTTTTACCAGTTTCCCTGCTTCCACTCTAAAGATATTACTGTTGAACTATTCTTACCATATGAATTTACAATATTGCATATTTCACCACTATGATACTCTTTTCCTAACCTATTTAAGTGTAGACCATGCCGAGTGTGGAACTTCCTGTCTAATTAACTTACATCTATAATTTGGACATTTGGAAAACTCTTACAAATTTTAAGAATTTTTCCATTTGTAGCCTCTATTTCTACATTTACACATAATTTGGGAATTAGTCATATCTCTGCGGAATGTTTACAACAATGACATTTGTGTTAAACATGGAGGGCAATGTACCCTTTAAATCTTTGATTACCTTTTTACTCTCGTTTCCGTACACGTCGTTTGCTCCAGCGATGATAACAGCAAAATCCTTTGAAGTTAGGGACGCACATTCTCCTACCATCCCGTCCGTGACCGCTGCAATGGGAGCTCCTGGTTTCACTGTCGAAGTAACCTCCATGTTTACTCTTCTCTCCAGAATGTTTGCTGCTATAGGCTATCTCGTCCGTGACTAACGGCAAATATCCGCATATTCCTGGATTTGTTCTTTATCACTTTCTTCTTTTCTTCTTGAAGAAAGTCATCATTCTCTTCGACGAGCGCACCAAATGAATTTGAGACGGGAGTTTTATTTACTCCATGTTTAGGCCTACGCTTATGCGATCTTACACTACCAGCAACCACTGTTGACCAAGTTTCCCTGCTTTCTTCTCTGTTTCCTTTTAATTTATTCATCTCTTCCGTTAACTTAGCAATATCTTCCTTTAGCAGCTTTATAATTTCATCTTTTGAGGACAGTTCGTTTCTCAGGTCGCATGACGTTTCCGGTACATTACGACAATCGGTTTTACTCCTCTCCTCATTCAATTTTACTTGAGATCTTGTGATGATTTTATTTGCATTTTTTACTTTTATTTTGCACGACGAGCATAAATCCGAAACGGTTACACAACCTGTCCAGACACTAACACTGTTTACTGACGACATACTAGAGATCTAAGTTGGCCTAGATGTTTGCACCAAGTTAAACTAAATTTATTTTAATCATTAATACGTAAATGAATTAATCTAGTTACCAACAGATAAAGAATATTGTGAAATGCGTATATCTTATAATTGGGTGAAATCTCGTAAAAACATCACTGCTCTACTTGGTTCAAACAGTGATTCAAGAAGTCACCGAATCTTTGGATACACGTTCCCACAAGTTAGTTTAAGTTTATTAAGTTATCAATAAAAATTTCTAAATTCTATCAATATTCCGTAATTCACTTGACTTAAGGAAAGTGACTTTATAGAGTTTACACCTCTGTTATGATATTTTACCACTTTTATCAAATATTTACAATAGCTGCTATTTCACTACACTTTCATTGTGACGCCATCTTGCCGTTGGCGATGCGACGTGATGTTTGTGCGATATTGATATGTATATTCCATTGTTGAGTTATATTGTCTTCATTGTCTGATTTGTACGGTCTTTACCAAATTATTATCATAAATATTCAAAATTAAACGATAAATCAGTAATAGAATTCATGATTATGACGTTGCTAAGTGTGCTTTTTACAACTACAATATTTGCAGGCGAAGCCGCGACGGTAAATGCTAGTAAATAAATAATCTAAGACGCACTTCCAATAAATACCAGAATCAATTACTCTCTGTTGACATCGAGTAATATGATCTGACTATAACCGTCATTTAATTCTCGAGCAGCTGTTTATTGACACCTTGTCTTGTTACAAACATCTACCATGAAATATCGCTTAAAACCAGCGAATCCTTACTCCATTTAGCACAATTACTCAATTTTAACATCTCGTGTTCCATTATAATATGCATTCCTTTACACAGACAGTATATCATCGCAGAATAATTCTCTTAACAACAAATGTCCTTACGACACTACCAATGCCATTATAGCTCATTGTTACTACGCTCAAATATACAAATATTTTCCTCCAATACTTGGGAATACACTCTTAAACATTACTTTCAATATAACACGTCGTAGCTGTCAACCTTCTCAACAAAACATTCCAATACAATACTCCATCATATCAGCTGATTACATGACAATATAAATTGTATCTGGCATTTTAATGTTTCATAATTTCAATAGCTTCACAACATCGTTACTTGCCTTCCTCTACTGTCATCAATAATACATATTTTTATGTGACATAGTTTCATTCTATGTTTCTCAAAACATGTATCCTGATATTCGAATATTTGTGAAAATGATCCTATTTATTTAAAGTATCTTCCATCATGAAGGCAATAATAATGTTCATTTACATTTATACAATTTGAACACTTTTACGAGAAATGTTCTTCATCTGACTTTTCGATATGTTGACAAAATATACGTCTTGTCATTAATCAGAACATGATCGTCATCCTAACTTCATTTAATTTAAATATAACTGAAAATATCAACGCAAACAATACAAGTGACAACAAACGAAAATCTTCATGGCATAAATCTCTAATCCAAATTCAGAATAGCAAAATATCGAAAAAAGTCAAAACTCGGACTAAAATCTACCATCATAAAATATCTCGACACTCAACTAACGAACTGTCTTCCAATCGTGACTTGTTAAATCAAAAATAGCGAAAAGCGACTCCAAAAACTCCAACAACAATACTAATAAAACATTAAATAGAAATCAACGTCCAAAATTGTCACACAGATTTTATCATATATCTCTATCTACAAAAATGGGCTACTGAAGAGAATTCGTTTCTTACTTTATGTCGCATATAGATGTCTAGTAGAAGAGCATGAACTGGTTTCCATAACCCGTTCGTCCGCCTCCTACTTTCCTGGATATTAGTTCCATCCTAGCGTTTGCCCTACAGCTCCATGATGTTTCACCTGACAGGAACAAGATGTTACACCAATCCGAACTGCATCTCCCCGTCTTCGATCTGCCTCCTCGTTTGATTTCAGGTTCAGGCCCTCCACTCTGGTTCTTCTTCTCGTTCCGACCTCTTTTGCTCTTCTGTACTTCATGTCTTCTGCGTAGCATTCCTTCAATCTCATCCAAGCCTTGTCAATTTTATTTTCATAGATTAATGTTTGTTGAAATATCGAGACAGTATCGTCACAGATATTCTAAGTCACTCCTGATATTCTCGTCTTCATCCTGTAGGTTACGTTACCGCTGCATATTTACTACTGCATCATCACAACTTTTGCAATGTTAGAAAATGTCCCTCTCAATCTCGATTGTAACTACATTTTCATAATCATATCGAAGAAATGTTAGTAGTAGAAATAATATCTGTTAACTTGTTCACGTTTCCATTGCTGCTCGAAACTTATGCTCAATAACTGCATTCGGTGGCGTAGTGATGATTATTGTATTTAAACAGCGAATACTTTCTTCTTCCGACATAAATATAACTAGTTCTGTTCGTTTCTGTAATTTCACTCTACGAAATGATCATAACACCGCTTCTGAACTGTTCCTTCACAAAGTCTGACTACTTTTCCTTGCGTTCGCTCCTGGAACAAAATTGCTTATTTCACGCATTTTCCTTCTCAATTCTTTTAATAATTTTCACTACATCTCGAAACTTACACTTGTGTAAAACTGTACTCACACGTTTGCATTCAAGCAAATACACTCCGCGATGAGTCGCGACACTTTTTACCGATCACTGTAATGTATCACACAAAGCGCTCACTCGGAGACCGAGGTTCGGTACGTCCGTTCTCATTCACGTCTCCCGAACAAAAAGCCGTGATTCCCTCGCTGGATTCCCCTACTCCACTTTAATTTGACGTCATCAAGAAAATCCGCACCTGTCTTAGGCGGGATTCTTTTCAATCCTCTTTCTGCCTTCTTGAAACATTTTTCTCTAAAATGTTATCTCTGATAAATCTTCACTTATTAAACTGTAAATTCTCAATTCATAAAATATCGTAAAATAACTTGCAATTACATCATTATAAGTATTGGTTATTAAATTCCATCGAATATTCCTATTGGCTTCGGGACTGTCACGTGATATTTTCAGCGCATCAATAGATACCATGCGCGTGTCATCCACACCTTTTCTTGCTCTGCGAATTGCCTATCTTGCCCCATCCTTTCGTCGATACACTTTTTCTTTCCTTGCGAATTGCCTATATTGCCCCAAATCAAACAAGACCGGTTTTTGCCGTTTTATATACACTGACGGGCAAAAAAAGTGGAACAGTTAAAAAAAGTAATATAAATAGTATAAATCTAGCCTTGAAAAAGATTAAATCACATTTTAAAAGCTTTTCATGCATTAGAAAAAACATCTGAAACATCCGTGAATAGAAATTGATAATATGACATTTCTTAGGGTGGTTTATTACCACCAATTACCCCCAATCCTCGATGAGCCTATCTTAATGGTTTTATGGCGGGAAGCGGACTGGAAGCGTTTAAGGTTTATGAGTGTTGCCGCTCGCTTATTGTTG
Organism: Meconema thalassinum; assembly: GCA_946902985.2. Taxonomy (NCBI): domain Eukaryota; kingdom Metazoa; phylum Arthropoda; class Insecta; order Orthoptera; family Tettigoniidae; genus Meconema; species Meconema thalassinum. The sequence goes on along the minus strand of OX336389.2, from coordinate 28,834,447 downwards.
TTCTAGGGATAACAACTGGCACTTGTTGAACACGTGTGAACCATTGTCACACATTTTAGCAAGTTATCCATTTGCAGTTCACACTAAAACATGCCTCTTAGCCGTGAAGAAGCTGCACAGGCAGTTGCATTGGTGGAGGATGGCCGCAGCTTCCGTTATGTTGCTGAGGTCATTGGATCATCTCTCGGTAGCATACATCGTGCAGTGCAACGTTAGAGAGAGCTCCGAACATACGACAGGAGACGAGGGTCAGGCCGTAGAAGAAGCACAAGTGCCAGGGATGACAGATTTCTCACCCTCCAAGTTCTGCGTGATCGGCATACCACAGCAGTTCGGGCACGAAATCAACTGGAAAATGTCAGAAATGTGAGAGTGAGTGAGCGAACAGTAAGAAGAAGGTTTGAAGAAGCTCATCTTTCGTCCAGGAGACCTGCACGTGGACCCGCACTCGAACGGCATCACAGAGAGGCGCGTCTTCGCTTCGCAAGGCAGCATCTGGGATGGACCCACGAGCAGTGGGCCTTTGCTCTTTTCACTGACGAGAGTCGCTTTAACCTTAGATCTCCTGATGGAAGAGAAAGAGTGTGGAGAAGGCGCGGGGAGAGGTACAGCTCTGTTGCTTTCTCCTCCAGGACTCCAGTTGGAGGTGGCTCGGTTATGGTGTGGGGTGGCATCAACGTTATGGCCCGCACTGAGTTGGTGTGCATCGATCACGGGACGCTCAATTCCCAAAGGTACATCGAAGAGATCCTGATGAACCATGTGATGCCCTTTGCGCCTTTCATTGGTCAGAATTTCATGCTGATGCAGGATAATGCCCGCCCTCATACTGCTCGCTGTGTTGTACAATATCTGCAGGAAGTGGAGATTCAAACCCTGGACTGGCCAGCTCGTAGTCCTGACTTGAACCCCATCGAACATGTATGGGATACGCTTGGAAGGAACGTCAGACAGCATGACCACATCACCTTGGCACAACTGAGAACATCGCTGCTGGAGGAATGGGATCGCATCCCGGCAGATGCCATTCGACGAGTTGTGAACAGTATGCCTGAGCGTTTACAAGCTGTCATAGACGCTAAAGGTGGAAACACTCGTTTTTAGTGACCAGTGTTCTCTTGCAGTGCAGTGCAAACATCAATACTGTTTTGTTTGGCAATAAGTTTGATAAACACCAGCCCAAAAGAGCATTACTAAAAAATAGAAAATTGTAAGATTTGCAAAATGTAACGAAATTTGTGAGTTAAAGCGTGTTGTAAAACATGATTCGGTATTTTCTGTTGCCAAAAATCTAAATTTACATGAATAATGCAAATATTGGAAAACCGATACATTTTAGTGGAATAAATTAAGAAATTACATAAAAAATTAAAGTGTTCCACTTTTTTTGCCGGTCAGTGTATTATTTTCCGGTAGTAATTTTCTGATTTGTTCGGCGTTTTACAGAGATAACGTCCTCTCATGACTTCGCGCTAGCTAGAATTCGACTACCAAATCCAGCTACTATAAATTTACAAAACTCATGCTTTCTTTATGGAGATAATAATATTACTCAAACCACAAATTCGAGTTGAGTACCATGTTGGAACTTCCGGAAAATTTTGACCAATTTTTGCGTTTCACATCCCCCAGACGCTAGACCCTCCGGCAGTTCAAAATTTTCAGACCCCCATTCAATCAAAGAAAGAGGGAGGCTCCCCAGTACAAACACTTAGGGAATACTTGGAAGGAATGCGTGCTAAGCCATTTGCGACCATTACCCTGGCTACCAGTTTGAAGCCATCAATAAATCCCAGACCCAAGAAATGATACACTAGTAATATGGTAGACACACACTATATGCATCACAAACAATAACAATTAAATTTAGAAAAACAATGGCATAAGAAACATAACATAGACATACAAATGAGATGTGGAAGCTTGAAACCTTAGTACTTACGTAAGGCAAATGATATGTTCGTTGGACTTTGCGATATTTATGTCTGTTGATATCAGCGGTTAGAAATAATAGTGTGAGGAAAGCAGCCAGTTACTTGAGATGACTTAGTGGATTGCAGCCATGGCTTGAGATTTTGATGTATGAAGAAAGCAGCCATTTCTTGAGAATGATGTATGATGAATGCTCCGGTGTATTTGGATCTAATAAAAGAATGTTAATATTGATTTGCGACGAATGTGAGCTTTTGAAATGAAATGAAATAATCGTATGACTTCACGACATTTATATTTTGTTGGATTGACTGTTCATATATTTAGAAGATTGCAGCCATGTCTCGAGATTTACGTATGGATATTGCCCCGCATATTTGATGAGGATTAACGAAATTATTCTTTAGTTGAGACTTCGTATTGACCTTGGAGGATAATTAATTAATTTCTGGTATCGTCGAAAAGATACTTGTAGGCAATGCACTTGGGTAGGCTTGAAGAAAACAATGTCTTATGTTATTTTCAATGGTCACTATGATATTGAGACTGCTGATATATTCCATCTGTGGGAATTGACTTTTGTAATTAAATAATTGGTTATGGTATTTGGTAACCTGCGAGTTGTACCAATTAGTACTTGGAATTATGAGATGCGTTCTCGTAGGCTGAACATAGGGACGTTTCTAGGTATACAATAATTGGCAAATTTAATGAATCCGATTTTCTTTCCTGTGAAGTCTACCTGCGCCTTCCAGCGTGCAGAGTTTTTTTTATTTTATTTTTTACCGTACTTTGAATATGAATGAAAATGAAATCATCAAGAACTGTTCTGCAGTTTACTGACTAACGAGATGGTGTTCTGTTCTTAAAGTCGCTGCTGACAAGGCACTGATATAGGAATGCCCCAGTGTTTAGTGTTGAGGTGTGAGTTTGTGTGTGTGTGGTCTGCGCCTGACTAAGTAGTTGTAAGAGAATCAACTAATGATTTGCACGGCGTGGCTTGTACTTACGTAGTCTCATCTATTTATCATTTGTTATCGATGTTGTGATCGCCTCAAATTTATGTCTCCGACCCGGAGAAAGAGGGATGCTCGTTGCTCTGATGTATTTTAGATTTATTATTTAAACCGTGTGTGTTTCCTGGTGCCTGGGCTAGTTGAAAGGTATTAACACCAAATTTAAAATATTAATAATAATAATAATACATAAACCAATCTTACCTTATATTTCATAAACTTAAAGGAACCAGAGTTTCCTAGAAATAACTTCACATAGTATTACAACTGAAATTCATTTTACAAATTGACACTAATTTACTTTCACTCTCTTACACATACCAGCGGAATGGCAACTGACTAGTGGTGTATTTTATAAAGGAGTTGAGGGAGGAATAACTGCGCCGTCTCACTAACTCTCCTGTGGCTAACTGAACACTGTTGACGATTTGGCTCCTTCAGTAAGTGGTTATTACCGCTTATTATCACCGCGGGGGATAAGATTGAAACCATAAGCTTATAATTTAAAAAAAAAATAGATTACGCTGAAACGCAAGCATCGGGATGTGAACACCTCTAGTCGAACACGTCCCCACAAATCATGTATAGCAGGTCAGGGCATCAACCATTCGTATCCACATAGAAGCAAAATCACTAGAAGTAGGCAATCCTTTAATCCGCAACTCAAGGATAAAGAGCATGACTGACAATGTTTTATTTTAAAGGCAGCGTCATTTCTTTATAAAAACAAGAAGTTCCGTGACGAACTAATGACCCTACATTTCCTAAAATTTAAGATTCATGCCAATGATTAATCTATATTGATCTATCTAGAATAATGACGAAATTAAGTTGGTAATATCGAAATTTCTAATTATACTTCTAAAGTCAATATCCGTCACAACCCAAGATTAATATTCATTAATCAGCTTCAAACATTGGGGGAAAACTTTGACACATCTCTTTTCAAATCCTTCAACCATGACAGGAAACAAAATACGCATGAAAACCCTACAGCGCTGCCAGATATCCATACACGAAGAAATTATTAATATAAGATTTCACAGGCAATTAAGCATACTACGGCGTAATCAGACAAGGATTATTACTCTTGACAGGAAATACTTTAAATAAACTGAGTTACGCCAACCTAAGGGAGTGTCATACTTCTCAATGAGACATCACGAGACTGACAATTATGTTTTCATGTTATCACACTTGCCGACCTTCATACCACAGGAAAATGATCCAATATAATATTTGCATTACCTTTTAGACAACTTCGCGCCGTATATTTACATAAGCAAGCACACACATACCACTTGCATTATACATACGTCGACATCATACAGCGATCATTGCCATAAGTTACCAACGTAACTCCTCAAATAAATTAACATCCAATGAACAATCGTCATCATAATATCTCTTCATACATCATCGAAGTTCAGCTTTCATAATGCTCTCCAAAATACGAACCACGATCCATAGTACTAGGCCAACCAAGCGTCGATCTCATTTACATAATTCAAATGATATTAATTTTCCATGCTATATAATACTTTACGGCGATGCAGTAAATATGCCTTAGATGTTTCTACATACTGGGGAACCGAATTAAGGAGCCACAGCTCCCAAATTCCCCCTACGACTAGTACTAATCTGCAGTCACATCATGCTTATACCAAGATCCAATCCACACTCTTGTTTAAACAATTAATCAAGAATAAAACGTAACCATGACGCCCAGAAACAACACACAAGTTACATGCGCTGTTTACACAAAGACATCACACCTACTTGATCTCTAGCGGACAGTGAATAATTACCGACTCGTGTGCCAGTATCCTTCACTAGCGTGTGCTGCAATCTGTCGGCAGCAAACGAAGGTATAATCATCGCCGCACATTTCAAATACCGTCTTTGACTGTCTTTTCGTACCTCGTGCAGAGAAGCGAGCCAAACAATTGGCTCACAAAAGTTTATATGTAATTTATATACCTATATATATATATATATATATATATATATATATCTCACGTTGGTGGTTTCGGTAGCGTAGTTGGTAGCATGCGGAGCTTCTATGCCCAGGATCGCGCGTACAAACACAGCGGAAGTCGTCGGATTTTAAGAGTGTTAAAAGTCCCTCAGTGTGTCTTTCTGCGGTCGGGATGTAAAGCCGGCGGGCCTATGTCATAGATTTATGGCATGTAAAACAACCTTCCACTAACTATATTAGTGTGAGGCTAAATTTGTTGGTGAGACTTGATTAACGCTTTATTAGTTTCCAACGTTCGTCGCCAGGTGCCGGTTGCGGTGGCATCCAGTGGCCTAGTTCACATCTAGGTGTCGTTGACGGTAGCGTTTGGTAGCAAAAGTAGGAATTACTTGAAATTGATCGTCTGCAGTCCTGCCTGAATCAGAGATAGCACTCACTAATACAGCCATTACAATTACCACCGGCTATAAGACAGGTTCTACAAACACCCAAAGTCCACGTGACTACATGACCGCGTTGTCGCAGCCCCTAAACTGAGGAACCAACCATATATCTCATTTTCTTGTGGACACGATAAATACCGCCAATTGCCAGAAATCACTTTCAATGTTATGCGTAACATAAAACCCATCTAAATGTTGGACGAGTATGTTAATGGGCAATATTGGACCAAGTTGGTGAAAATAGTGGGCCTTTTTCTTAAAATGGAAAAAAAAATCGAATCCATTCAAAGTTCATACAATTCGTCGCATAAGGTCCAAAAACTTATCGCCGTAATTTTTTTATAGCACAGACCACTGATTAAAGGTCTGGGAATATTGGAGTTTTTTGAGAACAAATATCGATAACACCCTCAATAGGCACAGAATGAATACCGTTTAGCATGGTCTATAGTCCTCTAAAAATTACCTAAAACTTTTGTCTGAAAGAGTTTTTGATATGACCCACCGTTACGCCAAGGGATGAGAAAAATATACGTTTGGAATTATGAGATGCGTTCTCGTAGGCTGAACATAGGGATGTTTCTAGGTATACAATAATTGGCAAATTTAATGAATCCGATTTTCTTTCCTGTGAAGTCTACCTGCGCCTTACAGCGTGCAGAGTTTTTTTTTATTTTATTTTTTACCGTACTTTGAATATGAATGAAAATGAAATCATCAAGAACTGTTCTGCAGTTTACTGACTAACGGGATGGTGTTCTGTTCTTAAAGTCGCTGCTGACAAGGCACTGATATAGGAATGCCCCAGTGTTTAGTGTTGAGGTGTGAGTTTGTGTGTGTGTGGTCTGCGCCTGACTAAGTAGTTGTAAGAGAATCAACTAATTATTTGCACGGCGTGGCTTGTACTTACGCAGTCTCATTTATTTATCATTTGTTATCGATGTTGTGATCGCATCAAATTTATGTCTCCGACCCGGAGAAAGAGGGATACTCGTTGCTCTGATGTATTTTAGATTTATTATTTAAACCGTGTGTGTTTCCTGGTGCCTGGGCTAGTTGAAAGGTATAACACCCAATTTAAAATATTAATAATAATAATAATAATACATAAGCCAATCTTACCTTATATTTCATAAACTTAAAGGAACCAGAGTTTCCTAGAAATAACTTCACATAATATTACAACTGAAATTCATTTCACAAATTGACACTAATTTACTTTCACTCTCTTACACATACCAGCGGAATGGCAACTGACTAGTGGTGTATTTTATAAAGGAGTTGAGGGAGGAATAACTGCGCCGTCTCACTAACTCTCCTGTGGCTAACTGAACACTGTTGACGATTTGGCTCCTTCAGTAAGTGGTTATTACCGCTTATTATCACCGCGGGGGATAAGATTGAAACCATAAGCTTATAATTAAAAAAAATAGATTACGCTGAAACGCAAGCATCGGGATGTGAACACCTCCAGTCGAACACGTCCCCACAAATCATGTATACCAGGTCAGGGCATCAACCATTCGTATCCACATAGAAGCAAAATCACTAGAAGTAGGCAATCCTTTAATCCGCAACTCAAGGATAAAGAGCATGACTGACAATGTTTTATTTTAAAGGCAGCGTCATTTCTTTATAAAAACAAGAAGTTCCGTGACGAACTAATGACCCTACTTTTCCTAAAATATAAGATTCATGCCAATGATTAATCTATATTGATCTATCAAGAATAATGACGAAATTAATTTGGTAATATCGAAATTTCTAATTTTACATCTAAAGCCAATATCCGTCGCAACCCAAGATTAATATTCATTAATCAGCTTCAAACATTGGGGGGAAAACTTTGACACATCTCTTTTCAAATCTTTCAACCATGACAGAAAACAAAATACGCATGAAAACCCTACAGCGCTGCCAGATATCCATACACGAAGAAATTATTAATATAAGATTTCACAGGCAATTAAGCATACTACGGCGTAATCAGACAAGGATTATTACTCTTGACAGGAAATACTTTAAATAAACTGAGTTACGCCAACCTAAGGGAGTGTCATACTTCTCAATGAGACATCACGAGACTGACAATTATGTTTTCATGTTATCACACTTGCCGACCTTCATACCACAGGAAAATGATCCAATATAATATTTGCATTACCTTTTAGACAACTTCGCGCCGTATATTTACATAAGCAAGCACACACATACCACTTGCATTATACATACGTCGACATCATACAGCGATCATTGCCATAAGTTACCAACGTAACTCCTCAAATAAATTAACATCCAATGAACAATCGTCATCATAATATCTCTTCATACATCATCGAAGTTCAGCTTTCATAATGCTCTCCAAAATAGGAACCACGATCCATAGTACTAGGCCAACCAAGCGTCGATCTCATTTACATAATTCAAATGATATTAATTTTCCATGCTATATAATACTTTCCGGCGATGCAGTAAATATGCCTTAGATGTTTCTACATACTGGGGAACCGAATTAAGGAGCCACAGCTCCCAAATTCCCCCTACGACTAGTACTAATCTGCAGTCACATCATGCTTATACCAAGATCCAATCCACACTCTTGTTTAAACAATTAATCAAGAATAAAACGTAACCATGACGCCCAGAAACAACACACAAGTTACATGCGCTGTTTACACAAAGACATCACACCTACTTGATCTCTAGCGGACAGTGAATAATTACCGACTCGTGTGCCAGTATCCTTCACTAGCGTGTGCTGCAATCTGTCGGCAGCAAACGAAGGTATAATCATCGCCGCACATTTCAAATACCGTCTTTGACTGTCTTTTCGTACCTCGTGCAGAGAAGCGAGCCAAACAATTGGCTCACAAAAGTTTATATGTAATTTATATACATATATATATATATATCTCTCTCACGTTGGTGGTTTCGGTAGCGTAGTTGGTAGCATGCGGAGCTTCTATGCCCAGGATCGCGCGTACAAACACAGCGGAAGTCGTCGGATTTTAAGAGTGTTAAAAGTCCCTCAGTGTGTCTTTCTGCGGTCGGGATGTAAAGCCGGCGGGCCTATGTCATAGATTTATGGCATGTAAAACAACCTTCCATTAACTATATTAGTGTGAGGCTAAATTTGTAGGTGAGACTTGATTAACGCTTTATTAGATTCCAACGTTCGTCGCCAGGTGCCGGTTGCGGTGGCATCCAGTGGCCAAGTTCACATCTAGGTGTCGTTGACGGTAGCGTTTGGTAGCAAAAGTAGGAATTACTTGAAATTGATCGTCTGCAGTCCTGCCTGAATCAGAGATAGCACACACTAATACAGCCATTACAATTACCACCGGCTATAAGACAGGTTCTACAAACACCCAAAGTCCACGTGACTACATGACCGCGTTGTCGCAGCCCCTAAACTGAGGAACCAACCATATATCTCACTTTCTTGTGGACACGATAAATACCGCCAATTGCCAGAAATCACTTTCAATGTTATGCATAACATAAAACCCATCTAAATGTTGGACGAGTATGTTATGGGCAATATTGGACCAAGTTGGTGAAAATAGTGGGCCTTTTTCTTATAATGGAAAAAAAAATCGAATCCATTCAAAGTTCATACAATTCGTCGCATAAGGTCCAAAAACTTATCGCCGTAATTTTTTTATAGCACAGACCACTGATTAAAGGTCTGGGAATATTGGAGTTTTTTGAGAACAAATATCGATAACACCCTCAATAGGCACAGAATGAATACCGTATAGTATGGTCTATAGTCCTCTAAAAATTACCTAAAACTTTTGTCTGAAAGAGTTTTTGACATGACCCACCGTTACGCCAAGGGATGAGAAAAATATACGTTTGGAATTATGAGATGTGTTCTCGTAGGCTGAACATAGGGATGTTTCTAGGTATACAATAATTGGCAAATTTAATGAATCCGATTTTCTTTCCTGTGAAGTCTACCTGCGCCTTACAGCGTGCAGAGTTCTTTTTATTTTATTTTTTACCGTACTTTGAATATGAATGAAAATGAAATCATCAAGAACTGTTCTGCAGTTTACTGACTAACGGGATGGTGTTCTGTTCTTAAAGTCGCTGCTGACAAGGCACTGATATAGGAATGCCCCAGTGTTTAGTGTTGAGGTGTGAGTTTGTGTGTGTGTGGTCTGCGCCTGACTAAGTAGTTGTAAGAGAATCAACTAATTATTTGCACGGTGTGGCTTGTACTTACGTAGTCTCATCTATTTATCATTTGTTATCGATGTTGTGATCGCATCAAATTTATGTCTCCGACCCGGAGAAAGAGGGATACTCGTTGCTCTGATGTATTTTAGATTTATTATTTAAACCGTGTGTGTTTCCTGGTGCCTGGGCTAGTTGAAAGGTATACTACCCAATTTAAAAAATTAATAATAATAATACATAAACCAATCTTACCTTATATTTCATAAACTTAAAGGAACCAGAGTTTCCTAGAAATAACTTCACATAGTATTACAACTGAAATTCATTTTACAAATTGACACTAATTTACTTTCACTCTCTTACACATACCAGCGGAATGGCGACTGACTAGTGGTATATTTTATAAAGGAGTTGAGGGAGGAATAACTGCGCCGTCTCACTAACTCTCCTGTGGCTAACTGAACACTGTTGACGATTTGGCTCCTTCAGTAAGTGGTTATTACCGCTTATTATCACCGCGGGGGATAAGATTGAAACCATAAGCTTATAATTTAAAAAAATAGATTACGCTGAAACGCAAGCATCGGGATGTGAACACCTCCAGTCGAACACGTCCCCACAAATCATGTATACCAGGTCAGGGCATCAACCATTCGTATCCACATAGAAGCAAAATCACTACAAGTAGGCAATCCTTTAATCCGCAACTCAAGGAGAATAAGCATGACTGACAATGTTTTATTTTAAAGGCAGCGTCATTTCTTTATAAAAACAAGAAGTTCCGTGACGAACTAATAATCCTACTTTTCCTAAAATTTTAGATTCATGCCAATGATTAATCTATATTGATCTATCAAGAATAATGACGAAATTAATTTGGTAATATCGAAATATCTAATTATTTCGAAATACTGTATACATGGCATTATATAGCCTAAGATAGCACAAGAGTTGGCTGCCCTGGTGAATGAATATATTCTTAGTTCCATCTCTTAAGGTGCAGAATACAAAATTTGGTTGAAGTCCAATCGATAGCATGGACGTTACATGCAGTTAATCATTGGATCTAGCAGCTAGCGTAAAATCATGTTGGCAACAATGTCATGCATGCATTGGTCAGACAGACACACGTTTGCCCGGATTGATCTCATAAGTCTACTTTTTCCTAATTTTCGCAAAATGTGAAAAGTAGGCTTATAATTAATGACGTATCGTGATGCACACTTCAGCATTAATAACGAACGAACGTTAATAGAGTCCCGATACTGGTATATCTGTCGTAGTCAGATAGAGAAATTCGTCATGTCATGAAAATCCTAGGCACTTCATGAAGATCCGGCATTCATGAAGTAGCGGCAGCTGTGATCACGAGAGAGGGAAGTGTGATTTCCAAGAATTAAGACGATAAAAAAGTGGACGCTAAAGGACTGTTATTTCCTCAGAAAGTGAACACTGTGACATATCATTAAAGATAAATCGTACAAATTGTGCATATTGATGATAACAAACTGTCATTCACAAAACATCACAATGGATGATCCCCGATTTGCCCAAGAAATTACGTGGTATCTATTACATTTCACCCCGCATAATTTACATACGCAGGATTCTTGAGGGTCATGAACGTATTCGGTATTACACAGTTTATTGTGATACCCATGTACCGCCATCGAATTGACGAAGTGTCGCAAGTCTTGATTTGTGTTCATCCATGTCCTAGTCATCCTGGCCTCCGTGGTGTAAAACTCTAAACAGACATATGGACATATGGCACAAATGGTACAAATGTCTAATGGTCTGGACCTAATTTATCTCCTAATCCCCTCCCCAGCATCTTGGCCTTGCGCTAGAAGAAACACAGTAGTATGCTCTATGCTGCCGTACTGTGAACGGAAGAAGAAGTCGTTAAATCCATTTTGTGAGAGATAGATAACGACGATAGGAGAATATGACTTGGTTTCACTGTTCCACCCTTTAAAACAACAAGAACTATAACACAGTTAGGGACACGCAATAAAGAAATCTTGTACATCTCTTAGCAGCCAATTGTTTGAGTGAAGTTGTGGTCTCGGGGTATGGTGTTAGCTTTCGGATCACTTCGTGGTGAGTTCGATCCCCACTGGAGGAGAATATTTTTTCCAAATAACTACTTCAGTATTTTTTTTGTTTAATCTGCACGTTTTAATGTAGTTCAGTTGTTGCCTTGTTTTATAGTTGTTGTTTTCTTGTATATTTATTTTAAGGGCTAGGGACAACTTGGTCATCTGCCCAGTGTATTTGGGTGGATATTTTCTAATAACCTGTGTTTGCGTGATGACTGAAGTAGTGTGCCGAGAGGTGGCCTGGGGGAAACCGCCACAGTCAGCGACGGTATTCAAACCAGCATATACAATACTCGTTAGGTAGACCTATGAAAACAACTATGGTTACCAGGGATAGGAACTTAATTATGGCCTGAGGGTTGAATCGGGGTACACTCACTCTTGGAGGCAAAACTGAGAAGAGTCGGGTTCCATTCCTACCTTAGCCATCCTGGAAATGGTTTACCATGGTTTCCCCCTTCTCCTCCAGGTTCCTAACTTAAGTTACGGCCGCCTCCTTCCAAATCTTAACCTGGACTACAAATACACACACTACTACAAATACCACAGATTATCAGACGGATTCTACACACTCCCAAGTACACAGGGCTGAATGACCACGATGTCGAAATACCTCAAATGAAACAACAGCGTCATACTTCTTCTATTGTCTCTCAGCGCAACACTTTCGCAAGAAGTAAGAGGGACATACACAAAAGCTTTACATTTGGTTGATTTAGTGGAGGGTTTACCTTCGAGAAAATCTTGAATTTCAACCTATTTATTATAGATAGAAATATTTGAAAGAATGATTCTGCTTTCTTCTTCATTGTGTGTATCTTACCTGTTATCGTTCCAGTTTTGTTGATAATTCATTTGAGGGACTTGGGACACCTCAATCATCAGCCCCGTGTGATTGGGTGTAAATTGAACATATGTTTATGTGATGACTGTAGAGGTGGGTGGAACTGTATTAGGGACAGGGAAGGGGTAGGAGCCCCGGGACTTGAAGTAAGGTACTATCCCGACATTTAGGTGAAGGGAGTGTGGAAAAGCCACGGGGAGAAACCACAATCTAGATAGCCGCTGTCATCGCCGGGTTTTGCACCTACAATCTCCCGACTTGCTGCAGCTGCCTTCGTGGCCCGGAGTGCAAGATTTGTACCAGCAAGGCTACGTCGCGGGACTCATTCCAGTTTCAACGGACTTGGGGATGATGTTGAATCAATTGCTATGTGGCAAGTGGATTCAAGGCCAAATGCCCTTGGTGATGCCAAACTAATGAAAAGTGAATATGAGATTGATTGAAACAGGACCAAGCGATGGAAGAAAGCCATCTGTGGCCTATTAGATGGTACCGTTCCAGCATTTGCCTTCGAGTTTAAAATGGAAAACATCATTTTATTGACCGCTGTAAGTGGGGGTTTGAACAACTCGACAAGTGTGTATATCTTCGAGCTTAGTTTCATAGACTAGAGTGGCGTTCTCAACCTTTTTGAGACTGTGACCACCACCATCATGCCATACCAAGTACCTGAGCACCATTATATAAAAAATATAATACTATAATAATAATAATAATAATAACACTATAATAATAATAATAATAATAATAATAATAATAATAATAATAATAATGCCACAAGCATGCTCTTCTCTTTCCTTTTCCCGTCTCTCCCTCCCTTTGAAGTGCTGAAATATCTAGTGATTCGCCGCTCACCAGGCATGCTGCAACTGCTTGCGTGACTGATGCAGATAAGATCATTTACTCATTTTAAGTCGAGTCGAATCGGCACCTTTCGCGTTGCTCATAAAGCAGGGATGTCCAATTATGGTTACTGATGATTAAAAATACTATTTTACAAGATCAAATGTTTCACTGTCAATCCATCTAGTTAAATCCCTATTATTCTCGTGCATGCAACAGAATTTGAATTAAGGAATGAATCACAGGGGAGGTTGTGCTCGCGAGCACTTTTTTGTTCGTATGACGAGACACCGAATGTCATTTAAAGAGCACTGTGGAGCTCCTGAGCACCAGGTTTAGAACGCCTCGCCTAGAGCTTTCAGTTAGTGAATGCAGCTACCGCTGTTGGTGATGAATGATGACCAACGCACATATTTACCATAACATGCAAATTCTCCTTCACTTGTCTCCCACAATAAATAGTAGCCGATATGAATACAGCCTTTAGGCCACAACTATTTTCTCTTTGGTTGATTGACATTCCAGGGATAATTCAATCGTTATAATCCAAAGAACTTACTATTTACTTAATTTGGGTAGGTTCTAAATAATGCAGTGCAGCCTCAAGCCACGTCACCCTGCAGGTTGTTCAACTTTTCTTGCGTGACAGCGTATACTAGCTTGATAAGCTCCCCCTCCTAGAGACAAAATAATGAAGCTGTAGCCATGTTTAACCCAGCAGAAATCCCTCGACAATATACTTTACAGTACACTATGCAATCAAAGTATTCCATTGTATGTGTGTATTCATTTATATATTTATTTAACAGTATTAAGGTACACAGACATAAGCCCAATTATGTTTGTTCTTGAAATATCAAGTTCATAAATACAAATTGCATCAATGAAGAAAGGAGAGAAAAAAGAAGATGCAATTGAAAAACAAAATGAAAAACTACAAAAGAAATTATGAAAGAATGCATTACAGAATAGAAAAAAGTACTGTACAATTAAAAAATGTAATAATAACAAGTAGTACCGTGAAGAACTATACAGCCTATTTTCATATATCCTACTCATGTCAATTGCCTCTATCAACATACAAAATTTCAGTTTGATTGTTGCAATAGATTCGTAGATATTGAGAACCGTCTAAATATTTTAGATGTCGCCATGTTGGATTTTTATGTATGTACTATTACATAAAGATTATTGTGTACGTGTGGTAGTCAAACGTCAATCGCATGATTCGGACACATGAAGTAAAAACGAGATTTTAAAATTTGTTGTGGTTATGGAAACAATTGAAATAAACTAGATGCCAGTGGAGTAACATTTGTATAAGCATTAACTGTACAAAGTTCCACTGCACTCGGATGGTTAAATCGCGAGAAACGTCCACTTAAATATTTACACTTCACGTCGCCGCCATGTTGGATTTGTGCTCACCAGGTTATTGAAAGTCCTATAGATGAGCTTATGTTCATAGCCTCTATGAACATAAACGAATCGGTTTGATTGCAGTAAATGATTCGTAGATACTGAGAACCGTCTAAATATTTCGGATGGTCGCACTATTGGATTGTTGCATGTATAGGCCATATAGTTATGTACCATAAAGAAAAATTATTGCGTAGCTTCATTATTCAAACTTTCACTTCGATCGCATGATTACGACACAAGAAACAAAAACTTAATTTAAAAATTTTGCACAGCTGCCATCTTGAGGTTATTTAAACAATTGAACTAAATTAGATGCCCGTGCATTACAATGTGTATAAACATTTGCTATACCAAGTTTCATTGCGTTTCGATGATTAAATCGCGAGAAAAGTCTATTTAAAATTTTCAACTTCGCTTGGCCGCCATGTTCGTTTTGTATTTATCAGGTTTTTGAAAGTCTCTCACAGATGAATTTCTAGTAGTGCCCTTTATCACCATACAAAATTTTAGGGTGATATCAGTCATAGTTTCTGAGATCTAGAATGCCGGTGAAATATTTCGCACAGCCGCCATCTTGAAGTTATGTAAACAATTGAACGAAATTAGATGCCGGTGCATTACGATGTGTATAAGCATGATCACCGTACAAAATTTCAGGGTGATGTCGGTAACAGTTTCGGAGATATTTAATGCTGATGAAATATTTCGCACAGCCGCCATGTTGGATTGGTGAGACGTAACAAAATTTGAAGGGCTCGGTCGGGGTCGGCGGAAATGGTGCTATGACCTTACCGAGTTTCATTGAAATCGCTCCAGCCGTTTGGAAGTTATTAGGGGGGACTTATACACGAATCACACACACACGCACACACAGACACACCGACAAAAGGTGATCTCATAAGCCTATTACGTGACGAAGAAGACATCACCCAAACAGGGATGGTGCCGGCTCCTGTCGATGCCGATGCATACATTCCAGCACCAAACGGTCCTAGACAAGAAACACCACGTAGAGAGATCCAACTACTAACGAACTGTGGTGGTCAAATGCGGGAGCAAATTCCAAAACCGGTCCACCAACACGAGAGCCCAAAGGGAAACGAACGTCAATGTGAAGGTAACGACATAGCAGCTAACGAAGAGGTAAATCTTGAAAACATAAGAGCACACATAGAAAACATAATGGATTTTCTAAGAAATGAGCTAGACACGGTAATCGAAAACAAAATCAACCAGAAACTAAACAAAATACCGAAGAAAACAGAAACAACGTACGCACAAGAAACCCCAAATAGGAGTGGAGAATGTTTTCCAGAAGTAGATACAGGAAATGAAAACCAGATTCCAAGGGAGGAATGGAGGGAAGTGGTATCGAGGCCAAGTAAAGAAAGTAGGATGAACAATACGAGGGAGGAAGGAAATGTACCCAACAGAGCATTCCACCATACAAACAAAGGAAGTGGTCTGCGAACAGCTCCGAGAAAAGGATTCCCGCCTCCGAAAACAGGCACAGGAGCCAAAACAGACAGACTGAAACCAACCAAGAAACTCAAATGGATGTCCATTGGAAGATTGGATGAATCCACTACGGTAGAAGATATCACAGGGTATATGAAAGACAAGGGTATAAAGTCAGTAAGTGCCTGTGAAGAGATAAGAACCAGAGGCCGATCAAAGGTGTTTAGAATAGGAGTAAGAGAGGATGAGGCAAACAAGCTAGACTCGGAAGATTTCTGGCCAGAGGATGTCACTTTTCGCCCCTATCTCTTTCAATAAACAAAGTGAAGTACAAATCCAAACAATAGAACTAACAATATGGAATGTAGAAGGAATTAAATAAGCCCTGAGCATGCTGCCAAACAACTCACTATTTATGCAAGACGTAATAATATTCTGTGAAACTTTCTTAACTGAACCCTTGAACATCACGGGCTACTATGCGACTCACGCATTAGCAAAGCATCCCGGAAACGGGCGCCCCTCAGGCGGGATCACCTGCTGCCATAAGGCATCACTAGGACAGCCTATACAAACCCAAGTTACCGAAGATTCAGTTACAGTTCACATCAAGGACATCACAATAATAGGAGTATACCTTCGCCCCCAGATATCATCCGAGGAAACGGTCGAAAGCATCACCAGAATTTTAGGACATATCGACCAGGAAAAATCAACCATAATGGCAGGTGACTTCAATTGCCGTCTGGACATATCAAACAGAAAAGGAAGAGCCCTAACGGAACTGATGCAAGAAGAGGGCTTCCATCTAATCAACAAGGTTGAAAGTCCCACATACATTGCACACAACGGAACCAGCACCATCGACTTAATTTTCTATCGCGGAAGAAAGATAAAGCTAAATGGACACGCAGTGCTGGGAAAGGATTCCTGGGATACTACCAGGAAACACTTACAAGTCAGAGCAACCTTCCAACTCCAAAAGAACCCAGGACGAGAGCCCAAGGTAACGCGAAGATGAACACCCAGATTATTAGACACAGAATCCCTCAGCCAGACCCTTGACCATGGCCAGGTCATGCAACTCATAGAAGAAGGAGAACTGGACACCGCCATGCGAATACTTCAGGACTGTCTATTGGAAGCAACTCCAGGCCCACCTCCAATAAGGTGAAGCAAGCCGTGGTTCGACACAGAATGCTATGAAATAAGAAATAACGTCCTAGGAAGACTTCATAACCTAAAGTGTAAACAGTCAGGAAAATCGAGAAAAGAATCATCAGGAAAGAAGGACTAATGTTAACCTACTTCGCGCAAAGAGGAAGGACTACGTACTCCGAAAAGAGCAGCAGCTACTGAGAGAAGCGGAAAATAAACCGTATAGAGTCCTAGATGCAAGAAGAAACACCGTGGTACCAAACATCCCGCTGGAGACATGGGAAGCCCACTTTACAGAACTCCGACAACTGAAAAGCAGCAGGACCGGACAACATTTCAAATGAAATCATCAAGGCATCACTCCCATACACAATAAGAATATGGACTGCCCTATACAACAAATGTATAGAACTCCGAAATATACCGAACTCCAGGAGGAAATCAACAATGAAGATAATATACAAAGGCAGGGGACCACATGATGCACCCGACTCATACAGGGGGATTGCGCTTGAATGTGCAGCCTTCAAGATGTTATCCAACGTCATATGTGAAAGAATCTTCGAGCGATTAATGGAAGAGACACCAGAGGAACAACACGGATTCATACCAGGAAGATCGACAATCCAAGCAATACATGATGATGATGATAATTGTTGTTTTAAGGGGCCTATCATCTAGGCTATCGGCCCCTCCAAGCAATACAGAAAGTACTAGGATACATAGGTGACGCACTAAGTCAACCCATAGGCAGCGCATACGCGACCTTCGTAGATTATCAAAAAGCTTTTGATGGAGTGAACAGGAACATTCTCATCCAAAAACTGAGGACAGTTCTAGGACCAAGACCCTTTCCTTAGCCTCGTAACAAGCATACTGCACAGCAACGTAATAAGCATATGTGATGGTCAGCTAGAATCAAGGAACATAAAACAGACAAACGGAGTTCTACAAGGTGACCCTCTAAGCCCGATACTATTCAACATGCTCGCAAACGACGTAGTTCAAAATATCACCACGGAAGGGGTAAAAATACTGCTCTTTGCAGATGACATGGTGATCCTAAGCAAAAACAGGGAAGCGATGCAGCAAGCTATCAATAGGTTAGAGGAATGGACGAAAGAAAACGAACTTAAAATAAACCAGAACAAGACAAAAGTAATGAAGTTTCGCAAAGGCGGACGAATATCCTCGAAGGATGTCATCACATGTGGGAATCACACTTTAGGTATAGCGAAGGCGTACAAATATTTAGGGGTAACTCTGCAGGTCACCGGATTCACCTTCACAAGGCATGTTGAGGAAAGATCAATCTCCGCAATAAAAGCCACAATGGAAATCAAAAAACTTCATAGCCTCTCACTAGAAACATCCATTTCACTGTTCAATCTGAAAATCGCCCCAATAGCATCATACGCAATTTAAATAATTTGGCCACACTTGAACTACAAAAACATCAAAGACCTGGATAGAGTTAAAGCCAGATACCTCAAGAAAACACTGTGCGTATCGAAGTACGCCCCAACCAGATTAGTTTATCAACTGGTGGGAACAAAAACATTTATAGAAGACCTATTATTAAAACACAACCTGATTCAAACACAAGCTTGCATCAAGTTCCTGGGAGAAAGAGCCCAGAAATGAACAGAAATAGACCCCGAATTCTACCGCACCCCTGCAATGAAGGAGAAGGAATGGAGATCAGCCGGCTATGAACTACGACACCTCTACACCCGAGGAGCAATACACGGCTTCCACCATAAAATCTGCAACAGGAAAGGTTACCACAACGCCGACAGTCAATGCAGCTGTGAACTCTGCAACCAATGCTGCACACAGTATCACCTATTTGAATGTGCAAAAAGAACAATGTCAATCTCGTACTATGCAAAGGACGAATGTCAATGATATATGTTATGTAATAATTCTATACACACTGTGTTTAATTCCAATAATAATAATAAGCCTATTTATTTCATAAAATGAAAATAAGCTAAACATACAAAATTCTACAAGAAAAAATGAGAGAGATAGAGAATAAAGAGTACCCGGTATTCCACGATTAGATTTAGATTATGTGAAAATTAATTTCTAAAACCATAATAAACAAGCAACAATTTATTTCTGGGAATAGAACAATAAATTAAAAGAATTAATATACGGCTTCATTGCGACAGTCATTTCATGAAGTGCCGAATCAACAAACACCGGATCTTCATGAAGTGCCTCGGCTGATAATGTAAAATCATTTCTTACGCCATCTGCCTAAATCGGTCCGTCACTCGTGAAGAAACGCGTCAGATGGTGTAACTATCCCCTTTTAGATCATATGCCGGCTTTTCATGAAGTGCCTAGGATCTTCATGAAATGACGGATTTCACTATCTGACTACGACATATTCATGTTCATGGCACCGGGAATTAATTTAGAAATACTTTTTACATACTATAAACTTGCTGGGTTGAAATTCAGGTCGAAAATTTTGTAGTACTTCTTCGGAGAAAGGGGATTAAGTCGTTGTGTTGAGAAAAGTGAACGTTAAAAATAAAAGGAGCCAGCCAGAAAGTGGAACGCTCAGTTCAAGTAAATCAATCAGGTGCACACAATCGGTGTAGCCCTAAGTTCTGCTATCCATTCATCCGTTATGAATTCAACAGTGAAGTATAATAACCCTTATGAAATCGTGTGGCCTGTATATTCCAACTAGCCTGAATGGTCATTCTATAGTGAATTAAATGTGGATTAATTTGTGTCACTTGAATGAGTGGACAGATCGCTAGTTACTTGGTATTTAGTTGACCATTCCAATGAATTAATCCTGATGTCCTCGTATAGCCTTTTTGTTTTTCAAAGGTAATGTTCTTGTGTATCTCGTTACAAGAAAAGAATATCAATGACAACAATCGTCAGTAATGAGTGATAGAAAATAAAATTAAATGCTCGGTCTTGAGATATAAAGCAGAACTCAAGTACCATGTAATTTTATTCAAGATGATGAAAGAATATCTTGACCTTCAGGAAATAACAGCCGTATGTGAATGTTATTAATCCTGCCCCATGCACAATATTAGTTTCGTGCAGGAGAAGGAATATCACGTTTATCCAGAAGAATTCTTACTCCAAGATCTCGGGCATATAAAACAGTATTGTCTGTATAATATGTATTCAGACTGCATGCTACTTCATCATTGAAGAGTAGAAACGCGCTCGGCTCCTCATATTTGAGGAAAACGTGCATAGTAATGATACTGCTGATGGCTACACTAATTAACTTTACACTAGTTAGATCTCTGCATCATCTTACGTAGCGAAATTGAATGCTATTTAGTCGGGCTACACGATTGAACCCAAACTGTAATCGGTGTTATTCCCTAACACTAGGACAAATTATATGAGATTAAATAATTCATTGTCAACAAATGCTTAGAGATAGGAAATATGCCACAGTGCTTGAGGTACTCCAAATTTAATCTTCTCTAAAAAAAGAATAGGTAACACAGTAGATCCCAACTCCTATCAAGGTACTAGAGAACAACGGTTCCAAAGTGTTCACTAAAATCCTATGTAATAGATTGACCGAGTTGTTTGATGCCTCTATTCCGGGCTTTCAATTTTGCTTTAGAAGGGGAAGGATCAACTCTCCATGCAGTAAGGAATTTTTTGACTGACATAGACGATGTCTTACGAACCAAATAGGGAAAATTCTTCGCAATTTTCATAGACATTAATAAGGATTTTGACTTACTATATAGGGAAGTACTTATCACGTAATTAGAGCGCTTTATAGGATGGGAAATCTATCTTGCCATAATCATCAGATACATACTATCTGACACGAGAGGTCATAGATGATGGCATTGCAACATCCAGTGTCATGACCCAAACGAACAGTGTACTGCAGGGTGACCACATGAGTCCCGTATTTTTCAATATCGTAACAGCCAATGTGACAAGAATCACTCATGGGATAGATAAGAAGATCGTGGTATACTTGTATGTTGATGACATTGTCATAGGAGGATCAATCCTGAAAGACGTCTAAGATGCGATCGATAGACTCTCGGAATTGACAATGGAATATAAGTTTACAATCATAACTAAAAAACATACCAAATGACGTTCCGGAAGGGAGGAAGAAATGCATTATAAAAGACCATTTGTACCTAGGAGCAAAACAAATTAGCCATTAAGAATCAGATCAAATATCTGGGCATTTGCCTTCAAACTGCAAGGGCCTCCTACTCTTTTCATGTTAGAGACAAAACCATAGTAGCAATTAGAGCTATGAAACACATTCCGAAACCCGAAAAACTATCCCTGACTACCTCAATGGAACTCATTCAAATGGAAATATTACCGGGTTTATCATATGGAATTGAACTTTTATGGGATCAATTAAAAGAGAGTATAGAAACTTTAGAGAATGTAAAGGCATCTTTTCTCGGGAGAACACTTGTGTCTAGAAATTCACTCCATCGAGACACGCATCGTATATGTACTAACTATTGAAGACTATCTGATACAAGAGATTAGAAATAGAATGTTTCTCTCATCGACGACCGCTTTCCAAGATATTACATGTATTAAGAAAACTAGAACAAAACGAGCAAACGTTTGGTGGTAATTTAACAGCACTGACGCGATGACGAATTGCCACGGGACTCGGACTATTTACGAATAGAGGCATGTTGTCGTCAGGTTTGCACGTCATGGTTTATATCATGCGGTCAGGACTAATACGAGACTTCAAGAACTTTTGATTCAAGTGTGTATAAACTGTGTGATAATCGGTGTGGCGAATACCACTTGGAATTTTGCAGATAAATAGAATCATTGTAAGATTATGCAAATCAAATCTAGTGCATATTGTGCACAATTGTTTTAATAAATTCATAATTTATTTGGATGACTAATTACGATCTTCAAGCGATGATTATCTGTTGCTTTACATTTATATGTGATCTATGTCCAAAATTGCATTATAAAATAATAATTTATTTTGGTCGCAGAATCTAATTGTAAGCTTGTGAGGAATTGTACGTCGTATGCGATTTTTTGTTTTGTATTTTAATTTTAGTGGCTACTTAACTAGTTTGCTTTAGTGGATATTTTCTATTGCCTGTTTTATGTTCCACAGGTCGGAGAACACCCTTACAAATTATACCCTTGTAACCTCTGATTTTCAAAATGGTAACAGAAACATGACAGCCTGCAGTGACATGAGGAAACAAATATCAACTGATAACGGTCTAAAGCCCTACTCGTGTAGTACATGTGGATCAAAATTTACAATGAAGCTACATTTGAAGACACACATGCTCATTCATAGTGCTGAAATGCCGTATTCATGTGGCACATGTGGATCAAACTTTACTCAGGAGGGACTTTTGAAGAATCACATGGTCATTCATAGTGGTAAAAAGCTGTATTCATGTGTCACATGTGGATCAAACTTTACTCAGGAAAGACATTTGAAGACACACAAGCCTATTCATGTTAGTGTAAAGCCGTATTCCTGTGGCGCATGTAAATCAAACTTTATTCGGAAGGGCAATTTGAAGACCCACATGCTTATTCATAGAGGTGTAAAGCAGTATTCGTGTAGCACATGTGGATTAAACTTTAATCATAACGGACATTTGAAAAGACTCATGCTAATTCATAGTGGTGTAAAGCTGTATTCATGTGGCACATTTGGATCAAACTTTACTTAGAAAGGAGATTTTGAAGAAACACATGGTCATTCATAGTGGTGAAAAGGCATATTCATATGGCACATGTGAGTCTAACTTGACTCAGGATGGACATTTAAGACACACTTGCTTATTCATAGTGGTGTAAAGCCATATTCTTGTAGCACATGTGGATCAAACTTTAATCATAAGGGATATTAGAAGAGACACATGTTTATTCATAGTGGTGTAAAGCCGTATTCATGTGGATCAAACTTTACTCAGCAGGGACATTTCAAGAATCACAAGCTCATTCATAGTGGTAAAAAGCCTTGTTCATGTAGCACATGCGGAGCAAACTTCAATCAGGTGGGAAGCTTGAAGAAACACGTGCTCATTCATAGTGGTGTAATGCCATATTCATGTAGCACGTGTGGATCTAACTTCACTCAGAAGTGCCATTTGAAGACACACATGCTTATTCATAGGGGTGTAAAATAATGGTCTTGTAGCATATGCGGTTCAAACTTTACTAAGAATGGAGATTGAAATAAACACATCCTCAATCATTGTGTGTAAATCCATCTTCATGTATCACATGCGGAAAGAACTTGTCTCATAATGGAGATTTGAATCGACATATTCTCCTTGATAGTATATTTAAGGCATCTTCATGCAGCACACTTTACTAAGAAGGGAAGTTTGAAGACACACGTGGTCTTTCATAGTGGTATCAAAACATATTCATGTAGTAGATCCTGAAAAAAGTTTACATGGAACGTCAGTTTAAGGATACACATGCTCATTCATAGTATTGTGGAGCCAAATGCATGTAGTACGTGCGGAGCAAACTTTAGTCGGAATAGAAATTTGAATACGCACGCGCTTGTTCTTCGTGCTGACAAACCACGTTCCTGTGGTTCATGCGGAATGAACTTAACTTTCAAACCACATTTGATAAGACATTATTATACATTAAGGTTTAAAGCCTTAATCATGTAGTTCATGCACAGCAATTTTTACACTAAAGGATTTCATGGAAACAAATGTGCTTATCCATTAAGGGACACTGGGACTGAGTTTTAAGCATATTTTATTAAAAAATTCAAATTTTCGATTTTGACATATTTTTGTGCCCCTGACCATAACGGATCATATAGTGGTATCATTTTTCACATTCCGCCATTTTTTGAGGCACGGCGAGACGTTTAAATGCCGGCCACACTGCCATTTGAACGCCCCTTTCTCTTGGTTCATTATCCTGTGCACGCATTTATGCATTTTTTATCGGAGTAGTTTGAATACGGATTTGAAATTCCCTCTGTACTACTGGCTCTGCATTGTGCTACGATCTACCGATGAATATTGACACTATTTACTACGTAAGTTTTACGAATACTTGAAATGTTTGAAAATAAATTATTAAATATCTCAAACGGTCGACATGATGAAATTTTGCATTTATATTGTGTTTTCTAATTTCATGAGAGTTTCTAGTCGCTTATAGAATGACAGTAGATGCACAACTTATCTTTATTTGATATTTGTGTTGACTTTAGAAGTGTACGCAAGGTCTACCTCTGTTTATAAACAAGTTATTGGAAGTTAGGCTAGTACTTTTTCGAAATTTATTGTGTTTGTGAAGTTAATATGGACATACACACGCACATCACACAAGACCAAGGTCACAAAGATGAAGAAGGAGGCTGAAAAACAGAAGAAGGAAGGTGTTAGTTATGCTGCAGGAGAGTTCTAATGGGTAAGTTGGGTGGAAATATTAAAATATATGCATGTTTTCAGAAAAATGCAGTTTTCTCAGTATCACATTTTCTGATGTATAAAATCTAGTACGCGTTACAGATGTAATGCAATTTTCTTGTAAAATAACATGCAAGTTCCTTGGTACTATATCCACAAACGTGTGCCTTACTTTTTGGATTGGAGTTCTGGTTTGCCTGTAAAAAAAATAAACCTTCAAATTTCAAGAAATTTACAAAAAAAAAACGTCATTGGGGAAAAAAATTATATCTTCATAGATAAGAATACAATCCCAAATTCGATGCACTATTTTATTTGTATAAGAATAAGGTACTAGAAAAATAAAAATAAATTGTGCAATCTACATTAGTATGACGCGGTTGACATTTTGAATATTGGCATAATTTGCATATAAATATTGGAAAATAATTAATTTCAATGCAGGTAGTGAAGCTACATTGATGAAATTTGGCACACATGTTTGTACTACCGCATACTACCAGCAAACAAAATTTCAAGCGTGTACCTTAATATTTGCACGAATTAGAAAACTCAGTCCCAGTGTCCCTTAAGGGAAAAATGCGCATTCTTAAGGTTCATGCGGAACATGTGGCGATTGGCTGGTAAATTTTCTGAGAGGAAGTTAGAAAATATGCATTAGAGTAGCACATGTGAATAAAATTTTGCTATGAAACTATATCTTGAGACACACATGCTTATTCATAGCAGCTTACAGCCCTTTTTGTGCAGTACATATGGAGCTACTTTTAAGGGTAATGGTCTATGAATAGACACCTCCTATTTCATAGTAGGCTGACACAATAACCATTTAGTACATCCAGACCAAACTTTACTCTGTGAAGTTTTTTAGTTAGACACATGCTGATTATTAGTGGCCAAATGTGCTTTTTGTTGTTAATGTGGAGCGATATTTGCTCGGATAGGATCTTTGAAGTCACATGCTAGTTCATATGGCCTGAAGCCTATTTCATGCAGCAATTGCGGAATCTTAACTAGGAAGGGATCTTTGGAAAAACTCTTGTGGAGAAGACGTTAATACGAAACACAATTTTTAGACACATGCTTATTGATTGGGGCTAATAGCCGTATCTACACATATTGTGCCGAGCAAACTTTACTGAAGAAATATCTACGCCAAACCTAAGTATTATATACGCAGCAACATTTACTCACAGGTTTCTCTTAAGATTAGTTTGCTACTTAATTGCCACAAGGCATATTCAAATAGTACATGCGGAGCAGTTCTTATTATAGTTCTTACTTTATTGGGCGTATATCGACAGATGTGTTAATTCATACTTGCCAAAAGCATTATTCATATTGTATGTACGGACTAATGAAGGGGGAGAATTAACGCATTGCCCAAAAATAAATGTTTACAAATAGTGCCCAGCTTTCATCTGATAGAGATACATCCTGTATATCATAATCGTCGGAAGGCACTTTGACATAATATTTCAAGCATGGTATGAAAGGTTTCAAGTGACGAGACGAAGGGAGAGTATTTTTCACAAATCAGAATGAAATATTATGGAAATTTTACAGGGAGTGGAGGTAAGACATGATTCCACATGTTACATTCTGTGAATGTTAAAGTTAGTGATTTTTATTTATTTATTGATCGTATGGCTTTTATTAACGGCAGTGTCCGAGGACATGTTCGGCTCGCCTGAGTCTCTAGCTGCTTCCAGCGGACACCCTTAGGGTGAGCTACAAGTTCCGTTCAATTTCAAGTAGTTCCAACTTTCGCCACCAGATTTCAATGATACCTTGTGGTGAACGTTGGAACTTTGATAGAGCGTTCCGGCGAAATCTAACCTAACAATTTAGCTGCACACAAGTTTAGTCTGTGGAAGGATCTCTTACAAGCCATAAATCTATGACATGGGACCGCTGGCTCTACTTCCCCTCCGAAAGAAGGCATTCTGAAGGATTTTCAACGCTCTTAAAAAATCCGACTACTTCTGCCGCTTTTGAACCCGCTATCGCGGGCACAGCAGTTCAGCATGCTACCAACTACGCCACCGAAGCCGCTAATGTTAGTGGTATTTGTACATCTATCAATAGATGTTCTGCGAATGTCTTCTTCACATCCTTATGATATACACTATGAATATTTTAGGGAGAAGGGTTTGTACACATCAAACTGATACGCTCCGAAGTTGTTATAGAAGAGAGTTTTTGAGCACATCCAAATGATATGTTCTGGGAATGTACACTAGTATCCAAAAGTTTTGGATTCATTATGAATAAGCAGGGCAACAGAAAATAGACCGCAAATCGCAAGCCATTTGGACCCCGTTTTGAAAGGTAGAATACTCGGCCACCTGGAAGGAGGCCAGACACAGACCAAAATCGCCGTATCCTTGATGTGCCTTGAAGCAGCGGTTCCCAAACTTTTTCGGTCACGGTACCCTTCAGAAGCCATGTGTTTTCCGCGGAACCGTGACTCTATCCCTGATTTTTACTGAGCATTGTGAACCCACAACGTTCATCCTGCTTCCATCTATTCTTAATGCCTGGGTGTTTTGTATATCCTAACGCTAACGTAGTAGGTTTGGAAACAAAGAGAAAACATTTTAAATATACATACAAGCTTTATTTTGGAACAAAAATATAAACATTTATTTTAGAGGAATAAAAATTGGATTTTCGTCTAATTTATAATGTGATGAATGAATGTGTTTCATTTTTCTTCTTAAAATAGTTTTGAAATCGGGCTATAAGTCTACAGCTGAATACGTAAATCCGGGGCAGCAGTCAACCTACTCCTATATTTGTAAGCATAAGCAGAAAAGCCTGTTTCACATCGATATGTGGAAACGAAGGGGAGCAGAGCTCGGATGGCCTTTCCGGCTACTGACGGGTATACGTCTATCAGTTTTAGTCAAAAGTCATTCAGCGGCTCTAATTTAAATTTCGTTAAGCGGAGGTACGTTGAATTTCAATAAGATATTTATAGTCGGGCACGGACATGTGAAGTTTATTTCGGTTGGCAAATGGATTAAATAAATGCTCACAAATGTTTTTTGTGCACTTCAGCTTTGAAGTCCATCTCATTTTCACTCAGAAATTGTGCCAGGAGAGAAAAGCGTTCAATGTTTTTCTCATTTACACATTCGAACCAAAAGTTGAGTTTGGTTTTGAATTATGTTATTTTGTGTCTGAATGTGAATGTGTTTATATCTTTACGCTGCAAAGATGTAGTAATTTCATTCAGTTTCCCGAACATGTCAGCGAGGTAAGAACATCGCATGAGCCACATTTTGTTGCGTAAAAATTCAGCATGTTTGCTAGGCGCGGAAAGGCCATAGTCCCCAATGAAGGAAACCAGAAGCTCGTTGCGTAGCTCAAAAAGCCTGGCCAGGACATCTACCACCTAAAGCAACTATTCCGTTGGCCAATCACAGACTCTGCCGAAAAAACTGTATAGATGTATGGAGGAGATTAGACGGCATGCATCGACCATTTCTGCGATTGAAATCCCAACGCTTAAGTCTGAGGTCAAAGATAATATAATGTTTAGGATGGCGCGATTTACAAGAGTTGGACTCGAGAAAGTTCAAAGATAAAGAAATAACGACATTTCCTTTTTCTACGGGTGAAAACTAAAATATTTACATTTTTGGCAGGAAAAGTTATTCATTGAATGTACAATATAAGTGCCAAAAAGGGGGTCGGAAAAAACAACGGATGAAATGCAAGATTAGACTTACGAAAATTCAATAAAAGGACATGGCTTCATGCCTTCCAATTACCCATTCAATAAGAACCAACGCATACAGTAACACCTATTGAATACAACTTCACCATCTATATATATAAAGCTCAAAGTTTGTCTGTCTATTATGAATACAAATCTACACCGTTTCACCGATCTGAACCAAAATTTGTATACTTACACTTTGGAACCCTGCGAACAACACTGTCCACTTAAAATTTCGGACAGACCACCCCATTCCCTGTATTTAGGCCATTTGGCACAAATCTACACTGTTCCACCGATCTGAACCAAAATGTGTATACATATCCTTTGGAACTCTGCATGCAACACTGTCCACTTAAAATTTTGGACAGTCCACCCCATTCCTTGCATTTAGGCCCTTTGGCACAAATCTACACAGTTTCACCGATCAGAACCAAAATTCTTATACTTACCCTTTGGTACCCTGCGCGTAACACTGTCCACTTGAAATTTTGGACAGACCACTCCATTCCCTGAATTTAGCCCTTTTGACTCATATCTACATCGTTTTGCAGATCTGAACCTAATTTTGTATACTAACCCATTGGAACCCGACGAGTAACACTGTCCACTTAAAATTTTGGACAGAACACTCCATCACCTTCATTTTGGCCCTTTATCAAAAATCTACACTGTTCCACCGATCCGAACCTAATATTACATACTTACCCTTTGGAACCCGACGACTAACACTGTCTAAATGAAATTTTAGATAGACCACTCCATTTACTGCATTTAGGCTCTTTGGCACAAATCTACATCGTTTTACCCGTCTCAACCAATCTTTATGCACTTACCCTTTGGAACCCGACGTGTAACACTGTCTGCTTGAAATTTCGGACAGACCACTCCATTTCCTGTATTTAGGCCTTTTGGCACAAATCTACATCGTTTCACCAATCAGAACGAAAATTTGTATACTTTCTCTTTATAACCCAACGAGTATCACTGTCCACTTTAAATTACGGACAGACCACTCCATTCCCTGCATTTAGGCCCTTTTGGGCAAATTTACACTGTTTCACCTAATTGCACCGAATTATACGTACTTACCCTTTGAAACAGTGCTGGTAACACTTTCCATTTGATATTTTTCCTTATATTTCCTTATATTTAGAATAACATACAAATGGAACTTAAAAACCACGTTTTAAGGCACTATTGATGTGCATAGTAGAGTAACTGTAAGAATATTTTAATAAGTCTAATGTTGGCTGGCAATGCGGGCTGCAACACGTCACCCCTACTAGTGTTCTGGTGCAGAATTGTGAAAATAGTTACATCTTGCGCTGCTTATAAATGACAGTCACGGGGACTAATAAGTGCAAAAAGATTTCTTAGGCCCTTAGAACAGTTATCATCTTGAAAATATTGTGTCTCTGTATAAGTGCCATGGTGTTGGTGCAGTACATTGAGGTTATCAGCTGCAATAAGCGTTAGTTCTTTCAAATTTACTTTCATTTTATTCCGAACCTTATCGTTGAGTGCTATGTGACGATAAATGACACTTTTGCTACCCAGGAGCTCGGGACAGCCGAAGTTTTCCAAAGTGCTCTGCATATTTTCCTACGGCTCTATGCGACAAAAGACGACACTATTGGTGTCTACTTTTCTAACAGCAAATGAGATATAGGTCGTAGGCAGTGTCTTTTAGTTCACTGGCTCCTCTTTCTAATCATATTTCTAAATGCGATTGTAAATTACTTGTGTCCGTACTATATTTAGTAAATTGCCGTTTCCGTATTCATTATTATCATTATCTTTACGGGAAAATGACCTGAATGTCACGTCAATTGTACTGAGACTACTACTTATCATCCCCACTACAACCACCACCACCACAAAAGTTATATATTTCTTTTTCTTTTAGTTATAATATAATTTGCCAGTTCTGTAGTAGTATTCATTATCATCCATAAAACAGATAAATTATCCGGGCACTATTGCTAGTAGACATATACAAACATTCCTCAGTCAAAGAACACAAAGCTTCATTCACACCAGAAGCAGTATAAGAGTTTCAATTAAGCAAGGAATAAATGCAATAAATTGCCAAACCCTGCTCCCCTCAGGAAAGATCCTTATTTCATCTTGTGAAAAACCATCCCAAGACAATTAGAAAAAAATAAATCTTTTAATAACATAATTTATACCATCACCGGATATTTTAGACATAGGAATTTTTAGAAAATTATTTTATAGTATCATCAATTTGAACCAAACTTCGTTACAGATCTGTTTTTGAATACTTCTTATAATTTTTCTTATTACATTACGGGAAAACCCAAGGTAAATATTGATCAACATTGCTCGTAATTAATATAGTTTTAATTTATTTTGAAGGCAATTACTGAAGAGAGCCACACTGTGGCTGCAACTCGTATAATATATTCTATTTTTATTTATTGACTAATGAGGATTAAATTCATATCGTCTCATGTTATGCACCACAGACTGGGTGACAAGCTCAAGAACAAGACACATTCTGGGGTGATCTTGAGGCATTAATACATTCAGTTGATGAGTATTTGCTTATTGGTGGTGATCTCAATTGTCATGTTGGTAGATCACGTGATGGTTTTGAACGCGTACATGGTGGTTGTGGTCATTGGACGCGAAATACAGCTTGTGTGCGTACTTTACAGTGTGCCGAGGCTTGTGACCTAGTGGTGGTGAACACCTTCTTCAAGAAACGGTTATCACATCTCATCACATACAACAGTGGTGGCCATCAAACTCAAATTGATTACTGGTTGGTGCGTAGAAGAGATCTGAAATTGGTGAAGGACTACAAGGTCATTCCTTCAGAAAATGCTGCTCCCTAGCATAATCTCTTGATCTTAGACTTTCATATTACTCTTCGTACTCCTTCACCACTTACCACCAATACTGAACGTATAAAGTGGTGGAAACTAACAGGCCATGAATTGCAACTTCTAGATTCTATTGGTCCTCTTCCTGACAATATTGATCAACTAATATGGAATGAATTCACCTCAAACATCCAGGCAAATGCAAAGGAAGTAATGGATGTGACAAAACCGGGACGACAATTTGTTGATAAACAAACTTGGTGGTGGAATGAAGACGTGCAACGAGCTGTGAAATCTAAGGAAACTGCTGTCAAAAAGTGGCTTAGAAGAAGAACCGATGCTGATCTAACTCAATATAGTCAGCTCAAATCCGATACAAAACACGCTGTTGCAGTTGCTCAATCCAAGCAACTAAGTACTGTGCCCGTTTCCCCGACGTCAACGAGAAACCGTAAAAGGGACAAATGCGATAAAAAATAAGTCCTGGAAATATTTTACCAATAAAAAAAATCATAACAACTAGCACGGGCAGGCAAGAGATCGAATATCTCGGGTCATTTAAAGGGATAGGCATGCAAGGTTCAACAGGACAAATACCTCACAAAAAAGATAATTAAAAAAGGTATCACTCATTCGGGGGAAGTTCAAAACTACAGGAATAATTTTAAATTGTTAAAATCAACATCCTAAATTTATTTTAGAGCAGACGGACAAAAGAAAGATATAAACACTCCTGTCATTCAAGGCAAATCATTAGGTTGGGATACAAGTATCCATAATGTCCATCTGTGCCGCTGAGCTGCCCTATTTCAATTAAATGGGAAGTTCTCACAAAAGAAATTCATCAGAGTTCGAGAGTTCGATGTTATCTGAATATCAATTTTAAAAAAACACTTCACTATCAGTTTCAGCATTTAGTAAAAAAATTATCTAAACATTTTTCCTTCCCATTAAACAAACTGAATTAATAATTCACACACAAATTTCACAAATTCATAATGTTTACATACATTGGATTGTCATTGGTGACTGTCAATGAATTAATTGGATTAAATTAAATGGACCATGTTATGCATAAAGGAACCATGCGCCAATTTTACTGAAATTGAGTTAAAAGTGCCTTCTTGTGGAGGAAATATTAAACTATATGCCCTGCAAATATTGTTTTCAGGTATGAAATAATTATTTTACATTTTAAGTTTGAACAAAATGCTTTTTCAGTATGGCAGATTGGAGAAAACGCATAACAGAACCAAGTGCCATGCAATCATAAAGTGAGGTTAAATCAGTGATTAAATATTTTGCATAACAGAACCAAGCGCCTT
The DNA here is from genome assembly GCA_946902985.2 of Meconema thalassinum. Classification (NCBI taxonomy): domain Eukaryota; kingdom Metazoa; phylum Arthropoda; class Insecta; order Orthoptera; family Tettigoniidae; genus Meconema; species Meconema thalassinum. The sequence goes on along the minus strand of OX336389.2, from coordinate 28,801,732 downwards.
GCATATGACGTGTTTGTATTGCTTTTTGATCTATTTGGGGTTTAGCCATTTTGCAATGAATAAGTTTTTTAAAACTCTAATAATATTTTGTATAAAAAAGTAAAAGATTGTAAAAATAAGCTACCTTAAGAAATAATATATAAGAGTAGGCACACTGATAAAACAGATATCCAGGAAACAGATCCCATTATCCACGTGGTTAGACTGAATTTTATGGTTTACCAACAGACATTGCTTGGAAGATGATGATTGTTGTTTTAAGGGGTGTAACAGTAAGGTCATCTTCCCCTGGACCACTTTCACTGTTATGCACCACGTGTGTGAAAAGGAACATAGCAACCTTGTTTATAAACCAAGAAATCAAGCAATGTTTGCCAGTATTTCTATTTAAAGAGCAATCCTCAAAGCAATACATACCTGTAGTATATCTGACCTACTAGACCGAAATTGTGAATATCCATCAGCAACAAATGATGAAGAGTGAGAAAATATTGGAAAATAAAGACCGTAATTTGCCCCCTGGATATAGTAGAACACGCGTGTAATCGATGACATTGAAGCTTTTAAGGATTTTGAAGCTGTGAGTGAATGGAATGTGGATTTTTTGTTGTTGGTTCATAAGCACAGTTAATTTTGTATTCCACTACAGTTTATCGTTCTATTGATGGTGCAGAAAATGCATACCATAATATTAATAATAATAATAATAATAATAATAATAATAAACTATTTTGAATTTCGTGTGAATTTGTACTATTGCAACCAAAAAGAGTGTCATATCCACAAGAGATGTAGGTGACCTGAATTGAGTGCCTGGCTGTGCTAAAGGATCAATATTCAGTAGTCCAGAGCCGGTGTTTACATGCGGTAGGGTGGCCAAACCCTTTTCACTCCTCCCCAAATTGCATCACAAAGCTAGGAGACCATATATCAGACTATACCAAGACTTTTTAATTTCTTGGCAGTGACGGGAATCGAACCTGAGACCTCGGGGGTGACAGCCAACAAAACTATCCACTTCACCACGTGGCGGTCTATATTTAATTAGAGAATGGCAATCCGTTATGCTGTGTTGTGTAGACATTCATAACAGAACCAAGTGCCTGGTTCCATTTCAATTATCGTCTATGGTAAATAATTAATAAAGCATAAAGGAACCAAGTGCCAATTTTTTAGTATATTCAAGTAATTTACAAAGGCAAAATAAATATACGTATGTAATAAAGTAAAATATATCCCCTTTTACGTAATTATGTTATTTTCACATTCCACACGTGCAATAGGAATTAAATATCGAAGGTTAACTTTGAGCCTCAATATCTCAGTTTCATCTTGATAGTGGTTGGTTCCTTTATGCACAACATGGTCCAATTATAGGAAATAAATTATTATTATTATTATATGACCAAAATATTTTCAAGTTTCCTTATGGAAAACATCTCAGCTCAAAGTAGCATTGATCTATCGTAGCCACTAAAAAATTGGTTTACAATGGAATTCTAATCACTCAAGTCATTCTCAAATAAGTAATTGGATTCAACATATCCTCATGGGATTAATTAAATTATTAAGATTGCGACGATGTAACAGTTGCATTAAAAAAAATAGAATACTGTAGAATTGCCTCTGATCTGCATAATTTATCAATTCTAAATTGACCAGCTCATTTAACTCCGACAGCAGTGCACACAATGACGATTAATTGGACAGAAAAAATATAACTGTCATTGCACTATTTCCCATTATTGGAAATATTAAATATAATTACTCATATGAAGCACACACTTAATTCCATTGGACCTAGGGCTGCATAGACATCCTGGCATAATCATAATCATGTATATCATCGAAGAAATTCATTAATAATTAATCTATTAATAAGTTGTGGATCTCATCAACACCCTCCGAATCATCCCGGAGCAGAGTGTGGAGTGGCGGAATACCCTTTACCTCACATTGGTTGACTCCGAGAAAGCTTTCGACTCCGTAAATCAAAGAATCATGTGGAAGACCCTCGAGGAATATAAAATTCCAACAAAGATCATCAGAATCATGGAAGAGATGTACGAAGGGTATGGGTGCCAGGTTCTACACGAAGGCAAATTAACAGAAAAGATAAAGGTCAGTTCCGGAGTGAGACAGGGGTGTGTCCTTTTCCCCACTCTGTTCCTGTTGGTCCTGGATAGTGTGATGAAGAAGGTAATGGGAGGACGGAAGAGGGGTATTCAATGGGGTATAAATGACAGGCTTGAAGATCTGGATTTCGCAGACGACATTTGTCTTATGGCACAACGGTACCGAGACATAGAAGATAAGCTGGGGAGGTTGCAGAGAGAAGCAGAACGTGCAGGACTGATGATCAACACCAACAAGACCAAAGAGATGAGGATAAATTCTGACGTCACGACTAGCTTGACAGTCAACGGAAAGGAAATTGAGCGAGTTGAGTCCTTCCTCTACCTTGGGAGTATAGTCACAAATGATGGGGGAGCAGAGGAAGATGTTCGAAGCCGTATCAGGAAGGCAAATGATGCCTTTGTCCAGCTCTACTCCATCTGGAGAAATAGAAACATTTCCAGGAAGACCAAGCTCCGCCTTTTCAATAGCAACGTAAAGTCGATTCTTCTCTATGGCTGTGAAACATGGAAAGTCACAAAACCGATCAACAACCAGCTACAGGTGTTCATTAACAGATATCTGCGTCGCATCATCAATGTGAGGTGGCCGGACATAATCTCAAATGAAGATCTTTGGACCATCACCAATCAACAACCGATTAACATCCAGATCAAGGAGAGGAAATGGCACTGGATCGGTCACACACCAAGGAAGCCGACGGAGCTGTTGAGAGGGCGACGCTAGACTGGAATCCTCAAGGTGCCAGGAAGCGAGGTCGACCTAAGAAGACCTGGAAGAGGACGATCGAAAATGAAATTGCAGAGGTGGACAAGAACTGGAGTCAAGTGAAGAGAATGGCCAGGAACCGTACTGCGTGGAGAAATTTCGCCAAGGCCCTATGCTCCGGAAGGAGTGGCAGGAATTAAGTAAGTAAGTAAGTAAGTAAGTAAGTAAGTAAGTAAGTAAGTAATAAGTTGGAATGGAATATCTCATTTCCAACAGTTGCCACTATTAGACCACTATTAAGTGTCTACACCTCATTATTAATTGTGCTTTTATTAAAAGTGCATTTCCAAATTCCTTTTTACATGATGTCAAGTAATCCTTAAACCATTACAAATGTTGTTAAACGGCAATCATAAGACTGGTCAGAATTTCTTAATGTTAAGGATAATAATAATAATATCGTAATGCCTGGTGTGCCGGGTGCAACCTTTGTTATTTGACACCCAAAGGGTAGCTTGCATGTCGAATTTCATTGTTCCTTGATTATGAAAGTCAAGGAGGTTAGATGTTAGATATCTAACCTCCTTAAACACTATAGCGCTTTCTAGTAGAGAAATGAGGAACTCTGTGTCGGCGGAAAATCCCGAGATTAATTTTGCCATTATGAACTCGGCCTACTGAATTCCAATGGGTTCTTTGAAATGCCAACATCGTATGACATGCGTATCGTACTAATACCGCCTTTCAAAAAATCACTTACCACGACCAGGAGCGAACCTGAAATCTTGGGGTTAGTAGACCGACACGATATCCACTCACCCACCGTGGCAAGCTAATGTTAACGATCATTATAGGCTTGGTATTCTTATACAAACTGAATTAATTACAGTGGGGTTTAGGATCACAGATCATGAATCCTGATTATAATTACCGTGCCATAAAATAATTATCAAGCTTCAGTAACTAAACTCTGCAAAAAGTTAACTGTTCCGCTTGCAATCGCCTACATGGTAAAACCTACCAAGAGGAAGAAAGAAACTAAGTTTAGAATAAGTTAATTAAATATGGGAATTCAGCCATAAAACAAAATTATTAAATATCGCAATATATGTGTGTTAAATTACTCTTAATATAATAAATTATTAATTTGCTTTTTAGTTTGGAAATTCATTCGAAATATTTCAGTTACCTGGAAGAAAGAACATAATTCATGGTGTTGGCTTGCCATATAATTTCAGACAGGTGTGGTCTGAAAGCAAGCCCTGGTTGACGGTGAATGTGTTTCCCTACGATGTGACTAATCATGGTTCCATTCTTAATTTTGCAAGATCGACGCTTAACGAACTCTTGTAATGTCTTCTTCGTCGTGACGCCTGATCTATCGTGCATTCAGTCCCTCAGATCCTGGACTCATCCCTGCCATTAAATTTCCATATTAATAGCTTAAGCCATCATCTTGAATTCTAAGAAAGTCTGTATCAGTGTTTCCATGTTCCCGTTCTTTATTGCAAGTAGCATAGTGGATAACTTCATACACCCCTAAGTAAAATTAGGTGTACACCACTGTTTAAGAAATGTTCCGAGTATTCTATAAAAATTGAATTAGTGATGTAATTGTAATATTGTTCATTATTCATGAATGCACTTGCTAGCAATTTCATTAAATTTTGACCTTATTCTGTTGAATGTGGTACAACTACTGTATCGAAAGAGTTCAACATTGTCTATCTGTGTGCCTGGTGTCATAATGCGACAAGGTCTGCCATGTGTTGCGAGCTGCAACAAGTTGCATATCAATGTCTACTGTAATGCGTTCCACGGTGAATATTTCCAGTCCGATATGGTGCTGTGAGTGTTTGAACTGAGTAATAGTTCAATCATTACTTACAGTTTAGCAGCCACTTGTGGAATAACACTGATTTTACTTTATTTGTAACTGGTAAAGGAGTTATTTCAAGTACCAGCATATCACCAGCAAATTGTTGTGCTTAATTTCATAGTGCAAACACACGCTTTCCGAATGTAATAGAAACATCGTTTCCGCGCACACATGTGTTCAACCATCGAAAGAATATACTCGAATGGCTGGCCTCTTGTACTGACACAGGGCGCACACCGCATGGTGACCTGGTCATTCAAAGCGGAGCGTGGGGAAACTCTCACCCCTCATCTGTTGCGTCACGACCTGTCAAAGACGTTGGGAGTGCCTTCCCTGAAGATGTTCGACTCTTCCTTGCTATAAATACTAGCTCAAAGGCCATATGATATTTCCTTTTATTTCAGCTTGATTAATTATGAAGAATGTTTCTTAACTCTGGGTCTGTTACAAATGCATGTTGGAATGCATTTCAATATGTTGCTTACATCAAATACTTTCAAGGTTGCTTTGCGAATCTCGGCAATTAAATTATCCACAATTGGCCTAGCAGAGCAGCATGGTGGATTTCGGTCACATGTTCCCCTCTTCTGGTTTTTATAAGTTTTGGTAAGAATACTTATAAAACATCATTATGCTAAAATTATGTGAAGAAATCAAACATGTGTGTCCAGTCTTAATCCTCTGATTTGAAATATTTTCTTAAATTTTCAGCGTTGTAGTTTCCAATCACTCGGTCGGAGTGTATTTCTGTCAAACGATAACTGTTGTTGCCGAATACTCTTAAAATCGTTACTGGACCACAATAAAGCTTAGTGAATATGTTATAGACTCTCATTGGTAAGTTGCAGGATACTGGTCTCCTAATTAAGACTAAATCGTTTTCCCGTAGAGGTTCTATGAATTTTCTTCCTGCCTGTCGTTTCTTTCTTTTTCGGCTTGGCGTTCCAAGCTTTCTCTAACCAAGACTATGCGCGTGGGGATGGATTGAGTTATTTCAGGTGGAGTGGAAATAATCCCATCCCAGACTCTCTCTGGTTTGCGTCCATAATGTAATGTGTATGGCACTTGCGATGTACTTTCATGTATAGTCGAATTAAGGCATTCTTCAATGATGGGTATAACCTTCATCCATTTATCATGAATATCTGGACAGTAAAGTCGACAGAATTTTCCAATTTCAGACATTATTTATTCTGCGTGATTTCCTTCAGGATATCTGATAGTATTGAGGATATGCTTTACGTTTAGTCTTTCCATTGCCTGCTGAAATTCTTGACTTGTGAATTGGCTCCCACGATCACTTAATATGAATTCAGGTTTGTCGGCTTCTTTGAAAACACAATTCTCTAGCCGCCTTATGATGTACCGCGTTGTAGCTTTCTGAATCAGGGACAACATTACCAGTTTAGAGAATACGTCTAATGTAACCAAGATATACTGGTTTCCTCTAAACGATCTCGGAATTGGGCCATAGATATCCGTTGCACATTACTCTCTCGGTTTGGACGGAATTATAGCAATCGGTGGTTCTTTAGCTAGTTTCGATATTTGTTTGCTCCGCTGGCAATTAACGCAGGATGTTATAACCTTGCGTATGGTTTCCCTCATACAATTCCAAATAAAAGATTCTTTAGCCGTGTGCAGAGTCTTATACAGTCCGGAGTGTCCCGTTGAACGATGGACTAGCCAGATTACTTTGTTAACAGTGTCTGGGTGGTATGACTGTTCTCAATTTCGTGTGATCCCTTTCCGCATATTTCATGAAAACGTCTCCCACGATGTGGTAGTCTCCCGCTTGTCTCGAAGTTGGGATGAAATTGGGATCATGCTGGTCCATTCTCTTCTTTAGAAAACGATACATGCCACAAGGGTTCATATCTCTTCTGTGATGCTGCGATTCTTCTAAGTTTGTCTAAAGTATCCGCATCTTCCGGAATTACCTCAGTCAGGTGTATTTCTTCCCCACAAGGATTACGGCTTTGAACATCGGCTAATAGGTTCAACTTTCCAGATCGATGAACTATTTCTACGTTAAACTGCTGCAAGAACAATGCCCATCTGGTAATTCTATCATTAGCAAGATCCGTTTTCAACATGAATTTCAAAGCTTGATGGTCGGTGATTGTTGTGACTATATCCTATCAATATTTTTTTCCAAGTCTGTAAAGCATATATGGCAACTAATGCTTCCAATTCTGTCACGGTGTATGTGACTTCATGGCTTTTTAGTTTGCGGCTGGCAAATGTGAGATAGTGATGTTTTCCCTCGGCATCCATTTGATAAAATACTGCACTCACACCAATCTTTGACGCATCAGATTCTATGAATAAATTACGAGAGAAATTGGGGTATTCGAATTTAATATGATCAATCACTATTTGTTTAGCTCTATCAAACGCCTCGCTACATGCTTCGCTCCATTTCCATTTACTGTTTAATTTCAATAAAGTTTGGAGTGGTGCCATCACCTCCGTATAGTTAGGACAATGCGTAGAAAAGAATTGACACATTCCAGAGAATTGTCTAACTTGACGTACTTTCTTCGGTTGTGGAAACTTTGCAATTGCCTGAATCTTTGTAAGATTAGGCCTATATCCATTTCCGTCGATGATATGACCTAAAAACTTTATTTCTGTGTGAAAAAATCTGCACTTGTCACGGTTGACATTGAAGTTGGCTGCTTTCAAATTTTCAAACAATAAACTGAGGTGTTGTAAATGTTGTTCCCCGTCTGTAGATGCAACTATTATATCGTCTATGTAGCATATCACATTCGCTTTGACTTCTTGCGTTAAGTTGGCATCCAATGCTCTTATCATCACTCGACCGCTGTTCTTCAAACCAAAAGGCATTCTCTTGAAAACATAGGTTATGTTGTTAAATAGGAAACCTGTGTATTTGCGGCAAATTTTCAGATAACGCTATGTGGTAAAATGATGAAGTCAAATCGATGGTAGAAAAGTATGTCTTTCCTTCGAATTTCCTCAAAATTTCCCGAATTTTTGGCGGTCTATCGTGTTCCAAGAGCAGACGTTCATTCAATCCTCTCGCATCTAGACATAAACGTAGTTGTCCATTCGCTTTTTGAACAACTGCCAGTGGATTAAGGAAAGGCGTGGGCATTCGACAAATGATGTCATCATCTTCCATATACTGGATTATGTCTTTGACTTCAGCTTGCCATTTTTCCGGAATCGGATATAATTTCTTTCGAAAAGGAGTAGCATCAGTTAACTGGATTTCATACTCGAAATTTTTAACTAGTCCAGGTTTGCTGTTGAAAATATCATCATATTCTTCTATTAAATCATTCAACTTCTGTTGAGTTTCTGGGTTGATTTTTCCTCCTTCTATATTCCTTTCCTCTGTTTCCACGAATTGATCGTTTCATTCATGACATCCATATTTCCAAATTCCCATACTTCGCTGTCACGAGCCTCTTCTTTCAGTCCCTTGGTGGAAGTAAACTATATATATATCGGTTCTTCATATCAATAACTAGACCATTGTCAGTGATGAAATCAACTCCGATTATGATATCGAAATTTGAATTTGATAAGACCAGGAAGATGCGTTTTATCTTCCTTTCGGCAAGTTCCATGTCTAACATAGCCTGTTATTTACATTTAATTATCGTGTCTGAGATAACTCCTCTAATCTTTATGGTTGTTGCAGAAAGAATGTCCAGTTTTCCTTTTGACTGGAGCAAGTCTAAGCATGACTGTGATATAATGGAAACCATGGCCCCTGTGTCCATTAACGTCTTTATTTGGCATCCCATTATATTTAAAGAAATAATCGGTAATTCATGTCTGATCCCTCGGCGTACTTCTTCATGTTCAAATATGAGGTCCTCATCCTTTATTTCGTATAATTCCTGAATTTGTACAATGTCTGAGTGGATTAGAATATCATTGCCTACTGTTGATTTGACGTTGTTTTTTTTCTTGGTTCAGCCCACTAGTACTAGGCTGGTTTAACTCTTCTTCTGTTGGTGCTGAAGGTTGAGTATTGTTTAATTTTTCTGTATATTCTCAGCTTTCCTGATACCTGGTGTCCAAATTGTTACTGTTTTGCTTCCTCCTCTCTTCTTGAGATCTGTTATTCTGGTTGGAGTAGCTGTTAAACCTCCTGCGTTGGTACCAGTTATTTTGTACTTTGTTACGATACCTCGAATATCTTCGATTGTACGGGGTATTTCTCTGATTATTATAATAGTTTTGCCGTTTGTCAGAATCCCTCGATGTCTTCTCTTCATGTCGCGCTGGTCTTTCTGTTTGGGCTGTCCTATCCATTAAGACTGCTTTTATTTCCCGACTTTCCTTTCTGTCATGTCTACCGTTTTGGCCTCGAGTAGCGTCCATACGCCTACGAACTTCTTCACAATCTTCCAGGGTTTCTACTCCCGATACTATGAGCATACGCTGTAACTCGATCGGAAATTGCCTCGTTATGGCTCTTATCAGTTCCTGGCGTGGTAAAGGTGCGGTTAAAACTGTAGCTTTGCGAGCTGCGCAGTAAAGTAATTTGCATATCTTGTCGGATGGGACGTTGCATATTTCTTAGAGTTCATTTCCGCTCTAATATCTTACTGTTCATCTGAACTCCAAAAACGGTGTAGAAATGATTGACTAAAGTCTTCCATATTAATAAACGAACATATAAATGCCCTAAACCAATTTAACGGAATTCCTTCCAAGTGTCTTTCAACTTTTCTGAGCTCTCTGTCCTTGGATATCCTGTTTTCATCCATGTAATCCCGAATATCTCTCAGGAATTCCATTGGTGTCAAGTTATTACCCCGATTAAACTTGCGTGGTCGATCATCAATGTTTTGAATTATTGTGACGTGTCCCTTTGTTGTTGTATTGGATCGATTTACTTCCGTATCTAACGTTCCACAAGCTGTAGGACTATCTGGCGTGCTAAAAACATTGTCATTATCTGATCTTAAAACATTGGGACTATCTGATGTTCTTAAAACATTGGGACTATCTGATTGTAATATTTGTCCTGATTGCTCATAAGTATGGCCAATATTACTTTTCATGTTGCTTAGTTTGGTTCCCAGATTCGATATCCGAATGGTGGTCATGTCGTGCTCTAGCCTTCGTTTATTTTCCTTTTCTGCCGCTGTAATAATTACACTATTCCGCATCTGTGTCTGTAGCTGATTACGCACGTGCTCGATATTGTTGTTACATTTCTCTGTTAGCTGGTTTACTTTCTCTTTGATATCTGCTATCTCCGTAGAATTTGTGTCAGTAACTGTTAGCAAATTCTTAACTACTGTTTAATTTTCCTGCTGTACTTGCTCATTATGTTCTGACAAAACTTTACTTAAGCCATCTATATTGTCGGTTAACTTCATTTCTAACCCTTGCAATCTGTCTACAAATTGTGTATTGACAGCGTTGACTTGCCCTGATACGTGGGTATGCAATTCCTTTCTAAGAACTTTGAGATTATGGGTAAGTCTTGTATCACAAGCTTCTAACTTTTTGTCTATGGCTGAATTATTTTTTCAACATCTGCCTGCACTTGCGCAATTTGCGTTTGCAAACGGACATCTAGGCTCTTTACATCGCTCTATACCATTTGAGTATCTCTATTTAATGACTGAATATCTGATTTAATATCTATTTTAGAATAGTTAATGCTTTCTACTTCCATATTGGCTTTTAATATATCAGTTCTTAAATTTAATATATCAGCATGAATATTTTTGTATCATCTTTTATTAACTACACGTTGCTTGATAAATTGTCAATATTGGTTTTTAGTTCCGGCTTATGAGTAGCCAAACTTTCATTTAATATAGTTATTTGTGTATTAAGTTCCTGCTTATCTGCAGCCAAATTATCCTTACGTTCCTGCTTATCAGCAGCTAAACTATCTTTAAGTTCCTGCTTATTAGCAGCTAAACTCTCATTTAATGCAGTTATTCTTGCATTGAGTTCCTGCTTATCAGCAGCTAAATTATTCCTAAGTTCCTGTTTATCAGCAACTAACCTATCTTTAAGTTCCTGCTTATCAGCAACTAAAGTGTTCTTTACCACGAAGACGTGACACAGGAGACAAAAAATTAAGTCCTGGAAATATCCTCATACACTCAGTCAAAGCCCCTTTTGATTTGATCAAGAATATTCTGGGGTCCATCCGCTTCTGCTGCACCAGCCACTATAATTACACAAATATATAAATATACTTAAGACTAGGGAAACTTAATAGTAAGATGACGAACCAAGACCATAAACTGAATATATTCGAAAGAATTCCAAACATGTTTTACGTCTAATAAATAGAGCACATCGATTTCTCAAACTTCCAATAATCCTGACATTTACCTTTACCTGATAAGTTAAACAAACAACATCCAGATTTGTATAAAAATTTCCTGATTCAATGACATTACTAGATATCAGAACTCGTCTGACTATCCAACTATCCCAAAAATGGACTTCAAAAATTTACCAAACCGTCGAGCTAATCACGCTCGGCATCAAATTGCTGCCTAACATAACGACGCCCTCACGTTTAGGGTGCTAAATCGCTGTGCCCGTTTCCCAGACGTCACGTTGGCCCGACGAATTCAACGTGAAACCGAAGAAGTGACGCAGGAGATAAAAATTAAGTCCTGGAAATATTTGTCCAATGAAAAAAAATCATAACAACTAGCATGGGCAGGCAAGAGATCGAATATCTCGGGTCATTTAAAGGGATAGGCATGCAAGGTTCAACAGGACAAATGCCTCACAAACAAGAAAAAAAAAAGGTATCACTGATTCGGGAGAAATTCAAAACTACAGGAATAAATTGAAATTGTTGAAATCAACATCCTAAATTTATTTTAGAGCAGACGGACAACAGAATGATATAAACACTCCTATCATTCAAGACAAATCATTAGGTTGGGATACAAGTATCCATAATGTCCATCTGTGCCGTTGAGCTGCCCTATTTCACTTAAATGGGAAGTTCTCACAAAAGAAATTTATCAGAGTTTGAGAGATCGATGTTTAGCTGAATATCAATTAAAAATACACTTCACTGTCAGCTTAGGCTTGTAGGAAAAAAATTAACTAAACATTTTTCCTTCCCATTAAACAAACTGAATTAATAATTCACACACAAATTCCAAAAAATCCTAATATTTACATACATTGGATTGTCATTGGTGACTGTCAATGAATTAAATGGATTAAATGAATTATAGGAAATAAATTATTATTATTATATTACCTCAATAATGTCAAGTTTCCTTATGAAAAACATCTCAGCTCAAAGTAGCATTGATCTATCGTAGCCACTCAAAAATTGATTTACAATGGAATTCTAATGACTCAAGTCATTCTCAAATAAGTAATTGGATTCAACATATCCTTATGGGATTAATTAAATTATTCAGATTGCGATGATGTAACAATTGCATTTTTAAATTAGAATACTGTAGAATTGCCTGTGATCTGCATAATTTATCAATTCTAAATTGTCCAGCTCATTCAACTCTGACAACAGTGCACACAATGACGATTAATTGGACAGAAAAAAATATAACTCTTTCCCATTATTGGAAATATTAAACATAATTGCTCATATAAAGCACATACTTAATTCTATTGGACCTAGGACTGCATAGACTCCTACACATTATGGCATAATCATCATCATTTATATCATCGAAGAAATTCATTCATTATTAGTCTATTAATAAATTTGAATGGAATATCTCTTTTCAAACAGTTGCCATTAATAGACCACTATAAAGTGTCTACAACTCATTATTAATTGTGCTTTTATTAAAAGTATATTTCCAAATTCCTTTTGACATGATGTGAAGTAATCCTTAAACCATTATAAATGTTGTTAAACGGCAATCATAAGACTGGTCAGAATTTCTTAATGTTAACGATCATTATAGGCTTCGTATTCTTATACAATCTGAATTAATTACAGTAGGGTTTAGGATCACATATCATGAACCCTGATTATAATTACCGTGCTATAAATTAATTATCAAGCTTCAATAACTAGCTCTGCAAAAAGTTAAATGTTCCGCTTGCAATCGCCTACATGGTAAAATTTGCCATGAGGTAGAACGAAACTAAGTTTAGAATAAGTTAATTAAGTATGGGAAATCAAACATAAAACCAAATTATTAAATATCGCAATATATGTGTGTGAAATTACTCTTAATATAATATATTGATACCGAAAGGCTCATGACCCCATGACCATTTCCGGCTCATCGAAAATTGATTGCCGAGGAAAAAAATCCCAAAGAAGCTCAACCGCACATCCAACCATGGAACACCAACCAACCAGGGGAAGTCGCCAACTGAAGTAACATATTTCTTTAATAGTGAGATTATGAACCACGGGACAATTCAGACAACAAGGGCACTACAATGATTTTTTTTCTATAATTTTCGAGAGTGCTGGTTGTGTAAATGATATGATGGGTTATAAAAGGTTAATTTACATAGTCAGGAAACGACTCACGCGGTGCCCGACGATGGAGAGGAAGAAGCACTGGTCGCCATTACCTAGACAATCCTGTGTCATGTCGTGTGTGATTGAAAAACGCCGCAACTGGATCTCGGCTAATGGACAGGGTAAGGACGAGTAGTCCATTAATATTACTATTATCGAACAGACTTTTATATTTGGAAAGTGCATTGAAACTGTTATTCGTGACTAGTCGAACTGTAAATTGTCAACATTTTGAAGTGTTATTATCAAACTCGTGTAATTGTGGAGTGAGAAAAGTTGTAAAGTCTGTGTAATATGATGCAGATGCGTCAATAAAGTCAGTGGCGGAAATAGAAAGGCAATTTTGAATATCCGCACAGTTTAGAATCAGTGGAAATTTTACAACTATTGTTCCGATAAAGTCAGTGATTCAGGCTTCTCCAACGTGTAATACTACTACCATCATGGGGGCCTATAACTACACGGAAGCTACCGCCATCCTTATGGCAGGAGGAATGTCCGAGTAAACCATTCAACCATGGGAAGAGCCGATGCCAAATAATACCATGGGGAGAAAGAAACGATGGTTAAGGACGGTGAGGGAACCGAGGACCAGGTTCAAACCGAGAGCCATCCATCTCATACAACCAACCATGAACGAGTAAGTCAAATAAAACCATTTATGTACGGTAGAATTGTGGTGGATAATTAGCATAATATATTGGCCGCACGTATTCACACAGTTGGTTATAGGCAGGATTTGTTTTTTTATGGTAGTTATGTGATTAACTATTATTTCCTGTCGGTCTATTTCTACATGGCAATTTGTAAATATAATGGTTAAGAAAGGCATTGGGAGCACTATGCATAAATTGAAGAAGAACGCCGCAAATATAACTTCATGTACTCAAGGAAGGTGGAAGTGTGTGTTATTCTCGAACACACGATCTTTGGGAAGGTATGGCAGTCGATAGACATGACGGAATGACTACAGTATAATTTGTTTAAGCATTTTTAATACCTCCTACGTATCATTTTAATATATTCAAGTCACTGCAGAAAGAGTGACATACAGTATCTATATCTTTGGTCTACCTGGAATACAACATTATTCTTTTGTTATGCCAGAAGTGTGGCGTTATTACAATTGTACATCTGAATGCGTGGATTTAGAACTGGTTTCAAAGCAAGCGGTGAGCTCAATTGTTCGTCGGGGGGGAGAGTGTATTGGGACCTTGAAAGCCGTGGCGGACACTCGAATATACCGGCCGCAAGCAAATGCATCATTCACATGTCACATTATACAACAACTAAAGGCACACACAAACTCAATACTACACTTAGCGTAGAACTGCACAGCAGTATTTTGTCAATGAATTTACACTCCCATAAGGTTAATAAATTTGTTAAGTAAAATGTAACTTGTATTATATTGAAACCATTATTTAAGAGCTGTAACAGCTGTTCTGGTCAGCCATTAACTTAATTTTGTACAGACCGAAGATGTATCAGACCAGGGCAACGTGTTAGATTGTGATTGGGTAATTTGTTCCACATGAAGACGATGCATTATCGCTCATGGTGATGTTAATTAGGTGACAGGTGATGTTTATACCACTGTCGACCGTTTCATAAGGTGTGTGTTGGGTAACCACACGTATTGGTATTTGTAAACACGAGTTCAGCTGTGACTGGCGTGTATTGAAGTTGAGCGGTGAGGCTCATATGAAGATGTTTGATGATGCTGTAGAATCGAGATGACTGATGCTTCTCGAAGGGAGAGTTTATTTATGGGTCTGATTCTGTTCTTCGTGTCTAATGACAATATTAAATACACTTCCTGAAATGATAATAATAATAATAATAATAAAAATAATAATGATAATAATAATAATAAATAATAATAATAAATAATGATAATAATAATGATAATGAAATAGTTTTATTTTGAAAGCAATAAATAATTAATAATTAAATAAATAATTAAATAGTTTTGAACTTCAGTTTTTTTGAATAATAAATTTTTTTCGTATGTTGTTGTCATGATTCGATCTTCGATTTTTCACCTGAGGGTGATGCTTCTAAATACAATTAGATCAAGCTGACACTCCTTGAATCTTTGAATGTAATTCAGATGACAATCGTCTACAAACAGTCGACGATTTGTGTAGGGAGGATGTTGAATATAAGAGTGTATTCTATTGTGTGTTTATGTTTTGTTGACTTGTGTTCCCATTTGTTACTGATGTATTTTTAGTGAACCAATTGTGTGATAGTTTTTTTTCTGCATAGGCGCGTCACGTCTATGATTACCTTTACGATAGGATCAAATCAGAACATAACTTTAACGTTAAATGTCAGGGATAATACCACCATAGCCTAGTTTCATACACATTGTTTTGCTTTAATTAAATTTCTCATTGTAATTGCTTAGTGCCGAACTTACGTATTATTCCCTTAGTTTGCTGTTTTTGTTTTGTTGTATAATAGGACTTCAAGAGGGTAACTTAACGTCATTTAGGGATTATTCATCATGTAT
Source organism: Meconema thalassinum (assembly GCA_946902985.2). Lineage (NCBI taxonomy): Eukaryota > Metazoa > Arthropoda > Insecta > Orthoptera > Tettigoniidae > Meconema > Meconema thalassinum. Next base: position 28,785,997 of record OX336389.2, on the reverse strand, counting down.
CCAGGTTAGCGGCTTATCCGATTCTTACCCTCAGAAGTAGGTTACGGTGCTGTTTCTAAATAAACAAAGAAGGTAACTTAAGACTGGACTTCTTCTTTTTCTTGTTGTTTTTGATGTGCTTTCTTGGGTCAGTTCATAACATTTCCACATCTCACTAACACCGATCGACCCTGAGGTAACTAGTCCCGTGCGGGCTGATTTGAGAATGCACATCTGATCCTTTTAGGGTTGTGGGTTCGGTGGATGGGGGTGTCGAGGGGCCGTTGCGGTCAAGCGGTCTTCCGACATCCTTGTCTGGCGGGCACATATACCTCATTTTCATGGCGCCGAACGTGCAGGCCTCGAAGAGATGTTTATTTCGACGAAGCTGCTTGTTGGGATGTTCTGTTTGTTTACTTGTTGGATTGACGAATTTGAGAAATCGTACCAACGTGTTAAAAGGATCATTCTTTTCCTTAAGACATTCTAACTGGACAGGGACGAATTGAAAGGTCGTTCTGCCGTTTTGGAAGTCGCACGGCATTCACCTAGTGATATTAGACCGTGGGGTGAGGTACTAGTTACTGGTAAAATTAATTTGAGGATTTTTATATTGCTATAACCTCATCCGAAGTAAATGTATATTCATTATTCAAACGATTGTTGTTTTTCTGTAGCATATTTTAATGGTAATTTAAGTCCAGCCGTACTTTCGATGTTTATTTTAGAATAGCAGGTTTTCCACCACAATTCTGCCTCACAACTCTTTGTATATGGTTAATGGCGTCGGTGATTCCCATGTATTCTCCAAATAGTGAATATTTAAATATGGATCAGGAGATACTGAAGGGCATGTTGGCGGAGTTGAGTGCCAACATAAACACTTCCATAAGTGCCAATGTGAACACTATAAATACAAACATGGCAGTAGTAAGCGTTTGTTAGACTCTAAATATTGCATCATCATGACCAGAAATTGCGTAATCCTGATGACGTCATGGGATGACGTCATGGGTCCTTAGAGCGAGCACGTGGTCCAGGAGCGAGCATGTGCAGTGCACGTGTTAGCGTGGGAAGAGGTTGACCCTTTGGCTTGTTTGTGCGATGGTGATAAAAAGTTAATGGGTGTTGACGTCATGGAGGATGTTTATTAGGATGCTAACTGTCATCTGACACCCATGCGAGTGTGAGCACCAAAACAAAAGGTTATTCGCGGGTAGTGGGGTAGTGTATGTTCTCTTGCAAGTCGCGTGTGTGCTTGAATACGTATGGCTATGTTGGGAAATGTTTGGTGGCGGGCGAGGACTAGGGTTGAGTGAGGGTTCGTTTAAATGCTATTTTTCCCGCTCTATTTGATGGTGAGGTAATTTTTTAAAATGGGTGGAATTTGGAAACGCAATTTGAGGTAAACGTGCTTTTTTGACATTTTGGCGAATTTAATGAGCTTGTAAGGCTAGAACGATGCATATAGGGTGTCGTAGGACTTGTGGTGAACCACCCCTTGCTATGGACGGGAGTATATCCACCCCAAAATAAATCTACCCTTACCCGGAGGTTAAGTAGTGGTTATTTTTGTATGCATGCGCACTTGAGGGTTTTTGTAAGAGAGCGGAATTTTTAAAAGATTCTTTATAGATGAGGCTTTTTAAAAAATTTATTAAAAAAACAAAAAACTAATAGGTCATTCGATTTTTAGTATCTCGCTAACCAATAATGCGATGTAAACATATGGGGTGTCATAGGACTCGTAGTGAATTCTCCTTTTGTATGAATGAGGTATGTCAACCCCCAAAATAAAAACTACCCTTACCTGGGGTGAAAGCAATTTTTGTATGTATGCACACCGGTGGCTTTTGTCAAAAGGGTCTAACTACACATTTGTTAATATTTTCTGAACCCAGGATGGGATTTTCCCATAGGCAGTATCCTAGCACTTGGGGTGACACCTCGTTTTTGAAAGTATCATTCATTTATTTTCTTGTCAAAAGGGCCTAACTACACTTTTGTTAATATCTCGTGAACCAATCATGCTAGGGACTTGTATGAGGGGTCCTAGCACTTGGGGCGATGTCCCTCTTTATGGGGTGAAACTACCCCCCCAAAATTGAAAACTCAATATCTTGGAAACTATGAACCCTAAAATTAGGCGCTATAGCTTTAAAAATAGGTGATGACATAGGCTTTTACCTGGATTGGTCATTTCACCCCTAAAACAGTAAATAGTCATGTTATGGGGAAAAAACGTGTTAAACACCTAAAAATGATAAATGAAACTAAGATCTTTTGTTTTTGATGAAAAATAGCAGGGGGGTGAAAACTACCCCCAAATTGAAAAATCGATACCTTGGAAACTAAGAACCGTAAAATTATGTGTAATAGCTTAAAAAATTCGTTGTGACATAGGCTTTTACCCGGATAGATGATGTCACCCCTAAAACAGTAAATAGTGATTTTACAGTGGGGAAAAAGGTTTTAAACGGGTAAAAATGATAATTGAACCTAAGATCTTTTGTTTTTGATGAAAAATAGCAGGGGGGTTGAAAACTACCCCCAAATTGAAAAATCGATACCTTGGAAACTAAGAACCGTAAAATTATGTGTAATAGCTTAAAAAATTCGTTGTGACATAGGCTTTTACCCGGATAGATGATGTCACCCCTAAAACAGTAAATAGTGATTTTACAGTGGGGAAAAAGGTTTTAAACGGGTAAAAATGATAATTGAACCTAAGATCTTTTGTTTTTGATGAAAAATAGCAGGGGGGTGAAAACTACCCCAAAATTGAAAAATCGATACCTTGGAAACTAAGAACCGTAAAATTATGTGTAATAGCTTAAAAAATTCGTTGTGACATAGGCTTTTACCCGGATAGATGATGTCACCCCTAAAACAGTAAATAGTGATTTTACAGTGGGGAAAAAGGTTTTAAACGGGTAAAAATGATAATTGAACCTAAGATCTTTTGTTTTTGATGAAAAATAGCAGGGGGGTGAAAACTACCCCAAAATTGAAAAATCGATACCTTGGAAACTAAGAACCGTAAAATTATGTGTAATAGCTTAAAAAATTCGTTGTGACATAGGCTTTTACCCGGATAGATGATGTCACCCCTAAAACAGTAAATAGTGATTTTACAGTGGGGAAAAAGGTTTTAAACGGGTAAAAATGATAATTGAACCTAAGATCTTTTGTTTTTGATGAAAAATAGCAGGGGGGTGAAAACCACCCCAAAATTGAAAAATCGATACCTTGGAAACTAAGAACCGTAAAATTATGTGTAATAGCTTAAAAAATTCGTTGTGACATAGGCTTTTACCCGGATAGATGATGTCACCCCTAAAACAGTAAATAGTGATTTTACAGTGGGGAAAAAGGTCTTAAACGGGTAAAAATGATAATTGAACCTAAGATCTTTTGTTTTTGATGAAAAATAGCAGGGGGGTGAAAACCACCCCAAAATTGAAAAATCGATACCTTGGAAACTAAGAACCGTAAAATTATGTGTAATAGCTTAAAAAATTCGTTGTGACATAGGCTTTTACCCGGATAGATGATGTCACCCCTAAAACAGTAAATAGTGATTTTACAGTGGGGAAAAAGGTCTTAAACGGGTAAAAATGATAATTGAACCTAAGATCTTTTGTTTTTGATGAAAAATAGCAGGGGGGTGAAAACTACCCCGTATATGAAAGGAGTGTAGACTTATTGATGTTGCAGATTGGAAACAGTGAAAGTTATCACTTTTGTTTAATTAGAAATCTTGCTCGCCTTGTGCGTTCAAGCATCACTAGCACTCAGAGAAGGATTTATATATGTAGACGTTGTTTGTCATATTATCTTCTTGAGGATGAGTTAAATGTTCACTTTGCAGACTGTAAACAGTTTCCTGTTGCAAAAAGCATAATGCCGACTGATGAACAAAGATTTGTTAATTTTACAGAATTCCGAGTTAAAGATACAGTTCCATTTATAATATATGCAGACACTGAATGCGTTTTGTCTCCAATTTCCTCCTGTTTTCCAAATAGTGACATTCATAACTCTACTTTAACACATAAACATATTCCTTACAGCATTTCTTTATACCTTCATTGTAATTTCGATAGTGAATTGTGCAGTTTCAAGCTCTTTAGGGGAAATAATTGCATTGAATTGTTTGTAAAGGAACTTTATAGTATTGTGGATAAACTTCAAACATATTACTTATCGGTTAAGCCAATGTTAAAGATGACCGAAAATGAAGAAAGATTATTTTTGTCAAGTAAAATGTGTCACATTTGCGAGAAACCGATTGCAGTTAATGAACTCAAAGTACGCGATCATTGTCACTTAACTGGAAAATATAGAGGAAGCGCACACAATAGTTGTAATTTAAATTACAAAGTAACAAAGGTTTTGCCTATAGCATTTCATAATCTAACCGCCTATGATGGACATTTTATAATTAAAGAAATTTGCGAGAAACGTGATGGAGAGGTGTTACATAATCCTGGTCATATAAAATTGTTAGCGATGAATATGGAACGTTACAAAGGGTTTACAAAGTATGTACGGGCTAAGAATGGATTCATTCAGTTAAGATTTTTCGATACATATAATTTCTTGTCCTGTTCACTAGATCAATGTTCATCTTCGTTAAGCGAAGATTCAAAGCAAATAACACAACGTTATTTTAATGATGATGCACAGTTTCGACTTACTGCGAGAAAAGGTGTGTTTCCCTATGAATACGTCACGAGTATGGATGTTCTTAACGAAACTAAATTACCTGAAATATCCAAGTTTTATAGCAGCCTTAATGATCAAACAATATCGAATGAAGAGTATGAGTTTGCTCAATCGGTGTGGGAAACGTTTTCCTGTCAAACATTAGGAGAATACGCAGATTTGTATTTAAAAGTTGACACACTTCTTTTGGCGGATGTCTTTGAAAATTTTAGATCGAATGGCATGGAAACTTATGGCATTGATGCAGCTCATTTTTACACTGCTCCATCTATGTCTTGGTGTGCTATGAAAAAGATAACCAACGTTCAACTTGAATTGCTTCAAGATATTGATATGTTACACTTTTTTGAACGATCTATTCGAGGAGGAAATGTTCAGTGTATAACACGACATGCGATTGCTAATAATAAGTATATGAAAACTTATGATGAGAAAAAGCAAGAGTCCTACATAATGTACTTTGACGTTAATAATTTGTATGGATATGCGATGATGGAATATCTTCCAACGGGTGGCTTTAAATGGATTGCAAATGTTGAAGGCTTTGATGTTTTAACTATTGATGATACTTCAGAAATTGGATATATTTTGGAAGTAGATTTGACTTATCCTCAAGAGTTACATGACAAACATTCAGATTACCCTCTATGTCCAGAAAAGTTGACAAAGCTAATGGCTACCCTAGATAATAAAGAACGTTATGTTTTGCATTATAGATTGTTAAAGCAATGTATTCAACTAGGAATGAAATTAGATCGTATTCACAGAATAATTGAATTCAATCAGAGCCAATGGCTAAAACCATATATTGATGTGAACACAGAGAAACGAAAACAAGCCAAAAATGATTTTGAAAAGAATTTTTATAAATTGATGAATAATGCAATTTTTGGTCGTTCACTGATGAATGTGAGGAAGTTAAGGGACATCAAATGGGTCACCAAATGGCATGGAGCTCGTGGTGGTAGGTCTTTAATAGCTAAGGCTAATTTTAAACATAGAATTATATTCGATGAACAATGTATGGTCATCGAGATGAGTAGACTAAAGATTTTTCACAATCAACCAGTATATGTTGGTGCATCTATATTAGATTTGTCTAAATGTAAAATGAATGACTTTCATTACAATGTTATTTTAGCAAATCCTGAATCAAATGTGAGGTTGTTATACACAGACACCGATAGTTTTATGTATATATTCTATTATGATATTTATGAGTTCATGAAACAACATTCAAATTTGTTTGATACTGGAAACTATGAAACAAACAATCCTTTTGGCATTGTGAGACAAAATAAAGGTGAAATTGGTTTAATGAAAGATGAAAATGCTGGAAGGATTGTTGAAGAATTTGTGGGGTTACGACCCAAAATGTATGCAATAAAATTGTGTGATGAAATGAATAGCTTGTGTAAGGCTAAAGGCATTAAGAAGAGTGTGAGTAAAAGTATGAATATTGATGAGTATCGAAAGTGTCTTTATAACAGAGAAAAAGTCAACAAAGTTCAAGTTTGTATAATTTCAAAATCTCATTCTGTATTTACTGTTCGGCAAAATAAGTTGGCAATTTCATCAAACGAAGATAAAAGACACATAACTGAAAACGGAATTGATACTTTACCGTTTGGTCATTTTTCTCTGAAAAATGATTAGAAACAAATTGAGATTAAAGCAGTTCATCTCACTTACTTTATTTCTTTCACACACACACTTTTATGCTGGTAATAATACTAATTTTTGTGTGTTCCTTTGCTTATGAAATCCTAGACTAGGAGTTCCACATTCGACATGATAGCGGAGTTTCATCTCCCATAAACTCGTCTCTGAGGTGGGTGCCAGAAAAGGCATCCAGCTGTAAAAACCACACCCTCACATAGACTTTCATAACTTCTTACGTTGAGGTTCATAACACTACGTTGATTGATTTATCGGTTTCCTTTTCACAATTCCTGTCTATACATTCCTCTTGAAGGTTGCAAGATGCTTGCAAGGTTCCTAAAATGCAATTAAATTTAATAAATACCTTAAGATGGTTTGATTTGTTTAATGATATGGTGTTAATAGTATTTTTAGGTTTTGACTGGCTTTGCATTAAGAATTGACTAACCAAACATGAGTTACCTATCAGGGAAACATTTTGGCCACTATGTTGGCTATTGACCAGTGAGTTTAGCTGTTTATCATTTTTTTAAATCATAAACAACAGAGGGTTAAACGTATAGATAAACCGTGTGACCATGTTTGTTAAACAAGACATTATACCAGAGACAATTAGAATACTTATGTAGAGTTTACCAAAAATAATGTTGTGTAACAGTAAATGCTAGTCAACAGTTATACACTTCTAAAAAAAATCATCATACAATACCTGAGAGCTCTTCTAAAATTATTGATGTGTAACATGATTCCACTAACTTGCTATGTATTTTTTGGCTTGGGGGTGATTTTCAAGAAATGCAAATGGAACTGAAATGCAATACAAACAATGAGCGTGCCTGGTGGCTGAGATTGATACCACGACGTACTGTCGGTTATGTAGCTATGTGGAATGTATATCAAATATGGTTTACTTCAAGGTCTGGAGATCCCTACAATTCCTACAATAAATGATCTTGAAATGGTCATCCTATGGTGTGAAAATATTTATTAGGTATATATATTTACTGAAAACAATTATGATTTATTAAATGTTTATATGTTTACAGTATTGTTATTTAATGTAAGCACTTGAGGCACTACCGACCAATGGGAAGCAAAAAGTGGGAGCATATATGGGATGAAATGTGGGAGCAAAGCAAATATAAAAAGTGGGAGCAAATATGCTAACAAATATGTCAACAAATATGCCGGCAAAAGTATATACACAAGTCAAGATAGTTGAAAGTAAAGTATATACACAATTCAATACACAAATACCTTACACCAACATAAAATACTAATTGCGGCGATTCAGGAAACGAGATTTACAGATGAGCATGCCTTCGAATCAGAGGGATTCAGGATTTTTAAAGGTAAAACTGGCAAACGAGTGGTAAAAACTATCCCTGATCTAGGGACAGGATTTGTTGTCAACAAAAAGATTCTGGATTCAATCACAGACTTCAACTCCCCGAACAGTCGTGTCTCTATTCCTTCATTCCGAAGCACAAATCAGGTATACGCCATAGTGAACGTTCATGCACCAATCAACCAGGCAAATAAGACAGATCCAGAAAAAACAGATCAATTCTGGGAAGAACTAGAAGATATCATCTCTAAAGTTCCACACAAACACACCATTATTTTAGTTGGAGATTTTATTGCCCAGCTTGGTAAAGAGAGGAAATTCCAGAGCATTGTAGGAAACTACCCGGCTCATAAAAGAACAAACCGCAATGGAGAGAGATTCGTTGAACTGTGTAGGGCGATCAACCTCGTACTGAAATCAACTGCTTTCAAGCATTTGCCTAGAAAACAGAAGACTTTGACATCTCCAAATCCTAACCTTGGAGAATTTCAAATTGACCACGTTGCCATCACCCGGAAAGCACAATGAGAGATCCAAAATGTAAAAGTTCTGAGGAGTGCCCGACTTGATTCAGATCACTATCTTTCAAAGATTAAAGTTAAACTAATTCCTAGAAATTCCAGAAAGTCTCATGTGAAAAGGATAGATAGATTTGACACCGAAAAGCTGAAGTCCAACCAACAGTTCACCCAGAAACTTGATTACTTGGCTCCCGTAAACTGGGAACAACTACAAGAGGCCCTGGTCGATTCAGCAAGGGAGAAAATTCCACTTTTAAAAGGAAGGAAACTTGTATGGTGGAACAGTGAGTGTGATTCGGCAGTAGATCAAAGACAGCTCGCATGGCAGAAATGGAACTCTCAGAAGAACGAGGTTAACAGGGCAAACTTTCTTGATAAAAAAAACAAGCTGCGAAGATCATCCGGGGAGTGAAACGTACATTCGACAAAACACAGCTGCTGCAAATTGATCAAGACTTTGAGAGGAACAAAATCCGGAACTTCTATAAAACCTTTAAACGCAGTCTTAGCAAATATAATCCGCCAAGCCTGCATTTCAAAACCACCAATGGTAAAGTTGCTCATATTGATGAAGACAACTGTCAAATTCTAGCGAATTATGTTGGGGCACTTCTCAACTGTGAAGCTCTTAAGTCCACTTTTACTTCTGAAGACATCGTCAAAGTTCATCCAGATTCATTACCACCTACGAAGGAAGAAATCAAACAAATTATTCAACCGCTGAAGGACTACAAGGCACCAGGCGAAGACTCTATAATCGCCGAACTTTGGAAATATGCTGGTGACAAGACGCTAGATAAACTATTGGAAATTATCTGCGAAATTTGGAAAACAGAGAGACTCCCCAACGGCTGGTCTTCTGCCTTGATTCACCCCCTTCATAAGAAAGGAGATAAAACAGACGTAAATAACTACCGTGGCATTTCCCTCCTTCTGATAACCTATAAGATTCTCTCGAAATCTCTTCTTACCAGAGCAGAGAAACAACTAGATCAACAACTGGGAGAATATCAAGCCGGTTTCCGGAAAGGGCGATCATGCGTCGAACAGATTATAAACCTCAAATCTACCCTCTCCTATTTGAATATCAGGAATAAGAAATTTGTGGTGACCTTCGTAGACTTTAAGAAGGCCTATGATTCTATTGATCGCAACACCCTGATCCGAATCCTAAAAGAATTTGGTCTGAACAAAAAAAAAACAGAGCGATCATCCAGCAATCGCTGACCAACACCACCTCGAAGGTGAAGTTTAGGGGCGAAATATCAGACACCTCTGTAATCAAGACAGGAGTAAGGCAAGGAGATGGACTCTCACCAATACTCTTCAACTGTGTCCTCGAGAAGGTTATCCGTGAGTGGCGTAAAGAACTCAATAAACAAGGAGTTGCAAGCGGAGTCAGACTGGGTTACAGAAGCCGGATCATCACAATTGACTGTCTAGCCTTTGCCGATGATCTTGCAATCATTTCTGATTCATTAGAGACAGCCACGGAACAGATTAATCAGCTTAGTGCACAAGCAGCGAAGGCAGGACTCCAGATCTCCTTTGAGAAGACTGTGTTCATAACTAATATCGTACCGGCGCCCAAACACCTTGCTGTGGAACAAGGAAATATTAAGCGAGTTGCAAAGTTAAAGTACCTGGGAGAAATTATAACACCTAATGTATCAGAGAAAGAAGCATTCACATCACGCATGAGCAAACTGGAAATGGCCTACCATTTAACTAAGGACATCTATAAGAAAAGATCAATATCCTTCAACGCAAAACTAAAACATTACTGCAGTGTCATCCATCCGGAGGTCTTGTATGCTTCTGAATGCCTCACGATGAACAAAAAAGGCTTGGTCGAAAAATTGGAGGCCAAAGAAAGGAAAATATTGAGAAAGATATTGGGTCCCATCAAAGACAATGGGGAATACAGAAGACGGCATAGCCATGAACTATATACTCATGTGGAGAAGAAGTGACGTCATCCGGAAGAGAAGGATAACATTTTTTGGACATGTGAAACGAATGAGCCCAGCGAGACTGACCAACCGCAACATAACTTACTTTCAGGAGAGGAAAACAAAATGGGCCTGGTTCATTGAAATGGATAAAGATCTGAAAGAAGTGGGGTTATCACCAACAGACATTCAGGAGCGCGCCCCGCTCAAAAGGAAACTTCAAGCTTGCAAAGGTTTCCAAGGAAAATCGAAGCTGAAAACGGGAAAGATTTGGACCCAGGAACGGAAGGAAGTCCACCGAGAACGAATGCGGGCGTACTGGGCAAACATCAAAGCCATAGAAGACAGTTGGAATGACGCGGTCCATAGATGGCCTATACGAAATGAATGAATTAATAATAATAAATATTCCATTTAGCAACTACACGGCCGACCTCTCCCTGCGTCGTCATCCACGGTCTCAGGGCGTGGCGGCCATCTTGCGCATTAGCCCCTGTTCCAGCTATGACTGACCCCTCCATAAGAATAACATAGTGCAGTTGCGCGTGGCGGCCATCTTGCGCATTAGCCCCTGCCTCAGGATCGGCATTTATATCCTACTAGTAATAATAATAATAATAATATCTAATTGATACAAGTTGAATAATCAAAAAATAAATAAATATATATATAAGCCAGAGAACACCTAGAGGCACCTCTCGATCTCAACAATCGAGTAGTAATTTCGTGATCATATCTTAAGAACACCACTAGTTTTATATTCAACTTGTAACTAAGGCATGATGGAACACACATTACTAATGCAACTACCCCAGGACCCGGACACACGTCCGGTCTTTCCCGATCATCGGATTCTGGGGGATCGGGTGCCAAATCATGCTGCAGAGAAGGATCGGAGCTTCTCAAAATCTCTTCGCCGCAAGAAATATAAATTCTTGGGTACTATTAACATCAATACCCTGTTGAAAACAGGAAAGCTCAAACAACTGACTGACGTCTTGGACAAATTTGATATTACAATCCTAGCAATTCGGGAATCACGATTCCAAGATGAGAACCATTTCGACTCTGAAAATTGCAGGATATGTAAGGGTAAACCAGCCAGTAATATCAAAGGAAATTCATTAATATTTGGGATGGCTTTTGCAGTGAGGAAATCTGTCATAGAATCAGTTATCTAGTTCACATGATCGGGAAAGACCGGACGTGTGTCCCGGTCCTGGGGTAGTTGCATTAGTAATGTGAAAGAATTTCAATGCTTACAGCAAAATCAAGCAACAAAGCATATGCCTTGATAAATGCCCATGCTCCCACTAACATAGACAATAAGAGAAATCCACAGACTGTAGAAGATTTTTGGGAATTACTAGAGGAAACTACAAGTAAAATCCCCAAACATCACGTGAAAATCTTATTAGGGGATTTCAATGCATAGGTTGTCAGAGAAAAGATATACAGATCAATAGTAGGACACCATCCCGCACATCGGCGGACTAATACGAATGGAGAGCGTCTAATAAGCTTTTGTACATCATTCATGCTGAGACTCATGTCCACGCACTTTATGAGACCATTACACAAAAAGAAATCCTGGAGATCACCTAACCCATTATTAGGGGATTTTCAGATAGATCATGTGGCTATTTCCGCAAAGCATATGCTAGAGATTTAGAATGTACGGAAGGGAGTGGTAGACTCGGATCACTACCTCACGCAAATCAAGGTTCGGTTTCAACCAAACAGTTCCAAAACTTAAGGCAACCTGTTTCCAAGAGTTGATCCGGACTGCTTGAGGAAGAACGCCGAGGTTTTCGTACGAGACTTGCAGGAACAAAATCATAGGAAGTGGCCAGACCTTCGAAAAACATTACAGTCATCAGCCATGAAATTAGGACTACCCCCGAGAAAAGAAAGCACAGATGGTGGAACACGTTCTGTGATGAAGCCGTCAATGACCGAATCAAAGTATGGCATCAATGGAATGGACATCGAACAGTGGAAAGATGGGAGAACTTCCTAAAAACTCAAAAATTCACCTCTAAAACAATCCGTTGCGAAAAACATGCCTACAACAAAATCAGACTCGCAGGGTTAGAACAGGATTTCCAGAAGAACAACACTCGAAATTTCTACAAGACATTCCGTGGGGACTTGTCAGGGTACAAACCACCAACATTAAGTTTCCGACTTAATGAACGACTAAAAACAAACAGTAAAGAGAACTGCAAGATACTGGCTGATTATTTGCAAACTCTACTGAACTGTGATCCTTCAGTGGAAAGGCTGCAGTTTGAAAAACCTGTATCAAACCCAGACTCACTTCCCCCAACAACTCAAGAAATAAAAGAGATAATCCAATCGCTCAAAAATAGCAATGCCCCTGGGAACGACGGCATAACTGCTGAGAAGTTGAAATAGGAGGAGATGACCTCATAAGGAAAATTCATACACTCCTAACAGAAATATGGAAGAGCGAAATAATTCTTAAGGACTGGAAGAATGCCATTATTCATCCGTTGCATAAAAAAGCGACCGAGCGGACCCCAACAACTACAGAGGTATATCACTTTTACCAATTATATACAAGGTACTATCTAAAGCGCTCTTGAGCAGAGTTGAACAACAAACTGATCATTTGATTTGTGAATACCAAGCAGGCTTCAGGAAAGGTAGATCGTGTTCGGAGCAGATTTGCAGCCTAAAGCCGATATTAAGGATACGCCACAGTACTAACACATTTGTCATCTTCGTGGATTTTAAGAAGGCATATGGTTCTATTGACAGACAAACTGTTCTGGACACCCTAGAAGAGCTCAGAGTGGACAGGAAGACCAGGGATATAATCCTCCAGACTCTCACTGACACAACATCGCAAGTGAGGTTTCTAAGTTAACTATCTGAGCCTTTCGAAGTACATACAGGTGTTCGACAAGGTGACGGCCTATCCCCACTGCTTTTTAACTTAGTGTTAGACAAAGTCATCAGGGAGTGGGGAAACAACATCAAAGTCATAAGCATTGGTACTCTGGGACAGAAAATCAAAGTAAAATGCCTAGCTTTTCCTGATGATCTAGCTATATTTACCAAGACTAGTGAAGAAACCAAGTACGCCATAGAGAAGTTACATGAGCTAACATCAGATACAGGATTCCAAATATCGTATGAGAAGACGCATTTCATTGTAAATGGACTCCAGAATATCCCAATTCCCACTACAGACGAACTATGGAATAATTAGACACGTACCTTCCTTCAAATATTTAGGAGAAATTATTGTACCATCTGGATTGGACAGGAACGCTAATTTAGAAAGAGCTACTAAACTCCAGAAAGCATACCGAATAACATGGACTCACTATAATAAAAGAGTGATGTCACAATTTGCAAAACTGCGGCACTACCAGACAGTTGTTCTTCCGGAAGCATTGCACGCCTCTGAAACTATATCTCTCAATTTGGTGAAATCGAAATCCAGGAACGTAAAATTCTCAGGCAAATATATGGCCCCGTTAATGTTAATGGTATATGGATTAAAAGGAAAACCACATACTTGTACACAGTAATCAATAAGTACACTGATACCGTGCGTAAGAGGCGATTGAAATTTTAAAGTCACATCTGCAGAATCGACAACACCAGATATGCAAAAAAAAACTGCTTGATATAATTAATTCAAAGAAGGTCAAAATCAGTTGGTTAGAAGAAATCAAACAGGACTTAAAAGAAATAAACATTACAGAAGATATCATCATGAATCGCACGACTTTTGGAACTCTAGTTACAAATCACTCTTTCACGGAAAAAGCTAAAAAGGCCACTGGAAAAAATGGACGGAGGAACGTGAGAAGGGGCATAGTGAGTTCATGAGGAGATTTTGGGAGGAGAAGAAGAGGAAAACACCGTCAACCCGAGTCAACAAGTTCAAACGCGCTCCCTAAGTGGGCAAAACGGAGAAAGAAAGAAAGAAAGAAAGAGAAAGAAAGAAAGAAGAAGAAGATACATGTATATAATAAGTAATTAAATAAATAAATAATAAATAATTTATAGTCAATAACGAATAAATAATTATTTGAAAAGCCCGCGATTTAAGAGTTCAGTTGCGCGCAGCGGCCATCTTGCGCATTAGCCCCTGGCCCAGGATAGGCTTAGTTACCCTACTTTAATTTACTCCTATAGATCACAAACAACACCAATTAACTGTCGTAAACATAGACGAGTGACGTAACGGTCTTTCAATAAATTCCAGCGGACGGCTGTGACCTCAATTAGTATCATAACTTAGCATTGAATCATTCATGGGAACAATCTGTCGTGTGTCTTAAAGATAAACTGCAGTAGTCTCGCTATAAGAATCACTATGAATGCTGGGTAATATCAGCTCGTAACACGCGGCTTGACCTTGAGTCATCCGGCCACACACCTCCACTAGAATGACAATGTTCATGGCGCGGCATCGCCTTTTAAAATCAGAATGCATTATTATATTTTGAGCTTACAAAACGACAGTCCTATCTGTAGATAATATGACTTAAATATACACTTATTTACTGGTTCGTTAACACTAGAGCTAGTCTCAAACTAAGCTCATCAGAAAATCTGAAGTTGAAGTCAAAGAAGATAATACGACAGATATGTCAGTGCACACCAAGTGCTTCGGAATATGCAAAGAACTGTTAGCCCCCTCGTGCTTCGTTCCAAAGGCCTCATATACCTCCTCTAACACCATTACAACGCGTAGTATGTTACGAAAATGTTCAGTGTCCTCCTCGACACAAAAATTAGCTTACAAACAGTACCTACACTTTTCGTGTTGAGAACTGATACGTTATTGTAGCGAAAACGACTGCATGGCTTCTGAAGCCTAATGGGACACGGGATGTCGTCCCAAAAGCACGCCTACACTACTTTCAAGCAGACATGGTTGTGACGTCACTCTAGACGAGGTTCCGGGTTCGTGAAATAGCCCATCAATTTGTGTACGTACTAATTACACATTATTCGCATATCTGCGAGGAAAAATTGGGATCCGATGTTGCCATTCCATGAATTTAGAGTAATGTAACGGGATATTCATAATAACATTACTAATTTTGTAGAATTCCAAATTAATGACTTAAAATGTTTTCCACCCAGTCAAACATTTAGATTGCATTATTGGAGTCAAAATTAAGGTAGGAACTAGCTCAAAGCTCTCGGTGGGTGGAGTACCAACTTATGCTCATTAAAGTGACTACCAACATGAGTCTTTCGGGCTCAATATAGTTTATCGATAGCACCAACCATTGACCAAAGAGGTGGGACAAATGAACTTTTGAGGGAGAAAATATCATACCTCCCTTAAGAGACACAATATCAAAACAGTATTAAGGGGTCAATGGTCCCCTAAAAGTACATAAACCTTCGTCTGGAATAATTTTCCCCAGAGAAATCTACTTCTACCTTCTGGCGTGCCGAGAGGGATTTCTTTTGTTATTGTGAAGTCCATATTGCGGCGGGCGCAGTCAAATCCACCGCCAGCGCCTTGCTCTCGTTAGTTTGACTGGCTTCTAAGTCATGCCAGTGCCATCTGGAACTCTAATCCCTTTGGTCACGTGGCCTTCTTGACCAGGTCTGGATTAAAAACAAGAATCATAGCTGTGTTTTCTTTCTCAGAAAGTTGTTGATCCAAAACAGTGACCCGAAATAAGGCGATATGATAGACGTTGGTAGTTTTGTACTGGATTGAGGAAATAAATAGTCGAGGGTGAATTGTAATTTGTTGCCTTGTAATCTGAACTGCGTCCACGGAAAAAATTGGCCTCTGAAGTTGGGATAAGGCTAAAATAACGTTTTAAATACATTTGTGCGTCATTTTGGCAGTGATCATGGCTTAAAAATTAGTGAGATTGAGTGAACTAAAATAGCCCGATTTAAAATGTAACTGGAGGAGCGCGAAATCGGCACGTCAGTAATGAAGTCAGTGCTTCAGCAACATTTAAGGTGGGACGTTATGGACCCTGGCAGAGACCCACACAGCCCCGTATTTGAGACAACCTGGCACCAGTGATATAGGTAAGTCGTTGAAAGAAAGTTCTAAAATCTTAGAAGAGAAATTAGGAAGCTTAGCAGTAAGGTTCGAAGAGAAATGTAAGAACTTGAAAGAGGCATTGAGAGAAACTTGTATAAGTTTGGAAAATAAATTGGAAGAAAATTCAAAATCCTAGGAGGAAGAACACCGAATATGTGAATTGACTTTAAGAGTGTATTAGAGAAGCGGCCAAACGCATTAAACTGTTAGAAGAGGGCTCGAAGCAGTCAAGTAAAGGGTGTATTGGAGGCGTGCATAAGATTGGTGAGTAAGCCGAGGTCCAGGTTTCAGAGCTGTACGTACCCATGCCCGATGGACACTCCGGCCTACCCTCGTTTGATGGTAAGATACCATGGGGCGAATACATGACACTCTTTGAGACAGCGTCAATGGCACACCAGTGGTCGACGGTTACCAAGGCAAATATGTTGAGTCTCGCTTTGCCTGGTGATGCCTTGGCAGTTTTGCAGACCATCCCCTTGCCGGATCGCCAGAACTACGATGAGATGGTTAAGCGTCTTAGGATGCGTTTCGGCCATCGGCATATGGAGCAGGTATACCGGTTGCTGCCGAAACGCCTGCACCAGAAACCAAATCAGAGCCTACAGGAGTTTCAGACGAACGTCGCTTGCCTGATAAAGAGTGCCTACCCTACGGTGACGGATGACTGAATGCAAAAGCTTGGCAATCGACAGTTTCCTCGATGGTCTGTGAGAGTCTGAGACACAACAGGCAGTCAAGCTCGCTCGTCCCAAATCCTCAAGTGAGGCACTAATGCAAGCCATCGAGATTGAGGCTGTCGGGCAGTCCGTGTGAGTTCAGGCCCGAGCGCGCGTTACCAACGCAGAGAACACAGAGACCTATAGACCATGGAGGAGTTAGTCCAGAAGGTTTTGAAGGCATTGAAGACTAAGAGGAAGGAGTTTCGCTGCTGGAGCTATGGGGAATTAGACCATCCTCGGAGTGGGTGCTAAAATAAAGTCGCTCAAGGACAGCAGCAGCAGGAAAACTAAGAAGGGTTGGTAGGACGGGGCAACTGTTAATCTTCACGTAGAAGGCTCCATGTTTAAGTGTGACTGTTGTATCTCTGGGTGGAAGATCAGATAGTTTTTCCGTGGATGCTGTGATGAATGGATAGCTGAAGAGTCTACTTTGAACACAGGTTCAACGATGAATAGCTTGAGCTCAGAGTCAATATCAGATGGTCAAGGCATCCAACCATCGTCATGGACGTTCAAGACGGCTACCGGAGATTATTCCTAGGTCCACGGGAAGACTTTTGCTAACTTCCATATTTGTGGCACCTGCTTCAAACATCATGCACTCGTGGCCCGTATTGACGAACCCTTGGGACAGACGTTATGACGCGATTTGGGTTTTTGCTAGACCTAAACAGAGAAGTTATCACCATCGGTAATGAAGAGGCAATCCTTCAGCGGGGGAAGAATTTGACAGCACGTGTGTTTCTAGATGAAGACACCACGTTGCCAAAGCGCAGCCAAATTTTAGCTAAGGCTCTTCTAGACAGTGCTGTTCCTGATGGTCAAACCCTAATGCTGGAACCGGATATGAGTGATGAGAAACTTGGGCGTTGTTGACTCGTTGCAAGAATGTTATTCCTGACTGGGAAGCGGATCCCAATACGCCTGATGAATGCCAATAGCTATCTCGTGACTCTGAAGAAAGGGAGTGGTCTAGGACATTATTCAACCATCTCCTCCATTGTGCAACGGTCTGTGAATAGCACCCCAGTATTTAGTGAACTCCCGGATTCTTTAGAACCCTTCGTCTAGGACGCTTGCTTCGAGTTACTTACTGAGCATAAAAACAAAGTTAAAAATTTTATTACGCGTTACAAGAACATATTTGAAACTGTGACTGGGCCTAAGTAAAGAAAAATATACTCGAACATCAGATAGATACTTGGGACTCAGGAGCTATTTGCCAAGTTCGCGGAAGATTGCCATTGGCGAAGCATGAGGAGACTGAGAAAATCATCCAGGAAATGGAGCAAGATGGTGTGATCGAGCCTTCAAACAGCACGTGGATTTCTCCGGTTGTACTTGTTAAGAAGAACGACGGAACGTGAAGATTTTTCGTGGACTATCGATTACTCAATAACGTGGCAAAGAAGGACAGCTACCCTCTGTCCTGAATTGATGACACTGTCAACACGTTGGTCGACTGTGAGCTTTTCACCTCATTGGACCTTAAGAGTGGATACTGGCAAGTCGGACTCACTTTCAAGGACCGGGAGAAGACAGTGTGTTCCATATGAACTGAATTGTGGCAGTTCACTGTGATGCCATTCGGCCTTTGCAACGCTCCAGCAACATTTGAGCGATTAATGGAAAGCGTGCTCAGAGGACTGTCCTAGGACACCTGTTTAGTGTACTTGGACGACATTCTATGCTTGGTAGGTCAGTTAGTAACTATCTGCAGAACATTGGTCAGGTTTCCCAGCGGCTGCGAGAGGCTAACCTGAAACTTAATCCGAAGAAGTGTAACCTCTTCCGGAGGGAGATCAATGGGCCATGTGGTCTCTGCAGAGGGACTTTCAGTAGACCTGGAGAAGATCCCCGCCATCCGGGAATGGCTAGTGCCTAGGGACAAGCACGAAGTGAGAAGCTTTCTCGGGTTGTGTACTTACTACCATCGTTACGTTCCTGGGTTTGCCAATATCGCTAAGCCATTGACGAGACTCACCGAAGAGTGAAGGGTTTTTGAGTGGGAATTCGACTCTCAACGAGCGTTAGAGGAGCTTAAGAGTACGTTGATCAGTGCACCCATTTTAAGTTACCCTAGACCTGAAGGGGAGTTCGTCCTTGACACGTGCGCCAGTACCTTTAACATTGGAGGTGTTCGTTCACAAATTTAAGATGGACATGAACGGGTGATTGCGTACATCAGCAAGGTCTTATCCCATCCGGTACGGAATTACTGCGTGGTCAGGAGGGAACTATTAACCGTTGTCAAGGATGTAGAACACTTTATAAATATCTGTACGGAAGGAAATTTCTACTTAGAGCGACCATGTGTCCTTGGCATGGTTTTTGCGGTTCAAGGCCCCTGAAGGTCAGGTAGCCAGGTGGATTGAGCAACTCCAAGAATACGACTTTGCTTCGGAACACTGGTTTGACAATAACTACCAAAGTGCCGATGCTTTATCAAGGAGACCGTGTCCAGCAGACTGGAAACACTGCTCCAGAGTGGAAGACAAAGCTGGCACCGTTCTACGGTTGACCTCCATTAATGACTCCTGACAGGAAGAGGAAATCCTGTAGCACCAAGAGACAGACACTCACCTCAAGATCGTAGTGGCCTGGAAAATGACAAGAATAAGGCCGTCTTGGAATGAAGTAGCTCACCTCTCTCCGAACTTGTAGGCCTACTGGGCCCCATGGGACTAGATTACCATAGAAGATGGGCTTCTGAGGCGTGTCTTGGAATCCGCAGATGGAACGCGGAAGAGGCTGCAGCTCCTTGTTCCCAAGAAGAGGGTACCTGAAATGCTGACGCAGCTTCACGATGGAGTCTTAGTAGGACACCTAGGAGTGTATAAGACACTGTAGAAGACACGTGAATGATTCTATTGGACTAATCTAAGGAAAGAAGTCAGAGATTGGTGCAGGAAATGTGAGACATGTGCTTCCGCCAACGGTCGCCAGAAACGGAGGGTAGCCCCTATGTGACAGTACAACGTTGGATCACCGTTTGAAAGGATTGTGAATGATATAGCTGGACACTTCCCCTCGAAGGGAGGGAACAGGTACATATTAGTTGCACTGGACTATTCAACAATTGGGTTGAAGCATACGTCATACCTAACAATGAAGCGGTTACCATCGCCGAAGATTTGGATAAGGAATTGGTCAGTCGCTTCGGGGTCCCACAGGAACTGGATTGTGATCAGGGGCGAAATTTTGAGTCGCAACTGTTCACAAAGATTTGTCGAATTTCGGGGATCCGAAAGACGAGTACTACAGCCCTGCATGCGCAGTCTGATGGGATGGTGGAGCGCATGAACAAGACAATTGCAAACTTACTGTCTAAAGTCGTCTCAGAACATCAGCGAGATTGGGACCATCACCTGCCTTTCTTTTTTATTGGCCTATCGCAGCTCCGTACAAGAGAGCACTGTAAAGAAGAACGACGGAACGTGAAGATTTGCGTGGACTATCGATTACTCAATAACGTGGCAAAGAAGGACAGCTACCCTCTGTCCTGAATTGATGACACTGTCGACACGTTGGTACCTGAAATGCTGAAGCAGCTTCAGCAAACGTAATCTTCGGTCGAGAACTTTGGTTGCCGTGCAATCTTCAGTTAGGTTGCAAGCCAGATGGAGATATGGTCGGTGATGTTAACGTCTCAAGACTTAACAGGAAGTTCCGTGACGAACTAAAGAGCCTACTTTTTTGAAAATTTAAGATTCATACCAATGATTAATCTAAATGGATCTGTCTAGAATAATGACGAAATTTAGTTGGTAATATCGAAATTTCTAATTAGTTCGAAATACCTGGCATAATTTAGCCTAATAGAGCACTACAGTTGGCAGCACTGGCGACTGAATATATACTTAATTCCATCTCTTAAGTTACAGAATACAAAATTTGGTTGAAGTCCAATGGATAGCATGGACGTTACGTGCAGTTAGACATTGGATCTAACAGCGCGCGTAAAATCGTGTTGGCAATAATATCATGCATGTGTTGGCCAGAAATAATCTAAAATAATATGATCTATTGTTGTGCCAATTTAGAATGAAATCCATTAGATAGTATAGAAGTTACATACATTTTAAATTGGACCTATCAGCTGGCTTAGAATCATGTTGGCAGCACTGACGTATATTAGTTACTCCAAATTAATCTAGAATGCCAGGTACTACACGTTTGCAAAGTTTAGAGCAATTGGCTTGCATACGTTCTGATATATTGCTATTTGGGTAACTAAAATAAAGACAGCATTTATTAACCATTGGTAGCCCTACTTGCTCTTAAGAAGACGTATAGTCATATCAGTTATGGTATACATAGCACATACGAAATTTGGTTGAAATCCAATTGATAGTATAGAAGTTACATGTATTTAAAGTTGGACCTATGAGCAGGCTTAGTATCATGTTGGTAGCACTGACGTATATTAGTTACTTCAAATTAATATAGAATGTCAGGTACTATACGTGTGCATAGTTTGAGCTTTCGGCTTGCCTACTTTCGGATATATTTGTATTTTGATAAAAGAAATTGAGAGCATGTCAAAGAATCCATTTGAATTTAGTAGGGTGTGTTCATAATGGCAAAATTAATCTCGGGAGGTTCCGCCAACAAAAAGTTCCTCATTTCTCTTCTTGAAAGCGCTATAGTGTTCAAGGAGCGTAGATATCTAACCTCCTTGACTTTCATAGTGATTCAAGGAACAACGAAATTCGACATGCAAGCTACCCTCTGGGTGTCAAATTACAAATCTTGCACCCGGCACTCGAGGCCATACGATATTATAAATTAATTAATTAATTAACAGTTGGCAGCCCTGGTGGCTCTTTGGGTAGGATTTTGCTAGACGTAAACCTTACCCCCAAGGGAAGATGAAGAGAAAAGGAAAGGGAAGTGGGTTTCGGAACGAAGAACAAGTGTGGATGAATAGGACGAGAGTCCAGCACTAAGTAAACCAAATAAATTTTAATGAGTTAGTGACGAGTGTCACTGCAAAGCCCTTGAAACACCTAAAGTAGGTATGGACCTGGCCGTAGCTAACGGGAAATGCGGCTGGAGCTTGGGCTATTTGCCGGCGAGAGTTGTTAGTACCTTCCCTTCCAAGCCAAGATTCGGCTACTATGTGGAAGGGTGGTGGTCTGGCAAAGAAAGAAATGATGAGTTTACTATATATCCCTTCAAAGGAGTTTGGTTTAAACAAATATTTTGAAGAATGCAAATAATTTGAATTAGCCGTGATGTTTTAGTTCTTGAAATTGTAGAATTTTTAAGGATCGACCGAATGTTTCCAAGAAGGGTAGTGATGAAGCAATTATACCCTTGGGAACAATTTTGGGCAGAGCACCAATAGTTGCATTTAAGAATGGCTAAGCTTTTACCCAGCATGCGCCGACTAAAAGTTTAGACAATGAGGTAAACTTAAATTTTGAAAACGAACCACAAGTTTAGAGACAATCTCAACAAGCAGGAAGCTTGCCTTGCTGGCTCACTAGAATTTGCTAATAAAGCTAAGAGAGGCTTTAATAAGTTTGTGACTAAGAGTTCTTGCTTAACTGCAACAAATAGTGGAACTATTGTTAATTTGATTTGAGAGTTTTTTAAAGAGGGCATAAGCCTATAGGAAGAGTCAGGGAATCCAGGGTCCTACCTAATCGTGAATCTAGGGAAAAGAATAACGAAAAAACTAATAAAGATGTATTAACAATGAATTAAACTTTGAAGAATTAACAACATTTAGATCACGATTGTGATTTATAAAAGTTTACAACATGTGAAACTCTGAAACCTAACGATAACAGGTTTATAATTAATAAACAACGTTAAATTGGGTACAAGTTTAAGACTTGTGGTAAGCACTAAAAATCTGAATAAGATTTTAAAAGTTGTGCTTAAATTAGACAGTTTTAACGTTTGTAACAACAATTGTAAAGTAATTCTAGCTTTGCCTAATTGGTGAGATAGTTGGATGTCAAGTGACGTAGCGAGTAATAGCAGAGGTGGAGGCTATTTATTGATTAAATAGTTAACTATGGAGTAGAGACTTGAGACTGGGATCAGATTACTGGCACGGCCAAATGAAAGAGAATGCAATTAGTATCAAGTAAATCGGACCAGGGATTCAAGAAATATGAGGATTTCTAGATATCAGGCGATGACGCGTGACCCTGACGGTTTTGAATAAAAGCCAGCTGGAGCAGGCATGGTCAGCTCACTTCAACACAAGCACTTGGCAAGCAAGTTGCGTCTACGCTGAGCCAAGGCACATGGTTGCCGCATCTACGCAGAAGTTCTTTTCAAATCGTGATAGTCACGAAAAGTGCTGCGCTTCGAGTTGAAACTTAGTAAGTTTCTGGTGAGGAGAATCACTGAGGTGATTGTTTTTCTACAGACATTGGTGGAAATATTTATATTTCTAAAAGGACATATGCTAGACTTTGTCTAGAAAATAGTATTTTGTCACAGTCCAGTAGTAACTTAATACTTGGATGTTTAAATCCATTTCAAGTCAGTTTTCATTATTTGTAACTAGTTAACCACTTCGATCTGTCAGTACACTGAAGAATAGTCTATAACGGTGGCGTTCATTAGTCTACGCAAGGGAAACTGCAGGTTGTCTAGCGCATGGCAGATGGTGATATTAATAAACCATGCCCAGGGAACGATCTTCAGAACAGCCGTTAATTGCTTAGACTGTCAATGTTTTTCTTGTACTGATGAGATTACAGTGAGTTATGTTACAACTGACATATTTAAGAAGAGATCACTTAGATCTGACCCTATTCAAACAAACTGTTATGGCTTTGATAGAAGCCCATATTATAATGGAACCACAGTTATTTCAAACGTCGAAAGATACTACCACTATGTCTGACTAGACGATTTGTGGGTCTACAATGGCGGCCGATACAAGGATTATACGTGCTTGTCCGATAGGGCATGTCTATGGATAAATCTGGTACAGACCAGGTTTACTACACTTCAAGACCATCAAGAAATGTAAGCCACATTTGAATTATATTATGCCTAGCTAATTGGAACAAACTATTTTTCTGCAGATGACCAACACATTTTTTTCGTCGTATTTGAAGCTTGCAATGATTTACGCAAGACTTGTTAGAGTTATTCTGAGTATTTTCAGCACTCAGAACAGTTTAGGATCGATGACCGAGCATTTCGAGCATTTATTTGAATTTTTCATATTTTAAGGAAATCACGGTAATCAGCCGATGTAACTGTAAAAGTTAAATTTATTTTTGTTGAGGAATGGATATTTTTTCCATATTCGAAGGTTCGAACATGTGGATTCTCACATAATGAGATGATAATTAAACACATTTAAAATGATATAAATAATAATAATAATAATAATCCACTAATAATAATAATAATAATTTTCATAATTTTTCTAAACAATTCTTGGATATTATATTTTCTAATAATCATATGTATTGAGAAAGAGCCTATGAAGTAGTTTAATCATTTCTAGTTTGGAACAGGAGATTTTCCGAAGGAGAGTGGTTAGCGCAAGCCCGCATTCAACCAATATTTCAGTTCTGGTTGAACAGTTGATATTTGCTATGAGTAAAGTATATTTTTCAGATAACACGGAGAGGCATGAAACGGGAAGCAATTGATATTTGTATCAAATAGGATATTTTTGTATTTATATAAAATCATGACGTAAATACACTCGAAAGTGAAATAAAGATTTTCATAAGTATGGTAAATTCACGGGTTGAACTGAATGGTAAAATAAAATAAACTTTTAAGTTTATTAATCTTCCAGTGTTGATAACAAGCAGAGGCTTGATTTATTGTATAAATTTTGGGAAGGTAATTTATGTGTGGAGTAGTTGAAATGCCATTCCCAGGTGCGCATGTTAAGTCGCAGGAATGAAGGTTTTTTCGAGCATCAATCAAATAGCAGGTTCGATGGCTCAGGTTTATAGTAGGAGTATTGGAGCCACACATTTCGTCGGATGAATAACCCGAAGGTTATTTCTTGAAACCATCAGTTCTTATTTCAACCTTGTTTACGAATTCCATTTAGACTTTGATTTTGCTAGAACCCGGATTTGTCATGATAGTAGTTTATTCTTCTACAGAGGAAGACCTTTGCCGTTGTTGTTGTTGTTGTTATAATATTGTGTTCTTACACAGATAATAGAATGGGCCACTGCCAATTTAAAATAATTCTTTAACCACGAATAATTTGAAGGATATTTTCAATCCTAGTGCCATGAACTAAATGAATTTATTATGAAACTACAATTCTAATTTCCGCATTCTGTCGAAGAATTGCAAGTTGTGAAAGTTACTAAAAATGGCCATGAATATAAATATTTTTTCATAATGATTCCAAGTGGAAAATCTAATAGTTGAATGGTTCAACCATTTATTGATCAAGTTAATGATTCAGAAATCATATATTTTGTTTGCAACTTGAAGTTCATAATCGAGTCACTTCTCGAATGTTTAATGTCAGAAGAACAATTAATTGTTGTTGTGCTTCGCACAGTTCTTCGATGCTATGCTCAATGGTCAAATACTTTTCAGATGTTATTAATTTGTATAAATAATTTGTGTTGCTACGATGATAATAATATTTTCGACGATATATTTTTGAAACTGGAAAAACAAGTGAAAGTTTAAGAATTCTATAAACATTTATTCTACGAGTGTTAATATCATGTAAATAGTCAAACAGTGATCTACGTTATTTTCAGTATGGACAATTAATTTTGAACTGGAATTAAATATTAATAATGTTGGAACACAGTCCACAGGACTATTAATCGGACTTGTGTTTCCAAAAAGATTGTCAAATGTGTTTGGAAAATTTCTGTATATTGTGTGTAAATAAGTGTGTGGATCGCCACACGTGGAGTGATGCTGCTTTGAGCATCTTTGCAGTCAGATTTTATCTTTAAAATAAACTGAGATAATTTTACCAGATGTGTTTCTCCCAATTAAATCTCCTTCTATCCTTATTGTTGCATTGAGCCAAAGATCAGCAAAGCATTTTTTTAATTTGATGTCGTTTTTGCGATTTGCTTTAACCCATCTGGCGCTCCGGGATATTTTGACTCTCGTGCTGACTGATTATTGGTAAAATGCATATGTGGTCGTGCGGACTCCGGTCTAAACGGGCACAATACCATTCGTCCGATAGCGATGAAACTTGGGTAAGATGTTGTGTACTCATCAGGGAAGGTTTCTGGCTTAGTACATCTCCTTTACAATAGGCATTGCACAAGTAGATTCAACAAATGAGCGACGGCACGCGAATCGTTTCAACCAAGTCCCGTATGCGTTCATATGCCGTTCAGCCGGTTTCTATGAAATTTTGGGAGTTGTTGGGAACACTTCCGGAATCATTATAGGCATAGTCAATCCAATTAACAATGGACAGCGCGCGAGTATTTTAAACAAATGAGTGTTGGCGATGCGTTCATATAGCCTACAATTCATCCGATTGCGACCAAATTTTGGTGGGTTGTTTGGCACACTTCCGGGATGGTTACATGCACAGCTAATCCAATTAACAATAGATAGCCCACCAGTAGTTTAAAAAATGAATGTTGGTGATGCGTTCATATACAATTCATCCGATTGCAATCACATTTCGTAGAATTGTTGCGCACAGGCCTGGAAAAGTTATAGGCATATTAGGTCCAATTAACAATAGATGGCGCGCGAGTAACTTCAACAAAATGGCGTGAGTTTCTTTCAAGAAAGTCCCACATGCGTTCATATACCATTCACCCCAATGCGATGAAACTTGGATGAGATGTTGTACACACTCAGGGAAGGTTTCTGGCTTAGTAAATCCACTTAACAATAGGTATCGCACATATAGATTAAACAAATGAGTGACGATGCGCGAAGTGTTTCAACATAGTCCCGTGTGCGTTCATATACCATTCGTCCGATAGCGACTAAACTTGGGTGAGTTGTTGTGTACATTCCAGGGAAAGTTTTAGGCTGAGTAAATCCATTTTTCAATAGGTAGCGCACAAGTAGATTCAACAAATGAGCGAAGTCGCGCTAAGCGTTTCAAGAAAGTCCCGTATGCGTTCATATACCATTTGTCCGATAGCGATGAAACGTGGGTGAGATGTTGTGTACACTCCAGGGAAGGTTTCTGATTTAGTAAATCCATTTTACAATTGGTAGCAAACTGGTAGATTTAATTAATAAGCGACAGAGCGTGAATCGTTTCAATAAAGTCCCGTATGCGATCATATACGATTCATCCGATTGTGATAAAACTTTGGAGAGCTGAGTACAGTTTTGCGAAGGTTCGTGAATTAGTAAGTCCGTTTTTCAATGGGTGGCGCACAAGAAGATTCAACAAATGCGTGACGGCGCGAATCGTTTAAACAAAATCCCGTATGCGTTCATATGCCATTCATCCGATTGCAATGAAACTTTGATGAGTTGTTGTGTACACGCCAGGAAAGGTTTTCGAGTTAGTAAATCCATTTTACAATAGGTACTGTACGAGTATATTCAACAAATGGGTGACGGCGCTCTAATCGTTTCAGCAGTCCCGTAAGCGTTCATATACCATTCATTTCATCGCGATGTAACTTTCGTGAGTTGTTGATCACGTTCCCGTGAATGTTTCAAAGATAGTAAATTATTTTTTATAATAGTTTAGAGGTGGTTAACGGAAAAAGAAGAAAATATTGGGAATCCAAAAGCACTGCAACTAACAAAGTCAAAACCCCAACACTTTCTTTGATTGGCAGGACAACGTCTGCCGGGTCAGCTAGTATATATATATATAAAGGAATGTCCGTGTGTTCGTCTTTTATGCGTTCATAAACCATTCATCCGATTGCGATCAAATTTTGGTGAGTTGTGTGCACAATCCCGGAAAAGTTATAGGCGTAGTAAATCCAATTTACAATAGATGGCGCGCGAGTAGCTTCAACAAAATGGCGTGGGTTTGTTTCAAGGAAGTCCCACATGCGTTCATATGCCATTCATCCCATTGCGATGAAACTTGGGTGAGATATTGTGTGCACTTCAGGTAAGGTTTCTGGCTTAGTAAATCCACTTAACAATAGGTAGCGCACGAGTAGATTCAACAAATGAGCGACGACGGGCGAAGTGTTTCTACAAGTCCTGTATGCGTTCACATACCATTCGTCCGATATCGATGAAACTTGGGAGAGAGGTTGTGAACTCTACAGGCAAGGTGTCTGGCTTAGTAAATCCATGTTATAATAGGTAGCGCCCGAGTAGATTCAACAAATGAGCGACGTCTCGCGAAGCGTTTCTACAAAGTCCCGTATGCGTTCATATAATATTCGTCTGATAGTGATGAAACTTGGGTGAGATGTTGTGTACACTTCAGGGAAGGTTCCAGGCTTAGAAAACCCACTTAACAATAGGTAGCGCACGAGTAGATTCAACAAATGGGCGACGACGGGCGAAGCGTTTCAACAAAGTCCTGTATGCGTTCACATACCATTCGTACGATAGCGATGAAACTTCGGTGAGTGGTTGTGTACACTTCCGGCAAGGTTTCTGGCTTGGTAAATCCACTTTACGGTAGGTAGGGCACGAGTAGATTCAACAAAAGAGCGAAGACGCATTAAGCGTTTCAAAAAAGTCCCGTCTGCATTCATATACTATTCGTCTGAAAGCGATGAAACTTGGGTGAGATGTTGTGTACACTTCAGGGAAGCTTTTTGGGTTAGTAAATCCACTTAACAGTAGGTGTCGCACAAGTAGATTAAACAAATGAGCCACGACGCGCGAAATGTTTCAACATAGTCCCGTATGCGTTCATATACCATTCGTCCGATAGCGACTAAACTTAGGTGAGCTGTTGTGTACACATCAGGGAAGGTTTCTGGCTTAGTAAATCCACTTAACAATAGGTAGCGCACGAGAAGATTCAACAAATGAGCGACGACGGGCGAAGCGTTTCAACAAAGTCCTGTATGCGTTCACATACATTTCATCCGATAGCGATGAAACTTAGGTGAGAGGTTGTGTACACTTCAGGCAAGGCTTCTGGCTTAGAAAATCCACTTTACGATAGGTAGGGCATGAGTAGATTCAACAAATGAGCGACGACGCGCGAAGCGTTTCAACAAAGTCCCGTATGGGTTCATATACCATTCGTCCGATAGCGATGAAACTTTGGTGAGAGGTTGTGTACACTTCAGGCAAGGCTTCTGGCTTAGCAAATCCACTTTACGATAGGTAGGGCACGAGTAGATTCAACAAATGAGCGACGACGCGCGAAGGGTTTCAACAAAGTCCCGTATGCGTTCATATACTATTCGTCAGATAGCGATGAAACTTGTTGAGATGTTGTGTACACTTCAGGGAATGTTTCTGGGTTAATAAATGCACTGCACAATAGTTATCGCAAAAGTATATTAGTGTTTCAATATAGTCCCGTATGGGTTCATATAACATTCGTCCGATAGCGACTAAACTTGGGTGAGTTGTTGTGTACACTCCAGGGAAAGTTTCAGGCTTAGTTACGTTCATGTTACAATAGGTAGCGCACAAGAAGATTCCACAAATGATGGAAGACGCGCGAAGCGTTTCAACAAAGTCCCGTAATCGTTTATATACCATTCGTCCGATAGCGATAAAACTTGGGTGAGATGTTGTGTACACTTCAGGGAAAGATTCTGGCTTGGTACATCCACTTTACATTAGGTATCGCACAAGTAGATTCAACAAATGATCGACGGCACGCGAATCGCTTAAACAAAGTCACGTAGCGTTCAAATGCCATTCATCCGATTGCTAAGATTCTTTGGATGGATTGTTGTGCACACTCCAGGAAAGGTTTCTGACTTAGTAAATCTTTTTTACAATAGGTAGCGCACGAGTAGATTCAACAAATGAGTTACGGCGCGCGTATCGTTTTAAAAAAATCGTTTGTGATCATATACCATTCATGCAATTGCAATGAAATTTAGAGAAATGTTGTTTCCACTCCCGCAAAGATTTCTGATTTAGTAAATCCATTCTACAATTCGTAGCGCACGAGCACATTCAACTAATGAGCGACAGCGCGTGAATCGTTTCAACCAAGTCCCGTATTCGTTCATATACCGTTCATCCGATTTTGATAAAACGTTGGTGAGTTGAGTACAGTCCTGTGAAGGTGTATGAATTAGTAAATCCGTCTTTCAATGCGTGGCGCACAAGAAGATTCAACAAATGAGTGAAGGCGCGTGAATCGTTTAAACAAAATCCCGTATGCGTTCATATGCCATTCATCCGATTGCGATGAAACGTTCATGAGCTGTTGTGTACACGACAGGGAAGTTTTTCGACTTAGTGAATCCATTTTACAATAGGTAGCGTACGAGTATATTCAACAAATGGGTGACGGCGCTCGAATCTTTTCAAAAAAGTCCCGTATGCGTTCAAATACCATTTATTTCATTGCGATGAAACTTTGGTGAGTTGTTGAGCACGCTCCCATGATTTATTTTTTTAGATAGTTAATCTTTTTTACAATAGTTAAGAGGTGGTTAACGGAAAATAAATAAATATTGGGAATCCAAAAGCACTTCAACAAACAAAGTTACAACGCCAACACTTTCTTTGATTGGCATTGCAACGCATGCCGTGTACAGCTAGTATATATATATATATATAAATGAATGTTCGTTTGTTCGTCTTCTATGCGTTCATAAACCATTCATCCGATTGCGATCAAATTTTGGTGAGTTGTGTGCACAATCCCGGAAAAGTTATAGGCGTAGTAAATCCAATTTACAATAGATGGCGCGCGAGTAGCTTCAACAAAATGGCGTGCGTTTGTTTCAAGGAAGTCCCACATGCGTTCATATGCCATTCATCCCACTGCGATGAAACTTGGGTGAGATGTTGTGTGCACTTCAGGTAAGGTTTCTGGCTTAGTAAATCCACTTAACAATAGGTAGCGCACGAGTAGATTCAACAAATGAGCGACGACGGGCGAAGCGTTTCTACAAGTCCTGTATGCGTTCACATACCATTCGTCCGATATCGATGAAACTTGGGAGAGAGGTTGTGAACTCTACAGGCAAGGTGTCTGGTTTAGAAATTCCATGTTATAATAGGTAGCGCCCGAGTAGATTCAACAAATGAGCGACGTCTCGCGAAGCGTTTCTACAAAGTCCCGTATGCGTTCATATAATATTCGTCTGATAGTGATGAAACTTGGGTGAGATGTTGTGTACACTTCAGGGAAGGTTCCAGGCTTAGAATACCCACTTAACAATAGGTAGCGCACGAGTAGATTCAACAAATGGGCGACGACGGGCGAAGCGTTTCAACAAAGTCCTGTATGCGTTCACATACCATTCGTACGATAGCGATGAAACTTCGGTGAGTGGTTGTGTACACTTCCGGCAAGGTTTCTGGCTTGGTAAATCCACTTTACGGTAGGTAGGGCACGAGTAGATTCAACAAAAGAGCGAAGACGCATTAAGCGTTTCAAAAAAAGTCCCGTGTGCATTCATATACTATTCGTCTGAAAGCGATGAAACTTGGGTGAGATGTTGTGTACACTTCAGGGAAGCTTTCTGGGTTAGTAAATCCACTTAACAGTAGGTGTCGCACAAGTAGATTAAACAAATGAGCCACGACGCGCGAAGTGTTTCAACATAGTCCCGTATGCGTTCATATACCATTCGTCCGATAGCGACTAAACTTAGGTGAGCTGTTGTGTACACATCAGGGAAGGTTTCTGGCTTAGTAAATCCACTTAACAATAGGTAGCGCACGAGATGATTCAACAAATGAGAGACGACGGGCGAAGCGTTTCAACAAAGTCCTGTATGCGTTCACATACATTTCATCCGATAGCGATGAAACTTAGGTGAGAGGTTGTGTACACTTCAGGCAAGGCTTCTGGCTTAGCAAATCCACTTTACGATAGGTAGGGCACGAGTAGATTCAACAAATGAGCGACGACGCGCGAAGGGTTTCAACAAAGTCCCGTATGCGTTCATATACTATTCGTCAGATAGCGATGAAACTTGTTGAGATGTTGTGTACACTTCAGGGAATGTTTCTGGGTTAATAAATGCTTTGCACAATAGTTATCGCAAAAGTATATTAAACGAATGAGCGACGACGCGCGAAGTGTTTCAATATAGTCCCGTATGGGTTCATATAACATTCGTCCGATAGCGACTAAACTTGGGTGAGTTGTTGTGTACACTCCAGGGAAAGTTTCAGGCTTAGTTACGTTCATGTTACAATAGGTAGCGCACAAGAAGATTCCACAAATGATGGAAGACGCGCGAAGCGTTTCAACAAAGTCCCGTAATCGTTTATATACCATTCGTCCGATAGCGATAAAACTTGGGTGAGATGTTGTGTACACTTCAGGGAAAGATTCTGGCTTGGTACATCCACTTTACATTAGGTATCGCACAAGTAGATTCAACAAATGATCGACGGCACGCGAATCGCTTAAACAAAGTCACGTAGCGTTCAAATGCCATTCATCCGATTGCTAAGATTCTTTGGATGGATTGTTGTGCACACTCCAGGAAAGGTTTCTGACTTAGTAAATCTTTTTTACAATAGGTAGCGCACGAGTAGATTCAACAAATGAGTTACGGCGCGCGTATCGTTTTAAAAAAAATCGTTTGTGATCATATACCATTCATGCAATTGCAATGAAATTTAGAGAAATGTTGTTTCCACTCCCGCAAAGATTTCTGATTTAGTAAATCCATTCTACAATTCGTAGCGCACGAGCACATTCAACTAATGAGCGACAGCGCGTGAATCGTTTCAACCAAGTCCCGTATTCGTTCATATACCGTTCATCCGATTTTGATAAAACGTTGGTGAGTTGAGTACAGTCCTGTGAAGGTGTATGAATTAGTAAATCCGTCTTTCAATGCGTGGCGCACAAGAAGATTCAACAAATGAGTGAAGGCGCGTGAATCGTTTAAACAAAATCCCGTATGCGTTCATATGCCATTCATCCGATTGCGATGAAACGTTCATGAGCTGTTGTGTACACGACAGGGAAGTTTTTCGACTTAGTGAATCCATTTTACAATAGGTAGCATACGAGTATATTCAACAAATGGGTGACGGCGCTCGAATCTTTTCAAAAAAGTCCCGTATGCGTTCAAATACCATTTATTTCATTGCGATGAAACTTTGGTGAGTTGTTGAGCACGCTCCCATGATTTATTTTTTTAGATAGTTAATCTTTTTTACAATAGTTAAGAGGTGGTTAACGGAAAATAAATAAATATTGGGAATCCAAAAGCACTTCAACAAACAAAGTTACAACGCCAACACTTTCTTTGATTGCTATTGCAACGCATGCCGTGTACAGCTAGTATATATATATATATATATATAAATGAATGTTCGTTTGTTCGTCTTTTATGCGTTCATAAACCATTCATCCGATTGCGATCAAATTTGGGTGAGTTGTTGTAAACACTTCCGGGATAGTTATAGGCATAGTTACGCCAATTTAAAATAGAGAGCACGTGAGTAGTTTAAACAAATGAGTGTTGGCGATGCGCTCATATAGCATACAATTCATCCGATTGCGACCAAATTTTGGTGGGTAGTTTAGAACACTTCCTGAATGGTTTTAGGCATAGTTAATCCAATTTACAATAGATAGCGTGCGAGTAGTTTAAACAAATGAGTGTTGACTCTCCGTTCATATACAATTCATCGGATTGCGATCAAATTTTGGTGAGTTGTTGTGCACACTTCCAGGAAAGTTATAGGCATCGTAAATCCAATTTACAATAGATGGCGCGCGAGCAGATTCAACAAAATGGCGTGCGGTTTGTTTCAACAAAGACCACATGCGTTCATGTACCATTCATCCCATTGCGATTAAACTTGGGTGAGATGTTGTGTACACTCCAGGGAAGGTTTCTGGCTTAGTAAATCCATTTTACAATTGATGGCGAACGAGTAGATTCAACAAATGAGCGACGACGTGCGAAGCGATTCAAGAAAGTACCGTATGCGTTGATATACCATTCGTTCGATAGCGATGAAACTTGGGTGAGATGTTATGTATACATCAGGGAAGGTTTCTTGCTTAGATCATCCACTTCTCAATAGGTAGCGCACGAGTAGATTCAACAAATGAGCGACAACGCGCGAAGCGTTTCAACGAAGTCCCATATGCGTCCATATACCAATCGTGCGAAAGCGATGAAACGTAAGTGAGTTTCTGTGTACACTCCAGGGAAGGTTTCTGACTTAGTACATGCATTTTACAATAGGTAGCGCACGAGTTTATTCAACAAATGATCGACGGCATGTGGAACGTTTCAACCAAGTACCGTATGCGTTCATATACCATTTAACCGATTGGGATGAAATTTGGTGAATTGTTATGTGCACTCCAGAAAAGTTTTCTGGCTTAGTTAATCCATTTTACAATAGGTAGCGCACCAGTAGATTCAACAAATGAGCGATGGTGCGCAAATCGTTTCAACAAAGTCCCGTATGCATCCATATGCTATTCATTCGATTGCGATGAAACTTTGGAGAATTGGTGTGTACACTCCAGGGAAGGTGTCTGGCTTAGTACATGCATTTCACGACAGGTAGCGCACGAGTAGATTCAATAAAGTGCCGACGGCACGCGAATCGTTTCAAAAGAGTCCCATATGCTTTCATATAACATTCATGCGATTGCGATGAGACTTTGGTGATTCGTTGAGTACAGTCGAGGGAAAGTTTAAGGCTTAGTAAATCTATTTTACAATAGGTAGCGTACGAGTAGATTCAACAAATGAGTGAAGGCATGCGTATCGTTTAAACAAAATCCCGTATGTGTTCATATGCCATTCATCTGATTGCGATGAAACTTTGATGACTTGTTGTGTACACGCCGGGAAGGTTTTCCACTTAGCAAATCCATATTACACTAGGTAGTGTACGAGTAGATGCAACAAATGAGTGACGACGCGCGAAACCTTTCAACGAAATCCCGTATGCGTTCATAAACCATTCATCGATTGCGATGAAACTTTGTTGAGATGTTGTGTACACT
This sequence comes from Meconema thalassinum, assembly GCA_946902985.2. Classification (NCBI taxonomy): domain Eukaryota; kingdom Metazoa; phylum Arthropoda; class Insecta; order Orthoptera; family Tettigoniidae; genus Meconema; species Meconema thalassinum. Next base: position 28,750,987 of record OX336389.2, on the reverse strand, counting down.
TACGTGAAGGTTTCTAACTTAGTAAATCCATATCACAGTAGATAGCGCAAGAGTTAATGTTAAACATGAGTGACAGCGCACGAATCGTTTAAACAAAATTCCGTATGCGTTCATATCCCATTCATCCGATTGCGATGAAACTTTGGTGAATTGTTGAGCACGCTCCATCGAATGTTTCTAAATTATTTAATCCATTTCACGATAGTTTAGAGGCTGTTAACGGAAATTGAAAAAAGATTGTTTCCAAAAGCACTTCAAGAAACAAAATTACAACGGCAACACTTTCTTTGATTGGCATTGCAATGCATGCCGGGTACAGCTAGTATTATGTACACTTAAAGGAACCGCAGTTTCCAAGAAAAAACTTAACATAGTATTAAAACTGAAATTCATTTTACAAATTGACACTACTTTACTTTCGCTCACTTATAAATACCAGCTAAATGGCAAGTGACTAGTGGGGTAGTTTTTAAAGGAGTTGAGGGAGGAATGTACTGCGCCCGTCTCACCAAATCCACTGTGGCTAACTGGACACTGTTGACTGAACAGACCACCTCCTCTTTTCGCGATAGAGACAAAACCTTAGTAGCGACTAGAGCTATGAAAGACATTCCAAAGACCGAAAGACTATCCCTGACCACCTCAATGGAACTCATTCAAATGGAATTAATACCGGTTTTGACTTATGGAATTGAACTTATATGGGATCAATTAAAAGTGAGTGTTGAAACTCTAGAGCATGTAAAGGCTTCTTTCCTCATGAGAACACATGGTGTATCGAAATTCACTCGATCGAGATTCGTATATGTACTGTACCCGATATTTACTTGGGGCTATCGCCTACGCTAGCTTGAGTTGGAATTTATTGCTTGGAAATTAACGATTGCGCTGAGATCGCGCCGGCGATGGTGTGGGAAGTGACGTAGAAGAATTTTGGAGAAGAGAGCGCTACCCCTCCAACGCATAGCATCACGGGAGGAAAGCAAGAAATTTATTAAATTAACTTAGAAATGAAGCCTTGTATAACATCAGAAAAGAAAGGAATAATGCAGGATATTTATTGTAATGATATTTGAGATGGTGGATAACCCCATAATAAAGCATTATGGCTTTAAAACGAACAGATATTGGCCGAGGTTAAGGAGCTGACGTCAGAGCTCGACAAACAGCCGTTGACCCTACCATCAGTCAGGGGAGAGAAGTCACATATTCAGCCAGTTCGACTAACACAGCGCAGCGTGGAAAGGAGATCATACTATTCTGTTACAACCTACACTCAATACAGTACGCATCGCGTGACTAGCAGAGTGAAGTCTAGAATATATAACTTGTGTTAGTTGAGAGCATGGCAAGATCGAGTAGCTTGCGGGAGTTCAGATTGACGTGGCAGTGCATAGGACAGACATAGCCGGTGAACTGAAACGTGCTATTTTCGCACTCAAGCTTATCGAGTTCACTTCAGCCGGTAATGCATTCACAGTTTCAACTTGCTACTCAAAGCAAACAAGACATTTCACGTGGTGAAAACGAACAGTACAATATTAGACTTCGCGATGAATATTCTTATACAGCAGTGGTTTAATGAGACCAGTTAATAACTCCATGTTATCTGTGCGTGGCTAGGCCGGAATAGTTCTGCAGTAACTGACATTTTGTGAAGTGTTACACGACGTATAACGGAACTTTGTAATCGACATTTTTAATGCCAATAATTGGACATAGTTGAACATGATCCAGATACTTGATCCAACATATGACTTATGCATTTTCAACATGAATACCTACAGTCAGGTGGACTTTAAAATACACTGACGAAAATCGAAATTGCAAGACCCAGAAGGAGTGGTGCTACATTGCTGCAATTGAACATGCAGGACGAATGTTCGGTTGTGATTCGATGATTACGCTTTCAGGTCCCTCTGACCGCAAGTTTGGACAACAATCAATACAGGATGTGCCCACCACGAGCTGCAATACATTGATGAATCGGCGAGGCATGGAATCAATAAGGCCCTGGATCTCTTCCTGAAGAATTGTGGCCCATGCTTGCTGCACTGCACGGGTCAGTTGTTCCAGAGTTGTGGGTGGCTGAGGACGGTTGGCCAGTTGTCGACCCATCAAACCCCACACATGCTCAATAGGACTGAGATCTATCATAGGGACTACCACTGGATTGAGTACCCTATCAACGTACTGTTGAGCAGTCATAGTGCCCTCAACAAGCACTAATTGGGATTTCACATTAAAGCCAATAGCTCCCCAGACCATAATGCTTGGTGTTGGCCCTGTGTGCCACTCAACAATAACGCCAGGGCGGCCCATCTCCCCGGTACGTCGGCGCACACGGTTCCGGCGATCACTGCGGGCAAGACTGAAGCGCGATTCATCACTAAAGACGACCCTATGCCATTCGTCGACCCACGTTGATCGTTCTCGACACCAGGCCAGCCTTACACGTCGCTGTTGTGGGGCCAATGGAACACCCTCTGCAGGGACAAGGGATCGTAAGCCAGCTGCACGCAGGTGATTACCCACTGTTTGTTGTGTAACGTGGGGTGCCACAGCTGCTCGAATTTGCGCTGCTGTTGCATGGGATTCCATCCGGGCAATCCGAATGATGCGGCGATCCTCTCTCACAGTTGTCTGTCGCACTGGACTTGTGCCAGGTCTACTAGTGTGGGTATCTTCATTTGACCACTGCTGCCATACACGTTGTACCGTAGATGCCTGTCGGCCAACACGTGCAGTGACAGTCCTTAGCTATAATCCAGCCTCACACAGCCCTATTTTCCGAGCCCTCTCAAATGGCGACAGTTGTTGATAGCGTGCTCTTATCTGTCGTCGAGGCATGTTTGACGGTGAACACTTTACTGCACAGACTGCAAGTCAACTACGCTACACCAGAGTCCGTATACTGGAGTTGATTCCTCCGCGACCAATCACGTGGGGAGACCTGTAGCAACAATCCAATGGGTCTGAAACTTTGATCGTTTACATACCTTCATGGCATCGTTCCATATCTTGAAAATCAACACAAACGACTAATACCTTCATGGTGTTGCAATTTCCATTTTCTTCAGTGTATTTTCAACAGTATAATGGAGTGCAAAGATAATGTGTTTTTATATTACACAAACGAGGCGACCACAGGTTAGTTCATCATTACCCGAACTTTCGAATGGAACATTGGACTTCACGCATTTTCTACAACGATGAAGTGTTTGATAAATTACTTGGATTAATGAACATTTATGGATACACTTTTTTCATCACGTTCAGATACAGGGTGTCTAATAAAGTTTCATACACTTTAAAATATTTTCCTTTCATCAATGGAAATCAACTTTAGTTTGCAAGAGCGTTATCAGTATGTGTCAATAGGCATTTCCGCATGGAACGGTGGCGTGTAGCAAAGGACAGAATTGGGTACCCATTTGAGTTGAATATTTCGGTGGATGTTTGGACTATATCCGTGATGGATATCCTTCACTGTAATATGAGCGGCTAGGCGTAACGAGACAGGATGGCAGCGCAGAGTGACGGATTCGATCCCTACTGATGCGAGTGACTACATCGTGACATGCATTAGAATGGAGGAAATGCATTCCATATGGTACAGGACGAAGATTTCGCCGATCAATCGAGAATTAGTTCACGAATTATTGGATTATCGTCGATCTTCGAATAAATATGTTATAACATCTGGAAAACTTTAAGGTAATGTGAGCGATTTTATGTCCTGGCTGATATGATTTTGATATGGCCCTGGCCACACTTGTATATCATTAGGAGTGTTATTTGATGCATTATTGGATATTTTTTGCATTTCGTCGTGACGCGTTTGCTAAGATACAGCGGATTTCATGTGAAATGGCAGGTGCATTTTACCTATCTTTACTATTTACCGACGTTATTAGGCAGGGTTTTTGATCATTCTTTAGCATGAGTAATAGTGCATCTTGAGCACAGTAATTTTTTCTTTCGAGCATTTCGAGACTCGAGACCTGCAGTCGTATATTTTTGTCAGTTTATCGCATACTAGTGAGTATGTGGGATTTATTATCAGGGATTTTTCCTTTATATTTTTATTGGATCTTTTGAGCTGTTAAATTTAATTCGTTCTAGCGAAGCAGTATCACTTCTATCTTACAGTATAATAATTGTTGATTCCAGTCATGTGCATTCATTCATTTAGCCATCGAAGACAGGGCCTTTTGCTCTATGCAATCGTGTGGTGTTAAGCGCTATACCTGTCACTTAGGGATAAATCATCTGAGCCCTCGATGATCGGGCATTTTGCGTTATGCGATCGTGTGGTGTTAATCGCTATTCCCATCCGTAGAAATACCATCTTATCATCCGAATGCAATGGTCACTGTAAGCGAATCAAACAATAATTTACTAGTCATTTATTAGTTGATCTTCATTAAAAAATATAAAAATAAATGTCAACAGGATTACTCTTCGTGATCCTTGTGTGATGGATCCAATAGTTTTCTGTAGCGTTACTCTATTTAAGAGTACAGTAAATTTAATATCTGTTTAATAATAATTTTGGTGAGTTGATTTGAACCTTTGACAAGGATTTTGAGCGATTGGTTCTTTTAAGACGCGTTATTCATTTTTATGAATTTATCACAGGCAGAATATGAACAGTTCTAATGGATATTATTGAATTTAACACAGATGGTGTTCTTTTGGAATAAATTTCAATGGTCTTTACAGAGATATTGCATCTCGAATTTAATTAGAGCTTGGATTGGATTGCAATTACTTCGATTAATTTCTATGTCATTTAAGAAGTTGTTTAAAGATGATGATTGTGACCACAGTTCATATAGGTCAAATTTGTGAATATCTGATGCCAGTCCTACTATAAATGGGGATTATTAATTACGACAATTTGAGGTATTTTTGCCAAAGGTTATGTGTTATTTGCCAAGTTTTGTGATATTACCACTTTGATATTAATGGTGTAGACTAGAGGTTATCGAACCCAGTCTTGTTTTATTTTGAAATTAATGCTGGGCGCTGAATATTTGTGGTAAAATATAGTGAAATGATAATGATCAAATGTGATATTTGATGCAGTGATTTAAGTGGAATAAATAAGAGTGGTTATTTGTGGATGATAACGTCCAATGTGGAGTAGTTGAGGAAATGAGTTTTGGCATGGCAACCGAGTGTAATAAGCGTTAATTATAACATGTAACATGTGTGATTACGTCTTGCAATTCAATTTCACTGAAGTAATAGATTTTTATGACAACTTTTTTTATTATCATAGATATTTTCTAGAGGTCTTAATAATCGAAGTCTCTTTAATAATAATTTGTGGTATTCTAATCTGAAATTTAACTAGAACAGATAAATGAGTGTTGATCGTAATAATTTAAATGGCCTGATTATAAACATAATAATAATTTAAATGGCCTGATGATAAACATAATAATAATTTAAATGAACTGATGATAAATATTATAATAATAATAATTTAACTGGAACAGCTGACTTGAGCTGAGGATGAATATAATGATCTACATAAACAGCTGATTGATGTGGTGATAATTTAAGAAGTTTTCCATGCATAATAATGATCATCCTTTATTCATTTTTATGAATTTATCACAGGCAGAATATGAACAGTTCTAATGGATATTATTGAATTTAACACAGATGGTGTTCTTTTGGAATAAATTTCAATGGTCTTTACAGAGATATTGCATCTCGAATTTAATTAGAGCTTGGATTAGATTAATGAATGAGATTTCGACAGGATGAATGTAAATAAGTTGTATAAAATGTGTTGTTAATTCTATTAGTGATAATAATCATTCCAACATTGAGAATTTGAACATTCAGTGCAATCACGAATGATGAAGTGTGTCATTGATACAAATATGATTATTGTTGTGTGTCAGATTAGTGTAAAACTTAAATATATCACGTGCCTGATGTTAGCTTTAATAATGATAGGTCTCAGGGCTCACAAACAAATCAGTGACGAGTGATACAGTGCTACGGTGACCTGGTGAACCCAAGGAATGTTTTATTTTTATTTTTTCCACGTGAACAGATTTCATTTAGAGCGGAGATGATCAGACTAGAAAATGAACCGTTACACCCTAACAATCGAATTCTACCATGCTCCTAGGCAGGAATTATTTATTTTTGTCTTGCCTATCAAGTTCTAATACATTTTATTTTATTTTAATTGATGTGGTCTCATGACGGTGTGTTTTCCCAGTCCTTTTCCTGTGTCATCATTAAGGCTTCACCAGGAAGGATGTGGTTTGCTAGGAATCCAGTTGTGGCGCCCTTTTCTTTGTTATTTAATTAAATGCAATCACGTAAGCGACCCAGAGATACTTTGTATCGTGTGACCCACTCTGGCCTGGGATGCCGGGTGTGCGATTCTATGGCAGTTGGATCATCGCATACCACGGATGAACGGGTGCAGAAGGGAGAGTTGGCTTTTCCCAATCGTGGGGCTTCGGTGATGTTAATGTTATGGGAATACATCAGATTGAGATTACAAGGAGATTGGTTAAATGTGTTATAGAGTTTATTGAACTTCACAAGACGATTTACTTGTGTGCCCTTACCAGTGGTCATGTTATTCATATTAGTGTCATATTATACACACATCAAAAAAAGTTTTGCATCACCTCGGTTCCAAGAGTTCCGGAACCGTTAAATACAAAGGGAATAGAGATCAACACAAACAACATTTCAGCTCGTTTTATTGCTCATGAGACCCACACATTGCATGTTGTACCATCATACAGCTAGACTTTCAGCATTTGTGGTCCAGATTGCAGTACACCACTACCTCTAATACCCAGTAGCACGTCCTCTTGCATTGATGCATGCCTGTATTCGCCGTGGCATACTATCCACAAGTTCATCAAGACACTGTTGGTCCAAATTGTCCCACTCCTCAACGACAATTCGGCGTAAATCTCTCAGAGTGGTTGGTGGGTCAAGACGTCCATAAACAGCCCTTTTCAACATATCCCAGGCATGTTCGATAGGGTTCATGTCTGGCGAACATGCTGGCCACTGTAGTCGAGCGATGTCGTTATCTTGAAGGAACGCATTCACAAGATGTGCACGATGAGGTCGAGAATTGTCGTCCATGAAGACAAATGCCTCTCCAATATTCTGCCGATATGGTTGCACTATGGGTCGGAGGATGTCATTCAGGTATCGTAAAGCCGTTTCGGAGCCTTCCATGACCACCAGTGGCGTACGTCGGCCCCACATAATGCCACCCCAAAACATCAGGGAACCACCACCTTGCTGCACTCGCTGGACAGTGTGTCTAAGACGTTCAGCCTGACCAGGGTGCCTCCAAACACGTCTCCGACGATTGTCTGGTTGAAGGCATATGCGACACTCATCGGTGAAGAGAACGTGATGCCAATTCTGTGGGGTCCATTCAGCATGTTGTTGGGCCCATCTGTACCGCGCTGCATGGTGTCGGGGTTGCAAAGCTGGACCTCGCCATGGACGTCGGGAGTGAAGTTGCGCATCATGCAGCCTATTGCGCACAGTTTGAGTTGAAACACGACGTCCTGTGGCTGAACGAAACGCATTATTCAGCATGGTGGCATTGCTGTCAGGGTTCCTCCGAGCGGCAATCCGTAAGTAGCGGTCATCCACTACAGTAGTAGCCCTTGGGCGGCCTGAGCGAGGCCTGTCATCGACAGTTCCTGTATCTCTGTACCTCCTCCATGTCCGAACAACATCGCTTTGGTTCACTCTGAGACGCCTGGAAACTTCCCTTGTTGAGAGCCCTTCTTGACACAAAGTAACAATGCGGACGCGATCGAACTGCGGTATTGACCTTCTAGGCATGGTAGAACTACAGACAACATGAGCAGCGTACCTTCGTCCTGGTGGAATGACTGGAACTGATCGGCTGTCGTACCCCCTCCGTCTAATAGGCCCTGCTCATGCATGGTTGTTTACATCTTTGAGCAGTTTTAGTGACATCTATGAACAGTCAAAGGGACTGTATCTTGGATACAATATACACAGTCAACGTCTATATGCCGGAGATCTGGGAACCGAGGTGATGCAAAACTTTTTTTGATGTGTGTATTTAAACCCATGTTATCCTTGTTGCTCACACCTTTGTGTAGTTGATAGTTGAATTGTCACACTGTTCTGCTGTCCAATGTCTCTGTATTTAAAACGTATAGTTGCAGAATATAACCATGCCAATGGATGATTTAAAGAAAATGTTAGTAGAGTTGCAGAGTAGTAAGGCTACTATTGAGGCTAATGTTTCAAGAATGGAAACTGAAGTAAAAGATCAAATAACTGACTCAGATGCTAGGTTACAGGCTAGATGTGAAGATAATGTTAAAGCTTTACAGGCTAGCAATAAGAATGAGTTAAAGGATAATTTGAAATCTCTAGAGGATAGAATGCAAACCACCACTGAAACTAACTTAAAATCATTAGAAGACAGATTGCAAACCACCACTGAAACTAATTTAAAATCTTTGCAAGCCAATAATGAAACTAATTTGAAATCATTGGAAACTAGATTGAAAACTAATAATGAATGTAACTTAAAGGCATTAGAAGATAGGTTGCAAACTACAACTGAAAATAATTTAAAGGCTAGTGAAGCTATTTGAATAGATAGTTTGAAATTGTTAGAAACTAGATTGCACGCTCGTAATGAGGAAAGCAATACCGAATTAAAGGATAACTTAAATAATTTGGAAACTAGGTTAAAAGTCAAGAATGATGAAATCCTAAGAACATTAAGGTCAGACATTAAAACAGTAGAGTTTAAAGGAGATGAAAATTCAAGCATCTTAAAGAAAGACATTTTAGAGCTCGAACATGAAGGTGAAGAGAACATTATTAATTTGAGGACAAATGTAATGTCAATTCAGATAGATATTAAGTCAGATATATCTAATTTAAGATCCGACATGGACAGATTGATATCAGATGTAGCTAAGATCGAGAAATGGTCATCTGAGGTATCTTTTGAAACTAAAATTAACGATTTGGAAAGGAACCTAGGAAAGGAAATTAAAGGTTTGGAATCAGTACTAGGCACAGTTAAAAAGGACGTCTTAGGGATAGTCAATTCCAACTTAAAATCCTTGGAAGACCGATTGCAGGCTGAAATTACACAAATAGAAGATAGCGTAGATCAAAGAGTTAATGATAGTCTTACGTTATTCAAAAATAGGGTCGGTGCAATAGCGGAAGAGAGGTACAATGATACCGATGCCGTAGCGAAAGAGAAACTCGCAGGAATAGAATGTAAGATAATCGCAGGTATGGTGAACCTTGAAACCAGATTCACGGAAAATAGGGAAGCCATGGAGAAGGATTCTACCCAGTTGAAAACAGACGTAGGCCAGTTAAAAAAACAGGTTGAGTCAGTCAAGACCACGTGCGAGCAATGGTTAGATAAACTGAACAACGAGCAAGAAGAGTGTACTAGGACACAGACTGTCGTTTCGTTGGATAATTTGGAGACGAAGTTCAAGTTAGGTGAAGAAAGGAATGAAGATAGAATGACTAGATTGGAGTCAGTGATTAATAATCTTAGTATTCAAGAGTTAACACCGGGGATGTTTCAATGAATCAGACACCGATTGTTCATAGCATTGATAGTTGACTAAACTCAACAACATGTTACTTCAGGGAGGATAAGTTCAACCCCTAACGTTAATGCTAGCTCAACTTCGAATACCACTAATCCAAATGGGCGTTACTCAGGTCCGGTGACCATCATCATAAACCTAGATAATAAGCTGAGAAATGTATCTGGGAACACAGGTTTCTCACCCGTAGAATTTCTGCGAGATGTCAGGGATTACATGGCAGAACACAGAGTATCTCAAGAAAGGGAATTGAGAGTAGTGGGACGCTCCTTAGATGGACCAGCTTTAACTTGGTTTCGCGCTTTTAAGAACAATTTTCGGAACTTAGAGCAGTATGCTATAGCCTTCTTAAGACGTTTCTGGAGCGCGGAAGATCAGCTGAATGTAAGAGCCGAAATGTATTCGAAACGATATTCTACATCGCATCCTACGCATTATGCTAACTATTTTACCTCGCAATTGGCGAAACTGCAATTTTTGACTCCACATTTACCCGAAGATGAATTATTGCAAGCAATAGCAAGACAGTTGCCAGTGGAGGTGCAACGATCACTCATAGCATCTGGTGCTACCCGAGCACTATGACGACATATTGCGCAGGCTAGACTACACGAGCGCCCAAATAACTCCTAGGAACTCCAGACATTAGAATAGGAACACGCAAGAAGTGAACGCTGTTGTTCTAGATAATGCCGTTCAGAGGACATAGTGGGAAAATAGAAGAAATGAGGGAAACAGAGAAAACATTTGTAATGTCCGTAGAAACGATAGATATCAGGGACCTTAGGGCAGACCGTACGACAGGGATTCACGAGATGGCAGATATCGAAATAACAATCAAGTTTTCAGATATCAAAATAGGAACCGATATAACAATCGATATCGACGCCGGAATAATAATTATCAGCATTTTTGGCAGGAAAAGTTATCCATTGAATTTACAAAATAAGTGCCAAAATGGGGTTAGAAAATAATAACGGATGAAATACAAGAATAGACTTATGAAAATTCCATATAAGGACATTGCTTCATGCCTTCCAATGACCCATTCAATAAGAACCAACGTATGCAGTAACACCTATTGAATCATACTTTACCATAGTCAGAGACAAATATTCCTCAGTTAAAAAACATAAAGCTTCATCCACGCCAGAAACAGTATAAAATTTTCAATTAAGCAGGGAATAAATATAATATTTTTCCAAACCATGCTCCCCTCAGCAAAATCCTTTTTTCATCTTGTGAAAACCATAACAAGACAATTTAAAAAAATCTATTTATAACTTAATTTTTACTTTCACCACATATTTTAGACATTGGAATTTTTAGAAAATTTTATACTACACACATCAAAAAAAGTTTTGCATCACCTCGGTTCCCAGATCTCCGGCATATAGACGTTGACTGTGTATATTGTATCCAAGATACAGTCCCTTTGACTGTTCATAGATGTCACTAAAACTGCTCAAAGATGTAAACAACCATGCATGAGCAGGGCCTATTAGACGGAGGGGGTACGACAGCCGATCAGTTCCAGTCATTCCACCAGGACGAAGGTACGCTGCTCATGCTGTCTGTAGTTCTACCATGCCTAGAAGGTCAATACCGCAGTTCGATCGCGTCCGCATTGTTACTTTGTGTCAAGAAGGGCTCTCAACAAGGGAAGTTTCCAGGCGTCTCAGAGTGAACCAAAGCGATGTTGTTCGGACATGGAGGAGGTACAGAGATACAGGAACTGTCGATGACAGGCCTCGCTCAGGCCGCCCAAGGGCTACTACTGTAGTGGATGACCGCTACTTACGGATTGCCGCTCGGAGGAACCCTGACAGCAATGCCACCATGTTGAATAATGCGTTTCGTTCAGCCACAGGACGTCGTGTTTCAACTCAAACTGTGCGCAATAGGCTGCATGATGCGCAACTTCACTCCCGACGTCCATGGCGAGGTCCAGCTTTGCAACCCCGACACCATGCAGCGCGGTACAGATGGGCCCAACAACATGCTGAATGGACCCCACGGAATTGGCATCACGTTCTCTTCACCGATGAGTGTCGCATATGCCTTCAACCAGACAATCGTCGGAGACGTGTTTGGAGGCACCCTGGTCAGGCTGAACGTCTTAGACACACTGTCCAGCGAGTGCAGCAAGGTGGTGGTTCCCTGATGTTTTGGGGTGGCATTATGTGGGGCCGACGTACGCCACTGGTGGTCATGGAAGGCTCCGAAACGGCTTTACGATACCTGAATGACATCCTCCGACCCATAGTGCAACCATATCGGCAGAATATTGGAGAGGCATTTGTCTTCATGGACGACAATTCTCGACCTCATCGTGCACATCTTGTGAATGCGTTCCTTCAAGATAACGACATCGCTCGACTACAGTGGCCAGCATGTTCGCCAGACATGAACCCTATCGAACATGCCTGGGATATGTTGAAAAGGGCTGTTTATGGACGTCTTGACCCACCAACCACTCTGAGAGATTTACGCCGAATTGTCGTTGAGGAGTGGGACAATTTGGACCAACAGTGTCTTGATGAACTTGTGGATAGTATGCCACGGCGAATACAGGCATGCATCAATGCAAGAGGACGTGCTACTGGGTATTAGAGGTAGTGGTGTGTACTGCAATCTGGACCACAAATGCTGAAAGTCTAGCTGTATGATGGTACAACATGCAATGTGTGGGTCTCATGAGCAATAAAACGAGCTGAAATGTTGTTTGTGTTGATCTCTATTCCCTTTGTATTTAACGGTTCCGGAACTCTTGGAACCGAGGTGATGCAAAACTTTTTTTGATGTGTGTATCATGAATTTAACACACTTTGTTACAGATCTGTTTTTTGAATACTTCTTATGATATTTTTTTATTATATTACGGGAAAACCCAAGGTAAATATTGATCAACTTTGCTCGTAATTAAGTTAGTTTTAATTTATTTTGAAGGCAATTACTGAAGAGAGCCACAATGTGGCTGTAACTCGTATAATATATTCAAATTTCATTTATTGACTAATGAGGATTAAATTAAAAAAATCGTACTTTATTTTACTTCTCATTATATTAGCAATAAGCAAATCTTCTAAATATGATGAATTCCTTATCATTACGTTCCAAACATTGTACCATTCAGCTGACCAAGCATCTTTAAAAATAAATCACTATGATTATTTCCTCAGAAACAAATCTTTAAATCAGCACTATTGTATAATAATATCTCTCCAACTTAATGTTTTAACCTCTGGCACTAGAATGGAGAGCAGATTTGAAATATGGGAAAGCTCTATCCTGCTGATAGCCTAATGACATGTGCTATTACTCCTGAGGCTTCATTGGAGCTCTAAATTAAAGGATATTAGATTAAAGACACTCCAGGTTTGTTGATACCTTATGAATAGTGTCAGGAGAACCATGCTCTTACAGTATGGTGGCAATCGAGCAGCTCTAAATTCAATGATATTAACTTGAAGCACGCCAGGTGTGTCAATACTCCTAAGAGGAAACATAACCTCTTAGTTTGAGAGGGTACCTATCAGTTCTAAACTTAATGATACAGTAATAGCTTAAAGACACTCCAGGTGTGTCAATATCCTTAAGGGGGCACATCTGCGCACAGTATGGGTAGGTACCTAGGAGATAAAGACTGAATGATATTACCTTAATGACGTTCCAGATGGGTCGATATCTTAAGAGGAACATAGGCTACATAGGGTGGGAACATAGGAGCTCTAAACTGCATGCTTTGAGCTTAAAACAATCCAGTGTGTAAATTCCTCTAAGAAGAACCATCTGTTAACCGTATACGTGGATGCATAGGAGCAGTATTGAAATCAGTATTGAATCAGTATTATCAGTATTTTCTGCTTTATCTTTACAATAAGAAATAGTTTAATAAAAAACACTTCAATTTTCAAAATGTAGTGAAATTTCCAAAAATGTTATTACCCGGATTTTTACTTCACTAAGTTGAAGTATAACATTATCATTAATACATACGGAGCCAGACAATAAATTTGAAAAAGTTTTAACTTAATTAATTAATTATAATAATTAAAATAGTTAACTTCATAACATGAAAAAGGTTCTAGTTTAGAACATTCCCACATTCCTTAGCTTTAAATTGATGTATTAAAAAATTCCCTACCTCAACTGCAAGGTTATTTATATTTATTTTAAGTAAACGAAGTGTACAAGAATTTAATTTCAAGAAAAACATCACTGAAGTTTTAGAGTGAAGTTGTGAACTGTATTGCAACTGAAGCAACCAGGACAAGCTAATGCAGATAACATATTTACAAAGAACTCCATGTCAATGATGATATTGTAATTGTCACTAACACTATTCGGCTCAATGTTTTCTGAAGACAATTTGTATTGTGAAGCACTAGCCTTTAGGCCTACCTCCTGATTCACTATTTACATTTTCAGCACTATTAACACTGACATTCGTCTTATTTTGTCCGTTCCCTTGACTTTTCCGCTTTTTCTTCGCACCAGATCGGCGTTTAGAACCCATATAATACGTACTCACAAAGAGAAAAAGCCCACAAGTCACAATGAGAAAGATCACACGGACACAAGGAAGATGACATATTTGTTTATGTATGTTGCTTAGGAATGGAATCCAACACCAAAGAGGTTATTTCAACACTGGAGTCTTTAGAATATACAAGTAATGACATCTATTGTTCACAACCAAAACTATGAACTATATACCCGGGAGGAATGCAAAGAGGGGCGTTTGAAAAAGTGAATCTAACAAGATATTCACTGTAGGAAGTAGGCAGGACATAGCAGCCACGCCCCATGACACATGCACATCAGGCTATTTAAATCTTATTTTCAGGCACCTACTGTTGGAATATATGTATGAAATATAACTGATTTTGAAGAAGATATATCAAGCTTTCATTTGAGATGAAAATATATCAAAATATATTTTTCGGCGAAAAAATACATTTTCAACGTTAATACATACCTTAGCTGAATGATATTAGCTTAGTGACACCCCAGTTGTATCAATACGTCTATCAGAAACCATTTTTTCACAGTCTGGGTGGGGACCTATGAGCTCTAATCTGAATGATATTAGCTCAAAGGTATTATTGGTTTGTCTATACCTCAAATGTAGTGTGATGGGAATCATCCTCTTACAGTATGGTTGGAAACTAGGAGAAAAACACATAGACAGGAGTGTTATACCGCTCACAGTCGTGGTGGGTACTGTACCCTAAAATCCGAAAGTAGCCTGTTGGAATATCCATTGCCCCAGCTGGATCGCCTATTTCTAACAGCACCGGCAAATTACTACATTAGAAATCGCTCCCAACATGGCATTTAGGGATTTACATACAGCCGTTACAAGAATATTGTGGATCAACAACAAACTACACGGGGCACACCTACCTTTACTTACCTTCTCGGGGACTGGGAATTCAGCTTTGCCTACAATACATCCACAATACTCTACTCCTTATATTTAAAATGAATCACACGCCAACAACAACAAATAACGAACTGAATAAATTTATTAACAATGGTAAACTAACCTATATAAACAAAATAACAATAACCTAACCTAATAACAAAATAAAAATAAAAAACACAATCATTCACTCTTCCTTTCTACTGCACATCTTATTACAATGCCGTGCAAAATATCAGTATACAAGTCTTGGCTGGTTTTAGGCCTACACTGCGTAAAAAGAAAAACGTTTAAGGAAGGCTCTTACATTCGTGGCATTCCTGGTTTCATTTACTAGCACGCCCTTGGAGAACGCACGTGCTCTAGCTTGTTTCATCAATGAAACGCTCACTCCATGCTGCACTCGGAACTAAAACAATTTATACAAGGTGGTGAGTCATCACCTGTTCATATTATGTCACACCGCTCACCAATCCTAACGGTGAATCATATGGCTAGCCTACATTGAGACTGCTTTGTGTGCGTTTATAATACACGTAAAATTAACATTCAATTCTTACAAAAATGCTCATTACTTCTATGTTTCTTTAACAATCATACTGAAATATTTTATACACTCTTTCATTCGCACCCCGAAATTGTTAATGACCAATTCGGTTCAACAATTGCTCTTAACAGTGGACAATCATTCATATAAAACATCTGCTCACAAAATACACGCTATTCCAAAACATTCGATTAATAAATCCTACCGAAAATTATTTAACTTATTAAATCATTTCCGAAAAAATATTAACATACAATTTGTTCATAATAATATATACTATCTAGTGTTGCTAACACGTTACTTTCGAGATTCTGGCTTCTCGGTTTTAATGCATTTCTCAATTAATTATATACACTGGTTTTCCACATAACCATTCTCTAACATTCCGTAGTTTTGATATACTGCTGACACATCGTCTTATATAGGTTCCATTACATTGTCGGTCTAATACAATCGACTGACTAAGGTTAACTGTACGTAATTACATAACTTGGGTTTAAAAAATATAATAATTGTATCTTTGACATGAGTAGACAATCGTTCTCTAGTTGTATTTCCGCTAAAACCCTTCCTGTCAACACAGCTAAAACGTTACTTCACATGAACTGGACTACTTGTATACAATGAATTTTATCATGATCCATGCCTTCTTATCAAAGAAAAATAATACTTTGACTTCCTTTAAAATGCGGAACCTCCTTCGCATGAGCACTCTTCATAGCTCTACAAATCCTCATATAACAGTATATATGGCATAAACAATTATCATCCACTATGTTAAACAATAACCAAAAACGGATTAATTGTTAATAACGTTTCTTCTGTAGGAACTTTGCTCAATTAATGGCATGATCCTCAGTATCATTCCACATGACTACTGAACTACAATTATATATGCTTAAGTTCTTCAAACGAAACTTCCAATTGTAATGAACGATATTAGACTATCGTGATTGACCTCCTAAAGTTTACTCCACAACAAGATAATTAACTGTTAACTCGTCTGTCGCTAATACATGTAATAAAAAATAATACTCCTGTTTCATCTCACTTATCAAGCTTTAAATTGTTTATCGTTGTAATATCAGGTCCACATAATGACGTGATATTACACAAATAGTGTAAAATAACACTCATGTAATTTATAGTGTCAAATAGAATTCAATCTTGACCGGGATAAACTAGCTTTGAATTCCTAGCCAAAGATTTGAATACTCTTCTATCAAAAGGTATTTCTTCTAACATATTAAATGAACAAAACTCTCAGCTTTACAAATAATAAAAAGGTTTGTCAACGTCGTAATGTTTTTCCACTCTACACAAAGAATGTTTATAGGGATTAAGACTTCGGTCTTATCAAACGACTAGTATTTCCCAGATCGTCGACAGTTTATGTACAGTAATGATATAAAAATATCATTCGATGTTTCTACTGTTCTTGAAGTTAGATGTTGTTACATTAAAGTGCTCAAATTAAATTTAAAAAGAATTTAATTTGAAGCTATGACACAATGTCAGAATACTTGGTTTAAATAAAATTATTAAAATTCGAGAGTCGAAACGACTAGTCTTCTATGAGGCAATATGATTCCTCAAACAAAAATTTAAATGTCAGTTCCACAACTGATCCGTAGAATAAAATTGAAAAATAGATAAAAGGTAATCATCTCCTAGATAATCTTGAAGCATAAAAATCTTAGCACACATCTGAAGTGTAAAATACATGAAAATACTGAAATACATGAAATATGAAAATATGGAGTAAGATCGTTGGCTCAGGATGTCACTAATCAAGCTCTATACTAAAATAAGAGACACTGCTACCTTATTTGGACGAAAACTTGAAGATCTATGTATGTATACACACAATACTTCAGATGTTTCCTCAGTTCAAGATACTGAGATGGATCTGCATTCGAACCTCGCATCTGCGACCTCAGAGATAGGAAACGTCCCTCTCTAGAATTCACCAACATTCGCCTGGGCTCGAACGACATCCTTCTGACAAATTCTTCTGTGGTTGCTGGGCTACCCTAGCATCTTGATAAATCTCTTCTGTGGAATCTTCATTCTCCGTCGTAAATAAGTATCAGCCTCATAATTGCAATATAATTTATAGAAATATTCATATAAATGGTGAATGAAATATTTCTATTGCTAATTGATGTTACATTAGTGTTCGTAGACTGACGAAAATGTACAAGATGGACCGTACACTACGTCTGTATTCAAGAATACGTCGTCTAACGAAGTTCCATCGTTGTATCTTAACTTCTGTTATCGAATATGTCTCTGGCGCATGACTATTTAGTTCATCATATCAACAATGTTAATTATATTGTATGAATCCATTTGAAGAATAATGATAGTCATTATAATAATGTTTATTTGCTGCGCCAATGTTAAAAGTTCTCCGCTACTGTTCACTTGAACTGCGCTCGCCAACTTCACGTTGCAATTTAAAATGATATTCAGCTTTATTTCCAACACATATGAAAATTTGACTTAACAGGCTTATATTGTCGAAACGGTGAAATTTAAAACACTCGACGTTCAACAGAATGTAGTATGCGACCTGTTCTTTATATATATTCACTTAGTTGAACTCAAATCTCAATAATATAAGAGATATACTAATTTCAATGTTCCTCACAACTTCACATAGAATGGAAGTGCGGTAATCTCCTACGCTCTACCTAGCTATCCTCGCGTCTCCATAAGTCGACAGTCGTCGCACTCGGACAAAGCCTTGGGATCTCCGTTAACCCAGTAACAACACTTCCTCACTCTTCAAAGACTGCTGGTATAAGAACCTCGATCCTTGGATCTCCCGCTCCAAGTCGAAATTTTGGCGGCCATATCACTCTCCTACCATAATTTTAGCGCGTAGATTGCTAATGCTTATTACTGCGTAGATTAACCGATCTGCGGTTTTTAAAGTATCAGACATAATTTCTTTTAATATTCTCTTTATTACCAAATAAGCAAATCTTTTTCTAAGGGCCTAAATGCATAATTTCACCAAATTATGTAGTTGAAGTTGATCCCGTCTTCAATAAGACCTCTTCGCATTGGCTCTGGGCTGGGATCCAATAGCATAATTTATAACAATATTTATGATATTAATTTCCAAATTCACTGTTGCTATGCGCTTCTAGAAGCGTCTATTGTGCAATATATCACGTGATCGGGCTCTCCCACGGCCTCGAGCTTGTAACACTACCCTCCTGTGTCACACTTCCAGAATTTATATTTGCTGGTTAAATTTTATCTTGGGGACGGAAAATACTCTCATTTTGTCCCAGAATAATTCAATTTTCGAGGGCAGTACCTAAGTGCTCTAAACTGAAGCCCGGTACCGTATATTAATGGGGATACAGAATCGCCTATCTTACCAATGTTAAATTTGTTTAATTCATGTTCCTTTTCCTCAGAATCTAATAAAGGTATTATAATTAAATTTATATCACATTTCATTCAAACGTTACTTAACATAGTAATGGAGCGGACTTTATATAGAACTTCAGGGGAGTCTGAATTTATTTTTTATAATTTGTCAAAAATATAACTACTTTCTCTTTAAAATACTGCCAAACCCCAAACAAGTAAGCTTGTCCACTAAAATATTAAACACTTTAAGATAAAATGTTTGGTGAAAATGCTCTGCTCTGTGATAAATAGTCGCCTTGATAACGGAACATACATCTTTTAAAAATGGAACTGAGCAAATTGCATTTAAATCTTTCCGCACATGATGATTATTTCATTGTTAGCGCAAGTGTAAATACATTATGGCAATTCATAATGGTTAAACTAAAATGTATTACACATCATTTTAAAGGACAGACTTCCGAGATTCATAAAATATTTTAAAAAACGTTGATTTTGACATTTACAAAAATTCCGTATCCCGTTATACACTCCAGGTGTGTCAATAAGAAGATCCATCCTGTCACAGTCTGGGTTGGTAATTGAGAGTACTAAAGTGTAAGATATTAGCTAATTGACGCTGCTGGTTTTGAACATTCCGTTAAGGTGAATAGCTGCATACAGTCGAAGTGGGTACCTAGAAGCACTGAGTTTATGTAACAACTGCTGGTTCATCCTTGGGAACAAAACAAGTACATTCTTTAGGTGTAGAGTATTGTGTATATGCTGTAGTTGAGAATATAATAAAACAGCCAATTGCCCTAATACCATCAGACAAAATTGTATTTTATTTTTGCTAAGTTTCCGAGATATTCCAGGTGTCGATGCTGTGTTACAGTGGATGTTATTCAGGACACTCAAGCGCGCTGGAGCTCTCCGAGTCCATTAGGAGAAGTTCTCATTCCGACAAGTCAGTTCCTTTTGTTACATTTATAGAAATAAGTAATGTATTGTAACATGTTTACGACAAATCGTCGGAGTCATCGTCAGCTTAAATGAAAGGAAATGCACTATTATTACAAAGCTTAAAAATACATTTTTAAATTTAATAATCATGAGTTTATATAATAGCCAATAAAAAGAATACAAGAAAGTATTACAGATTAATAAAATATCTAAAGGTTTTGATTATTGGTGTAAGTTTAAAGTAAACGGATCTACTTACCAAAATTACAACGATAATTCAGTTAAAACATATACGGTAATAAAGTAGAGAATGCGCACATTCGTGCATAATACAAAGGGAAAGTATTAGGGCATTGCTCTACAGACATTGTCTTCACTATAATTATGCTCGTAATGTTGGAGTTCTTCCAGGACACGACAGAATATGGTATCCACCATACGCTCTCTTGCACAAGACACATACACAATTCCCATGTGGTGAGTGAAAGGATGTATTACAGCAGACATTGTCCAATGCACAGCCATTCTCGTTACTATATGTCTCAACTCGTAGTTCCCTTTCGTCCAGAGGTCTGATGTCATCGCTTCGGCTCTGTAAAACTCAGTCCAAATGTATATTTCCTTCTGCTTGCACTTCTGTGAAAACACAGTACTCGCGCTGGTAGATGGCAATAGACACTGGGTTCTTATATCTTCCACCAGAAAGGGCTGGCTAGTGAGTTCATAGACCAGTCTCGATGGGGTTGATAATGACAGAAATAGTGCGCGTTCTACGAAAGTCGCTTTAACTTTCTCTATTAGAGCTAAGTTCCCTTCCGTGAGATGTGTCCATGTGAGTTCTATTCCATAACTCAGTAGTGGTAGGATTTTCATTTAAAAAAGGGCGAAGACAGTTTACTCACTCTTATGGCTTATAGCTACTATGGCACCCCTAGATTTCTCCTTCACATGCTTAGAGATAGAAATTCATTATGGCTGTCAAATGACACCAAGGTTGCAAAAGTGATTAACTTGCGACAAAGAGATACCATTGCCGGGCTTAATCGATCCCAATGTAATACACCGATGGTTTGTCTTATGGGACTGGAAGTAGCCAGATAGTCATTCACTTCTATGTAGGTGGAGAATAGGATATGTTTTACTAAAGATGTGATATTATACATCGGTCCTAAGTTATCTGCTAGCTTATGAACCGTATTTTGACGGTCTAGTAGGTTAATCATTCTCCCTTCCTTTTGTTTGAGTGCCTCGTGGACATAGTTTAGTAAACTTTGGACAGCCTGGATGGTTGACCGTCCCTGTCTGAAACCAAATTGTTCATCCGGTATCATGTTGTTAGTCAACACGGTTAATCTTTTTTGGAGTAGTTTTCTTAAAGCCATAAACGCGGAATATTCTAAGGCGATCCCTCTATAAGCATTCATATCACCCTGGCCGCATTTTCCTTTATATAATACTTTCGTAAAGGAAGATCTCTATCTAACTGGAATACTGCCTGCTGAATTGCATTTTTTGAAAAGCCTTGTCCACGCTTTTTCGGGTATGGGTAGAGAAACCTTGGGATGTTCATTGCCGATAATATCGGGTGCCATTGCTTTGTTACCTTTTGTCGAGTGTATGGCTTCTGTCACTTCTGCTACTGTGCATTCCTGAGTGTGGCTCGTGGATTCCAACCGACGCGTAGCTGTACTTATGTCCATTTGTGAGAGGAGACACCGGGAGTGGTCTTCCCACTTTTGATTGGGCACTTTTTATTGGGTATATATCCTGGAAGACGTGGAATTCCCGTAAATGCCTGGCCCCATCCTAGCCCATATATTGGTTTCTGGTTTCTTTGAGTATCGTTTTATATAATTTTCGACTGTCTGAGTATTCCTTCAAGTGATCTGCGAGGCCCGAGTTCCTTGCTCTGTGAAGGGCGTATAGTGTTGTCTTTGATGCTTCATAGCATCTTGCGTTATTCCACGGTTAAGCCGTTCTCGTGTCTGTTTTTCCCGGAATGATGGCGGATTTGATGATATTTCCATAGTTTCTAATCCGGTATCCGTATTACCCCCATTGATGTAATCTATCGCTGTTTTTATTCTCCGGTCGTTAATCTCCATTTGTTCTGATAAAAGTTTCCTTTATGATTTTGTGCAGCGATTTGGGGGAGGACGCGATGATTGGCAGGTGTTTGTTTAATACTACAGCATTAGCTATTTTCCTGTCTGTTAGTTGTAGTCTCTTCAATTTTGTGAAAATTAGATCAATTGAGCTGCTGCCATTCTGGCAGAAGTAGTTTTTATCGCATTTATTATTTATTAAAGAAAGATCTTCCTATTCCAAATAGGAAATAACAGCATATGCCTTTTCTTGTATTATATCAATGCGACAATTGAAATCACCAGCTGTTATTACAGTGTCATCTTTATTTTGCTTGTTTATGGCCTGGCTCGGTTCGGTAATAATATATTTTAATTCTAGCTTTGGTTGGAAATATGCTGCCACCATGACATTGGATTTGGTATTTGCAGCCAGAATGTTTCCTGTTTCGTGAATTATACTAAATGGACTTAGCCAAGGTTTTAAATAGTTTAATATTGCAGCCAAATGGCCAGTTATATACATATTCAATCAAGTTGATTCACAACAGAATTCAGACATTGATAACATTATATCTGTACAACCCATCACGAGATATCTCTCACAGAGTTTTCTACACTTACGCCAAACACAGTCCGCGGATGGCTCGTGAAAACGTATGGTCCTACAACACTGATGAAACCATGCACTGAAAATCTAGTAACGAGATGTCTGAGCTGTGAACCGTTTTCTTCCATTTTTAGTTACTCCCCCCTTTTTCTTTTCTTCTGTGTGCCAATTATCGGAATTGTTCTCTTTTCTTCTTGGTTGTTACTGGCCAGAATAACTGAGCAGATCAGTGGACATTTCTATAATTGCTGATCAAGGTTCGTTATGGTAACTTTTTGCTATGCCGAATCCTCTTCCCTTTTGCTTCTCTGTTTTTCTGTTACCAGGGACAACCCCTTGTTTGTCTCTGGGCAGTCTTCTGTCTTCTTTCCCATGTAGGTTTGACTTTTTTTGAGCTCCCGCTCCCGTTTTGGGATGCCTTGCTCCCTTTTTCCTTTTATCCCCTCTTATCTACGTGCATAAAAAGGTGCGCGTACTGAGGCAAATTTCGTTTATTTAATTGTAATCCTGAGATGTCTGACAGTCCCCGATTACATCAAGGTAAGCCTTGGCTTACATCCTTGGTATGTGTGAGTGTGTGCGTGAGCCTTTTGTGGAATACTATGGTGTCTCACCTGTTTAGTATGTCCATAGTGTGTTTGTCTGCTTCCTTGAGTGCTTCCCGTTACCTTTACCTTCCTACCTTTGTCCCATTTGTTTTGAGTGGGTATTTTGGTCTCGGTTTACTGAGTGGTGTCTTCGCCCGAAGTAAGACCTATGCCGTACGCCACTTACATCTTACCTTATTTTGTCCCTTGATTATCTCATGATTGCGTCTTTTCACGCAATTCTTCGAGTTTATCTTATTCCCTTTATCGTACGTATCTTACCCCACTGCACTCAACCTGTTTCCCATCCCTTTATCGTGACTTATTTTGATGGATTTCTCTTATTTTGTTGTTCGTTACCTTTCTCGTAATTATTTATATACTCGGTTGCTCGTCCCCTTTTTACTTAGTCCATTTACGTCAGTCCTACGCGTAATTTTCTTTAAGTCTCCGTCCTTTTCAAAATCTCCCACATCCTCTGTTTCTTCTGGGCTATTCAGGATATCAAAACTCAGCAATTCTTCTAGGACTGTGCCGTGTCTTGTGTGGGGTTTCGCCTAGGACACCAAACTGGCTCATCGGCGGGCTCATTGTGTCCCCGCCCGGACCCCCACTGGAGTAGCGAAATGCGCGCCACCACCTCGTTCATGTCTTCGTCGGTATGCCCATTTTTCCTTACATCCTTTTCTAGCCCCTTTAATCTTTATTTTTCCCAATTTAACTTTACTCTACATGAGTATACTTTCCCCTTAATGAATCCCTGCCCCTCCCTTTACCTCCTACGCTCATGACATTAACGTCTCGATCTTTTCTCCCATTATCTTACTTAATTTCATATGTTTGACATCACTTTAACCTTACCTCTAGTATGTATCGCTAGTAGTGGTTTTTGAGGGATTCAGATACCTCCTCCTCCTCACCCTCCTCACAAGATGGCGGCAGCCCGATAACTCCCGAACGCATGGTCGGATTTAGACGAATGAGGTGTCATTGAACTCGGGCTAACACCCCCTTTCCAATGGACAACATATTTCAACCACAAAAGTAATACCTACCCCTACTAGGGGGTGAAATTGTATTTTTTTTTTAGAGAATCTCTCTTTCCAATTGCAACATGTGAGAGTTTGAATTCTAA
The DNA here is from genome assembly GCA_946902985.2 of Meconema thalassinum. Taxonomy (NCBI): domain Eukaryota; kingdom Metazoa; phylum Arthropoda; class Insecta; order Orthoptera; family Tettigoniidae; genus Meconema; species Meconema thalassinum. Next base: position 28,726,620 of record OX336389.2, on the reverse strand, counting down.
TATGGAATGAAAAGTTGTTCTACACAAGAGACATGTGTGCGGTGGAAAGCCACTATGAATTAGCATGCCCACTCATGGCTTTTGTAAGAGGGCGGGCTTTTTAAAAGATGGCGGCTGTAGTGTAACCTAACCTAACCCAACCCACGAGTGGTGATCAAAAAGTATTTTAAGTGACGCTTGTCGATTGGCAAACCAATAATCAAAGAGGGATATGTCAGGCCTTGAGGTGATAGCCCCTTTTGATTGATCCCTGTTGATTGATCTCTGTTGATTTGTCCCTTTGGACTGGTCTCTGTTGACTAGCCCCTTTTGGACGGGCCCTTTTTGACAGGGGGTCATTTTTGATGGATCCTTTTTGACAGGTCCTTTTTGACGGGTCCCTGTTGACGAGTCATTGCTGACGGGTCCTTGTTGATGAGTCCCTGTGGACGGGTCATTGTTGACGGGTCCCTATTGACAGGTCATTGTTGACTGGTCATTGATGACAGGTCATTGTTGACAAGTCCCTGTTGATGGGTCCTTGTTGACAAGTCCCTGTTGATGGGTCCCTGTGGAAGGGTCCCTTTAGACCGGCCCCTTTGGACTGGTCCCTATGGACCGGCCCATGAAATTTATCCAAATTATATCAAAGGGCCTAACTACATTTGTGCGTAAAGCAGTGTGTTGAACTGACGTTGTTCACCAGTCCTTACTACTACAATTGGATAACAATATGAAAGGAATTGATTAACCAGACATGAGTTAACTACCAACGAAACACTTTGGCGACTCTGCTTGTTATTGACCAATGAGTAGGGTTTTAGAAAAACTGTTTGCTATTTTGGGTTATATACAAAAAATGCTTAGACCTTTTGAGTGACTATGTTTGCTAAACAAGACATTATACCAGACACGAATAGGATTCTTATGTAGCTCAGACAAGGAAAGCATTTCTACAGAATCTGTTGACATTGAATATAGATTTAGGTATTAGGAAGTCATTTTGAAGGCCTTTGTCTGGAGCGTGGCACTCTATGAAAGTACAACTTAGACAATTGGTGTAGCAGAAAAGTGGAGAATTGAAGTGTTTGAAATGTGGTGTTACAGGAGAATGATGAAGATTAGATGGGTAAATAGGGTTACTAACAAAGAGGTATTAAGACGAGTGGGGGAGAAGAGATGCATCTGGCGACTGTTAATGAAGTAAAGAGATAGGTTGGTAGGACACGTACTAAGGCACCCAAGAATAGCAAACGTAGTTATGGAAGAAAGGTTCGAGGACGAGAACTGTAGGGGTAGACCAAGTTTAGAATATGTTAAACAGATAGCCTTGAATGTAGGGTGTGGTAGCTATATAGAGATGAAACGATTATCTCGGGACAGATAGGCGCTGAGATCTGCATCAAACCAGTCAAAGGACTAAAGACTCAAACAACAACATGTAAGTTCACTGAAATAATGTTGTGTAACGGTAAATGTTAGTCAACGAACAGTAATGCATTACTAAAACCCATGACACGATACCTAAGAGCTTTTCTAAAATGATTTTAAAATGCCTTTAACCCTATATTGAACACCCAGTTCACAAGACTCATAACTGCAATGTTATGGTAAAACAAAACAAAATCTATATTTCAAAACAAGCAAGTGGTTTAGTCAATGTATACTGGAAAAAGTTTTGTAAACACTGAAGTCCTCAAGACTAATTAAATTAGTAACTGTCAGGTTGACCGAGTGGTTAAGGTGTTTGACTAAGATCAAATTTTCTGTATATGGAAGCAAGGGTTCGAATCCCTTACCTGACATAACTATTGCCTTAACATGGCTTGGCCACACTGCATTATTATGATACTCGGTACACAACCCATAGATATAGTGTATTGTTTAAGGCCACTCTCTTTCTGAACATAGTCAGAGACTGTTGATGGTTAACAATTGTATTAATAGTGGGACATGGGGATAGTAATTAAGAAAAACAGACAATACCCATACAATATTTTTATTAAATTCATTTTATAATAGTTACACACACTGAATTCAACTCTATCTCTTTACCATTGTTCGATATAGATTTTTTAACACAACGCTTGTTGTAGATCCTTTTACAACTTTCTCCAGGTACTCTTGCTCTTAGAAACTGGGGAAGCCGCAATGGTTTTATGAACATAAAACCCTCATCCTCTTCTTTTTCATAATTATCATCATCATCATTATGAATATTATCATCAAAATTATTATAGTCATTGTCACCATCATTATCATCATCATCATCATCATCATTCTCAACATCACTAGAACTATCCAATTCCTCTTGTTTGTTTTCCACAGGGACCTCTTGTAGAGTCTGCGTTGCTTTTGATAGTGTTAAGGGTATTTTGAACGATGGTATTTGTCCATGTCTTTTTGAGGTGATGATGAATGCTTTTTAACAAACAATGCACTATCTTGAGCAGCAATATATTTTTTTGGACTTGCTTTTTTACCTGGGTTAGAGTATTTTGCGTATTTAAATGTGTATTAATTTGAGATTCACAATGATGTTCTTTTGAAGTAAGTACGTTGGAGTCTTTTGTTTTAATCATTCCTCGACACTTTTTGGATCGTTGTTTTGAACATCGCCAAATAACAGTTCCATTTTTATTGGTTGTTTTTACAATATATGTATATCCTTTATAGAAGACACATGGCTTGCCATGACTGGTTGTTGAGACTTCCATATCAACTAATACATATGAATTAAATTTTAGTAAAGACACATGAACAATCTTTAGATTACAAGTGATTTACACACACACACACTTTCTTAAATGTCAAGATTTATGGATGTTGTTTTCCGCCAACAGCTGCTTACTGCGTATGACAAGGCTGGAGACTGGTAGGTGAGACGGTCTTTCACGATGTGAACTCTATAACAGGCAGTAGTCAACTGAAAATATTCTTATACCCTAGTCAAGGTTAACAGGTACTTACTGCGTATGACAAGACCATACACTCGTAAGTTAGACCGTATTTTTTTTTTGTTGCTAAGGGTCCCATATATACCCTAGACATGATAGTTCTGAACACTTAGTGGTTAATTGTATATATTGAATTTAAATACACAGCTTATACAAGCACGTTTTGCAGATGGGAGGGGTGAGAGGCTGGCAAAAAAGGAAATGTTTTAGTTTAATGAAACGTCATGTCCTAGTAGGCGTGATTTATAGTAGACGCAATTGATATTAGACGTAATTGATAGTAGGTGTAATCGATACTAGACGTGATTAATAGTAGACGCAATTGATACTAGGCGTGATTGATAGTAGGCGTGATTTGTAGTAAGCGCAATTCATAGTAGGCTCAATTGATAGTAGATGCAATTGATAGTAGGCGTGATTGATAGTAGGCGCGATTGATAGTAGACGTAATTTGACATGGGCGCAACTTAGATCTTTTTTGATATCATAAAGTTACAGTGTCAATGTTTATACAAAGTACAAGGTAGAGAGGGGGTATTTTAAGACTTTACCTCAGCTCACTTAACATAACCAAACTTTACCTAACCTAACTTTGTCACGTGACATGTTCTACAAGTTTAGACTTGCCTTAAGACTGATTATGTCGTCATAGATTGATGGGAGGGGTGAGAGGCTGGCCAAAAAGGTAATGTATTATTTTAATGAAACGTCATGTCCTAGTAGGCGTGATTTATAGTAGACGCAATTGATAGTAGACGTGATTGATAGTAGGTGTATTTGATACTAGACGTGATTAATAGTAGACGCAATTGATACTAGGCGTGATTGATAGTAGGCGTGATTTGTAGTAAGCGCAATTCATAGTAGGCTCAATTGATAGTAGATGCAATTGATAGTAGGCGTGATTGATAGTAGGCGCGATTGATAGTAGACGTAATTTGACATGGGCGCCCATTTTTGATATTGTAAAGTTACAATGTCAATGTTTATACAAAGTACAAGGTAGAGAGGGGGTATTTTAAGACTTAACCTCAGCTCACTTAACATAACCAAACTTTACCTAACCTAACTTTATCACGTGACATGTTCTACAAGTTTAGACTTGCTTTAAGACTGATTATATCGTCATAGATTGATGGGAGGGGTGAGAGGCTGGCAAAAAAGGAAATGTTTTAGTTTAATGAAACGTCATGTCCTAGTAGGCGTGATTTATAGTAGACGCAATTGATAGTAGGCGTGATTGATAGTAGGCGTGATTTGACATGAGCGCGATTTATAGTAGACGCAAATGATAGTAGGCGCGATTGATAGTAGGCGTGATTGATAGTAGACGCGATTGATAGTAGGCGCAATTTGACATGGGCGCGACTCAGATCATTTTTGATATTATAAAGTTACAGTGTCAATGTTTATACAATGTACAAGGTAGAGAGGGGGTATTTTAAGACATAATCTCAGCTCACTTAACATAACCTAACTTTACCTAACCTAACTTTGTCACGTGACACGTTCTACAAGTTTAGACTTGCTTTAAGACTGATTATGACGTCATAGATTGATGGGAGGGGTGAGTGGCTGACAAAAAAGGAAATGTTTTAGTTTAATGAAACGCCATGTCCTAGTAGGCGCGATTTATAGTAGACGCAATTGATAGTAGGTGCGATTAATAGTAGACGCAATTGATAGTAGGCGTGATTTGACATGAGCGCGATTTATAGTAGACGCGAAAGATAGTAGGCGCGATTGATAGTAGGCGTAATTAGACATGGGCGCGATTTATAGTAGACGCAATTGATAGTAGGCGCGATTGATAGTAGGTGTAATTGATAGTAGGCGCGATTTGACATGAGCGCGATTTATAGTAGACGCAAATGATAGTAGGCTTGATTGATAGTAGACGCAATTGATACTAGGCGTGATTGATAGTAGGCGTAGGGGGCGTGGTGGCTCAGCGGTCTAGCTGTATGCCTCTCACCAAGGCGGTCCGGGTTCGATTCCCGGTCAATGCATGTGAGATTTTCGAAGTGAAATGCCATGTCCTGTGGTTCGGATTCCACGTAAAAAGGAGGTCCCGTGGCTCACGATCCACAGATTAACGGTCACGTTAAACTACAAGCTTCCTTCCTTCCTTTGATAGTAGGCGTGATTTGTAGTAAGCGCATTTCATAGTAGGCTCAATTGATAGTAGTTGCAATTGATAGTAGACGTGATTGATAGTAGGCGCGATTGATAGTAGACGTGATTGATATGGGCGCGACTTAGATCATTTTTGATATTACAAAGTTACAGTCTCAATGTTTATACAAAGTACAAGGCAGAGAGAGGGTATTTTAAGACTTAACCTCAGCTCACCTAACATAACCTAACTTTACCTAACCTAACTTTGTCGCGTGACATGTTCTACAAGTTTAGACTTGCTGTAAGGCTGACTATGACTATGACATCATAGATTGATGAGAGGGGTGGGAGGCTGACAAAAAAAGGAAATGTTTTGGTTTAATGAAAAGTCATGTCCTAGTAGGCGTGATTGGTAGTAGACGCAATTGATAGAAGACGCGATTAATGGTAGGTGCAATTGATAGTAGGTGTGATCAGGTACTTACTGCATATCAAAAGGCTGTACACTCGTGTGTTAGACACTCTATCTTGTTAAGGACCCCTATATTCCCTATACTAGGCTATACATGTTAGTTCTAAACACTTAGTGGTTATTTGTATATTAAATTTATATACACAGGTTATACAAGCACGTTTTTTCACACAGTAAAACTTTGTCAAATAGCCACATGCGACACGCAAAGTATGTTTCCGCTATCTAGAGGTGACTATGGAAGCTACCTGAATATATCCTAATCTAATCCTAGCTAACCTCACCTGCCGTGACCATACCGGTTTGTAAGCAACAACAACAACACACTAAGATTCCATGAATTCCAGAGTACATTTAGATTAATTATCGACTCTCAACTCTTATAACTATGTCTATCCCACTCTGTCAAAAACACGATATATTTTTTTTTAAATTTTTGCTTGATGTCAATACTAAAGTGATAATGGGTTTTCCGATCCTATCACTATAAATTCATGACCCCCCACTCTTATCTCGGTCTAAACAACAACCATGCCTATTTTTATTATGACAGATGATGTAATGTTCGAGTGCAAAGTGGGTGTAAAAGTGAGTGCAAAGTGAGTGCAAAAGTGAGTGCAAAGTAAGTGTAAAAGTAGTTGTAAAAGTGAGTGCAAAAGTGGGGTGTAAAAGTGGTACCCTATTTGTAATGGCTTATTTGACAAGTTTTTTTGTGGTACCCTATTCGTAATGGCTTATTTCACAAGTTGTTTTTGTCAATGTATTTAGAGGATATTTCTCTTAATCATGGAAAGTATCTCAGCCCTTTTTATGATAGCATAATGCTTACCGTCATGTTTGTAAGCAACAACAACACACTAATATTCCAAGAATCCAAACTACTCTAAGGTTAATGATGGTCTCTCAACTCCATTCCACGCCTAGTCAAAAACATTATACATTTCAATTTTTTCAAAAAAGGTAAATTGAGAAAGTAGGCTATATATTTAAACTAAAAATCATGCTAACTCCATCCCCTACGTCTATCCCATTCTCAGTCAAAAAATATATATATATTCATTACATTTTTCCAAAAAATATTTGGAAAGTAGGCTATAATTTGGAAACTAATCATCCTAAAAAGTCATATGTAGACTCAAACCAATGGCTTTTATGTCCTTAGTCGTTAGAACAAAACATGGAATTTGACCTTTTTCCAAATATTGATCATTTTAAAAAAATGGGCTATATTTTGTAAACTATAAATTACACAAAAAAATGTGTTTGACATAAATGACAGGTATTTACCCATTCTACGCAGAAACCAAGTCCCAGGTCTCTGGGACAAAATCCAAAAAGGTTCAATTTTGAAAGTAGACGATATTTTTAAAACTAATCATTCTAAAAAGTCATATATAGACTCAAACAAATGTCCTTTAAGTCCTTTAACGTTAGAACAAAACTTAACATTTTTTCATATTTTTCAAAAAAAGTCCAATTTTCAAAATTGTCTATATTTTGGAAACTACAAATTAGTTCCAAAATGGCGGTCGTAGCTTAACTCAACCCAACCTAACCCTACGAGGTGTGATCAAAAAGTTCCAAAATGGCTGCCGTAGCATAACTGATTGATCCCTGTTGATTGACCCCTTTTGATTGATCTCTGTTGATGTATCCCTTTGGACTGGTCCTTGTTGACCAGCCCCTTTGGACGGGTCCTTTTTTGCATTTTTTTACGGGTCCCGGAGGACGGGTCCTTGTTGACGGGTCCCTGTGGGCGGGTCCGTTTGACATAATTTGGATAATATGCATGGGCCAGTCCATAGGGATCAGTCCAAAGGACCCGCCCACAGGGACCCGTCAACAAGGACCCGTCCTCCGGGACCCGTAAAAAAATGCAAAAAAGGACCCGTCCAAAGGGGCTGGTCAAAAAGGACCAGTCCAAAGGGATACATCAACAGAGATCAATCAAAAGGGGTCAATCAACAGGGATCAATCAGTTATGCTACGGCAGCTATTTTGGAACTTTTTGATCACACCTCGTAGGGTTAGGTTAGGTTGAGTTAAGCTACGACCGCCATTTTGGAACTAATTCGTAGTTTCCAAAATATAGACAATTTTGAAAATTGGACTTTTTTTTTAAAGAAATGAAAAAATGTTAAGTTTTGTTCTAACGTTAAAGGACTTAAAGGACATTTGTTTGAGTCTATATATGACATTTTAGAATGATTAGTTTTAAAAATATCGTCTACTTTCAAAATTGAACCTTTTTGGATTTTGTCCCAGACACCTGGGACTTGGTTTCTGCGTAGAATGGGTAAATACCTGTCATTTATGTCAAACACATTTTTTTGTGTAATTTATAGTTTACAAAATATAGCCCATTTTTTAAAAATGATCAATATTTGGAAAAAGGTCAAATTCCATGTTTTGTTCTAACGATTAAGGACATAAAAGCCATTGGTTTGAGTCTTCATATGACTTTTTAGGATGATTAGTTTTCAAATTATAGCCTACTTTCCAAATATTTTTTTGAAAAATGTAAAGAATATACATATTTTTTTTGACTGAGAATGGGATAGACGTAGGGGATGGAGTTAGCATGATTTTTAGTTTAAATATATAGCCTACTTTCTCAATTTCCTTTTTTTGAAAAAATTGAAATGTATAATGTTTTTGACTAGGCGTGGAATGGAGTTGAGAGACCATCATTAACCTTAGAGTAGTTTGGATTCTTGGAATTTTAGTGTGTTGTGGTTGCTTACAAACATGACGGTAAGCATTATGCTATCATAAAAAGGGCTGAGATACTTTCCATGATTAAGAGAAATATCCTCTAAATACATAATACATTGACAAAAACAACTTGTGAAATAAGCCATTACGAATAGGGTACCACAAAAAACTTGTCAAATAAGCCATTACAAATAGGGTACCACTTTTACACCCCACTTTTGCACTCACTTTTGCACTCACTTTTACAACTACTTTTACACTTACTTTGCACTCACTTTTGCACTCACTTTGCACTCACTTTTACACCCACTTTGCACTCGAACATTACATCATCTGACATAATAAAAATAGGCATGGTTGTTGTCGAGACCGAGATAAGAGTGGGGGGTCATGAATTTATAGTGATAGGATCGGAAAACCCATTATCACTTTAGTATTGACATCAAGCAAAAATTTTTAAAAAATATATCGTGTTTTTGACAGAGTGGGATAGACATAGTTATAAGAGTTGAGAGTCGATAATTAATCTAAAAGTACTCTGGAATTCATGGAATCTTAGTGTGTTGTTGTTGTTGCTTACAAACCGGTATGGTCACGGCAGGTGAGGTTAGCTAGGATTAGATTAGGATATATTCAGGTAGTTTCCATAGTCACCTCTAGATAGCGGAAACATACTTTGCGTGTCGCATGTGGCTATTTGACAAAGTTTTACTGTGTGAAAAAACGTGCTTGTATAACCTGTGTATATAAATTTAATATACAAATAACCACTAAGTGTTTAGAACTAACATGTATAGCCTAGTATAGGGAATATAGGGGTCCTTAACAAGATAGAGTGTCTAACACACGAGTGTACAGCCTTTTGATACGCAGTAAGTACCTGATCACACCTACTATCAATTGCACCTACCATTAATCGCGTCTTCTATCAATTGCGTCTACTACCAATCACGCCTACTAGGACATGACTTTTCATTAAACCAAAACATTTCCTTTTTTTGTCAGCCTCCCACCCCTCTCATCAATCTATGATGTCATAGTCATAGTCAGCCTTACAGCAAGTCTAAACTTGTAGATCATGTCACGCGACAAAGTTAGGTTAGGTAAAGTTAGGTTATGTTAGGTGAGCTGAGGTTAAGTCTTAAAATACCCTCTCTCTGCCTTGTACTTTGTATAAACATTGACACTGTAACTTTGTAATATCAAAAATGATCTAAGTCGCGCCCATATCAATCACGTCTACTATCAATCGCGCCTACTATCAATCACGTCTACTATCAATTGCAACTACTATCAATTGAGCCTACTATGAAATGCGCTTACTACAAATCACGCCTACTATCAATCACGCCTAGTATCAATTGCGTCTACTATCAATCAAGCCTACTATCATTTGCGTCTACTATAAATCGCGCTCATGTCAAATCGCGCCTACTATCAATTACACCTACTATCAATCGCGCCTACTATCAATTGCGCCTACTATAAATCGCGCCCATGTCTAATTACGCCTACTATCAATCGCGCCTACTATCTTTCGCGTCTACTATAAATCGCGCTCATGTCAAATCACGCCTACTATCAATCACGCCTACTATCAATTGCGTCTACTATTAATCGCACCTACTATCAATTGCGTCTACTATAAATCGCGCCTACTAGGACATGGCGTTTCATTAAACTAAAACATTTCCTTTTTTGTCAGCCTCTCACCCCTCCCATCAATCTATGACGTCATAATCAGTCTTAAAGCAAGTCTAAACTTGTAGAACGTGTCACGTGACAAAGTTAGGTTAGGTAAAGTTAGGTTATGTTAAGTGAGCTGAGATTATGTCTTAAAATACCCCCTCTCTACCTTGTACTTTGTATAAACATTGACACTGTAACTTTATAATATCAAAAATGATCTGAGTCGCGCCCATGTCAAATTGCGCCTACTATCAATCGCGTCTACTATCAATCACGCCTACTATCAATCGCGCCTACTATCATTTGCGTCTACTATAAATCGCGCTCATGTCAAATCACGCCTACTATCAATCACGCCTACTATCAATTGCGTCTACTATTAATCGCGCCTACTATCAATTGCGTCTACTATAAATCACGCCTACTAGGACATGACGTTTCATTAAACTAAAACATTTCCTTTTTTGCCAGCCTCTCACCCCTCCCACAATCAATGACGACATAATCAGTCTTAAAGCAAGTCTAAACTTGTAGAACATGTCACGTGATAAAGTTAGGTTAGGTAAAGTTTGGTTATGTTAAGTGAGCTGAGGTTAAGTCTTAAAATACCCCCTCTCTACCTTGTACTTTGTATAAACATTGACATTGTAACTTTATAATATCAAAAATGATCTAAGTCGCGCCCATGTCAAATTACGTCTACTATCAATCGCGCCTACTATCAATCACGCCTACTATCAATTGCATCTACTATCAATTGAGCCTACTATGAATTGCGCTTACTACAAATCACGCCTACTATCAATCACGCCTAGTATCAATTGCGTCTACTATTAATCACGTCTAGTATCAAATACACCTACTATCAATCACGTCTACTATCAATTGCGTCTACTATAAATCACGCCTACTAGGACATGACGTTTCATTAAACTAATACATTACCTTTTTGGCCAGCCTCTCACCCCTCCCATCAATCTATGACGACATAATCAGTCTAAAGGCAAGTCTAAACTTGTAGAACATGTCACGTGACAAAGTTAGGTTAGGTAAAGTTTGGTTATGTTAAGTGAGCTGAGGTAAAGTCTTAAAATACCCCCTCTCTACCTTGTACTTTGTATAAACATTGACACTGTAACTTTATGATATCAAAAAAGATCTAAGTTGCGCCCATGTCAAATTACGTCTACTATCAATCGCGCCTACTATCAATCACGCCTACTATCAATTGCATCTACTATCAATTGAGCCTACTATGAATTGCGCTTACTACAAATCACGCCTACTATCAATCACGCCTAGTATCAATTGCGTCTACTATTAATCACGTCTAGTATCGATTACACCTACTATCAATTACGTCTACTATCAATTGCGTCTACTATAAATCACGCCTACTAGGACATGACGTTTCATTAAACTAAAACATTTCCTTTTTTGCCAGCCTCTCACCCCTCCCATCTGCAAAACGTGCTTGTATAAGCTGTGTATTTAAATTCAATATATACAATTAACCACTAAGTGTTCAGAACTATCATGTCTAGGGTATATATGGGACCCTTAGCAAGAAACAAAAAAAAATACGGTCTAACTTACGAGTGTATGGTCTTGTCATACGCAGTAAGTACCTGTTAACCTTGACTAGGGTATAAGAATATTTTCAGTTGACTACTGCCTGTTACAGTGTTCACATCGTGAAAGACCGTCTCACCTACCAGTCTCCAGCCTTGTCATACGCAGTAAGCAGCTGTTGGCGGAAAACAACATCCATAAATCTTGACATTTAGGAAAGTGTGTGTGTGTGTAAATCACTTGTAATCTAAAGATTGTTCATGTGTCTTTACTAAAATTTAATTCATATGTATTAGTTGATATGGAAGTCTCAACAACCAGTCATGGCAAGCCATGTGTCTTCTATAAAGTATATACATATATTGTAAAAACAACCAATAAAAATGGAACTGTTATTTGGCGATGTTCAAAACAACGATCCAAAAAGTGTCGAGGAATGATTAAAACAAAAGACTCCAACGTACTTACTTCAAAAGAACATCATTGTGAATCTCAAATTAATACACATTTAAATACGCAAAATACTCTATCCCAGGTAAAAAAGCAAGTCCAAGAAAAATATATTGCTGCTCAAGATAGTGCATTGTTTGTTAAAAAGCATTCATCATCACCTCAAAAAGACATGTTAGGACAAATACCATCGTTCAAAATACCCTTAACACTATCAAAAGCAACGCAGACTCTACAAGAGGTCCCTGTGGAAAACAAACAAGAGGAATTGGATAGTTCTAGTGATGTTGAGAATGATGATGATGATGATGATAATGATGGTGACAATGACTATAATAATTTTGATGATAATATTCGTAATGATGATGATGATAATTATGAAAAAGAAGAGGATGAGGGTTTTATGTTTATAAAACCATTGCGGCTTCCCCAGTTTTTAAGAGCAAGAGTACCTGGAGAAAGTTGTAAAAGGATCTACAACAAGCGTTGTGTTTAAAAATCTATATCGAACAATGGTAAAGAGATAGAGTTGAATTCAGTGTGTGTAACTATTATAAAATGAATTTAATAAAAATATTGTATGGGTATTGTCTGTTTTTCTTAATTACTATCCCCATGTCCCACTATTATTACAATTGTTAACCATCAACAGTCTCTGACTATGTTCAGAAAGAGAGTGGCCTTAAACAATACACTATATCTATGGGTTGTGTACCGAGTATCATAATAATGCAGTGTGGCAAAGCCATGTTAAGGCAATAGTTATGTCAGGTAAGGGATTCGAACCCTTGCTTCCATATACAGAAAATTTGATCTTAGTCAAACACCTTAACCACTCGGTCAACCTGACAGTTACTAATTTAATTAGTCTTGAGGACTTCAGTGTTTACAAAACTTTTTCCAGTATACATTGACTAAACCACTTGCTTGTTTTGAAATATAGATTTTGTTTTGTTTTACCATAACATTGCAGTTATGAGTCTTGTGAACTGGGTGTTCAATATAGGGTTAAAGGCATTTTAAAATCATTTTAGAAAAGCTCTTAGGTATCGTGTCATGGGTTTTAGTAATGCATTACTGTTCGTTGACTAACATTTACCGTTACACAACATTATTTCAGTGAACTTACATGTTGTTGTTTGAGTCTTTAGTCCTTTGACTGGTTTGATGCAGATCTCAGCGCCTATCTGTCCCGAGACAATCGTTTCATCTCTATATAGCTACCACACCCTACATTCAAGGCTATCTGTTTAACATATTCTAAACTTGGTCTACCCCTACAGTCCTCGTCCTCGAACCTTTCTTCCATAACTACGTTTGCTATTCTTGGGTGTCTTAGTACGTGTCCTACCAACCTATCTCTTTACTTCATTAACAGTCGCCAGATGCATCTCTTCTCCCCCACTCGTCTTAATACCTCTTTGTTAGTAACCCTATTTACCCATCTAATCTTCATCATTCTCCTGTAACACCACATTTCAAACACTTCAATTCTCCACTTTTCTGCTACACCAATTGTCTAAGTTGTACTTTCATAGAGTGCCACGCTCCAGACAAAGGCCTTCAAAATGACTTCCTAATACCTAAATCTATATTCAATGTCAACAGATTCTGTAGAAATGCTTTCCTTGTCTGAGCTACATAAGAATCCTATTCGTGTCTGGTATAATGTCTTGTTTAGCAAACATAGTCACTCAAAAGGTCTAAGCATTTTTTGTATATAACCCAAAATAGCAAACAGTTTTTCTAAAACCCTACTCATTGGTCAATAACAAGCAGAGTCGCCAAAGTGTTTCGTTGGTAGTTAACTCATGTCTGGTTAATCAATTCCTTTCATATTGTTATCCAATTGTAGTAGTAAGGACTGGTGAACAACGTCAGTTCAACACACTGCTTTACGCACAAATGTAGTTAGGCCCTTTGATATAATTTGGATAAATTTCATGGGCCGGTCCATAGGGACCAGTCCAAAGGGGCCGGTCTAAAGGGACCCTTCCACAGGGACCCATCAACAGGGACTTGTCAACAAGGACCCATCAACAGGGACTTGTCAACAATGACCTGTCATCAATGACCAGTCAACAATGACCTGTCAATAGGGACCCGTCAACAATGACCCGTCCACAGGGACTCATCAACAAGGACCCGTCAGCAATGACTCGTCAACAGGGACCCGTCAAAAAGGACCTGTCAAAAAGGATCCATCAAAAATGACCCCCTGTCAAAAAGGGCCCGTCCAAAAGGGGCTAGTCAACAGAGACCAGTCCAAAGGGACAAATCAACAGAGATCAATCAACAGGGATCAATCAAAAGGGGCTATCACCTCAAGGCCTGACATATCCCTCTTTGATTATTGGTTTGCCAATCGACAAGCGTCACTTAAAATACTTTTTGATCACCACTCGTGGGTTGGGTTAGGTTAGGTTACACTACAGCCGCCATCTTTTAAAAAGCCCGCCCTCTTACAAAAGCCATGAGTGGGCATGCTAATTCATAGTGGCTTTCCACCGCACACATGTCTCTTGTGTAGAACAACTTTTCATTCCATATTAGAATTCAAACTCTCACATGTTGCAATTGGAAAGAGAGATTCTCTAAAAAAAAATACAATTTCACCCCCTAGTAGGGGTAGGTATTACTTTTGGGGTTGAAATATGTTGTCCATTGGAAAGGGGGTGTTAGCCCGAGTTCAATGACACCTCATTCGTCTAAATCCGACCATGCGTTCGGGAGTTATCGGGCTGCCGCCATCTTGTGAGGAGGGTGAGGAGGAGGAGGTATCTGAATCCCTCAAAAACCACTACTATCGCTTCCTCGTCTTTAACGTTTGCTTGGTTATTGATCAATATACTATCTACCCACCTTATCGGCGCTGTGTCTGAGTATTTTATTTAGACTGGTGTTTGGATTATTTTTCTACATTATGTCTTTTGAATGTAGGCTAGGCCCATGGTTCGTTATGACTACGTTATCGTATTGAACTTGCGTTCACTGCTATGTAAATGCACGTTCAGTCCACGCCTCTGATGCATTTCACTCCACCTTATTTACCATTATTTGGGTCATTCTCCTTTCAACTCCTAGTCCTGTTTCATGGGCCCAGCGCAAGACTAAAGGTGCATGTTTCCACTGCCGCAACTACAACTGCGTGAACGGTAAGACCGTTCAGCTGATACTTTGCTTCTTTCCTGTCCGTCGTTATCATGGCATCAGTTGTGAAAAAATCCATCCTAATATATCCTTGCTAGGCTATGTGTTCTCTGACTAGCTCTTTGAAAGCCGGCGAGATAGGCAAGGTTTTAGAGTTATGATTATTCCTCCTTTGGGTCTTCCTAATTCTCCTTATGAGGTGAAGGAATGTATAGTGTAATGGTCGGGGGAAGGCCAATCTTTGGTGAGGAAAGTCTCTGTTAGAACAATCACGTCTTTGTCGGCAAATATATTTGGATTTATTTGTTGGAAAGCTGTGACTAGGCCTTCGACGTTCCAATGCTTTATAGTTACGCGTGTCTTATATGTCAAGTGTAACTCCCTCGTCGCGTGTCCTTCGAAAACGATATCTACGGACTAAAACTCCCTTTTCCAAGAAGTCCACAAAATTAGTTTTCTCCAAATGCGGAAAGCGGAAACCAACTCTGAAGGCTTTGGTTCTTCCTCTATTTACAATCTCTTCGACATCTATGTCACCGTCTGTTCCATCTTTCACAAGTTATTTCTTGATTGTTGTGACAATAGTGACTGTTGAATGATGAGGCAATAGAGAACACACTTTTTTGAATTGGAACTTTACAATTACTAAACTGGAAACAAGTGATACAACATTCTTTATACATACCAAAGAAAAACAAAAGAGAAGCATATCGCTATTGAGCAGGTTAGCGAATAACAGTGTGACCATCGCAATCCATGGCCACATATTTCCATTCACCTCTTAAAACCTGTAGGAGTAGTGGACATGATTCAAGACCCAAGTCTTTACAAAAATATATGTGCGTAGGTTTAGGAAGAGGCTTTGTTAGGATATCTGCAGTCATTTTTGAAGTCTCCTCATATGTGATGTATATGACTTTAGATTCTAAAGCATCTCTAACATAGTGATATTTAGTGCCATATGTTTGGTACTATTATGGTGGACTGGATTTTTTTGATCAGTTTTTGTGCTGATTGACTATCACTCGATAACATGATGGGTGACTGGAGATCTATTAAGTTAGACAAAACACGTTTAAACCAGCTTCTTTTACACCTTCGCTCAGTGCAACATATTCTGCTTCAGTAGATGATAAGGAAATGAATTTTTGCTTTTGAGCCCCCATGATACAGCACCACCTGCCATTTTGAACACAAAACCTCTGTATGATTTTCGGTCAGTGCTATCATTAGCCCAGTCAGCATCAACAAATCCCTTGAATTGACCGCCATTCCTTACATACTCAAGTTACAAGTCTTTTGTGCAATTTAAATTAGGCAGCACTTGCTTTGCAGCAGACCAGTGAGATTCCTTGTAACAATGATTAAATTGACTGAGATATGATATCTCATAGCTTATATCTGGACGCGTGCAAACACATAAATACATGAGTGAACTTATGAGTTCACTAGTTTCTGTTCAGAATCATCAAGATTTGTTATAGTTTCCAAAGGAATACCAAAGGGACGCGCATCGTGCATACCATATTTCTTTGCAATCTCACTGATGTACTGCTCTTGGCTAAGATACATTGCATCATTCTTATCATCTTGCCTTACTTTAATACCGGTACGTAAAATATAAGGAATTGGTCCAAGATCTCGTACCGTAAATTCCTTATCAATACATATCTTCAATAACTTGATCTCATACTCATCATTATAAGCCACAATAAAATCATTAAGGTATACTGCAATAATTAACATACCTTGGGCTTGTATCTTAAAGTAAACACAGGGTTCATCAGCACATTTTTATCCAATTTGACAAAGACAGAGTGAACTCTCTCATTCCACAAACGAGAAGATTGTTCTAAGCCATAAATAGATGTTTTCAACTTGCAAATTTATGCTCTGAACCTTTGTTGACAACACTTTATGGCTGACACATGTAGATCTCTTCATATGACTTTCCATTGAGGAAAGCAGATTCAGCATCCCAATGTAGCCTGCCACCTTCAGATTTGTTTGTACAGCCAAGGCAAGCAGCTTCCTTGACGTGCTGTGTCGAACACCAGGAGAGAAACTTTGTGTAAAATCTACTCCGTACTTTTGGGTGAATCTCCTGGCCACAAGTTTGGCCTTATACCTTTAAATGTTACCATTAGAGTCTCTTTTTACTTAAAAAAAAACCACTTAATACTGATAACATGTTTGCCCTGGGGTTTATCAACTAGATCCCAGGTGTCATCTAACTGAAGTGTCTCTATTCCCCTTTTCATAGCCTGCTCCCACTTAACCCTATCAAGCATGGACAGTGCCTCCTTAACTGTACTAGGTTCAGAGTCATCAGTGAGATTAAAGTATGTCACATAGTCTGACATGTTTACAGGCCTTTTTTTGGCGACTAGGATACCCTTAATTACCTTCGGCATCCCCTCCATTGGCTCGTTGACGATGGTGGCAGAGCCCTCTGAATCACTGCAGGCTGAATCTGTTCCATTAGGGACATAGCTTAAATCAGCTGAGTCAACAGTATCAGCCTCACGAGCACTGCTGATGTGGGATACACTTTCAGGTTCCGAAATGCTCCCTGCTCCAACCTCTGAGTTGTCGGGTTAAGCCTCACTGTCAGTAGGAACTGAGATCTGCTGGTCCATTGATCTTCAAGGATGCCAACATTACCTGGAACACATCAGACACGTCCTGAAACACATCTTCAAGGAACTGTGCATCCATGGACTGAACAAGTTTATGAGTAACAGGATGCATGAATATACAGGCATTACTGTCCTCACAACAACCACAGAAAATGTGTTATTCACTTTTAGGATCCACTTGTTTCTCCTTTGATCTGGGACATAAACTTGTGCTACACTACCAAAAATTCTTACATGCTCCATATTGACCTCTTTACCAGTACAGATCTCCTCTGGAACTTTACCAGGAATATTTCGGTTTGGGGACCTGTTTGCAAGATAGGCTGCTGTATTTATTGCTTCAGCCCACATGCGTGTATCTACTTGAGACTCGATCAACATGGCTCTACATTTATCAAGTAACGTTCTATTCATTCGTTCAGCTACACCATTCTGCTGTGGTGAATAACTAGCTGTAGTTTGATGCTGAATGCCCTCTGATTTAAGTAGGCTCTCAAAAGCTTTGCCACAAAATTCACGACCATCATTAGTGCGTAGGACCTTAATAGTTCCTTCACACTGATTATCGACCTGTGTCTTGAAATCAATAAAGCAATCTAAAAGATCGCATTTCTTAGCAAGGAAATACACAAAACCCTTTCTAGAATGATCATCAATGAAGGTCAAGAAATAGGGAGCATTGCTCCAAGATGAAACTGGCATTGGCCCTCATAAATCTCATTGAAAAAGATCTAGATTATTTTTACATACAGTTTTACTCTTATTTGACTTAAATGGTTGTCTAGCTTGTTTAACTTCATCACACGAAAACAGGGCTTAAAACCATTATCTGAGAAATTAATTTCATGAGTGAGACTTCTCTTAACAACTTCATGCTGTGGTTTTTAAGTTGGCCCAGTCATTCTTGCCATAAAAGTTCTGAGTGATCTTTACAAATATTAGCTTGAGCACTCAGAGAATTTACTTAGTAAACACCACCCACATTACTTGCAGTCGGTAGCAGCAATGTTTTCACTGTCATAAGCTTCTCAAGTATTGTCGGTGAATACCACAAAATAACCCTTTTGAGTAGCAGCAGACACATATAACAGATTAATAGAGAAACCTGGAACATATTCTAAATTGGACAAGGTTGATGAAAGACCATTTTCTAATTGAACAGTTACATTACACGATCCTTGGCCATACAACTTTTGATTGTTTGCTGTACTGATATCCAGATTTAGACCAGCAGTGAAGCTCACCATCGCAGTCTTGCTTGAATTCATATGCTTAGTAGCACCAGTGTCAACGAACCAGTCCCCTGTAGAGGCTCTTGCACTGCCTGTCCATCGGTCGCCAGTATCATCTTGTCTTTCTTCGACTTGTGTTGCTCTGCATTTCCTCTTCCCTGCATTACCGCTTCCAGTGTCCTGGCTTCGTGCATTTCCAGCAGAAGGGCTTCTTCTTCATCTTGTCTTCTTGTGAAAACAAAACAGAATCCTTGGAGGGCTTGGAAATACTTTTCCCACTCCAAGTAGTTTCCTGTAGCAATTTGGTTTGGACTGTGACTGCGGTATGGTCTCTACCGGAGCTTTCCACAGCCATTATCATGGCCTGAAACTCATCTGGTATATCTTTCAGCATATGAGCTGCCACAAACTCATCATCCAGTGCCTTATTCATAGAGGCTAGTTGCTGAGCAAGTCCCATAACCTCACAAACGTACTCTTCCATCGTCTTGTAGTGATTTAATTTAAGTTGGGCTGTTGGAAATTTCTGTCCCTAGTTCTTCTGGGTGCAACGTCTGAGAAAAGGTGATTATTCTCAGTAGGGATGAGGTCTTCCTATGAGTCAGCAGCCCCTGTATCTAAAAAGTCTTGCCTCAGTTGTGGTAATCCCTACTATTATCTATGAGGAGCCCTTCTGTATTAGATCGTATTCTCATTATTCTTTATAGCAGTGCGGTTCTTTTTCTAGTTCTTCTGGATACAACTTCTGAGAAAAGGTGATCATCCTCAGTAGATTTGATGTATTCCTTTAAGACAGCATCCTCTGTATCTGTAAAGGCATGCCTCTGTTGTGGTAAATCCCTACTAGTAAATAGGGAGATTCCTTCTGTATTAGATCGTGCTCTATTCTTGTCACTCTTGACAGCAGTGCGAGGAGGCTGGGATGCTCTTTTCTTTATAACAGATTTTAGGACAGCGTATTTCTGCAGTTCAATCGATGTGGCAGTGTTCATTTCCTTTCTAATTTGTTCCTCTATTCTTTTCTCCAAATAAAGCTTCATCTCTTCTATTTTGTCAGCAAGTATCCCGAGCTTGTTCTCCTCATCCTTAGGTTTACAAATGACCTTGGACGCTGATACTACGCTAGGACTTGTTAGATTACATGTTTTCATTTTATCCTTTCGTATTCTCCTTTCGTTAAACCAATGCATTCTGAATGCTGACATCTGTAACATCCTTCACTCTCAACAGCGTATTCATTCATTCATTCATTCATTTATTTGCAATTGGGGGTGTGTCCCCCGGTGGCAAATTGGATATACATAACAAATAAATAATTATACATAACAATTCAATAACAATTAAACTGGAGTATTTACACAAATATTCAGTCTTTTCTTAAACACACCTATATGTTTGGGAAAAGTCTCTAAGACTGTGTCAGGTAGAGAGTTCCAGTTATCAATGGTACGGTTTACAAAAGAATATTTACCATAATTTTTTCGCTGTGGTCGGCCCTTAACTTTGAAAGGATGATCGCTCCTACCCATGTAAGTTTGCTAAGCTCACCCCATGCTGGTTGATTTGTATACGTGTTGTACATAGCGCAGAGTCTAGATTTCGTCCTCCTATCCTCAAGTGATTCCCTCCTAAATTTCTTTAAAATACGGCTCACACTGCTCCTGGGATTAAAGTCACTGAGCACAAATCTAGCGGCCTTTCTCTGTACCATTTCCAACTCATTGATGAGCCCTACTTGATATGGATCCCAAACCGCCGAGGCGTATTCCAGAATAGGTCTTACAACTAGGGTTACCAACCGTCCGGCTTTTGCCGGGCATGTCCTGCTTTTCAATAATTTTGGTTATGTCCGGCCGGCATTTCTAATTTATCGACATTGTCTGGCATTTTTCGTTACAAGATTTCTCACTTAGGTTTTAGGCTGAAGACAGAATGTTATTGTATCGTACATCAACTCCATGTGCTCAGGGCGCTACTTCCGAGGGTAGAAATAAGCAATACTAATATTCGATATATTGAACTCGAAGTCCAGGCATCGATCAACCAATCAACGCGCTTCATTTCCACATTTATGTTGAGAGAAACCGGAAGTGTCGAGAGCTACAGTTTACATGTGCTTGACATATGATTTGCAGCTATCATTTTTGGTTATCTGGTTGTCGCCGTAAATTATAGTGCGAGTATGCAGCGAGTGGAGTGAAATATTAATATCATTGCATCCTATTACGTACCGGTATGTCATCTTTGAAACCTGAAAGGAGTGAATCTAAAAAAAGACAATGTAAATTTTCGGATAAACTAAAAACATAAGTATCCTTGCTTTACTCACGGACGCAGTGAAAGTGAAGCGAAATGTGCAGTGTGTGATAGTTAGGTTAATGTCGGATACAAAGGTGTTGGTGACTTGGAAAGACACGTTAACAGTGAAAAACACAAAAGGTTGGTGAGAACTGGGCCAATATCATGTTCAATGTTATCATTTGCCACTCCCAAATATTCACCGGATAAAAAAGTTCAAGCCGCAGAAGCTACAATGTCATTTCATACAGTTTTCCATCACCAGTCGGACAAATCAATGGACTGCACAGCTAAATTGAATAAGAGTATGTTCTTAGGTTTTGAAGTAGCACAGAAACTGACCTGTGCATGAACTAAAACAGAAGCCATAATAAATAATATTATTGCTCCTCAGTCGACGGATATTATAATTGAAACTCTTAACAATGAAGTTCCATTTTTTGGCCTAGGAACAGATGCAAGCAATCATGGTGCACTAAAGTTGTTTCCAATTGTCATCCAATTCTTTGATTACAAAAATAATGGCATTCAGATAAAAGTTCTTGATTTACATGCATGTCCAAATGAAAGTTCTGAATGTATTTCCTCCTATATTTCAGATATTCTCAAAAAGCATAAAATTACTTCTAGATGCATTGCATTTTCTGGAGACAATGCCAATGTTAATTTTGGAGGCCTTGCACGCAGGGAAGGGAAGAATGTATTCTCTGCTCTCAAAAAAGACTTGAATGAAAACATAGTAGGTGTTGGATGTCCTGCTCAATTTCTCCATAACTGTTTGCAACATGGAGCTGATGCTCTTTCTGTTGATATTGACTCTGTGGTGATGAAAATTTTCAACTTCTTTCATATATATGCAGTGCGCACTCAGGAACTGAAGGACTTTTGTGAATTTGTTAATGTAATTATCTGCAGCTTTTAAATCATTCTAAGACTAGGTGGTTAACGTTGTATCTAGCAGTTGAAAGAATCCTGCAATTGTTCCCTGCTCCGAAATCCTACTTTCTTCCTCAGGGTAGGACGTCAGTGCCTTCATCAATTAGAAACTTCCTTGAAAATTACTTTTCAGAGCTCTATCTTTTCCTTCTTTCCTCAACCATGCACATTTTCACTATAAAATTTTGTCACTTGAGAAAGAAAACAATTCAGCTGTAGAAGTGCTTGAACTATTAGAATCTGTACAATCTTCATTGAAATGCAGACTTGAAAGTCAATTCATTCCCCTTAAAGTCAGGTTGATGTTAAATACATTTTCAGAAGATGGTTTGGATAAAGAATGCAAAGTGTTTATGGAGAATGTATCTTGTTTCTATGAAACCTGCACTGAGTACTTGGATAATTGGATGCATCCTATAGACGAATTCAAGTGTTTCAAATGGTTGAAACTTCAAAACATTAAAGACCTCATATTTGACGATATTGTACCATGTATTCAGTACTTACAGTCAAAAGGTGTAGAAATAGATGACTCAAAATTATTCGACCAGTTCTGCAACGTAAGGGTTTATTCTAAAACTTCGACTTTGGATGAAGATACAACACTAGACCAACAATGGTCTGTTTCTTTAATACAGTAAGTGCCAGAACATTGAGGTATTTTCTGAACTTTTGATCATTTGCCTGTTTTTCTTTGCCATACCAGGCAGCAATGCCTCCACTGAACGTGTGTTCTCATTCATAAATGCTCAATGGACAAAGGAAAGGAACCGTTTGTTGGTAGAATCAGTGAAAGGAATGTTACTTGTGAAATTCAATTTCAAAGATTTGTCTGTGAAGAATTTTATAAATATGTACCGGTACTTCAAGAAAATAACTCGCGTCTTCTTTCAAAAGTAGGTTCTGTTGAAAAATACAGCTTCAAGGAAATGAACTGCAGCAAGGACTGATCATTAAGTAAGGTATTTCCTTTTGTAAAAAGTTTTGTGTAATATATGTATAATTTTGTTATCGATTGAAATTGTCAGGCATTTTTCTTAAATGTCCTGCTTTTTGCTAAGCAATGTCCTGCATTTGGAAATTTTCAGTTGGTAACCCTACTTACAACTGACAAATATCCTAATTCTTTAGCAGAGGTACCACTTCCTTTTAATACCCTCATTACAAAGTGCAGGGATTTGTAAGCTTTAGAAACTACACATCCTACATGACTACTCCATTTCATACCATTCCTTACGTGAACTCCCAAATATTTGCAAGAATCTTCTTTTACAAGTATTTCCAAGCCAATGTTATATTGAAAATCTTGCCTTCGCACTATCCCTAGTATTAAGGGACTACATTTTCTTGTGTTTATTTTCATTTTATTTTCAATCGCCCACTTATAGACCAGGTTCAGGTCCTCTTGAAGTACTACGTTGTCTTGTGAGTCATGTATCTTTCGATATATTACACAATCATCCGCAAACAATCGACAGTCACTGCGATTCTCATTTGGTAAGTCAATTATAAACGCCAAAAATAACAAAGTTGCGATTACGCTGCCCTGAGGGATACCCGACGTTACGGTAACTTCATTCCAGAATCTGCCTTCGACTTTCACTTTCTGGGAACGACCCGTCAAAAATGTTCACTATTCTCAACTAATTTCCGATAGATGTCGCAATGGTCGGTTCTATTGTCTGGCATCTTTGGTGTTTCGTCACTTCCAGGTAGCGCCCGATGCACCTGAGCGCTGGAAACTCACGATTTGCACCGAGAGTGCTACCTCTGCAAATGTACAGACTGTGCAAAATGGCCGCTTATGACAAAATTATTCTGGCACAAAACATTCAACGTTCCAACCAATATTAAAATCTAAATACACACACTCACACGTGAATCAAACTACATAAAACTGAAACAAAACAGTTTCGAACATCTCTAGTCACGAAAACCCAACAATCTGTAAGTAGTGGAGTAAGGCGGTTTCTAAGCCACAAGGTGCTCAAAAAGTTAGTACACACTATTTGCTTATTCATATCTGGCGAACCCATGGTCGGATTTTGACAAATGAGGTGTCGTTGGACTCGGGTTGACGCCCTCTTTCCAATGGACCATTCATTTCAACCCCTAAATAAAACCTACCTCTACTAGGGGGTGAAATTGTAATTTTTTAGTGAAAATCTCTTTTCAAATGCGACATGTATAAGGTGCGCTGCTAAAATGAACTTAAATGTTGTTGCTCATATAGCGCATGCGTTTTGCGGGATGTCGCTATGGATTAACATTTTTGTTTTTGTTTTGTACGCATGCGCACTTGGGATTTTTGTAAGAGGGCGAGCTCTTTGAAAAAATGATTGATAAGAAGGGGTTTTGATGGTGAGGAGAGAGCCAGATAGTCGCCTACTTTCCTACGAAGTTTGCCGATATCTCTCAAACGCAAGGTCGGATTTGGACATGTGACGAGTCAAATCGCTTGCCTCGAAGCCCTATATATGTTATTAATAGGTTAAAGTTTTGAGAATGAGGGAAACAGGCTTTTTGGGTGTAAAACCATGATTTTAGACTTTTTCCGATATTCCACGAATGCATGGTCAGATTTGGTCCTATGACGTGTCAAATGGCTTGTCTCAAAACCCTCTTTATTTTGGTAATAGGTTAAAGTCTTTGAGAATGAGGGAAACAGATTTTTGGGGGGTAAAACCGTGATTTTAAACTTTTTGCTATATCTCAGAACCAATCATGCTAGAGGCGTGTACGACGGGTCCAAGGACTCGGGCTGACGTCCTCTTTGCTATGGACCACTCGTTATATTTTTTAAAAATTTTGGAAACTCGATTTTGGGGTAAACAAGTGTTTTTTGTGATTTTTGCCGATAACTCACGAACCAATAAGCCTAGAGATGAGTGCGAGGTGTCATTTGTTTCATGGCATTGCCCTCTTGCTGACGATGTTCGTGTTGAGCCGGAATGAAAAACCATGTTGAGGTAAAACCATGATTTTAGGCTTTTTGCTCTCTCTCGCAAACCCATAACGCTAGAGACGTGTGCGCGGTGTCCTAGGATTCGGGCTAACGCCCCCTGTTTGAAACTATGTTTGAAATTTTGACAAAGGGCCTAACGCCATACATGTAGAAAAAGAAATTTTTCTTTACCGATACTGTTTATAATGTTCATGATGCGTGGTGGTTGAGAGAGACGATACGGTTGTGTGTGTGTGTGTTTCAACGAATCTGTCGCTGACCACGGTGGCTATGCTCAATAGAACAATCGCTATTTCGACGGGTCGGTTTATGACAGAGCGAGGGTGCGTTTTTTCTTATACTTTACCCCCGAAGATGATCTTTAACGTGTAAACGGTGATGAGAACTTGGTTCTATGTTGGTCGAAGCGAGTAGAGAAAACAAACTTACAGAGGAGCAGACAAGCAGGAAGTGAATGTCATTTGAGCTTATTGGAAGGCGCTGATCTGACTTGACAACAGGTGCAATGGAAAATGACAAAGACTCTTGAAGGTGAAATAATCTGACCATTGTGGTGGCAGGGAAGAGCGAAATGCATGCATACACGTGTGAGATGACATGTACGCTAAACAAGTTACATCCTGTTTGCTTTGTACGTGACAAAATGCAATTCCATGTGAAATTTGATCTGCCTTGGACGTTATCTGTCCACGTGCATGATAACAGAATGTTCAAAGCGTGGAAAAAATGATTATACATGCAACGTAGCATATATAAAGACATGTCGTTATCATTTCCACTCTCACTTGTGTGGACTACCTTTGAACATACTGCGTTGCGTGAAACACTTGGTCTTGTTTAACAGTTTTGGTGTTGGTGGAAAATACTTAACCTTGTTGTGGGGTAGGAATTTATATATTTATTGATTTATATATATATATTTACATGCAATTATTTATTGCTTAGGTAATTAATGATTTTTAATTTATTTGTTTGCAGATAACCGGTATACCTTACATGTCTGAGAGAGAAGAAACCATTGCACTTTTGAGCCCACTAGAAGGAAACAGCAAGAAGCCACTGCAAGTAAAGGTGGGATTATTTTTTTAAACTAACTTGTTTTATTTTTTGTTTTATATTTTATTTTATGAAATATATATATTAACCTGAATTTAGGTATTTATAACGGTTTATTTTATTTATTTTTTGAAACTTGGAAAGAAAAGCCTTACCGCCGTAGCAGTCGCTGAAAACCCGAGACGCAGTAAAGTGCAACCATTGTTTCCAGGCAGTGAACTATTTAAAACTCAGGTAAGCCTAACATAAAATGCTATTCCATTTTACCACTACTGAAAGCTCGTAGACAAAAAATTCATTACCTGTACATGACTAGGACGATGATTGCTTTCTTGATTAATGACTATGTATTGGCAACCGGTACAAGACCATATTGGTTGTTTACCGGGAAAGTACAAGGCCATATTGGATTTTGTTTAAAACAAATTTAACTGACATGTCGTTCCCTATAATAATAATAATAATAATAATAATATCGTATGGCCTCGGATGCCGGGTGCAAGCTTTGTTATTTGACACACAGAGGGTAGCTTGCATGTCGAATTTAGTTGTTCCTTGACTATGAAAGTCATGGAGGTTAGATGTTAGATATCTAATATTTTTAAACTCTATAGCGCTTTCTAGTAGAAAAATGAAGAACATTGTACCCTATGAACTCAACGAATATTCACAGGTTTGAACCAGTTGGAACTTTGTTCTCAGTATGATAATCTGAACAAAATGACATGACATTATTTTATTTTGTTTATGTATTGGTTAAAGGGGAATGTAAATGACTGCAGCTTTATAAAAAGAAAATAAGTACATGGGTTACTGTTAGTGCCGACATACAATTTATTATAATTTTTATGGTGTTTTGATATATTAATGCCAATTATCGTTAAAGTTTTATTTACAAGTATTGATTGATTGATTGAGTGATTGGTTATTTTGTTTGCTTTTAGGTGTCGTCATGCGCCATTAACGTAATGAACAGACAGTGATGAAGCATACATTGTGCTTTTAAAGTACTCTGTGCAACGTTAATAACTTACAATAAGAAAAAGTTTTATTATAACACATGGCGTTAGTACCAAATACAACAAGTGAGCAAGTTGGTTTACCACGTGGGTTAAATTTAAAATCAGAACATGACCGTTGGTTAACATTTGAATCCTGGCCTGTAGGCTTTTTGTCGACACATGAACTTGCAAAAGCAGTTTTTTTTACTTGAACCGAGAAGATTGGTGCGCTGTTTGTTTTGTCGTATTGAACTTTCACACTGGGAAGAAGGGGATGATCGCTTTAGAGACCATTTGCGATGGTCTCCTCATTGTCCTTACATGCTTGGAAAGCAAGTGGGTAACATACCTGTGAATTCATTTTACCGAACCACAAGACCATAGGCCGCTACTTACGTTGCTGAATCACAAATCAATAATAATAATGATGTATTACCAGCCAACGGTAGTGTCGATATATGTGGTCCATATGCCATAGACAGTGTTGAATTGGCGTGTGCTTTTGAAAAATTCGGAGTTTGAAAGACTAAAGCACTAGCACACCCAGAGTACAGCTCTGTTGAAAAACGTTTAGAATCTTATAAAAATGTTTGGCCATTAATATTAAAACACCTTACCAAACAGCTAAGTGAAGCTGGATTTTTTATACTGGTGAAGGGGTTAAAACAATATGTTTTTATTGTGGATTTGCTTTAAAGGATTGGCAAATGACTGATGACCCTTTAGTGCAACACGCTCGTTGGTTACCAAACTGTAAATACATGGTGTTGCTTAAAGGTCGGGAATTTGTGAACCCTATTCGTATAGAAAACGTGATTGCAGCACAAGACATAAAAGTGCCTTTAGAGTTAGAACACGCAGAGCAAATACATAAGGCTGAAAGAAAAGACTTGTCTCACGAACAGATACAAAAGTGTGACCAACAATTATGTAAAATTTGTTATCAAAATTAACTAGGTGTTGTATTTTTGCCTTGTGGACACATGATAGCCTGTGTCAAGTGTGCATTAGAACTCAACACTTGTGCTATATGCAGAAAAGCAGTATCTGCTACAGTTAGGGCATTTCTTGCATAACTAGTATAATTTATTCGTCATGCATAGTGCAAAATCCCTAATTGTACAATATTATTAAAGCTGTTTTAGAGTGTAATAGATATGCTTTTCTTTTGTTTATAGACTACTACAATGAATATTTTGAATGCTGTGGGACAATCATGTGGCTTAGAGACAAAGAAGCTCAGCGAATTGCCAACGCATATTCCATTCCGCATTATCAAGATTCGGAAATTGAAAACAGCATATGGTGATCGTGTACTTTGTGTATGTGAAAACTTTGAGACATTTCTGCCTATACGGTTTAATGATATGTCGGAGAGTGTTTTTGATGAAGTCAACAATGCTGTGCAACCTGAACACTTAATTTATGAAGGTTTTAAAAACAATAGGTGCATGTTTCTTTTTAATTAAATAAAAAAACAAATGTGAAATAATAATGGAAAATATAAGTAATGACAATGGACTGAAAAAGAAAGAAAATATGTGTATAGAATAGTAATGTTTTAGTGTTTAGTGTTATCTTTAAAAATATTATGATGAAACCAAAAAAACAAGAAATGTATATAAAGTTTGTAAATAAATGCAAAATGATGTGTAATGCTGTTTTATTTTATACAAATTTAGTATATTTAACATTGCAGAGTATACAAGATTATGACAATAAATGCACACTGAATACAAGCCTTTCTCACTTTACAATAGTCTGTTATAGTTTTAAACACAAGGCTTGTTGTAGATTATTTTATAGCAATGTCCATTCAATGTTGTTTTCGAAAAGTGGGGAAGCCGCAATGGTTGTATAGGCATAAAAACCTTATTGTTATTACTATTTAGTCACTTTGATCCCCTTGCATATCAAGAGCAGACGACCTAGTTGTTCCACTCTTTAAAACGACGACAACAACAACACTACCTCTTGCATAGTTTGTGATGTTGATGGCTCTTGCGACGTGGAAGATGGATTAAAAATAACTTTTAGAACAGGGGTTAAACGTTGCTCATTAAACAATGCATTATTTTGAGTAGCAATATGGTTTTCTTGATTTTTGTCGACGGCAACTGTGTTTCATGCAGTACACTACATTGATGATCACTGACACTTAAAACCTCACTATTTTTACTTTTTAGGTAACCACGACAAAGTTTGGAACGTTGCTTTGAACAACGCCTAATAACAGTTCCATTTTTATTGGTTCGTTTCACAATATATGAATATCCTTTATAGCATGCGTAAGGCTTACCATACCTATTCACTGATACTTCCATATCAACTGTCAAGCATAGACTAAGCTCTAGTAAAGTCAACTTGGTAATAAGAATAATAGTTTAATGTGAGAGCAAATATGGATCCAAAGAGTTCAGGTAAAAGTGGAAGCAAATAAGCAAATATTAGAAACAAGTGTGGGGGTAAAAGTGGTCGCGAAGTGGTAGACCCATTACACAATAATTTCAGCACGACGAAGCTCTTGTTCAATTTCTTTGATTTCCCAATCGTGACCGGTATGCCCAGCTTGTTGTAAAGCATGCAATTGTCGAAGCCGTTGAATTAGCTTACTGGGTTTGTTCCAGTAAACAAATTTAACAAATGGATTTTTAGGTGTAAACAAAGCATTACCATTATCATGATCATTATCATCATGATCACCATTATCATCATGACCATCATCACTGTTACTATATAGTCCTTTTTGATCCTCTTGCAATACCACTTCATTTATAGTCTGAGTTGATTTTGATAGTGTTGAAGGTTTCTTGGACGTTGACAGCTGTCCTAACATGACGTTTTGAGGACATGATAAGTCCTTTTGAACAAACACTGCACTATCTTTAGCCGCAATATCGTTTTCTTGAACTTGCTTTTTAGCATTTTGATAATTGTTTGTAAACAGCAAGCGTGGTTCGTTTAGAGAACTACATTGATGAACACTCACACTTAAAACCTTTCCATTTTTACTTTTCAGATTGCCTCGACATTTCTTTGACCTCTCTTTTGAGCATCGCCAGAATATTATTGCATTCACATTCTGGCGATTATAGTTATAAGAGTAGCCTTGATAGAGTGCACGTAGCCTACCTTTGTTGGTTGTAATAAGTTCCATAGTAGTAACTGACCTGTCAGTACGATGTTCACACTACAAAGGTTACAACTTTTTTGCTGATGGAGTGACCTACCATAAGCTTATATATTGGCTTATGTGTTGGCTATTCGTGTTGGCTTTTTGTGTTGGCTTTTGTGTTGGCTTTTCGTGTTGGTTTTTTGCGTTGGCTTTTGTGTTGGCTTTTTGTGTTGGCTATTTGTGTTGGCTTTTTGTGTTGGCTTTTGTGTTGGCTTTTTGTGTTGGCTTTAGTATTGGCTTTTGTATTGGCTTATTTGACAAGTTATTTGTGTCAATGTATTTAATGGATTTTTTCTTGGTGTTGGAAAGT
The DNA here is from genome assembly GCA_946902985.2 of Meconema thalassinum. NCBI lineage: Eukaryota > Metazoa > Arthropoda > Insecta > Orthoptera > Tettigoniidae > Meconema > Meconema thalassinum. Next base: position 28,695,906 of record OX336389.2, on the reverse strand, counting down.
AGTTGAAAGAGAGGGAATATTTAAAGACTTAACCTCAGCTCACTAACCAAACCTAACCTAACCTAACTTCACCTAGCCTAACCTAACCTAAACTTTCAACTCTCAGATGTTAATTAAATTCTGTGCATAGTCGAGTTGGAACCCATGACCTCAGGGGTAAAAAACCAATTATTTTTGATGGCTTATTTTGGTAACTTATTTTGATGGCTAACCTAACTTTACCTAACCTAACCTAACCTCAGCTCACTCTGGATATTACTAGTAAGTGTTCATATCCTCCGCTAGGTAGTATGCTAGTAGTACAGGTAGTGCTCATATTTACCGCTAGGTAGCTGAACCATACTTCGCGTGTTGCATGTGACACTTGTGAAGTTTAACCGCATGCAAGACGTGCTTGTATAAGTTCTCTATTTAAACCCAATATACAATTAACCACTAAATGTTCAGATCTAACATGTATAGCCATGTTTAGGGTATATGGGAGACCCTTAGCAAGAAAGGCTGTCTAACCCACGAGTGTACAGCTTTGTCATACTCAGTAAGCACCTGTTGGCAGAAAACAACAACAACAACAATTTGAGAAAGCCAACAAAAAACTGTTTCCTTTAAATACATTAATGGATATGTTGTCTTTCAAACTCCCAATTTTTCAATACGACAAAACACACAGCGCACCACATCTTCTCGGTTCTAGTAAAAAAAACCTGCTTTTGCAAGTTCATGTGTCGACAAAAAGCCTACAGGCCAGGATTCAAATGTTAACCAACGGTCATGTTCTGATTTTAAATTTAACCCACGTGGTAAACCAACTTGCTCACTTGTTGTATTTGGTACTAACGCCATGTGTTATATTAAAACTTTTTCTTATTGTAAGTTATTAACGTAGCACAGAGTACTTTAAAGCACAATGTATGCTTGTTCACTGTCTGTTCATTACGTTAATGGCGCATGACGACACTTAAAAGCAAACAAAATAACCAATCAATCAATCAATCAATACTTGTAAATAAAACTTTAACGTTAATTGGCATTAATATATCAAAACACCATAAAAATTATAATAAACTGTATGTCGGCACTAACAGTAACCCATGTACTTATTTTCTTTTTATAAAGCTACAATCAATTACATTCCCCTTTAACCAATACATAAACAAAAAAAATAATGTCATGTCATTTTGTTCAGATTATCATGTTCAAACCTGTGAATATTCGTTGAGTTCATAGGGTACAAAGTTCCTCATTTTTCTACTAGAAAGCGCTATAGAGTTTAAAGATATTAGATATCTAACATCTAACCTCCATGACTTTCATAGTCAAGGAACAACTAAATTCGACATGCAAGCTACCCTCTGTGTGTCAAATAACAAAGCTTGCACCCGGCATCCGAGGCCATACGATATTATTATTATTATTATTATTATTATTATTATTATTATTATTATTATTATAGGGAACGACATGTCAGTTAAATTTGTTTTAAACAAAATCCAATATGGCCTTGTACTTTCCCGGTAAACAACCAATATGGTCTTGTACCGCTTGCCAATACATAGTCATTAATCAAGAAAGCAATCATCGTCCTAGTCATGTACAGATAATGAATTTTTTGTCTACGAGCTTTCAGTAGTGGTAAAATGGAATAGCATTTTATGTTAGGCTTACCTGAGTTTTAAATAGTTCACTGCCTGGAAACAATGATTGCACTTTACTGCGTCTCGGGTTTTCAGCGACTGCTACGGCGGTAAGGCTTTTCTTTCCAAGTTTCTAAAAATAAATAAAATAAACCGTTATAAATACCTAAATTCAGCTTAATACATATGTTTCATAAAATAAAATATAAAACAAAAAAATAAAACAAGTTAGTTTAAAAAAATAATCCCACCTTTACTTGCAGTGGCTTCTTGCTGTTTCCTTCTAGTGGGCTCAAAAGTGCAATGATTTCTTCTCTCTCAGACATGTAAGGTATACCGGTTATCTGCAAACAAATAAATTAAAAATCATTAATTACCTAAGCAATAAATAATTGCATGTAAATATATATATAAATCAATAAATATATAAATACCTACCCCACAACAAGGTTAAGTATTTTCCACCAACACCAAAACTGTTAAACAAGACCAAGGGTTTCACGCAACGCAGTATGTTCAAAGGTAGTCCACACAAGTGAGAGTGGAAATGATAACGACATGTCTTTATATATGCTACGTTGCATGTATAATCATTTTTTCCACGCTTTGAACATTCTGTTATCATGCACGTGTACAGATAACGTCCAAGGCAGATCAAATTTCACATGGAATTGCATTTTGTCACGTACAAAGCAAACAGGATGTAACTTGTTTAGCGTACATGTCATCTCACACGTGTATGCATGCATTTCGCTCTTCCCTGCCACCACAATGGTCAGATTATTTCACCTTCAAGCGTCTTTGTCATTTTCCATTGCACCTGTTGTCAAGTCAGATCAGCGCCTTCCAATAAGCTCAAATGACATTCACTTCCTGCTCGTCTGCTCCTCTGTAAGTTTGTTTTCTCTACTCGCTTCGACCAACATAGAACCAAGTTCTCATCACCGTTTACACGTTAAAGATCATCTTCGGGGGTAAAGTATAAGAAAAAACGCACCCTCGCTCTGTCATAAACCGACCCGTCGAAATAGCGATTGTTCTATTGAGCATTGGGTAGATTATAGGATGAGGAATAACCCACCCACCAAGGGAAGATGATTAAGAGAAGGAAGTAGATTTGGGATTGGAAAAGAAGGATAGAAAAATAGGAGGAGAGTCCCACAAAATTAATAAGTTGAGGTTTAAATACCCTTAGAAGCAGTTGCCAATGGAAATTAACTCTCGGATACCTAAAGTAGGTACGAGCTTGGTAGAGGCTAACGAGAACCGCAGCTAGGACTTGGGCGGTTTGCAAGAGAGAGGCTTTAGTATATTTCCTCCCAAGCATGTATAAAAGTACTATGGGGAAGGGTGATGGTCTGGCAAGACTGAGAGGAACAAATTTACTGTATGTCTTCTCAAAGAAATTAGGTTTTTCAAAGTAATTCAAAGAATGCCAATGATTTAACTCAGGTTTGGTATTTTCAATTTCCAAAATTATGGAGTTCCTGTAAGGGCGACCAAGTGTCTCTAAGAAGGAATGTGATAAAAGATTATGCCTTATTGGGTAATCTTGGTAAATGAACCAATGGTTGCATTGAAAAATGGCTAAGCTTTTACTCAGCGAGGAGCCGGCTAAAAGTTTAGACAAAAAAAACACTTATTTTTTAGAAAATTGACCATACGTTTTCGGAGAGGGTCTCCACAAGCAGGTAGTTGGCTTAGCGAACTTTACTTGCCTTACTGGCCAATTAGAATTAGCTATTAACGCTAAGAAGAACTTTAGTAAGGTGAAAATTAAGAGTTCTTGCTCAAATGCAACAAATGGTGAAAGCTCTATTAATGATTTTAATATCATTGAGTGAGGAGAGTCAAGGAAGACAGGATTTTGCCTAAACTTTATATTCGAAAATGAAAAAGCGAAGGGAAAAGATTTGTTTATTTTACAATGAGAAAAAGTTTGAGGAAATTAACAATTATGCAATATAATTTTAATAAACATAGTTCATTTGAACTTTTTAACAAATAGGGTCGCAGACCTCTCAACATTAAACGGTTGCTCAAGGCAATTGACAATTTAAAAGGTTTCAAACCTTACATGTTTCTAAAATCTTTATAAGATTTAAACAAATGAGCAATGAAATAATTAAAGCTTGAACGTGAATTGAAGTACAAAAAGTGCACCTTAAGAAATTCTGGAGAGAATGTTCTAGAGAAAGTGACAACTTTGAAAATAACAATAATAACAACGTGAAAAATAAAATAGAAGTTCCTACAACTTCTTATATTTATACAGAATTAATATATAAGAATTATACAAAGAGGGCAGGTCACTTACTGTGAAACCTGAAGAAAGTGAAAGGGAAAGTTCTAGACTTCCCAAGTTTGAGCAGGAATCACTCGCCAAATGGGACAGTTTCCATTTCGTGAAACCTGAACATGACTCGCTCAAGAGTTTAGAAAATTGTTTTCCCTGATTTTGAAGGGAGGAACAATGTAAGTTTGAAACGTGTGCTAGACACGTATCACAAAGATTATACAGAGATACTTAATGATAAACCAACAAAAATGGAAGGGCACTTCTTGGAATGACACCTTATTGGAACAGACCTAGATTAAAAGTTTATTGCAGATTGTTAGTGAGAGGTTTAGGAAAGAGAAATGGGAATTAAGGAAAATGTTCATGGCCTTATTTGAATATAAGCGGACGATCGCGACGCGGTAGAAAAGTTGAGCAAGCACTGGTTTTCACTATAGTTCATTGAAACATATGAAAAGTTCACTGTGGAGACACAAAGTTTATGGAAAAGAAAATTATTGCAATGATGAAAATAACTGGTTTCACTAGATAAGTGAGAGTCTATTTCTTGAGAAAGTTGTAAATTACAATTGAATGCGCTATAGAAAATTCCCGCGGTGGACGAAACTTCACTATGTAGTAATTTAGAAGTAAGATAATTCAGTTTTAAACAGAATTCTCACAAGTACGTGAGAAATACATGACGGCAGGACTTGTAGATTGAGTACAGAATCTGGAAAGTTCCAGAACAATCTTAGTAGTAAAATGGGTCTAATGTAAATCCAGCGGAGGAACTAACTTGTTGAATTATAGACAGCGGGTAATTAGATAATATCCCACGTAGAAAGAGGATTTATCATTAGAATAGCTTAATCAAAGCTCTTTATGGTAAAGTCGGCTTGTACAAGCGAAAGCTCAACCTGGCAAATCCCACGAAGAATGATTTTTGCCCCAAAATAAATACTTTCACACTGTCTATAAAAGTATCATTTAAAACACGGGGAAGTTAAAACCATGAAGATGAGGTTAAAACTTGAAGAAGGTACTTATCTTTGTTGCATGTCGAAGTGAAGTTCCTCACTGATGCTTAGAGTTCCAACATGGCGTGGAATTTAAAAAATGCCTCGTTAGGTCAGGAGGCTGGCTCTGGTTGAGCCTTAACTGATTGCTTCAACTGCCGACTAAGAAGTGAGAGCAGCTCAACGAAGCACGGAAGTTCCGAGAAAGAGGGGAAAGAGTGGGGGGTAGGAGACAAAAGGAGAACATATAAACATTGCCAACTTAAAAATAAAACATTTATCTTCTCTTGCTGAGCTGGTCTTCTAAGAGTTGATCACAGTTGATACTAGCGCAGCATGGTGAGTAAAGAAGTGGACGTAGTCCTCTTGCTCTAAGAGAAAATAGCTGACGATGGTAACAGGATCTGGTGACCAAATGGATAAGTAAGTCCTCTAGCACCAGGAAGAATTGAGGAGCTTCAGAGATTCGCTGCGAGATAACGCTAGGTGGATCACAGAAGTTATATATCTGAAACATACTTATGAAGACATAAGAGATATGCCCAACAAGGAGAAAACAGATGATCACTGTTGGTGTTTGGCAAAGAGGAAGGAAGAAATGAACATGCAAAGAGCAATAGACATTATATCTCTCGTACCGTGTATTCAAAGAATACACCATACTGGGGGGACAAACACCAACAGCGAGCAAATAAACAGTTACACATTTATTGGCAGCGGAGCGATCAAAGACAGTGGTCTTGTGATCGGTCCATTTGTGGTCAAGATTCTGGCCACCCTGACTCTCCCATCTCTCCCAGGGTAACATTCGGTCACCCTACCAGAAATCCATACTAGGGGGGGTGAAACATCCCTAACCAAGACCAAGTCCCCCACCTTAATGTCGGGACTGGAAAGAAACCACTTCTGCCTCCGTTGCAAGGAAGTTAAATATTCCAAGTTCCATCTCTTCCAAAAGGAATTACGGAGGGCTTCAAGTTTCCGCCAAACAATAGGTAAATTAGAATCCCTGTAAGAATTGGGAAGAGGAGGAGGGGCAGACAGAGAAGTGCCGATAAGGAAGTGACCAGGGGTGAGTGGAAGTAGGTCATCAGGGTCATTGGAAAGCGGAGTTAAGGGGCGAGAGTTAACAACACCTTCAATCAGAACAGACAGAGAATTGAATTCTTCGTAAGTCAGAATTCGATTACCTAAGACTTTTCTTAAATGACGTTTAGTGAGCTTTACGCAAGATTCCCACCTACCACCATGATGCGGAGCGTAAGGAGGTATGAAGCGCCATTTGAAACCTTTTGAATAAGAAAAATTAGAGATTTGTTCCATGGCTGGAGAGGAAGTGAGAGCTTTCTTCCACAGGGAAGCTGCGCCCTGAAAGGTGGAAGCGTTATCAGAGAACGTCTCAGAAGGAACACCACGCCTAGCGGTGAAACGAGAGACAGCTGATAAAAAATAAGAAGTAGAAGCATTCGTTACTAGTTCCAAGTGGATTGCGCCGGTAACCATGCAAACAAAAAGAGAAACATAAAGCTTACCAAACAATTTGCGTTTAGCTTCAGGAGAGTTTCGTTGATATTGGAACGGACCCATATAGTCCACGCCAGTTAAAGCAAATGGGCGTATAGGAGAAGAACGAAAAGAGGGCAGATCGCTCATTAATTGAGTGTGGATTTTAGGTTTCGCTTTGAAACAAGGAATGCACTTATGAATTACAGAAGAAACTTCATGAATTCCATTTATAATCCAGTACTTTTCCCCTAAGAGGCAAAGCAGAGTACGTGTACCAACATGAAGATTACGGTAATGAAAGTCACGTATAATTAAGGAAGTTACGTGATGTTTGGAAGGCAAAATAACGGGATGCTTTTTGTCCTCAGAGAGTAAAGATTGCGAGAGCCTTCCACCTACACTGAGTAACCCATGGTCATCAAGAAACAGGGCTAAAGCACGAAGACGGCTGGATTTGGGAAGATCTCTGTTAGAAGAAAGCAATGACAATTCAGAAGAAAAGGCTTCTTGCTGTGTCAGTTGTAAAATCTTAATGGTAGCGAGATTCAATTCATGATTGGTAAGGTGTGGTTTAGGGAGGAGAGGTTGGTCAACCACAAGATATTTCCATCTAAGGAGATAGGCGACGATCCGTAGTAATTTGTGAAAAGAAGAATAGCGGGACAACAAAGGATGAGATGCGTTGGAAACAAGACACGAAGCAATGGGTAGAGGTACTTTAGCGTCAGGCAAGTTGGAGTTTGTAGCTGGGGTTTTAGAAGGCCATGAGGAAGATTCTTCGATTAGCCACGAGGGCCCATGCCAGTACAATTGGGAAGCTGCCGATTGAGAGGGTAAACAACCACGAGAGATAATATCAGCTGGATTATCCGCACTGGGAACATGCCTCCATTGACATCCAGAAGAAAGGGTTTGAATTTTGGAGACCCTGTTTGCAACGAAAGTTTGCCAGTGAGAGGGGTTCTTGGCGATCCAAGCAAGGGCGATCATGGAATCGCTCCAAAGATAGATTTGCGAGAATTCGACCTTTAATACTTCCCGTAATTTCTTGACAAGTTCTGCAGCCATGAGTGCAGCGCACAGTTCGAGCCTAGGCAAAGTGATAGTTTTAAGAGGAGCGACCTTCGATTTGGCGCAAACAAGGTTGGAAACTAGAGATCCATAGAGTGAATCGTGATAAACTAAATATGCACAGCAACCATAAGCTTTTTCGGAACTGTCCGCGAACACATGAAGGAAAAAAGATGCATTAGAATGAGAGCTGATTAAATTCCTGGGAATTTCAATAAGGGAAAGATCCAGCAAATTGCTGCGAAACGAGAGCCAACGATTAAGAAAAGAAAGAGGGACAGCGTCATCCCATTCACATTTAAGTGACCAAAGCTCTTGCATGAAGAGTTTGTCTATGACGATAACTAGAGCATGGAATTGCAGTGGATCAAAAATTTTTGCAATTTCAGAGAGAATTTGTCTTTTTGTATTAGGAAGCTCTTCTGCGAGCGAAACTTTATAGATAAGAGTGTCAGTGCTAGTGCACCAGTGAACTCCTAGAATTTTTATAGATTCGGAGTTACCACAAATTTCGACAGAAGAAGGATCTACGTCTTCGGTGGGAAACTGAGCGAGAAACTCAGGGGAGTTGGAGTTCCACTTATGAAGGGGGAAACCTCCATTCCTTAGTAATGCTTGAAGTTCTAAAGACACAAAAGAAGCTTCCTCCAAAGAGGGGAAGGATTGCAAATAATCGTCGACATAGAATGACGTAGTTAGTGCTTCAGAGGCTTTGGGGTTAAATAAATGACCATCTTGAGAGGCTAGCAAGTGTAGGGATCGGATAGCAAGGAAAGCAGAGGGTTTTAAGCCATAAGTAACCGTTTTCAAGCGAAATACCTTAATGGGCTTACTGGTTTCATCACGCCACAAGATTCTTTGAAGATCTCGTTGTTCTGGTTGAATTAACACTTGACGGTACATCTGTTTTATGTCGGCTATGACAGCTATGGGAAATAATCGAAAATTTAAGAGTATAGCAGATAAATCTGATTGAATAGCAGGACCAGAATAAAGAGTGTCGTTAAGGCTGTTGCCATTAACGTCGGGTGATGAACCATTGAAAACAACTCGAATTTTGTCTTTTACAAGAGGGTTTTTCCACACGGGATGATGATTTAAATAAACCGTTTCAATTGGGGGGTGCAATTCATCATTAGATTTGTTAACAACTTCCATATGATCTGAGCTTTCATACTCATCCATGAAATCAGTGTACTGTTGTTTAACAAGAGGTTCCTTCTTGAATTTGCTCTCGATAGCGAAGAGAGCTTTTCGAGCTTTGGGCTGAGAGTTGATAAGTTTAGGAGGATTATTTAATCTTGGCATTTGAACGACGAACCGGCCATCAGAAGAACGAGTGGTGGTGTTCAAAAAAAGTTGCTCACAGAATTCATTTTCTGAAGAGGTTACATTAGGAGAATCGACATTTTCAAGCCTCCAGAACTGTTCCAGGTCAGTATTGGAGAAGTAACATTGCGATGCGGGTTGAGGAGAATAATGGGGAAGTTGCCCTGTGACGATCCATCCAAAATTAGTGTCTCTGGCGACCACGTTTGAGGATAATTTACGAACCTGTTTGCGTAGGCAATTCCAGAAAACATTGGCACTAAAAAGTATGTCAATAGGGTTCTGCATATTAAAACAAGGATCGGCTAGCCTTAAATGCGAGGGAATGTTTAACCCTGAAATATCCACAGAGTGACTTGGAGTGTCTTCTCCGATGCTATTAAGAATTAGACAATTAAGTTTAAGAAAGTTGTTTCTATGACAAGTATCTCTTATAGTTAGCTTTGAGAATTGTAAAGCTTGCGATTTTGAGCTGTTGATGCCCGACACGTTGATAGAAGTGGGGTTTACAGGTAGGCCTAGTTTTCTAATCAAGGAATTAGACACAAAATCATGAGTTGCAGCTGAATCTAGAAGGCCGCGTGCACGGACCCAGTTGCCAAAGTTATCCTGAACGTCAATTTGGACAGTAGATAACAATACTTGCGCGCTGCGAATGGACTTAGCATTTTGAATATAAGATGAAGCATTAGAATTGTTAGCACTATCATTTTTCGGCGAAGTAGATGCTGTCGATGACCTTGCCTGATCATGACGATGTAGCAGAGTATGATGAGCCTTTTCACAATGGTAACAAAGTCTTGTGGACTTACAGTTAGAAGCAGAATGCGTGGGCGCTAGGCAGTTGAAACAATGTTTGTTTTGAGCGACTAATTTTCGTCTGTCATCGACTGACATTTCTTTAAAGGATTTGCAGAGGTATAGGGCATGGGGATCTTTACAAAGAATGCACTTTACAGGTTCGTTTAAACTTTTGCGAGGTTCACTTTGCGTGTTTAAAACAATAGAGCTAGCAACACGACGTTCACTAGACCTAGTTGGGTAACCAGTGGAGTTTGATTTGAATTTGGATGAGCTGGACCCAGGTTTTTGGGTATTGGACGCTGAGCGTTCACTTTTGGATTTGATGGACATTAATTCGAATTTGGAACTAGGAGATGAAGGTTCACTTTGATTAGCTAGAGCGGATAAAAGTTGGCATCTAGCGTTTATGAAAGTGACTAAATGCTCGTAAGAGTAGTCGTCTTCCTTAGAAAGTTCAATTTCCCAAGCTTTGAGGGTAGCAGCATCAACTTTAGAAACTACTAAATGTATTAGGAAAGTATCCCAATGTTCAGTAGGCTGCTCTAATTGGGACAAAGCTTTAACGTGGAGTTGGGTAGTGTCAATTAAAGTACGCAAACTAGTGACGTCATTGTGCTGTGACGCAGGTAGGTTAAACAGAGCCTTAATATGGCGTTGAATACGTAAACGTAAATTTCCATATCTTTCTTTTAATAATTTAAAGGCAATGGGGTAATTTTCGGCACGCAGAGGAAGTGCTTCAACTAACTGCAAAGCTTGACCTCGAAGGATAGATCTCAAGTAATGAAACTTGTAAATGACTTGAATGTCTTCATTGTCATGAACAAGAGAGCAAAATAATTCATAGAAAGAATCCCAAGTGGATTCATCTCCAGAAAAATGGGGTAAATCAATTTTCGGTAAAGTAGGTTTGGGCTTGTGAGTGCCCTCACGGAAGGAAGTTTGGGGTTCGTGAAGGGAACCAAGAACAGAAGCGTCCTTTTTCTGCTCCTCTTCGAGTTGGCGTATTATTTTGAAAGCAGAACCTATGCCTTCGTAATATAAGTTTTCTACTTCGACACGATCTTCTGTTTGATTGAGCATGCAAGTTTCAATTTCAGTTTGAATGTTACAGTAGTTTTCATAAGAACGTTCAAAATCCTTTACACGATGTTTCAACAAATCTAATTGCGCGTCTGAGGGATCTAATTCTTTTATGTACCTTCTGAATCGGGTAATTTGCCCTTTATAGGATGCTCGTTTAGAAGTAAGTTTTTCATCCTTATCCTTATCAGTGGGAGCCATATTAAAGAAGATAAATGAAAATGTAACTCACGAAACTGTGGAACCTTGGAAATGCTGTCAAGCTGGCAGCAGCGAATGAGTAGAAAGAATGGGACACACCATAGGAGACAGGAGCGGCCTCTTTCCCGTTCACAGGCTTTGCACGATGTGGTTATAGCTGAAATATTCAACACAGATATTAGAAATATGCAAAGTATTGTCAAATGACACTATTTTAAAAAGAAAAAGAAAAAATGGGCTCTCCCGGGTTTCTGGGACCAATTTTTGGGTAGATTATAGGACGAGGAATAACCCACCCACCAAGGGAAGATGATTAAGAGAAGGAAGTAGATTTGGGATTGGAAAAGAAGGATAGAAAAATAGGAGGAGAGTCCCACAAAATTAATAAGTTGAGGTTTAAATACCCTTAGAAGCAGTTGCCAATGGAAATTAACTCTCGGATACCTAAAGTAGGTACGAGCTTGGTAGAGGCTAACGAGAACCGCAGCTAGGACTTGGGCGGTTTGCAAGAGAGAGGCTTTAGTATATTTCCTCCCAAGCATGTATAAAAGTACTATGGGGAAGGGTGATGGTCTGGCAAGACTGAGAGGAACAAATTTACTGTATGTCTTCTCAAAGAAATTAGGTTTTTCAAAGTAATTCAAAGAATGCCAATGATTTAACTCAGGTTTGGTATTTTCAATTTCCAAAATTATGGAGTTCCTGTAAGGGCGACCAAGTGTCTCTAAGAAGGAATGTGATAAAAGATTATGCCTTATTGGGTAATCTTGGTAAATGAACCAATGGTTGCATTGAAAAATGGCTAAGCTTTTACTCAGCGAGGAGCCGGCTAAAAGTTTAGACAAAAAAAACACTTATTTTTTAGAAAATTGACCATAAGTTTTCGGAGAGGGTCTCCACAAGCAGGTAGTTGGCTTAGCGAACTTTACTTGCCTTACTGGCCAATTAGAATTAGCTATTAACGCTAAGAAGAACTTTAGTAAGGTGAAAATTAAGAGTTCTTGCTCAAATGCAACAAATGGTGAAAGCTCTATTAATGATTTTAATATCATTGAGTGAGGAGAGTCAAGGAAGACAGGATTTTGCCTAAACTTTATATTCGAAAATGAAAAAGCGAAGGGAAAAGATTTGTTTATTTTACAATGAGAAAAAGTTTGAGGAAATTAACAATTATGCAATATAATTTTAATAAACATAGTTCATTTGAACTTTTTAACAAATAGGGTCGCAGACCTCTCAACATTAAACGGTTGCTCAAGGCAATTGACAATTTAAAAGGTTTCAAACCTTACATGTTTCTAAAATCTTTATAAGATTTAAACAAATGAGCAATGAAATAATTAAAGCTTGAACGTGAATTGAAGTACAAAAAGTGCACCTTAAGAAATTCTGGAGAGAATGTTCTAGAGAAAGTGACAACTTTGAAAATAACAATAATAACAACGTGAAAAATAAAATAGAAGTTCCTACAACTTCTTATATTTATACAGAATTAATATATAAGAATTATACAAAGAGGGCAGGTCACTTACTGTGAAACCTGAAGAAAGTGAAAGGGAAAGTTCTAGACTTCCCAAGTTTGAGCAGGAATCACTCGCCAAATGGGACAGTTTCCATTTCGTGAAACCTGAACATGACTCGCTCAAGAGTTTAGAAAATTGTTTTCCCTGATTTTGAAGGGAGGAACAATGTAAGTTTGAAACGTGTGCTAGACACGTATCACAAAGATTATACAGAGATACTTAATGATAAACCAACAAAAATGGAAGGGCACTTCTTGGAATGACACCTTATTGGAACAGACCTAGATTAAAAGTTTATTGCAGATTGTTAGTGAGAGGTTTAGGAAAGAGAAATGGGAATTAAGGAAAATGTTCATGGCCTTATTTGAATATAAGCGGACGATCGCGACGCGGTAGAAAAGTTGAGCAAGCACTGGTTTTCACTATAGTTCATTGAAACATATGAAAAGTTCACTGTGGAGACACAAAGTTTATGGAAAAGAAAATTATTGCAATGATGAAAATAACTGGTTTCACTAGATAAGTGAGAGTCTATTTCTTGAGAAAGTTGTAAATTACAATTGAATGCGCTATAGAAAATTCCCGCGGTGGACGAAACTTCACTATGTAGTAATTTAGAAGTAAGATAATTCAGTTTTAAACAGAATTCTCACAAGTACGTGAGAAATACATGACGGCAGGACTTGTAGATTGAGTACAGAATCTGGAAAGTTCCAGAACAATCTTAGTAGTAAAATGGGTCTACTGTAAATCCAGCGGAGGAACTAACTTGTTGAATTATAGACAGTGGGTAATTAGATAATATCCCACGTAGAAAGAGGATTTCTCATTAGAATAGCTTAATCAAAGCTCTTTATGGTAAAGTCGGCTTGTACAAGCGAAAGCTCAACATGGCAAATCCCACGAAGAATGATTTTTGCCCCAAAATAAATACTTTCACACTGTCTATAAAAGTATCATTTAAAACACGAGGAAGTTAAAACCATGAAGATGAGGTTAAAACTTGAAGGAGGTACTTATCTTTGTTGCATGTCGAAGTGAAGTTCCTCACTGATGCTTAGAGTTCCAACATGGCGTGGAATTTAAAAAATGCCTCGTTAGGTCAGGAGGCTGGCTCTGGTTGAGCCTTAACTGATTGCTTCAACTGCCGACTAAGAAGTGAGAGCAGCTCAACGAAGCACGGAAGGTCCGAGAAAGAGGGGAAAGAGTGGGGGGTAGGAGACAAAAGGAGAACATATAAACATTGCCAACTTAAAAATAAAACATTTATCTTCTCTTGCTGAGCTGGTCTTCTAAGAGTTGATCACAGTTGATACTAGCGCAGCATGGTGAGTAAAGAAGTGGACGTAGTCCTCTTGCTCTAAGAGAAAATAGCTGACGATGGTAACAGGATCTGGTGACCAAATGGATAAGTAAGTCCTCTAGCACCAGGAAGAATTGAGGAGCTTCAGAGATTCGCTGCGAGATAACGCTAGGTGGATCACAGAAGTTATATATCTGAAACATACTTATGAAGACATAAGAGATATGCCCAACAAGGAGAAAACAGATGATCACTGTTGGTGTTTGGCAAAGAGGAAGGAAGAAATGAACATGCAAAGAGCAATAGACATTATATCTCTCGTACCGTGTATTCAAAGAATACACCAAGCATAGCCAACGCGGTCAGCGACAGGTTCGTTGAAACACACACACACCCAACCGTATCGTCTCTCTCAACCACCACGCATCATGAACATTATAAACAGGTATCGGTAAAGAAAAATTTCTTTTTCTACATGTATGGCGTTAGGCACTTTGTCAAAATTTCAAACATAGTTTTAAACAGGGGGCATTAGCCCGAGTCCTAAGACACCGCGTACACGTCTCTAGCGTTATGGGTTTGCGAGAGAGAGCAAAAAGCCTAAACTCATGGTTTTACCTCAACATGGTTTTTCATTCCGGCTCAACACGAACATCCTCAGCAAGAGGGCAATGCCATGAAAAAATGACACCACGCACTCGTCTGTAGGCTTATTGGTTCGTGAGTTATCGGCAAAAATCACAAAAAACACTTGTTTACCCCAAAATCGAGTTTCCAAAATTTTTTAAAAATATAACGAGTGGTCCATAGCAAAGAGGACGTCAGCCCGAGTCCTTGGACCCGTAGTACACGCATCTAGCATGATTGGTTCGCGAGATATAGCAAAAAGTTTAAAATCACGGTTTTACCCCAAAAAATCTGTTTCCCTCATTCTCAAAAACTTTAACCTATTACCAAAATAAAGAGAGTTTCGAGACAAGCCATTTGACACGTCATAGGACCAAATCTGACCATGCATTCGTGAAATATCGGAAAAAGTCTAAATTCATGGTTTTACCCCCAAAAAGCCTGTTTCCCTCATTCTCAAAACTTTAACCTATTAATAACATATACAGGGCTTCGAGACAAGCGATTCGACACGTCACACGTCCAAATCCGACCTTGCGTTCGAGAGATATCGGCAAACTTCGTAGGAATGTAGGCGACTATCTGGCTCACTCCTCACCACCAAAACCCCTTCTTATCAATCATTTTTTTTTTCAAAGAGCTCGCCCTCTTAAAAAAATCCCAAGTGCGCATGCGTACAAAACAAAAACAAAAATGTTAATCCATAGCGACATCCAGCAAATCGCATGCGCTATATGAGCAACAACATTTATGTTCATTTTTAGCAGCGCACCTTATACATGTCGCATTTGAAAGGAGACTTTCACTAAAAAATTACAATTTCACTCCCTAGTAGGGGTAGGTTTTATTTAGGGGTTCAAATGAATGGTCCATTGGAAAGACGGCGTCAACCCGAGACCAACGACACCTCATTTGTCAAAATCCGACCATGGGTTCGCCAGATATGAATAAGCAAATAGTGTGTACTAACTTTTTGAGCACCTTGTGGGTTAGAAACCGCCTCACTCCACTACTTCTGTAGTCATATACTGTGTATCTAGGGAACTCACATGAGTAACGTTTCATGGCCTCCAACAATTTATATATAGCCTAGCCTATTATGCATTTATCAAAAGAATTGTATTTCTAAATTATAAACATAAGTAATTACATAAGAAATCACGGTTATGGTATATTGGCTTTCGCGGCCGGTGAATTAAAACTCAGCAATTCTTCTAGGTCTGTGCCGTGTCTTGTGTGGGGTTTCGCCTAGGACACCAAGCTAGGCTCATCGGCGGGCTCTTGGTGTCCCCGCCCGGACCCCCACAGGAGTGACGAACTGCGCGCCACCTCCCTTTATATAAGGTGCAACTGCACCACTTGACTACGAGAACTAAAAGCTCAAGCAGCCTTAACCTCCCTATGAAGGCGTACAAAAAGATGGTATATTGGCTTTCACGGCTGGTGAATTAAAACTCAGCAATTCTTCTAGGTCTGTGCCGTGTCTTGTGTGGGGTTTCGCCTAGGACACCAAGCTAGGCTCATCGGCGGGCTCTTGGTGTCCCCGCCCGGACCCCCACAGGAGTGACGAACTGCGCGCCACCTACCTTTATATAAGGTGCAACTGCACAACTTGATTACGAGAACTAAAAGCTCAAGCAGCCTTAACCTCCCTATGAAGGCTTCCAAAAAGATGGTATATTGGCTTTCACGGCCGGTGAATTAAAACTCAGCAATATTTCTAGGTCTGTGCCGTGTCTTGTGTGCGGTTTCGCCTAGGACACCAAGCTAGGCTCATCGGCGGGCTCTTGGTGTCCCCGCCCGGACCCCCACAGGAGTGACGAACTGCGCGCCACCTCCCTTTATATAAGGTGCAACTGCACCACTTGACTACGAGAACTAAAAGCTCAAGCAGCCTTAACCTCCCTATGAAGGCTTCCAAAAAAATGGTATATTGGCTTTCACGGCCGGTGAATTAAAACTCAGCAATTCTTCTAGGTCTGTGCCGTGTCTTGTGTGGGGTTTCGCCTAGGACACCAAGCTAGGCTCATCGGCGGGCTCTTGGTGTCCCCGCCCGGACCCCCACAGGAGTGACGAACTGCGTGCCACCTTCCTTTATATAAGGTGCAACTGCACCACTTGACTACGAGAACTAAAAGCTCAAGCAGCCTTAACCTCCGTATGAAGGCTTCCAAAAAGATGGTATATTGGCTTTCACGGCCGGTGAATTAAAACTCAGCAATTCTTCTAGGTCTGTGCCGTGTCTTGTGTGGGGTTTCGCCTAGGACACCAAGCTAGGCTCATCGGCGGGCTCTTGGTGTCCCCGCCCGGACCCCCACAGGAGTGACGAACTGCGCGCCACCTCCCTTTATTTAAGGTGCAACTGCACCACTTGACTACGAGAACTAAAAGCTCAAGCAGCCTTAACCTCCCTATGAAGGCTTCCAAAAAGATGGTATATTGGCTTTCACGGCCGGTGAATTAAAACTCAGCAATTCTTCTAGGTCTGTGCCGTGTCTTGTGTGGGGTTTCGCCTAGGACACCAAGCTAGGCTCATCGGCGGGCTCTTGGTGTCCCCGCCCGGACCCCCACAGGAGTGACGATCTACGCGCCACCTCCCTTTATATAAGGTGCAACTGCACCACTTGACTACGAGAACTAAAAGCTCAAGCAGCCTTAACCTCCCTATGAAGGCTTCCAAAAAGATGGTATATTGGCTTTCACGGCCGGTGAATTAAAACTCAGCAATTCTTCTAGGTCTGTGCCGTGTGTTGTGTGGGGTTTCGCCTAGGACAACAAGCTAGGCTCATCGGCGGGCTCTTGGTGTCCCCGCCCGGACCCCCACAGGAGTGACGACCTGCGCGCCACCTCCCTTTATATAAGGTGCAACTGCACCACTTGACTACGAGAACTAAAAGCTCAAGCAGCCTTAACCTCCCTATGAAGGCTTCCAAAAAGATGGGATATTGGCTTTCACGGCCGGTGAATTAAAACTCAGCAATTCTTCTAGGTCTGTGCCGTGTCTTGTGTGGGGTTTCGCCTAGGACACCAAGCTAGGCTCATCGGCGGGCTCTTGGTGTCCCCGCCCGGACCCCCACAGGAGTGACGAACTGCGCGCCACCTCCCTTTATATAAGGTGCAACTGCACCACTTGACTACGAGAACTAAAAGCTCAAGCAGCCTTAACCTCCCTATGAAGGCTTCCAAAAAAATGGTATATTGGCTTTCACGGCCGGTGAATTAAAACTCAGCAATTCTTCTAGGTCTGTGTCGTGTCTTGTGTGGGGTTTCGCCTAGGACACCAAGCTAGGCTCATCGGCGGGCTCTTGGTGTCCCCGCCCGGACCCCCACAGGAGTGACGAACTGCGCGCCACCTTCCTTTATATAAGGTGCAACTGCACCACTTGACTACGAGAACTAAAAGCTCAAGCAGCCTTAACCTCCGTATGAAGGCTTCCAAAAAGATGGTATATTGGCTTTCACGGCCGGTGAATTAAAACTCAGCAATTCTTCTAGGTCTGTGCCGTGTCTTGTGTGGGGTTTCGCCTAGGACACCAAGCTAGGCTCATCGGCGGGCTCTTGGTGTCCCCGCCCGGACCCCCACAGGAGTGACGAACTGCGCGCCACCTCCCTTTATTTAAGGTGCAACTGCACCACTTGACTACGAGAACTAAAAGCTCAAGCAGCCTTAACCTCCCTATGAAGGCTTCCAAAAAGATGGTATATTGGCTTTCACGGCCGGTGAATTAAAACTCAGCAATTCTTCTAGGTCTGTGCCGTGTCTTGTGTGGGGTTTCGCCTAGGACACCAAGCTAGGCTCATCGGCGGGCTCTTGGTGTCCCCGCCCGGACCCCCAGAGGAGTGACGATCTACGCGCCACCTCCCTTTATATAAGGTGCAACTGCACCACTTGACTACGAGAACTAAAAGCTCAAGCAGCCTTAACCTCCCTATGAAGGCTTCCAAAAAGATGGTATATTGGCTTTCACGGCCGGTGAATTAAAACTCAGCAATTCTTCTAGGTCTGTGCCGTGTGTTGTGTGGGGTTTCGCCTAGGACAACAAGCTAGGCTCATCGGCGGGCTCTTGGTGTCCCCGCCCGGACCCCCACAGGAGTGACGACCTGCGCGCCACCTCCCTTTATATAAGGTGCAACTGCACCACTTGACTACGAGAACTAAAAGCTCAAGCAGCCTTAACCTCCCTATGAAGGCTTCCAAAAAGATGGGATATTGGCTTTCACGGCCGGTGAATTAAAACTCAGCAATTCTTCTAGGTCTGTGCCGTGTCTTGTGTGGGGTTTCGCCTAGGACACCAAGCTAGGCTCATCGGCGGGCTCTTGGTGTCCCCGCCCGGACCCCCACAGGAGTGACGAACTGCGCGCCACCTCCCTTTATATAAGGTGCAACTGCACCACTTGACTACGAGAACTAAAAGCTCAAGCAGCCTTAACCTCCCTATGAAGGCTTCCAAAAAGATGGTATATTGGCTTTCACGGCCGGTGAATTAAAACTCAGCAATTCTTCTAGGCAAGGCTTCATAACGTAACAGAATTGTCAGAAATAACGAATTAATTTTTGTTACGTTACTGCTTCCGTACCCAAAACAAATGGTATATAAATAACGTTTTTAGTGCGGCAACGAAATAAGGGGTTATCATTTTCCCTGGTTTGTGCTATTAACGTTATAACCAGCAGAGGAAAAGATTCCGTTATTTTAAAATGCGCTCCCGTTATTAACGTTATAAGTCTAGTAACGGTATGACAGCGATTTTGACCCGCTGAGCGCCATCAATAACGTTATTCAGGCAGAGTGATCGATTCGGTTATTTCAAAATGCAAACCTACTAATAAAGTTATAAGCCTAGTAACGGTATACGAGAGATTTTAACCTGTTATACGCTATCAATAACGTTATTCAGGGCAGAAAAATTAATTCCGTTATTTAGAAATGTGAACCCACCAATAGCGTTATAAGCTTTGTAACGGTATACGAGCGATATTTACGAGCTTTGCGCTGTCAATAACGTTATTCATGGCAGAAAAATAATTCCGTTATTTAGAAATGCAAACCCACCAATAACGTTATAAGTCTAGTAACGGTATACGAGCGAATTTTACCAGCCATACGCTATCAATAACGTTATTCAGGGCAGAAAAATTAATTCAGTTATTTTGAAATGCGAACCCACCAACAACGTTATAAGTCTAGTAACGGTATACAGGCGATTTTTACCAGCTATGCGCTATCAGTAACATTATTCTAAGCGGAGAAATTGATTCCGTTATTTCAGAAAAGAATCTCGTCAATATCGTTATGGAAGTGTCTATTTGTCCGCTACCCGGACAAGCATGGAAGGTGACCGTGAACTGACGATGCTGGGCCATATGTAATTCCAGGCCAATTATTTATTCAAACATAGGATAATTACTTCTTGAAATATCAATAATAATCAACATAATGATTTCAATCTGAGCGCGTGCCCCATCAGACAGGGCAAGGCACCTTGCTCGTTTCGATCGCGGTCATATTGTAGCCTACGTTAGAAACATGTTTCCTAAAATCAATACGATGGATCCCATTGATTCGAAATATTTCTTGTTGCTTCATTTAGGGGTTTGGAACATAGCCTATTGTTCATCAGTCCCATGTAGTTGAAGTCTGATGAAAATGAAAATCCACAGCCTGCTTCCAGTCTCCGACCGGGTCAGGAATGGAATGAATGAAGCCCCCATCTAGCGGCGAGGATATGAACTGTGCCGGCTGCCGAGGCCTGACGCACTCCTCTGGGGCAATGATTAAATGAATGACAGATGAAATGAAATGATAGTGGAGAGTGTTGCTGGAATGAAATTTTTGACAGGGAAAACCGGAGTACCCGGAGAAAAACCTGTCTGCCTCCGTTTTGTCCAGCACAGATCTCACATGGAGTGACCGGGATTTGAACCACGGACTCAGCGGTGAGAGGCCGGCGTGCTGCCGCCTAAGCCACGGAGGCTTTTGAAGTCTGATAAACTTTGTTATTTATGGAGTTGGCAATGACCTTGACTTAGGAAATATCCACGCATTTTCTTGGAGTGGAAGTGGGAAACCACAGAAAAACACTCTAAGATAGCTAAGATGGGAATCGAACTCACCTTCTCGCAGTGTTGCCATATAAGGCAGAGTGTAACCTACACACCAAACTTTCACTCCTTTGTGACCAATAAGAGTATTTCTTTCCTAAATGAAACCTCCCGTTCTTGCTTTTCGTTTACTTGGTATCCTATTTGCATTTAGTAGTGATAGAAGCCATTTTTCAGTGATGGTTATTTCTAATGAAGAAAGCTTTTCAGTCGGTCAACACGAAATTCGCGTAGACCGAATGGAAAGCTTTCTTTACTATTTTCATTTATGAAAAAATAGGCTTGTGTCATCACATTTAGTCCGTGTGTGTGCGTATGTGTGTGTCCCCCCTAATAAAATATAAACGGCTGGAGCGATTTCAATGAAACTCGGTAAGGTCATAGTACTATTTTGTCCGACCCCGACCGTGATCTTCAAGTTTTATTACAGCTCACCAATCCAACATGGCGACTGTGCGAAATATTTCACTGGCATTCCATATCTCCGAAACTATTACAGATATCACCCTGACATTTTGTACGGTGATAAAATGAACTACTAGATGGGACTCTCAAAATTCCTGTTAAGTAACAAACGAACATGGGGGCCAAGCGAAGTTGATACATTAAAATTGATCTTTTTTTGCGATTAAACCATTCGAGCGCCGTCAAATGGTATAGCAAATGTTATACACCTTGTAATGCACTGATATCTTATTCAGCTCAATTGTTTACATAACCGCAAGATGGAGCCTGTGTGAAATTTAAAAATTAAGTTTTAATTTCTTGTGTCCTAATCATGCGATTGTAGCCAACGTTTGAACAATGAACCTACCGTATGCAATAATCGTCATCAAATAGTACATTGCTCAATGGTCTACACGTATTTAGAAATATTTAGACGATTCTCAATGTCAACTAATCAATGACAGCAATCAAACTGAATTGTTTTCATAACCACAAGAGGGCGCCTGTGCGAAATTTTAAAAGCTCGTATTCAGCCTATTTCCATTTATGAAAAAATAGGCTTATGAGATCACCTTTTGTCCGTGAGTGTGCACCAGGGCCGTGCAATGGGCAAGGTGAAGCAGTGCTAGCAGGTGAAGCGCAGCCCTATTCTGCCTATTTCTGAGCAGTGCAGCACGACATCACACTAGCACTGCAGCGCTTAGTCGCACAAGCACTGTCCATTTGACAGGTTGCTGCAGTACGTTTAGTACTGATCGCATAGACTGGTCACTAGGCGCACTAGAGCCAACATTTTGTCATATGCTTGTGGTCTGCCGTGCTCATAACGTCTTTTGTGCCTGGGGAGCACAAACATACCATAGTGGGAAAGTCACACCTTAAAGAAACACACCGAAGACGTATAAAACATGATATTAGGACGTACATGAACCAGATCTGCAACAAGGATACAAGAAGTTGCATACGTTTTAGCCTATTTTCATTTATGAAAAAATAAGCTTATGAGATCACCTTTTTTCAGTGTGTCTGTCTCTGTGTGCGCGTATGTGTGATATGGTGTGTGCCCCCCTAATAACTTCTAAACCGCTGGAGCGATTGCAATGAAACTCGGTAAGTTCATAGCACTATTCCACACCACCCCGATCGTGCCCTTCAAATTTTGTTACGTCTCACCAATCCAACATGGCGGCTGTGCGAAATATTTCACCAGCATTCGATATCTACGAAACTAAACTGGAATTTCATCTATAAGACTTTCAAAAACCGGTTAACTACAAAACGAGTATGGCAACAAAGCGAATTTGAAAATTTTAAATAGACCTTTCTCGCGATTTAATGATCCAAACGCAATGAAACTTGGTACAGGAAATGTTTATACACATTTTAATGCACTGGTATCTAATTTAGTTCAATTGTTTACATAACCTCAAGATGGCGAATGTGCGAATTTTAAAATTAAGTTTTTATTTCTTGTGTCGCAATCATGCGATTGAAGTGAGAGTTTGAGTAATGAACCCTTGCAATAATTTTCCTTTAATGGTACATGACTCTATGGCCTATACATATAACAATCCAACATGGCGACCATCCGAAATATTTAGATGGATCTCAATATCTACGAATCTATTACAGCAATCAAACTAAATCTTTTAATCTTCATTGGGGCTATGAACATAAGTTCACCTATAGGACTTTCAGTAACCTGGTGATCACAAATCCAACATGGCGGCGACGCGAAGTATAAATATTCACATGGTCGTTACTCGCATTTTAACCATCCGAGTGCAGTGACACTTGGTACAGTAAATCTTTCTACAAATGTTAATCCACTGGCATCTAATTTTTTCATTTGTTTCCATAACCACAAAATGGCAACTGTGCGAAATTTTAAAATCTCGTTTTTACTTCTTGTGTCCTAATCATGCGATTGAAGTTTGAATACTACACGTACACAATACACTTCACGTATCAGTACATAACTCTAAGAGCTGCAGTTATAAAAATCCAACATGGCAACCATGCGCAATATTTAGCCGGTCCTCAATATCTGCGAATCTATTACAGCAATCAATCTGAACTTTTGTATGTTGATAGAGGCAATTAACATAAGTAGGATATATGAACATAGGCTGTATAATTCTTCACAGAACTACTTGTTGGGTTAGTTATTGTTGTTGTTTTAAGGGGCGGAACTACGAGGTCATCTGCCCCTACATTTTGGGTGATGTAGCAGGTGCAGCGAGATATAATAATCCTAAAATTGGAATCAAGCATATTGGTAATCATGCATGTGACAGTAACTGGGCCGGTATGGAATCAGGAGTGTTAAAATATATATTTTTAATTTGTTGACATAATGTTACAAACCAGCCGACGTAGCTACACACGCTAACGTGCATGGTCAGACTACACCGAACTCGAAATACCACACACAACCATTTCATACCTTGCCTCATTAATTTCATTTGTCATTAAATCCTCTCATTAGATTGACGTCATGAAGGGCATCTATCCGTAATATCATTCCCACAAGGAATCTGTCTCACCACATCCCCTTCCTCATAGCAACCTAAATATTTACGGGTAGAACAAAAAAACTACATTAGGACTATAAAGCTATAGTCTACAGTATTTCAATAACAAGATTCTGAATTCACCAACTGATTAGATTGATGCTGTTCAGGGATATGTGAATTCGAGAAACGTGCGTTAGTAAATTTATCAGGTTTTTAAACTGAACAATATTCCGTCGCAATCAGAGGTAATTTATGTCTTTTATTCGTATTTTCAACATCGCCTGAAACAATAACTCATGGAATTTTCCTACACATAAGATATACGGCAAAATAAGCAAGTTGACATGAAATCCTTCTAACTTTTGAAGTTTTAGGACAATTTTCATTATTTCAACAGTTTGGAAACCAAGAGTGCTCTTCATTGTAAAACAATTTTGCTCTGAAAATTACAAAATATGTTGTCTGTCTTTCTACCAGCTTGTCGGTATTTATTTCGGTTGTTTGTTGGTTTTTGGAACTATTCGGCTCTTTGGTTATGGTATGCGAACCATCTCTCTAACTTACCAGGAGCAATGTAATGCCAAAAATACGAAGAACGGTGTACTATTATAGTTCGTGCTGAAATTACATGGCATCGTGCAATAGATTGCGCTGACAATGAAAGAGATCACCTTGTGGTGTAGCGGCTAACATTCTTGGCTGTCACCCCGCCCCGGTGGTCCGGGTTTGATTCCCTGGCCTGCCAAGAAATTTAATTTCGGTTTGAGGTACTGAAATGGTATCGATGATACGTAAGTCATCAAAGGGGTGTTCATTTCGAGGACTTGCACCAGGTCAGTGAGCACAAGTTTTCCTTTTTTTTTTCTACATTCTTATTCTGCAATTCGAACATTCACATGGGAACTCGGAGAGAAACTCACCTCGTAGAGTTGTTAGAATAGCTTCCGTAAAATATTCTCAAAGGCCAATGCCACAAGTAGCCGTCGTGAGTTAATCCAATTGCATATTTATATGTAATCCACACATCGTATTTAAGAACATTTGATTTTCAGAGCATTCTATGTTCTGGGCATAGGAAAACCTCGAAGCTAATTTCGCAATTTTCAGTGAATGAACATCCAAAGTATAGTAATCTTCATGTAGGGACACCGTGCCACATATATACAGAGAGTGCAAGAATTGCTTGAAGGCAAGGTGACATGGTGCGTAATTTGTGTTTGTACAACGAATGAGGTTTTCATTACGGTGATGATGATGAAGATGGTGGTAACGATGAAGACAGTGATTTACTAGTTAGGAACCAAAGGAATACTTGAGAATTAAGCCTGAAGCGGATGCATGGAAAAAACAAAATGAACTTGCTGGTTGATTGAGAAAGTGTCTAATCACCATATTTTATGGAGAACAACTTATCCAGAAGTACACATGAAAGGGAGTAGTCAAGCACAAATAGGTAGAGGCAAAGGTTGCTCTTGTGTGAGACTGTATGCTGCAAACACTGTGGAGTGTCTGATAACCTAGCTCCGTTCAAACACCAAAATTAAGAGGGGGATTCACTACAAACGTTAGGAAACACCGACATAGATCTAAGATACATCTGTAACATTTCAGAAATGTTACGCGATCCATGTTTTCGTATCTTCCTCGTGTTAGAAACAAAAGTACAATATAATAATAATTGTTATTGGCCGTAAGAAGGATACAAGATTTATGCTGGACCCCACCATCAGATGTGAAGTAACCATCGGCATAACAAGACAGGTCGTTTAGAGCTAACGATAGGCTTCAAAGAGAATTGAAAGCTTGTGGTACGTTTCGAATAAGGGAAAGAAACAACATCAACATTTTTTAATAACTTATCGTGTTTGGGTATGCCTAACTTAAGTATAAATGGCATAATTTTGATATCAAATGAATCCATTCAATAATAGAAAATTGATCTACAATGTACTCGGGAACAGTATGAGACGTAGTCTATTGGTATCCAATAACATTTTATTGCCAATAATAATAGTCTAATAATAATAATAATAATAATAATAATAATAATAATAATAATGAAAATGAAAATCCACAGCCTGCTTCCAGTCTTCGACCGGGTCAGGAATGGAATGAATGAAGCCCCCATCTAGCGGCGAGGATATGAACTGTGCCGGCTGCCGAGGCCTGACGCACTCCTCTGGGGCAATGATTAAATGAATGACATATGGAATGGAATGATAGTGGAGAGTGTTGCTGGAATGAAATTTTGACAGGGAAAACCGGTGTACCCGGAGAAAAACCTGTCTGCCTCCGTTTTGTCCAGCACAGATCTCACATGGAGTGGCCGGGATTTGAACCACGGACCCAGCGGTGAGAGGCCGGCGTGCTGCCGCCTAAGCCACGGAGGCAATAATAATAATAATAATAATAATATGAAGAGAAGAGAAGAACGACTTCGAGAAATCCAGCCGCGACAGGCTGGCCACGTGCCCCTGAACTGACGAGTTCCAGCGTAGACAGTGCTGACAGTGTGCGCCTGGGTCATATGGCCCTAAAAGCACTTGTCTGGCTTGCAGGGTACCACGACATACTATACACAGCTCACTCGCACACGTAGCTAGCGGCAGGCGGGGAGAGTCAAGGACACAGATTACCTACTGACATGACATGACGTCACGCACCTACGCCGGGCCTTGGTGTGCACCCCCACCCCTCCCCCTCTTCCCCCACACCCCACCTAATAAAATCTAAGCGGCTGGAGCGATTTCAATGAAATTCGGTAAGGTCATAGTAGGCCTACTATTTTGGCCGACCCCGATCGTGCCCTTGAAAGCTTATTATGTTTCACCAATTCAACATGGTGGCTGTGCGAAATATCTCACTGCTATTCTATATCTCCGAAACTGTCACCGATATCACCCTGAAATTTTATACGGTGATAAAAGTCACTTAAGTGACTTTCATAAACCTGTTAACTACAAAACGAACATGGTGGCCAAGTGAATTTGAACATTTAAATAGACTTTTCTGGCGATTTAACCATCCGAACGCAGTGAAACTTGGTACAGCAATTGTTTATATACATTGTAATAAACTGATATCTGAAATGAAAATCCACAGCCTGCTTCCAGTCTCCGACTGGGTCAGGAATGGAATGAATGAAGCCCCCATCTAGCGGCGAGGATATGAACTGTGCCGGCTGCCGAGGCCTGACGCACTCCTCTGGGGCAATGATTAAATGAATGACAGATGAAATGAAATGATAGTGGAGAGTGTTGCTGGAATGAAATTTTGACAGGGAAAACCGGAGTACCCGGAGAAAAACCTGTCTGCCTCCGTTTTGTCCAGCACAGATCTCACATGGAGTGACCGGGATTTGAACCACGGACCCAGCGGTGAGAGGCCGGCGTGCTGCCGCCTAAGCCACGGAGGCTTAAATAAACTGATATCGAATTTTGTTAAATTGTTTACATACACTCAAGATGGCAGCTGTGCAAAATTTTAAAATTATATATTTAATTCTTGTGTCCCAATCATGCGATAGAAGTCAACGTTTGAATAATGAACCTACGCAATAATAGTCATCTAATAGTACATAACTCTATGGTCTACATATAGGGTCTTCCATATTAAGTAAGAACGACGAGCGGCGGTTTTGTTATTCGCTACTGCAGCGGGCTTGGCAGAGTTTCTGGCGCCCCTCGGCCCCCTGCTGTAGTATTGAAAACGCGCGCATAGTACAAACTTGCCACTAGGCCTACTGACTCAGTGCTCAATAAAGAACATAAAATACAAAATCAGAAACATTACAGTGGCAGAACTCACTCGCGTGAGCCAAAATGTGGTTACCGGATACAATGCCTGTATAAACCAGGAAGGACGACACTTCCAGCATCTTTTATAAGGTAATATTTCATACAGGATTGTACACACGCTTAAAGCAGGCGGCCACGGCGCGCCACAAGCTCGACCAAGGCCACCGCAGCAGCAGGAAACGGGAGCGAAAGTCAAGTGAGAGAGTGATGACCTTACCCCTTACCTGACGGTATGGGGTTCCTGAGCATCTAGTCCGATGTTGCGATTGACTGTGACTGTGATGGCTAGTTCTGAATTATTGTTCAGTTTGGATATTTCTGAGTGATCCTTTGAAATTTTACCAGTTTGTACTTACGACTTCTAATTTTTTATGTTGTTTTTCCTGTTTTTAGTTCATCGATCCCTTTAATTACTTCTTACATAGTTTATTTTACCTGAAACACCATTATTTTTAGTGTTCGTTAAGTGTTCTATTTTCGGCAATTTATTTTTGGACAGTATCTCTGGTAGATCATATACATGTACGATGTACATATAGGTACGACTGATGGAGAACATTACGGTCATCAAGTGCAGTTAGTTTTACATTTTAGGTGAAAAATGGAGCCACCACCAAAACCGATTCAAGGCAGGACTGGCATGCAAAACGAAATGTATCATCAATTTAAATTAGCGTCGCGAAATTAAATTGTTCAAAGGAATAAAATTTCACTCCTGGCGCGAAATAAAAATAGTAACAGAATTTTAATTTCGCTGCAGAGGCGAAATAAAATTCATTAGTCTTTTAATTTCGTTTCCGGCGCGAAATAAAATGCATTACTGACTTTTAATTTCGCTCCCGGTGCTAAATAAAATTCGTACCAGACTTTAAATTTCGCTCCCAGCGTGAAATAAAATCCGTTACAGAGTTTTAATTTCGCTCCCGGCTACAAACAGAATTCTTAACAGACTTTTAACTTTGCTCCTGGCGTGAAATAAAATTCATTAAAGACTTTTCATTTCGCTCTTGGCGTAAAATAAAAACCGTTAGTCTTTTAAATTCGCTTCCGGCGCGAAATAAAAAACAATTACAGACTTTCAATTTCACTCCGGGCACGAAATAAAATTCGTTACAGACTTTCAATTTCGCTCCCTGCTCGAAATAAAATTCATTACAGACTTTTAATTTAGCTTCCGGCTCGAAATAAAATTCTTTACAGACTTTTAATTTTGCTCCTGGCCTGAAATAAAATTCAATATAAGACTTTTCATTTCGCTCCTGGCACGAAATGAAAACCGCTACAGTCTCTTAATTTTGCTCCCGGCGCGAAATAACATTTTTAACGACTGTTATTTTTGCTCCTGGTATGACAAAAATTGCTGGCCCCATGGTGTTGGGGATAGCGTGCCTGCTTCTCACCTGGAGACCCCGGGTTCGATTCCCGGCTCCGTTAGTGATTTTAGAAACGGACGTGTGGGTTGGAACAGGGTGCACTCAGCCTCGAGAGTAGCTGTCTGAAAGTCACGAAAACCAAGATTAACGGCCGAGGGAACCCGATGCGCTGACCAATATCTGCAGATGCCTGGGCAGCGGTCTCTTGGTAGGCCTAGGCCTTTCATGGGATGTAGTGCCACGGTTTATTTTAATGACACAAAATTCCCAAACAGCATTTAGTTTCGCCCCCGGCGTGAATTTAAAATGCATGGAACATATCATTTCATGTCTGAAATTAAATCTGGTCTGGCATGCGAAACAAAATGGTTGTGGACGCGTTAACATTTTAATTTCGCCATGAGCGTGATATTCGGGTGCGAAATGATATTGATTGTAAGCGCGAAAATTAAAATAGAAGCAAAATGTAATTCTAAGCACAATACCATAGTGAAAGGCGACACAAAACTAATTGCAGTGCGAAACGAAATACTGTACGTGGCACAGGGGTTTGCTTTCGTGCCATGGTCAGTATAAATGCACTGAGGGTAAGAAGGAAGTAGCAAGGAATGCCAAGCCCCCCCCCCCCCGAACTTTCCGGAAGTGTAAGAATAAAGAATGTAGAAATGAAAGGAATGACTCCTCAACCCTGTTGTTCGAGTAACCCGCCTCCGAAACAGAACTCCATATACGCCGCGGTACTACCACAGACGATTTTCTGTTATTTGTAACTCTTCAGTCAGTCAACATTAATTTACCCGATAACTGGGTGGGGTATAACGTATATAAGATGTAAGTAACACTCCTGAAAAAAATACATGTATTAGATTTAAGATCACTAAAGTTGCTGCATTATAATCGTGATCGTAAACTAATACATACAATGTTATTTACATATTACTGTATATACATTGTACCCCTCCCAGTTATTGGGCAAATTAGTGTTGACTGACTGAAGAGTTAAACTGACAATTTGTATTGTAATTGGAGTTCTTCACTTATCTTGAATGTCTGTCCACACAGCACATTCGTCTTCTTGTTCGCTATAGAACAAGTAAAGGTACTTGTTGCCCCATTGCGTTATGAACGTCAGGGAGGGCCAGCCACGAGTCCGAGGTGCAGTCAAGGACGATGATGTTGATGCCATAGCACTGACTTTCTCCTCTACTGGAGTGATGACCATTGAATTACTCACGTTGCTGTTGCAGCCCTGCAGATTGTGCAGGCGGTGAACGGTAAATAAGACTGCTACTGCTGCCAACGTCAGGACTTTGAAAATCGCTCCGAACATAATTTCACTCTCGAAACGAATACATTTTAATTTCAACAACGAAATGAAATGTTCCATTCATTTTAAATTCACATCGGAGGGCGAACCTAAATACCGTTTGGGAATTTTATTTCACTCCGGGTGCGAAATTAACGGTCTGTAACGAATTTTATTTCGCGCAGGGAGCGAAATTAAAAGTCTGTAACCGAGTTTTATTTCGCGCCGGGAGCGAAATTAAAAGTCTGTAACGAATTTTATTTCGCACCGGAAGCGAAATTAAAAGTCTGTATTGAATTTTATTTTGCGCCGCGAGCAAATTTAAAAGTCTGTAATGAATTGTATTTCGTGCCGGGAGTGAAATTGAAAGACTGCAACGAATTTTAT
Organism: Meconema thalassinum; assembly: GCA_946902985.2. Classification (NCBI taxonomy): domain Eukaryota; kingdom Metazoa; phylum Arthropoda; class Insecta; order Orthoptera; family Tettigoniidae; genus Meconema; species Meconema thalassinum. Next base: position 28,665,599 of record OX336389.2, on the reverse strand, counting down.
TTCGCACCGGAAGCGAAATTAAAAGTCTGTGTCGAATTTTATTTTGCGCCGCGAGTGAAATTAAAAGTCTGTAATGAATTGTAGTTCGCAACGGGATCGAAATTAAAAGATTGTAACGATTTTTTTTTCGCGCCGTTAGTGAAATTTTATTCAATTGTACAATGTAATTTCGCGTTGCTATTAAGTTTCGCGTTGATTTCGCTACGTCATTTCGCTTCGAATTAAGTTTCGCTTCGATTTAATTTCCCGCCGACAATCATTGTCATTTCGCTCCCGAGTATCGCGCTCACGGCGAAATTCAAATATATTCGCACCCACAGCCATACATTTCGTTTCGCATGCCAGCCCTGATTCAAGGGCATACCACTAAATCCCAGGGGGAATTGCGACTACTATCGACCAAAATAGTATGTGTACTCGAGTTTGAAGGTTGTTTGTGAAGTAACCAATAGACCTACATAAAATCCAATAACATCATCATTTTCGTCGTTCTGTTTTACGTTAGTTCATTTTGGTTTGGATTTTTTTTTTTATATTTTAATATTTCTTATCGCAGTTGGAACACAAAAAGTGCCCGTTTTTAAGCGTGTTTCAACCATGCGTCACATTTAAGAATTATTATCTCACAAACCCGTCAACAGATCGAATCCAAATTTTAACACAATATACATTGGAATGTTGTATAACTGGTTCTTTAATTTTAAAATTTTGTATAGCCAAGAAACAAAGTTGTTATCATTTTGGTAAGGTAACTTTTTCTCGGCTCGGGTTGGTTTGAAAATGTAGTTCTTGATCGCGTTGTAATCCTTATAAATCAAAAAGGTATGCTGTATGATTGTGAAATACGTAAATTAATTCACTTATTTTATATCGGTTTGTATTTTTATGGGGAATTAAGACATGGTTCACCAGTTGGCCGCTCCAGTAAAAGCCGTACAGCGTTGCCAAGATAGGCTCCCTCACGCGTCATGGCGCGCTTCGCTCGGAAGTGATGGGCTCCATATCAGCAACGCTGTACAGAATTTCCCGGAGCGTCTAGCTGGTGAACCATGTCTTAATTCCCCGTAAAAATACAAATCGATATAAAATAAGTGGATTAATTTACGTATTTCCCAGTCATACAACATAACTTTTTGATGTATAAGGATTACAACGCAACCAAGAACTACATTTTACAACCACCCCAAGCCGAGAAATAGTTACCTTACAAAAATGATAACAAAATTCGTTCTTGAACACACAAAATTTTGAAATTAATAAACCTGTTATACAACATTCCAATGTATATTGTGCTAAAATTTGGATTCGATCTGATGATGCGTTTGTGAGATAATAATTATTAAATGTGACGCATGGTTGAAACACGCTTAAAAACGGTCACCTTTTGTGTTTCAACTGCGATAAAAAATATATATAAATAAAAAGTTCCAAACCTACATGAACTAACGTAAAATAGAACGACGAAAATGATTATGTTTGTGGATTTTATATAGGTCTATTGGTTACTTCACAAACAACCTTCAAACTTGAGTGCACATAATATTTTGGTCGACAGAAAGTACTGTACCAAGAAAAGGAAGCCAGGCCCTAAGAAAACCCTCTACACATACATAAGATTTTTTCCCTAGTTTATATTTGAAATTATATATTTCTTTACGCTTGCATTAGAGAATGTGTAAAGTACTGAGCAGTTTTTATTTCACTTTAAATTTATTTGTACAAGTTGGATGACTAAACGTCACCCCACAATCTGCAAGCTACATGGCTGAACAGCGGTTGCTTGGTAGAACTAGGCCCTTCAACGGCTGTCGCGCCACGGGTTTAGTCTTTTTTTGAACTTCTAATATATGAGTGTAAGAGTACAAGACCACGAACTATTCAGTGACAACTTTTTTCAGAGAAGAGAGTTCGAATTCAAACGGAAACAATGCCCTGTGTGGAAAAGTAAGACGTAGCCATTGTGAAAATGGAAAATTGGCCTCCATAGATACTGACGACAGTCAAGCGCAAGTTCTCTAGGTGAAAGCGTCCTGCATAAATATCCACTTCCTTTGTACGCTCACAGAAAACGAAGAAAAGTCCCAGCAGAGCTTGTGTATTGGCGTATTGAACGAAATAAAAGGTAAGGAACTGAAACAATGTATCTTACAGCAGATGTTTATTGCCATTCAGAAATTCCTTCTTATTTTATGATTTTTTCCTAGGAAACTGTCATCAGTCCAACATCTCTCATTGACTAGTTCACCTGTCAATCAACCTACCATTGTGGTTGCACCTGAAGTTCAGTTGTGTCTTGTGTTTCGCAGGGTTTTCCACACTCCCTCCAGGTAAATGCCGAGATAGTACCTTACTTGAAGACTCAGGGCACCTGCCCCATCCCTGGCTCTAATACAGTAACACATATAGTCAACTATATGGGACTGATGACCAAGATGTCCCAAGCCCCTACAATGTATTATTATCAACAAGAACAAGAACAAGAATGTTTGAGGAAGTAAGAAAGTATCTGTATAAACACATTGTGTCAACGTTACATAAACGTGACATTACTATAATTTTATTGCTCAGATATTGTTCCACGCCTAGGCATTTGTGCATGTAACTCGCCGAACTACAATATTCGTCAACTCGGCGTGTTCATCATTTTCCTTGCGCTAGAGATCTTGTGTAGCCGCGCCGCTACTCCTACCACGCTTTTCAAAACAATTCCCAAACTAATGTCGACGATTCCATTCACCCGATTTTATTTATGAAAAATGCATTGGAATCTGGAAATAAATCTCCGTTTTCGTATTACCAGGTTTTTTTTTCATATTTTAAGCAGAAATATAAAAAACTGCTAGTAACGTCTTTGTTTCTTACATTTTGGAAAATGCATTGAATTGATATCAATTATATTGCACTCTAGTATACATAGTGGTTTTGACATCGCAAATACGAGCTATCATTCAAGAGAAAATTTAAAACAGAAATTGTTTCACTTTGGTGCTACTACGCGGTGTCAGAATTACAAACTAAAAATCGGGACATTTAGTCTTAGTAGTAACTGGCTGCTGCACAGACTGCTGTGTTGCCTGCTGGTGTGTCCCTTCCCCGTGCTGTCCGATCGTGACGTCACAGTTCCCTCTTCATTGCTATGTAAAGTAGTCAGGGATGTTTCAGCTACGTTATGTGATGGTTGAGTTACTTGCGCAATGCTATATGTGTTTGTAGAATGGGGCCTGTTATGAAAGGCCTCTGATATGGCTGGATATTCAGGGGAAGGTACTGCAGTTTCCATGTCGGTAGTGTTGCTTAGCTTAATACTCCCATCTGACTCGCCCAGCACCGTGCTGTAGGTTTGTTGTCTGACATGAAGTATCGCGCGATTCCTTCTGTTCGGACAGTCTATTTGTAAGTGGGAGGTTTCTTTACAATAAAAGCAATACTTAGCTTGTCCTTCATATGTTAACAAAACTTTATAATCATTGACCGTCAAATATGATGGAATGGGGTATTTAAGTTCAATTGTTACAATACGTATGCCATTACTTTCAGCAGAAAATTCGTATACTTCATTCCAGCACTCGTTCGGTATGTCCTTGAGAACTCCATGCGTAGAAAGCACGCGGGAGAGCCTTTCATTGTTGACTTCGGGAGGAGATTACACAGACACGCACACGTTTTGTTAAAGAGTCTGAAGCAGTGATAGTTATTTTTGTGGTGTTACCGCTAGCTAGCCGGAAGGATTTCACTCCTTCATGTCGAGATAATATATTTTCATAAAGTAAGGTGTACACTAATTTAATGTACACTGAATTTTCCCCGTTGTCTAGTTGATTCGCTAGTACTTGATCTCTATTAAGCTTCAGGTCGTTCGCTATCCACCTAGGCCTATGTATTTCAAGTGGTGTCGGTCTGTTGTTCCTTTCTTCAAAAGCGCATTTAAGAGTGATTTTCCGGACATTCGCCACTTTCGTAAGTTCAACAAGCAGTTCCGTGACAAACTAAGGAGCCTATTTTCCTTAAACTTAAAGATTCATGCCAATGTTTAATCTATATGGAACTATCTAAGTTAATGACGAAATTAAGTTGGTAATATCAAAATTTCTAATTAATTCGAAATATACCTGCACTACAGTTGGAAGCCCTGGTGACTTAATATATTCTTAGTTCAATCTCTTAAGGTACAGAATACAAAATTTGATTGATGTTCAATGTATAACGTGGACGTTACATGCAGTTAGTTATTGGATCTATCAGCGCCCGTAAAATCATGTTGGCAGCAATGTCATGCATGTCTTGGTCAGAAATAATCTGGCATATTATGATCTATTTTTGTGCCAATTTTGGACGAAATCCATTTGTATGTATAGAAGTTACATGCATTTTAGAATTGAACCTATCATCAGGCTTAGAATCATGTTAGCGGCATATTAGTTACTCCAAATTAATCTAGAATGCCAGGTACTATACGTGTGCAAATTTTAGAGTTGTTGGCTTGCATGCATTCTGATATATTAATATAAGGTTAAAAAAGTAGAGACAGCAATTATCAACAGTTGTCATCAGCTGGTTGCTCTTAAGAATACGCATAGTGATATCTGGTTATGTACACATAGTAGACTACATACGAAATTTGGTTGAAATCCAATTGATAGTGTAGAAGTTCTATTAGTTAAAAATTTGACCTATCTGCATGCTTAGAATCATTTTGCCAACACTGTCATGTATGGCCTCCTGGAAATTAAACTGAAATATTATTATCTATATAATTATGTGCCAATTTTGAAATAGCTCCCATGCATACCTTCCAAGATATCCAACATGGAGCTCAAATTTCAATTGCGGTTTTTCAGCAGTTGGTAGCACTGACATCATTTTCATGGCCTTGAGATATTCATACCAAATTTGGTTTTGATTGCTTCAGCCGTTTAGGAGTTGATAAGCGGGGGGACATGCACAGACAGACAGACATTTGCCCAGATCGATCTCATAAGTCTACTTTTTCCTCATTTTTGCAAAATGTGAAAAGTAGGCTAAAAATACAATACCCTATCACGGTAAGCACTTCCGAGTATTTATTAACCTCGCGGCTAAACTCAGAACCTAACACGACGTAGGTCGCAAAGTGACACTTCCACTCTTTCTACTCTATGGAGTTCCCCAACGCAAAATGTATCAAAATGGTGCCATTCTCAATCGATGATGCCGTTTGTAATATATAAACGATATGCGAATAACGTTATTAGTCCGAATAACGGTATTGAGGGAATATTTTTCGATAGATATATTCAAATAACGTTATTTCTAGTGAGCACTACCATTTCGTTCCTGCGATAACCGATATCCGAATAACGTTATTAGTCCGAATAACGGTATTGGGGGAATAATGTTCGAGAGATGTATTCAAATAACGTTATTTATAGTGAGCACTACCATTTCGTTCCCGCGATAACCGATATCCAAATAACGTTATTAGTCCGAATAACGGTATTGGGGGATTTTTTTGGAGAGATCTATTCAAATAACGTTATTTCTAGTGAGCACTACCATTTCGTTCCTGAGATAACCAATATCCGAATAACGTTATTAATCCTAATAACGGTATTGGGGGAATATTTTTCGAGATATGTATTCCGATAACGTTATTTCAGGCGGGCACTACCATTCCGTTCCTTGGTTAACTGATATTCGAATAACGTTATCAGTCCAAATAACGATATTAGGAGATTTTTTTCAAGATATGTATTCCGATAACGTTATTTCAGGTGGGCACTAGTATTTCGTTTCTACGATAACCGATATCCGAAGAACGTTATTAGTCCGAATAACGGTATTAGGGGATATTTTTCGAGAGACTTATTCAAATAACGTTATTTCTGTCGGACAACACTATTTCGTTTCTACGATAACCAATATCAGAATAACGTTATATGGCCCAATAACGTTACCATGCGATACAAATGACTTCCGGATATGAAACGTAACGACCACAATGTGACCAAGACCCATTTTGTTACATAATCTACCCAAACAACCATTTTCGTTATGTTAAGTTATGAAGCCTTGCTTCTAGGTCTGTGCCGTGTCTTGTGTGGGGTTTCGCCTTTGAACACCAAGCTAGGCTCATCGGCGGGCTCTTGGTGTCCCCGCCCGGACCCCCACAGGAGTGACGAACTGCGCGCCACCTCCCTTTATATAAGGTGCATTTGCACCACTTGACTACGAGAAATAAAAGCTCAAGCATTCTTAAACTCCCTATGAAGGCTTCCAAAAAGATGGTATATTGGCTTTCACGGCCGGTGAATTAAAACTCAGCAATTCTTCTAGGTCTGTGCCGTGCCTTGTGTGGGCTTTCGCCTAGGACACCAAGCTAGGCTCATCGGCGGGCTCTTGGTGTCCCCGCCCGGACCCCCACAGGGGTGACGAACTGCGCGCCACCTCCCTTTATATAAGGTGCAACTGCACCACTTGACTACGAGAACTAAAAGCTCAAGCAGCCTTAACCTCCCTATGAAGGCGTCCAAAAAGATGGTATATTGGCATTCACGGCCGGTGAATTAAAACTCAGCAATTCTTCTAGGTCTGTGCCGTGTCTTGTGTGGGGTTTCGCCTAGGACACAAAGCTAGGCTCATCGGCGGGCTCTTGGTGTCCCCGCCCGGACCCCCACAGGAGTGACGAACTGCGCGCCACCTCCCTTCATATAAGGTGCAACTGCACCACTTGACTACGAGAACGAAAAGCTCAAGCAGCCTTAACCTCCCTATGAAGGCTTCCAAAAAGATGGTATATTGGCTTTCACGGCCGGTGAATTAAAACTCAGCAATTCTTCTAGGTCTGTGCCGTGTCTTGTGTGGGGTTTCGCCTAGGACACCAAGCTAGGCTCATCGGCGGGCTCTTGGTGTCCCCGCCCGGACCCCCACAAGAGTGACGATCTACGCGCCACCTCCCTTTATATAAGGTGCATTTGCACCACTTGACTACGAGAACTAAAAGCTCAAGCAGCCTTAACCTCCCTATGAAGGCTTCCAAAAAGATGGTATATTGGCTTTCACGGCCGGTGAATTAAAACTCAGCAATTCTTCTAGGTCTGTGCCGTGTCTTGTGTGGGGTTTCGCCTAGGACAACAAGCTAGGCTCATCGGCGGGCTCTTGGTGTCCCCGCCCGGACCCCCCACAGGAGTGACGAACTGCGCGCCACCTCCCTTTATATAAGGTGTAACTGCACCACTTGACTACGAGAACTAAAAGCTCAAGCAGCCTTAACCTCCCTATGAAGGCTTCCAAAAAGATGGTATATTGGCTTTCACGGCCGGTGAATTAAAACTCAGCAATTCTTCTAGGTCTGTGCCGTGTCTTGTGTGGGGTTTCGCCTAGGACACCAAGCTAGGCTCATCGGCGGGCTCTTGGTGTCCCCGCCCGGACCCCCACAGGAGTGACGAACTGCGCGCCACCTCCCTTTATATAAGGTGCAACTGCACCACTTGACTACGAGAACTAAAAGCTCAAGCATTCTTAAACTCCCTATGAAGGCTTCCAAAAAGATGGTATATTGGCTTTCACGGCCGGTGAATTAAAACTCAGCAATTCTTCTAGGTCTGTGCCGTGTCTTGTGTGGGGTTTCGCCTAGGACACCAAGCTAGGCTCATCGGCGGGCTCTTGGTGTCCCCGCCTGGACCCCCACAGGAGTGACGAACTGCGCGCCACCTCCCTTTATATAAGGTGCAACTGCACCACTTGACTACGAGAACTAAAAGCTCAAGCAGCCTTAACCTCCCTATGAAGGCTTCCAAAAAGATGGTATATTGGCTTTCACGGCCGGTGAATTAAAACTCAGCAATTCTTCTAGGTCTGTGCCGTGTCTTGTGTGGGGTTTCGCCTAGGGCACAAAGCTAGGCTCATCGGCGGGCTCTTGGTGTCCCCGCCCGGACCCCCACAGGAGTGACGAACTGCGCGCCACCTCCCTTTATATAAGGTGCAACTGCACCACTTGACTACGAGAACTAAAAGCTCAAGCAGCCTTAACCTCCCTATGAAGGCTTCCAAAAAGATGGTATATTGGCTTTCACGGCCGGTGAATTAAAACTCAGCAATTCTTCTAGGTCTGTGCCGTGTCTTGTGTGGGGTTTCGCCTAGGACACCAAGCTAGGCTCATCGGCGGGCTCTTGGTGTCCCCGCCCGGACCCCCACAGGAGTGACGAACTGCGCGCCACCTCCCTTTATATAAGGTGCAACTGCACCACTTGACTACGAGAACTAAAAGCTCAAGCAGCCTTAACCTCCCTATGAAGGCTTCCAAAAAGATGGTATATTGGCTTTCACGGCCGGTGAATTAAAACTCAGCAATTCTTCTAGGTCTGTGCCGTGTCTTGTGTGGGGTTTCGCCTAGGACACCAAGCTAGGCTCATCGGCGGGCTCTTGGTGTCCCCGCCCGGACCCCCACAGGAGTGACGAACTGCGCGCCACCTCCCTTTATATAAGGTGCAACTGCACCACTTGACTACGAGAACTAAAAGCTCAAGCAGCCTTAACCTCCCTATGAAGGCTTCCAAAAAGATGGTATATTGGCTTTCACGGCCGGTGAATTAAAACTCAGCAATTCTTCTAGGTCTGTGCCGTGTCTTGTGTGCGGTTTCGCCTAGGACACCAAGCTAGGCTCATCGGCGGGCTCTTGGTGTCCCCGCCCGGACCCCCACAGGAGTGACGAAATGCGCGCCACCTCCCTTTATATAAGGTGCAACTGCACCACTTGACTACGAGAACTAAAAGCTCAAGCAGCCTTAACCTCCCTATGAAGGCTTCCAAAAAAATGGTATATTGGCTTTCACGGCCGGTGAATTAAAACTCAGCAATTCTTCTAGGTCTGTGCCGTGTCTTGTGTGGGGTTTCGCCTAGTACACCAAGCTAGGCTCATCGGCGGGCTCTTGGTGTCCCCGCCCGGACCCCCACAGGAGTGACGAACTGCGCGCCACCTTCCTTTATATAAGGTGCAACTGCACCACTTGACTACGAGAACTAAAAGCTCAAGCAGCCTTAACCTCCCTATGAAAGCTTCCAAAAAGATGGTATATTGGCATTCACGGCCGGTGAATTAAAACTCAGCAATTCTTCTAGGTCTGTGCCGTGTGTTGTGTGGGGTTTCGCCTAGGACACCAAGCTAGGCTCATCGGCGGGCTCCTGGTGTCCCCGCCCGGACCCCCACAGGAGTGACGACCTGCGCGCCACCTCGCTTTATATAAGGTGCAACTGCACCACTTCACTACGAGAACTAAAAGCTCAAGCAGCCTTAACCTCCCTATGAAGGCTTCCAAAAAGATGGGATATTGGCTTTCACGGCCGGTGAATTAAAACTCAGCAATTCTTCTAGGTCTGTGCCGTGTCTTGTGTGGGGTTTCGCCTAGGACACCAAGCTAGGCTCATCGGCGGGCTCTTGGTGTCCCCGCCCGGACCCCCACAGGAGTGACGAACTGCGCGCCACCTCCCTTTATATAAGGTGCAACTGCTCCACTTGACTACGAGAACTAAAAGCTCAAGCAGCCTTAACCTCCCTATGAAGGCTTCCAAAAAGATGGTATATTGGCTTTCACGGCCGGTGAATTAAAACTCAGCAATTCTTCTAGGTCTGTGCCGTGTCTTGTGTGGGGTTTCGCCTTTGAACACCAAGCTAGGCTCATCGGCGGGCTCTTGGTGTCCCCGCCCGGACCCCCACAGGAGTGACGAACTGCGCGCCACCTCCCTTTATATAAGGTGCAACTGCACCACTTGACTACGAGAAATAAAAGCTCAAGCATTCTTAAACTCCCTATGAAGGCTTCCAAAAAGATGGTATATTGGCTTTCACGGCCGGTGAATTAAAACTCAGCAATTCTTCTAGGTCTGTGCCGTGCCTTGTGTGGGCTTTCGCCTAGGACACCAAGCTAGGCTCATCGGCGGGCTCTTGGTGTCCCCGCCCGGACCCCCACAGGAGTGACGAACTGCGCGCCACCTCCCTTTATATAAGGTGCAACTGCACCACTTGACTACGAGAACTAAAAGCTCAAGCAGCCTTAACCTCCCTATGAAGGCGTACAAAACTATGGTGTATTGGCTTTCACGGCCGGTGAATTAAAACTCAGCAATTCTTCTAGGTCTGTGCCGTGTCTTGTGTGGGGTTTCGCCTAGGACACAAAGCTAGGCTCATCGGCGGGCTCTTGGTGTCCCCGCCCGGACCCCCACAGGAGTGACGAACTGCGCGCCACCTCCCTTCATATAAGGTGCAACTGCACCACTTGACTACGAGAACTAAAAGCTCAAGCAGCCTTAACCTCCCTATGAAGGCTTCCAAAAAGATGGTATATTGGCTTTCACGGCCGGTGAATTAAAACTCAGCAATTCTTCTAGGCCTGTGCCGTGTCTTGTGTGGGGTTTCGCCTAGGACACCAAGCTAGGCTCATCGGCGGGCTCTTGGTGTCCCCGCCCGGACCCCCACAAGAGTGACGATCTACGCGCCACCTCCCTTTATATAAGGTGTAACTGCACCACTTGACTACGAGAACTAAAAGCTCAAGCAGCCTTAACCTCCCTATGAAGGCTTCCAAAAAGATGGTATATTGGCTTTCACGGCCGGTGAATTAAAACTCAGCAATTCTTCTAGGTCTGTGCCGTGTCTTGTGTGGGGTTTCGCCTAGGACACCAAGCTAGGCTCATCGGCGGGCTCTTGGTGTCCCCGCCCGGACCCCCACAGGAGTGACGAACTGCGCGCCACCTCCCTTTATATAAGGTGCAACTGCACTACTTGACTACGAGAACTAAAAGCTCAAGCAGCCTTAACCTCCCTATGAAGGCTTCCAAAAAGATGGTATATTGGCTTTCACGGCCGGTGAATTAAAACTCAGCAATTCTTCTAGGTCTGTGCCGTGTCTTGTGTGCGGTTTCGCCTAGGACACCAAGCTAGGCTCATCGGCGGGCTCTTGGTGTCCCCGCCCGGACCCCCACAGGAGTGACGAAATGCGCGCCACCTCCCTTTATATAAGGTGCAACTGCACCACTTGACTACGAGAACTAAAAGCTCAAGCAGCCTTAACCTCCCTATGAAGGCTTCCAAAAAAATGGTATATTGGCTTTCACGGCCGGTGAATTAAAACTCAGCAATTCTTCTAGGTCTGTGCCGTGTCTTGTGTGGGGTTTCGCCTAGTACACCAAGCTAGGCTCAACGGCGGGCTCTTGGTGTCCCCGCCCGGACCCCCACAGGAGTGACGAACTGCGCGCCACCTTCCTTTATATAAGGTGCAACTGCACCACTTGACTACGAGAACTAAAAGCTCAAGCAGCCTTAACCTCCCTATGAAAGCTTCCAAAAAGATGGTATATTGGCTTTCACGGCCGGTGAATTAAAACTCAGCAATTCTTCTAGGTCTGTGCCGTGTGTTGTGTGGGGTTTCGCCTAGGACACCAAGCTAGGCTCATCGGCGGGCTCCTGGTGTCCCCGCCCGGACCCCCACAGGAGTGACGACCTGCGCGCCACCTCGCTTTATATAAGGTGCAACTGCACCACTTCACTACGAGAACTAAAAGCTCAAGCAGCCTTAACCTCCCTATGAAGGCTTCCAAAAAGATGGGATATTGGCTTTCACGGCCGGTGAATTAAAACTCAGCAATTCTTCTAGGTCTGTGCCGTGTCTTGTGTGGGGTTTCGCCTAGGACACCAAGCTAGGCTCATCGGCGGGCTCTTGGTGTCCCCGCCCGGACCCCCACAGGAGTGACGAACTGCGCGCCACCTCCCTTTATATAAGGTGCAACTGCTCCACTTGACTACGAGAACTAAAAGCTCAAGCAGCCTTAACCTCCCTATGAAGGCTTCCAAAAAGATGGTATATTGGCTTTCACGGCCGGTGAATTAAAACTCAGCAATTCTTCTAGGTCTGTGCCGTGTCTTGTGTGGGGTTTCGCCTTTGAACACCAAGCTAGGCTCATCGGCGGGCTCTTGGTGTCCCCGCCCGGACCCCCACAGGAGTGACGAACTGCGCGCCACCTCCCTTTATATAAGGTGCAACTGCACCACTTGACTACGAGAAATAAAAGCTCAAGCATTCTTAAACTCCCTATGAAGGCTTCCAAAAAGATGGTATATTGGCTTTCACGGCCGGTGAATTAAAACTCAGCAATTCTTCTAGGTCTGTGCCGTGCCTTGTGTGGGCTTTCGCCTAGGACACCAAGCTAGGCTCATCGGCGGGCTCTTGGTGTCCCCGCCCGGACCCCCACAGGAGTGACGAACTGCGCGCCACCTCCCTTTATATAAGGTGCAACTGCACCACTTGACTACGAGAACTAAAAGCTCAAGCAGCCTTAACCTCCCTATGAAGGCGTACAAAACTATGGTGTATTGGCTTTCACGGCCGGTGAATTAAAACTCAGCAATTCTTCTAGGTCTGTGCCGTGTCTTGTGTGGGGTTTCGCCTAGGACACAAAGCTAGGCTCATCGGCGGGCTCTTGGTGTCCCCGCCCGGACCCCCACAGGAGTGACGAACTGCGCGCCACCTCCCTTCATATAAGGTGCAACTGCACCACTTGACTACGAGAACTAAAAGCTCAAGCAGCCTTAACCTCCCTATGAAGGCTTCCAAAAAGATGGTATATTGGCTTTCACGGCCGGTGAATTAAAACTCAGCAATTCTTCTAGGCCTGTGCCGTGTCTTGTGTGGGGTTTCGCCTAGGACACCAAGCTAGGCTCATCGGCGGGCTCTTGGTGTCCCCGCCCGGACCCCCACAAGAGTGACGATCTACGCGCCACCTCCCTTTATATAAGGTGTAACTGCACCACTTGACTACGAGAACTAAAAGCTCAAGCAGCCTTAACCTCCCTATGAAGGCTTCCAAAAAGATGGTATATTGGCTTTCACGGCCGGTGAATTAAAACTCAGCAATTCTTCTAGGTCTGTGCCGTGTCTTGTGTGGGGTTTCGCCTAGGACACCAAGCTAGGCTCATCGGCGGGCTCTTGGTGTCCCCGCCCGGACCCCCACAGGAGTGACGAACTGCGCGCCACCTCCCTTTATATAAGGTGCAACTGCACCACTTGACTACGAGAACTAAAAGCTCAAGCATTCTTAAACTCCCTATGAAGGCTTCCGAAAAGATGGTATATTGGCTTTCACGGCCGGTGAATTAAAACTCAGCAATTCTTCTAGGTCTGTGCCGTGTCTTGTGTGGGGTTTCGCCTAGGACACCAAGCTAGGCTCATCGGCGGGCTCTTGGTGTCCCCGCCTGGACCCCCACAGGAGTGACGAACTGCGCGCCACCTCCCTTTATATAAGGTGCAACTGCCCCACTTGACTACGAGAACTAAAAGCTCAAGCAGCCTTAACCTCCCTATGAAGGCTTCCAAAAAGATGGTATATTGGCTTTCACGGCCGGTGAATTAAAACTCAGCAATTCTTCTAGGTCTGTGCCGTGTCTTGTGTGGGGTTTCGCCTAGGACACCAAGCTAGTCTCATCGGCGGGCTCTTGGTGTACCCGCCCGGACCCCCACAGGAGTGACGAACTGCGCGCCACCTCCCTTTATATAAGGTCCAACTGCACCACTTGACTACGAGAACTAAAAGCTCAAGCAGCCTTAACCTCCCTATGAAGGCTTCCAAAAAGATGGTATATTGGCTTCCACGGCCGGTGAATTAAAACTCAGCAATTCTTCTATGTCTGTGCCGTGTCTTGTGTGGGGTTTCGCCTAGGACACCAAGCTAGACTCATCGGCGGGCTCTTGGTGTCCCCGCCCGGACCCCCACAGGAGAGACGAAATGCGCGCCACCTCCCTTTATATAAGGTGCAACTGCACCACTTGACTACGAGAACTAAAAGCTCTAGCTGTAATGAAGGTGGCAAGGGCAAGGTTAAACTGAGTGAAACTGCTTGTCAAAGACCATCCAGTATATATAAGAAAGTTTAAACATTTCGTCAGACAGTGGCAAGGATGGGAACTGAGGGTGTGTTGATTAGTTTTATGATAGCTTCGTGGTGAAAAGATAATATATGAGAATTTTCAGTTACATGTAGGGATGATTGAAGTACCTACTCTACAGACGTGATAGAATTTAATAATGAAGATAAGTCGCACAACCGGAGTTCTGCTTGGACAAGTTCATGCCCTGTGTGGATTAATTAAAAATATTTAACGCATTTTATAGAAAGAAGAATCTCTTCACATCCAGAAGTATAGACCTAAAAATAAGAAAAAGACTGTTGAAGACATACGTGTGGAGTCTGGCTTTGTATGGTAGTGAGACCTGGAAAATAGGGAAGTTAGAAGAGAGGAATTTGATGTCTTTTGAGGCTCGGTGCTGGAGAAGAATGCTTAAATCAGTTGGATACAGCATATGGCAAATTAAGAAGTATTCAGAAGAGCAGGAGAAAGTAGAAGCTTTATGAAGAGTCTGAATACAAGAAGAGCAAATATGTTGAGACATATTCTCAGACATAATAGCCTGCTAACAAGAGTCATCGAAGGGATGTTAGAAGGGAAAAACACAAGAGGAAGACCACCACTTGCATACTTCACACAGTTAATGACAGACACGAACACAGAATCATATCGTGAATTGAAGAGAATGGCGGAGAATAGAGAAGTTCGGAAGTTGCTGCAAACCAGCCTCAGGGCTGTTAACTTAAGAGAGAGAGAACTGTCCAGGATACACAGGTTTAAATGTGTAACTAGGAACTTATTTATCACGGCAATTATACAAAACACCCAATGATATTTATAATTTGTAAGGATAAATACATATTTCAGTCCCTTCGGTTCAATGTTATACCAACACAAAACAACTCTGAACATGAGGTAGGAGCCAGATTCACTCGCTCGCTCGCGCAATCCAAGAGCATACCGTGACTGTGCCTACAAAACTGAACTCACTAGGCTCGCTATGCCGTACAAAATCCTTTATTTATTTCTCTCCGCGCACGTAAATGATAAATTATTCAATTATTTTGAAGAACCTATGCTACAAAGGTAAACGTTTAGAAGATGACTGTCGAAACCCTGTGACACTACGAACAGCCGTTTGGGAGATAACATCTATTTTTGAACAGACGTGATAATTAGAGTTTGAATGATGTTATGATGAAATACCCGTATATAACTTAGGTTCGCCGGGGAAATACAAACTAGAGTGACAGTATTGCTGTAGCCAGGGGCGGATCTAGGAGAGGGTGAAGATGGCGACCGCCCAGGGCCCCGCGGTCCAGGGGGGCCCACGCCTTGGATTGTTTTAAGTTTAATTGATTATTTAATTACGGTATTCTTTTCAAACTTTTCAAACCAATTTATAATTCATATTCTTTTTTTCGGTGCAGCTATGGCCTTCCGTGACCGTTTAGCAAGTTTAGATTTGAGTGAAATGATAGAAGACTTCAGCCGGGAAAAAGTCTTTGGCTAAAGTAATATTTTAATATTTCATAGTTTGCATAATTTTCTTCAAGGAGACTTAAAGGTTTCTTTCTTGTTATAAAAAAATGTACTGTAGTGTATTCAAAATATTGTACCTAGTCTTTATGTTATTAGTATTACAAAACTATCGTCCAATTGTTTTTGTTTTTTATTTCCTATTGTTGTGGGCCTCACCTTATCATATCGCCCAGGGCCCCGCAAGGCCTGGATCCGACACTGCCTGTAGCAATTCAGTAGAGGAGCTTTAAAAAGTGCTGTGAGCTAAAGATTTGAACTCATAGAATGTACCTTAGCAGCTTGGCAGCCAACAGTCCTGCACAGCCAGGCGAAAAATATAATTTTCAGTAGGCTACGTAAGTTACCGGTGTGTTATTTAAAGAAGCTATCGAATACAGAAATACCGGTACGTGATAACTAAAATTTCTCCGACAACCTGTGTTTTGATGGTGGCTGCAATTGTGTGCGTGTGATTTTGTAATTAAGACGAGGAAACTCTCTCACTCTTTTCTTTTTCACCTCACGATGCCTAGTGTACCTTCTAACCCTGAGACCGGATCTAAATTTCTTGACAGAATCGTGAATCGAACCCCAACCTCTTGGGGGACAGCTCAATATGCTAGCCACTACACCAGAAGGTGATCAAATTGAATAGTTTTCTGTATTTCAATTACGATACGTACTGTCCGTGCACCAGCTCATGGTCTTAGGGGGCTGAAGGGGAGAGGAGAGACATTCCAGCTGCGTTGATTGAGTGGACGTGTCGCTGCAGGTATCACCAACTCAGCACCGATGTTATCCACGCTATGGTTACTCACTGCTACTTTCGTTTAGTTTCAATTGTGAAATCGTACGGATCAGTAATAGGTTGGCACTATTATCCTTCGCGCAGAGGCCAGCTGTCTCCAGCTGACTCGTTTCATTTCTTCCACGGACCTTAAGCTGGTGGACGGACAGTACCTTATAAGGAGTTCATGTAGCATTGCTACCCAGAATGACATGGGGTGATGATTATGCCTACGTCATGTTGTCGTCGTTTAATTTGAGCGGCTTGTACATCTTGGACATTTGTACTTGTGTGTGTAGAATTTGATAATCTGTGCTACTGTGATGTGTGTATTAGAGTGTGTGTATGTTTAATTCAGGTGAATATTGGATAGGAGGTGCCGTGGCCTTAATTTAGGATCCATCCGGTTAATTGCCTGGAGTAGAATTGGGCATAAGAACATAAATTAAAAGATTAACTGATATTCTCCGTATTGTGCTAGAAATGCATCCAATATATTACAATTTTTCGTCACGTCGTGCCTATTTGTCAACGGTGGAGTGCGAGTGCGTTGCTAGCAATATCAACATCGACTCCCTGACTTTGATGAACCTCGCGGCGAAATATTAAGTTCTGCGAATTTTCAGTGTCATGTTGGGATATTTGAAATGCTCTCTACAGACGTGACTATGTCATTGAACTGTAGGTATTACCTCGAGTTCAATGGTCTAAGTTAAATAACAATAATACTTTAATAGTAATATTTTACAACCGTAGTTTTGCCTGTGTGGATAATTTTACAATATTTAACTGTCGAGGATACACAGACTTAAATGTGTATATAGGGACTCGTTTATGACGGCAATTATACAAGTTACCCACAGATAGTATTTATAAGTTAAATACATCTTTCTGTCCCGTCTGTTCAATGTTGTTTCTATGAAGGACTTGGGATGGTTTACATTTCAAGTGGGTTCCATGTAACACGAGGCGGAAGTATTGTCAAATAGCTTTTTGCTATTGTCTTGTGTTTTCTGAAAGACAGAGTGTCCAGTTGCTGTCAATATCTTACTCGTGGAGTAACTTGAGTTTACTTTCATGTTGATAGGTTTGTAATTTAATTAGCGTCGGACAATTACATTTATGCCGCGTGCTGCTTCACATTGTGCTCAGGATTGTGTGTAGTAGCCTACTTAGGAATAGAGAAACCAATATTATAGGTTGCTTCATTTCACTGCTCCAAAAGCTGGCACCAGTAATTCCTCATTCTAATAATATTTTACTCGATATTATACCCTAACTCATATCTTATAAAGTTGAGCGTCATTGTCGAATACGTTTTGTTGTTAACGTCTTCTTCTCACTGTGCACTTGGAGGGTTATATTAGGATTACCAATAGCCTAACTTGAATTCGGTGTTCTGAAATTACCTTATTTCATGTGTTATATATGATGATGATTTGTGTTTTCCAGCTTCCTAAACATTATGGAACAACAGCCATTAATTAAGAGTGAGCCGGATGAATTCCTTAATATTGTGAGTATATTTAATTCATATATCGTGTAACATGATGTGCATGACGAGCTTGCTACCAAATAGTAGGCTAACCAGTATGTTCTTCTTTCTATTGTTACACGTAACTTATAACTGTTATGCTGTCGGTATGTTTCATGTTGATCATACTTGTATAATTCTTTCTAGGAGTCTAAAGACCAATTACCCACTTCTAACCTGCTGGATGAATCTTGTGATATATTTGAATACGAAAACACGGCGGTCAGAGTGGAGCATCAAATAGAGGTGATCATAGATTCTTTATTTCTTTTCTAATAGGCGGCTTCGGTGGCGTAGTTGGTAGCATGCTGAGCTTCTATGCCCAAGATCGCGGATTCAAACCCGGCCGAAGTCGTCGGAGATTTTAAGAGCGTTATAAATCCCTCAGTATGCCTTCCTTCGGAGGGGAAGTAAAGCAGGCGGTCCAATGTCATAGATTTATGGCATGATAAGGAACCTTCCATTAATTACACGTGTGTGAAGCTAAATTAAAAGTTTAATTTAACTAACGCACTTAGGATCCATCTTTCATCAACAGGAGCCGACTGCGGTGGCATCTAGTAACGAAGTTCAGTACTAGTTGGTCGTTGACGGTAGCGTCTGGTAGCAAAAGTGGGAACTACTTGGAAATTCAATGTCTGCAGTCCTTACTTGAATTGAAAACAGATAACACACACCAATACAGCCATCACAATTAACACCGGTTTTCAGACAGATTCTACACACGCCCAAAGTACACGGGGCAACATGACCGCTTTGATGCAGCCCCTTAAGTGAGGAACCAACCATTTCTTATAATTTATTTATTTATCGTATAACTCACTTTTCTTTTTAAGCCTCCGTGGCTAAGGCGGCAGCACGCCGGCCTCTTACCGCTGGGTCCATGGTTCAAATCCTGGTCACTCCATGTGTGATCTGTGCTAGACAAAACGGAGGCAGAGAGGGTTTTCTCCGGGTACACCGGTTTTCCATGTCAAAATTTAATTCCTGCAACACTCTCCACTATCATTTCATTTCATCTGTCATTCATTTAATCATTGCCTCCGAGGATTGCCACAGGCTTCGGCAGCCGGCACAGTTCATATCCTAGCCGCTAGATGGAGGCTTCATTCATTCCATCCCTGGCCCGGTCGGTCGACTGGAAGCAGGCTGTGGATTTTCATCATATAACGTTTAGAGTCAGGAGTGTCTGAGGACATGTTCGGCTTGCCAGAGGCTGTAGCTGCTTCAAGCGGACATCCATAGGGTGAGCAACAAGTTGCGTTCAATTTCAAGTAGTTCCAACTTTCGCTACCAGGTGTCACTGATACCTAGTGGTGAACGTTGGAACTTTGATTGAGCGTTCCAACGAAATAAAACCTAGATATTGAGCTTCACACAAGTTTAGTCTATGGAAGGATCTTCTACATGCCATAAATCTATGACATGGGACCGCCGGCTTTACTTTGCCTCCGAAGGAAGGCATACTGAGCGTTTTTTAACGCTCTTAAAAAATATGACTACTTCAGCCAGGTTTGAACCCGCGATCTTGGGAATAGAAGCTCATCATGCTACCAACTACGCCACCGAATCCGCTAAAGCTCTGCGTAATGTATTGTTCCGTAAGCTGGCACCTGTGAATACTTATCACTTTCTGCAAATTGTGTCTTGTTATGTTTTCTGAACGATAAATATCTAGCTGCCTCCCTTGCCGGCATTAGCAAGCACTGGGCCAGTAGCTGAATTGAAGGTGTAAAATCACTTCTGGAATGGGTTCAGTTGTCCATGATTGTCTTCATGGTGTCTTTAGACACTATTGATAATACCTTTAAAATTGCCCCATAGTTCAGGACGAAACACACGCGAATGTTGAGGTAGGGTGAACATTTGTATGAAAATAATTGTCCCTGCTAAAATCTATTCTAGCCCGTGAGACGTAAAACATGTGTGTGCTGGAGCGCATCGGGCTTCAACTGGAAATCTACATTATGGTTTCAGTATCCGAACACTCACTCACATGAAAACGAATGTTGGGTTGACCTCCACTGCTTCACATGGCCAACAACTTGGTATTGACACACACTTGATGACAGCCTTCACTGCTAGCTCTTACTGTAAGTAAGACGATGACACAGCCTCCACCTTCATTATAGCCTCCAATGTTGCACACATACTGTTAATTTGATGGCGAGGGTTTCTCGGTCCTTTGTACGGAGCGTTGTACGAAGGAGAAAGAGGAATGTGGGTTGTTTTTTCCCTTTAAATTTCTCTCTACCTTAAGCATCTTTGGTTTAATCTGGTCTCAAGAGGGCAAATCAATCACGATATTTATCAACGATGCTTGTCCTTATTAACGTTCTATGGTAACTCTAAGTAACTACGCCGCGAAGTCGCAACATACACACACGATGCTAGTGACAATATGCCAGGGCCACGTTTTACGAGTGTATATTAACTGAAATGCTTTTTGATGTTAACTCCACAAAAACTGTCAGGTTGACGTTACATAAGTATGAATTTTGTGTTCAATATAACCTCTGGTATATTATTTTATTCTTCGATACCTTCAGTGCAAATCATCTGATGGATATTATTCCACCTACGCAAAGGAACATATTTATAAAACAATTCATTTCTTTGCAGAATGACACAGGCCTTCACACGGACATTAAGATTGAGGAATCTTCGATTCCTGAGCTCATTCCTTGCTTTAAAACAGAAACAATTTCTTCAGATCTAAAAGAGGTAAGTATCTTTATGCCTGTTTACAAGACTTATCCTCATCACCAAATAGTATTTCAAGATAAAGAGTGGTATTTTTACAATTGTGTTGATGACAAAACCCTTTGGTTGTGTTTTG
This sequence comes from Meconema thalassinum, assembly GCA_946902985.2. Lineage (NCBI taxonomy): Eukaryota > Metazoa > Arthropoda > Insecta > Orthoptera > Tettigoniidae > Meconema > Meconema thalassinum. The sequence goes on along the minus strand of OX336389.2, from coordinate 28,645,044 downwards.
TACTGCCAGCACAATCCATTTTGATGGATGGACAGCGAATTGAAATTTCTGTGCCATGCGATACTTCTACCCGCGACCGCCGCCTTTGTGCGATGTTGCTCTGATCACTGAGCTACTGGGGGATGCATCTTTTATGTCATTTCGAAAGGTACATTATGTGATGCTAGCATGTGTTGGGCACAATCACGGTTTACTAGTTGCTCATTATGTGCTCCAGTACTGTAGCAGACTTATAATTCTTGTAGTTACCAGCATAATATGGCGACAGTATTGATGTTACATACTCTACAATAGACTCCCTCTAGCATTTAATTTAACTGAGGATTATAACCACTTATCTGTATAATTTTCATCTCTAGCAGTAAGATGTGATTGACCGTACGAAAGTCGTCAAGCGTATATATCTTCACTTCAGCTGAGCAGTGCTGTACAATTACATGGTGTGTTATGTGTATAAACAGATAAGGTGATAGCACAGAAATAAATTATTCCGCCTTATCCCTAGGTTGAGCAAGAAGAACTCCAGGAACGCGATGGTGATGGGAGTGGAAATCCATTAAATGAGTAAGTGTCCATCATACATAAAGTGTTGTCTTCCGCTTTAAGCGTGGATAGCTGTAAGTTTCAAAGTTTTGTTGGTAACGTCAGACGTGTCTCTTAATGCATGTGTCTCGTCATTGAAGTAGATATATTAACTTTATACTTAGCAACCCACAAATTATCCTTTCTCGTTCAGAGTTCTCTCTGTCTTGAAGTATTTCAAAAATGTTTCTCAGTCTGTTGAAGGGAGCTATTTCTGTCTTGTAGAAGTATGCTTAGAGAAAATACACTTGCCGCAGCGATACGAATGTGAATGAGTCTTGTAAGGAACATCCATTACTTTAAACCCCTTCCACTGTGTCCGTAACCCAAAATGAATCTTCTGTAACCCAAACCAAAAGCGTAAATAGCTTCCTCCTGATACAAAGTTGCAGGAAGTAAATTCCAATATATTCTTACTTTTTTACAAGACCAGCTTACCCAGTGTGAACCGACACGACTTGTAGAGAGGAAAACATTGGGTAGACAGGTCCTGTAGAGTAGTACAATATAGTCTAATGCATGCATTAAGTCTAACATGTGATTTAAGTACTGTAAACCCAAAGCAATTATCACTTTATTCAATTACTTTAAATGTTGTATTATAGTGTAGCTCAAGACAACTATCGCTTGATACATGGGCTCTAAATAGTATATTACAGTATAGCCTTATGCATGTGAGAGTAAGTGGTAGGAGAAAGCCGACTAGGCATGGATTGCAGTATAGACTTATAATGTATTATAATAAATTTACTAGGGTATTTAGTTGACAGGTATTTTAAAGAAGGCAACGAAGTTGAGATAGTATTCCGATGTCAATCCAGAACTTTAAAAAAAAATGAAAGGATTAAACAAATTTCCACATAACTAGTTAAACGAATACTAATGAAACATCAAAACAAAATAGGTGGCAGTATTAATGAGCCCCGCCCAAAAGAGGAAATTATGTGCGGTACAATTCATAAGAATAACGAATATTTTCAAGAAACATGGACTCAATATAGCAATCGGAATGATCGACATACTCGGTAAGCACATAACAGCAATCTAACGAAGAGAAACCCGCATTGAAAGTCAGGGATGTATTTGTTTACATACAAAGAAGAAGGCTGTAAAGGTATCTGTGTAGGTGAAGGTGCAAGACGATTTGCATCACGATATAACAAACTTAAAACACATTAAAAGACAATGATCACTCAGGGACTTGTGAAGACACGCATGACTATATCCATCGTTTCACCAACATAGAAACAGATCCGAAGATTTTACACCACATTTCAAAGGGCAGAGCTCTTGACATTAATGAGTTCATTGAAATATATTGCGCCAAGAAAGATAATCCCGCGAATTTAAACGAACACATGATTCTGGAAAGATACCTACTATTCTTACTCCTAAATAAGGTGAGTCCACAATCGTAATGTTTAGATTAGGCGATGAATGCATATGGGAAGGAATAATAGGGAAGCACCCTATGCCTATTGATAAGGTTGTCTTCCCCTCGGGTAGGTCGGTGATGCTTGGTAAAGGGGTGGCGAGGCAATGAGGTAGTAGCCGCACAAGGGGATGACGCGCGCTTAACGGGGTGTGTGGGTGATAGGAGTGTGTGAATGTTGGGGAGCTAGGAATGAGTGGGTGTAGCTTCAGGATAGGCACTTACCCTGGGGCTAGCACGCGTGTCAGCTGCTGAGACAGTGACATGCGTGCGTAGGTGAGACCTTCGTACCGCCAGCTGACTGCATGCTGTGTTAGCGGGTCGCAGACCGTAGCTCAGTTATGGAGCACGGAACTGGGATTACTATAGCGGGGTGAAAGAAGAGATTCCTTATTTGTAACTTACGGTTTAATGTAATAAAGTTAGTTAGTTTTTGTTGTTTTAAGGGGCGTAACTACGAGGTCTTCTGCCCCTTTAATGTAATAAAGTAAGGGGGGAGAAAGTATAGGTTAAGGGGCAGAGATGGAATGAAAAGGATAGCCGACACACTCATCGTAGGGCGTCTGGTAGTCTAGGCGTCGGCCATGTTGGGATGGCGGCGGGCTGCCGAGGGGCGCCACCCTCCTGGATCCGTTGCACTCCTCTTCGTGGAACAGTATCACTGACTTACTGTTAGAATGAATGTCCCGGGCGCGAAGGTGTCTTGCGTATTTGAGGGCTCAATTAGGTTACTCCTCGTCAGCGGAATCCTACTTATGTATATGTTATTGATGTTAGGTAATACTGCAAGCTTGCGGTTATAATGTTGTGGTCAAGAGGCAATGGTTGCTTCAGCCGTCTGTCAATCGAATGATTACGCTGTCTGTAATCCTTTCCTTGTATGCCCGTATTAATCATGGGTTTAAGTAGTTACAACCCCTGTTTTGGGGTTGGGGTAGTAACGCTATTCTCAAAAAAAACAAGGCCTCAGGCAGGCAGTTCTGTAGGGTCCTATCTCACCTTTAAGACCGATTGCAAGCAAATATGGATTCTATCTACGCTGTGGCGGGTGAATTAAATGGCTTACAGTAGTGATCAGAAAGGTCCAGAATCTATAACATACACCACTTCGCAAAGTAATTCTAGCCTCAGTTATTTTCCACATTCTTTAAGTTATAGTAGTAGTTACAACTTCGGTGAATTGATAGAGTGGAATGAGACGTGACACATGTTACAAGGAGCAAAGATATGCATCAAAACACGGCAGACACTCAGCTGTTGGCGAACACAGGACAAATAATAAATTCCCCAACTTAGGAAGATATATAAGATTTTTCCGTGTGAGGTAGGGCTTTGGACAGCAAGGAATCGATTAAAATTCATTTGCATAAAATAATGATGGCAAGAAGTTATGCTTCTCTGTGCTAGTGGGTATAGTTCGGAAGAAGGAATAGAGGAAGTAGCATGAAATGAAGATTTCATCTGTATTTTTCACAACCTTCCAAGGTCTAAATTGGACTGTGTTACGGAGTCCATTTCTTGATTTTGAGACTGGGTATTGGATTATTTGGTATGGCCACAGGGCAGTACTAATAAGACATGGATTTGTTTCTTGGAAGAAGGGCAGATAAAAGTGCTTAGAGAAAACTAAAAGATTATTTTCAATTAATAGTAATTCATTGGAATCAGAAGGGCTTGGACTCAAGATGGTAAATGTTTTATATTTCTACCAGCAATATTATTGCAGACACAGCGAGAAATGTGGTATAGAAATTTTAGCATTATTTCCTTGTCCGCCCAGAAGCCTCTGTCCTTAAGACAGGATTTATCACTTGTATTTCTGAGAAGAAACGTTCCCATCTTTACTTCCAAGTCAAAGTTTTGTATATCAAACTTGCATCTCATACGGTTTTTAGTAACGAACCCGCCATCTACGGGCTCCTTATTAAATTAAGGAATAATACGAAGCCTAAATTTATTTTAACTTAGTAATTGGACTTTTTTGACTGACAATAATCATACTTTCAAATATGGCAACGTTTCGTCATCGTCGTTATTTTTGAGTCACATACCGAGAAAAGAAAGCCGGGAAATTGAAACTGTAAGTGATGAAATACATAATTGTAAACATGATTTCAAAATGGGATCATTTTTACTTCTTATGAATCAGAATATACCACTCACCATGCAACCATTTACGATTTTGTCAACTATCTTGGTCTCTACGCTATCCTAATGAAATGAAAAAAAAAAAAACACGCAGACTTACATTTTAGAAGAGGAACTTGTTTGACTGATAAAATGTTCATTATTGCTAAGGTCGTATGCCACACCCCTTTTGTATTTTTTGATTCGTGGTGATTTTATCTAAGAAATCGTACTTGGGTGTCTCATAAAAGAGCATTTTTACTAAGGGTGTTTGCCATTTACGTCTATATTTTAAAAATAAATTGGTTTTACTTTGAAAAATGTAGTTAGAAAACGGTCAAAATTCATGCTTTCATTGGGAGTCTATGCCATAGGCCCCTTAATTTGCGATCGAACTGAACCCCACCACGATATTCAATAGCAGTTGTATAATGAGTTAACAATTCACGAATTTTTCCTAAGCCGTATTCGCAAGATTAGAGAATCGGTGATATTAGAAATACATTTCAAGCACGATTTGGCATTAAGTTGTGGTGTTTGCTGGAATATTGTAAGTCGTTTCAAATTCTAACTGGACATCTACAGGGGCTTCTGTCATGGCTTACTCGTGGTGCGAACAGTCCGGCACAGTCAGAGGCGCATTAGTTTCCGAGTCCTAGGGTGTCAACAGAGTAAGAGAAGTGGAATTTCACATACTTATCGTACAGTGCTCCTAATTTGTTTTTATCGAAATTCAAATCCACGGTTTCGTTAGAAAACATCTGTAGAAGCCGAAAGTGCAATTACATCGTTAAGGTTGCATAACGCATCAGGACCAGATGGCATAACAGCTGAGCTGTTGAAATAGACAGGCGACATAGGTGTGCAATTCATTACGAATGTTTTGAACAATTTGAATGTGGCCTGCATATTGAACTGCATCGATTTTTGTTCCTTTGCGCAAGCAGGGCTCCACAATGAAATGTGATAATTACAGGTTCTTGGCCCTCATTTCATATGCAAGTAAAACATGCTGTACATATTGAGAGAGTCTCCAAGCTTTCCTTCCGTTTCTGATCCCCCTGAACAAGCTGGATATGTCCGAGGTAAAGGTATCAGGGAGAAGATATGAAACGTCCGTCAGCTGATTGAAATTAGCAGAGAATTTCAGCTTCCGGTCATTATCTGCTTTGTAGATTATAACAAAGCCTTTGACTGTGTTCAATGGGTTGAGGATGAGGCAATGGTTATAATAAATGGAGAACTGTCCAAACATTTGAAGATCTGAATAGCGTCCGTCAAGGTTGTGCTCGTATATTGCCACCCCTGCCCTTTAATGTTTATGGAGAGTACATCGTGAGAGAGTCACTAGACGGAAGGGAAAGTGGCTTTCATGTTGGTGGTAAGAAAATATCCAACCTTCGTTGTGCAGATGATACTGCACTCATAGCTATTAATGAGATGAACATGACCCATATCCTTATTCGTGTCAACATTGTGAGTGTGGTTATTGGACTGCAGATTGATATTAATAAGGACAAAATTAGCATTGATAGAGCCTTAAAATTAAACAATCCAAATATCGGTACCTTCAAGAAATTCCATGTTGTACAATAAATGCTATACCTCGGTTCAGTTATTTTTGATTCAAGCAGCTGTGCTACCGAAATTAAGAAGAGATCTGCTATGGTCTAAAATATGACAAATTTGTCTCATTTATGGAAAGATCGCTCAATCTCGTTATCACACAGTCCGCAGAAGGGGACTTATGAGTGAGTTTTCATGAAATATGGACCAAAATACGGAAATTTGGATTTTACCGAAAATTGGTGCCCACACCTTTTCAGAATCAAGGAATGTTGGATTTTTTCCCGCGGCGCCATTTTTAAAGCCCAGGCGGTGATTTTAAAGATGGATGCGCATCATTATTAAGACAAGACCTTCAGTGAAGATCAGTGAGCAACGTGACCACATACGTCTTCGACAGAGCAGAAAAAGGACCACCCCAGCAAAGAAAACTGCAAGAAAAAAGAGAAAACTGCTGAACATGTCCCTAGAAGACAGGATGAAGAAGTCTGAGGGCTGTACATATGGTGCAGGGCAGTTCTGATGAAAGTAACTAACCTCCAACTTCAATTGCTGTTTTCTCATGAAGTGATTTTTGTTACATGTAATATCATAAAAAATGCTCCTTGTATTGCAGTTTTGAAGATATTTCGTTCAAAGTTGGTTTGCCTATTGAAATATGTATGAACATTACAATTTGCTCTGGATTTTTATGTCAGTGAAAATTAACTGTACTTTTTTTGCTTTCAAAAATAAATAATTTTAATTTTTAGGGCAAAACATGAATATTATCACTTTGACTATCATTTCTGACTCTCATATAAAAGGTACATAAAATTCCAGAGCAATTTCCATTTGTACATGTATTGTGCTACTGTTTACCAAGTATGGATGAAAATAAGTGAAAACTCCATCGCAAGGAACTTTTTTTATGACCCTATGTTTTGAAAATATTTTTATTATTATTTCAGAAACGGTTAGAGTAATCAATTTGAAATTCAGAATATCGTCTAACTAGAGGCATATCTACACGTGGTTAAAATTTCAAATTGATCTGTCCAGTAGTTTCGGATTTTGGAAACTCACTCATAAGTCCCCATATTTTTGAATGGAACTGAGACATGAACACTTCATGATATAAGCTGTCTTCTATCTGATTCATATAGTAATTACGATAAGATTAACAGAAGATGTGATTAATTATGTTACTTAATCTCCTCGTTTTTGTCCGGTGTCTACATGTAATATTTTCATTGACTTTTGGAGTAACATCTATGCTATCCTCCTATCAAACTTATCGTTATTCGTTGTGTCTCAAACCATCGGCGTTGTGGTTATCAACCAAGCTTTTCTATCAAAGGCTTCAACACAAGAATTCATTGCGAAGTCAATCACAGAAAGAAAGTTTTTGTGTCGTAATTTTGTTTATTGAAGTGCATATGGGTACACAAATGTTTCCGTCTGGTGGGTGTATGAATTATTCACAATGTTTTCCGATGCGTGGGCGAGCCACATTTGTAGAGCCTATTTTCGCGCCTCCCATTGTAAAATGGATTTAATAACTCAGAAATCTTTGTAGGTGTGTGCACAACAATTCACCAAAATATTATCGCAATTGGATGAGTGATATATGTACGCATGCGGGACTTTGTCGAAACGATTCGCTCGTGAACACTCATTTGCTGATACTGCTCGCGCCCACTTATTTTAACATAAATTTACCAATTCAGAGAATTTTGCTGGAGTGTGCACAACAGCTCAACACAATTTCATCGCAATCGGATTGATGGTATATAAACGAATACGGGACAAACTAACAAACTATGAGGAAACATCTATTTTTATATAGGCTATAGATTTTCAAAATCTGAATGTGGTGATGATGGGAAACGAACTAATTAAAGATAACCCTAAAGCAGACACAACGTAAACAACCTAGAGTTGGGAATTTACATTCATTGTAGGCGAGCAACATTCAAATAAAACTGAACAAATCAAATTAATACGAACCTTAAGAAAAGCAAGGAGTGAAAATTGAACAATCTTTTTTCTCCTGAAGTAAAATCATAAGGCTCATCATACCAATCAAGGCAAAATAAAAAGTCACTTAAATAGATAGTGCATAAGATGGGGGCTTCATTCATTCCATTCCTGACCCGGTCGGAAACTGGAAGCAGGCTGTGGATTTTCATTTTTCATAAGGCAGTGGTGGCTGTAGGATAGAACCTGAAAGGTGGTCTCATTACTAACCGAACCTGTACATTTCTTTTGATACTTTTCACAGATAAAGGAAGAGTAAGAAGGAACCGGTATTATTCGGTATGAAACGTTTAGAAATGAGTTTTACCGAATGCTATTGACACCCAATTCTACAGCTGTACAGTATTGTGAGGTGTTTTTATATTGCAGTTAATCAATAATTGGTCCATGATGTAAATTAATGTAGAATAGAGAATTGCAAATGGTGAATCCCAGGGCGCTAGAGTAGGAACCGATTGGTTTATTTTTCCGTTTTCTTCGAATTACTTAGGGGAGTAACTAGGATTCGCTTCTCACTGGAATAATAGTTACCTTGGGGGTGAGGACTCGAGAAAAATGAGACAAAATCAATAAAATCAAAACTACGTTAAAGAAAGTTAGAAACCTGGTATTTACTCACTTTCTTGTTTGATTTCGATAGCATTGTATGCGTCATGGGAACGACACTTCATAGGGAGTGGGCGGATTGCTTGCTATAAAGGTGCGTTGTGGCAGGTCTGCCAACGAATGATGAATTAATTTTAGTACTGAAGTTTTGTAGTTGGCACTCATCAACACTTGCAACAAAGCGATCAGTGGGAGTTGTTTGCATTCTTTGGATTGTGTTTCGAAGTGGTGTTAATGAGCTCGTGTTGATTATGATTGCGTCTTCTGGTTTTCTTTTACTCAAAACACTTTTCATACGTCGCAAGAACTGTCTGCGGTACTGTGACCCTCTATTGCTATATATTACTTGGAGTGTAAATAATACGTCGTCTGGTGTGTTTACAACTGTTAGTGAGACGGGACAAATCAGCATCATCACTTATTCCGTAATTGATGCATCCTTCCTACCTTCTTCTTGGTTTGTTGAGGCCCCTTGGACCACGTGGTTCCTAACTATGGCGGCTTTCTTCTTAGCCCAGTATTCCTTCATCTTTGCACTTTACGTTGCTTTCCTGAGTTCACTTCACTCCCTCTCCAGGACGCAATGTTTTAGTCGCCAATGACTAGAGATATTTCGTTCCTTCTGTTCCACATTCGTTGGTTGTCCCTTTTTGACCATGTTCAAGCATTCTGAGGCATACACTCCCGTATGTTTGAATAAATATAAAGTTTGCAATTTTCTTTTCTTTCTTTTTGTTGATTATTAGGGTGCAGCAATCACCAAGTTAGCAGAGAGAGGGAGAGAGAGTTTGGGAGGGGGTAATCAATCATGGTCCATGAGTGAGGTTATGGAAGTCTCATAAAGAAAGCAGTGGGCATGTAGATGATGATACATATATGAACTTAGCAGCATTTGTATACAGTAATAGATAAATACTTAATTCATATAAGACTAACTTGAGGTGATAGAGCCGTGAGAGAATGAAATTTAGGAAATGTGTTACAACATAGAACGAATTGACTGTCATGATTCTTTTTTAAACCACCAAGTATATGCAAAGCATTTAATTGGAGATGCATTTATATTTCATACTAGCAGGTACCCGCAACTTCGCTCGCGTCATAGTCTAGTCATATTGGTATTCAATGAAATGCAGGTTTAACCCCGTTAACGCCCCTTTAGAACCTGAATATCCAAAAATCCCCCCTTAGTAGACGTTTTCGGCACACAATAAACATATCCCTAAAATATCATTCTTCTAACTTTAATAGTTTTGGTTGGTCGATGAGAGTGAATATCCAAAAATTCTTCCTTATTGGACGTTTTTCGTCCAGGATTTCACCCCTTCCCATGGGCCCCTTAAATTGGATTTATGAAAAAACGGTCGAACACCTATTTATTTATTTATTTATTTATTTTTAAGCTGATTGTTTTCCTCTGAGATTCAAACTCCTTGCCTATGTAGTTTAAGAGATACACGCTCCGTTAGGAATCTTTCAACACCCACTTTTCATCCCTTTCACCTCATAATATACACCACATCGAAAAAACATTAGACATGTTTCAGCTTATTTTTAATGATTAGTTTATATGCCAAGTATCACATCCCCAAATGAAACCTCTCGTGAGATAATGTTATTCAATGAAATGCTCGTTTATCCCCTTAACACCCCTTTAGAACCGGAATATCCAAAACTCTTTTCTTAGTGGACGTTTCCGACATACAACGAACAAATCCCCAAAATTTCATGTTTCTAACTACAATAATTTTGCCTGAGCGATGATGAGTGAGTCAGCCAGGACATTTTCATTAATTTATTTTTGAGAATTTCACCCCCCCCCCCCATGAACCCCTTAGATTGGATTTATGAAAAAACGGTCGAACATCTATTTAATTATTTTTAAACTGTTTTTCCCCCTTAGTTTGATGAATGAGTAAGTGAGTCCTTCCTGTTTTTTCCCAGAATGTCACCCCTCCCCATGGGCCCCTTAAATTGGATTTATGAAGAAACGGTCCAACACTTATTTACTTATTTTTAAGCTGATTTTTCTCCCGCTGAATTTCAAACTTATCGCCTATGTCGTTTAAGAGATACACGCTCCGTGAAGAATCCTTCAACCCCCAATTTTCACCCCTTTCACCTCATAATATACACCATATCGATAAACTCTCAGACATGAAATGAAAATCCACAGCCTACTTCCAGTCTCCGACCGGGTCAGGAGGAATGAATGAAGCCACCATCTAGCGGCGAGGATATGAACTGTGCCGGCTGCCGAGGCCTGACGCACTCCTCTGGGGAAATGATCAAATGAATGACAGATGAAATGAAATGATAGTGGAGAGTGTTGCTGGAATGAAATTTAGACAGGGAACTCTTAGACATATGTTTGCTTATTTTTAATGATTAGTTTATGTGCCGAATATCACATCCCCAAATGAAACCACTCGTGAGATATTGTTATTAAATGAAATGCACGTTTATCCCCTTAACACCCTCTTAGAACCGGAATATCCAAAACTCTTTTCTTAGTGGACGTTTTCGGCATACAACGAACATATTCCCAAAATTTCAAGTTTCTAACTGCAATAGGTTTGCAGGGGAATGATGAGTGAATATCCAAAAATCCTTCCTTAGTGGAGACTTTTCCCCCTAATTTCACCCCTCCCCATGGGCCCCTTAAATTGGATTAATGAAAAAACCGTCGAACACCTATTTACTACTTTTTCAAGCTGATTTTCCCCCCTGAGATTCATACTTTTTGCCTCTGTCTTTTAAGAGATACTTGCTCCGTTAGGAATCCTTCAACCCCCACTTTTCACACATACACCTCATAATATACACCACATCGAAAAACCCTCAGACATGTGTCTTCTTATTCTTAATGATGAGTTTATATGCCAAGTATCACATCCCCAAGGAAACCAATCGGGAGATATTGTTATTCAATTAAATGCAGGTCTACCCCCTTAACACCCCTTTAGAACCTGAATATCCAAAAATCCTTCCTTAGTGGACTTTTTCGACATACTTCTTCTTCTTCTTCTTCTTCTACCTTATCCGATACGGACGTTGGCTACGACCATGGCTAACACCTTCTTATCTTGTGCAATCCTGAAGAGTTCCGTGGAAGAGAGCCCAAACCACGTTCTTAAATTATCCATCCAAGTTATTCGTCTCCTTCCCGGTCCACGCTGACCTTCAATTTTACCCTGAAGTATAACTCGGAGCCGACGGTATTTTGGATTCCTCATCATGTGTCCCATGTATTCCAATTTCCTCTTCTTGATTGTGTTTATCAGCTCAGGTTGGCTGCTCACACGCTGAAGAACCTCGGCATTACTCACATGTTCTGTCCACGAGATTTTAAGAATCCGCCGGTATATCCACATTTCAAAAGCTCGAATCTTCTTTTCTGTAGCTACGGACTAGGTCCAAGCTTCAACACCATTAAGAAGGGTGGAGACAACTTAACACTTCACAATTCTTTTCTTAAGCGTCATACTGAGATATCGACAGCATAGTAGTTGTTTCATTGTCATAAAGATGGATCTAGCCTTCTCTATACGGCATCTTATTTCAACCGAAGGATCCCAATTCTCATTAATATTCTGTCCTAAATAAACCAAACTCTTGACTCGCTCGATCTGATGTCCATCGACTAAAAGGACTTTTGACAATGCTGGTTTTCGCGATATTATCATATATTTTGTTTTCTTAATGTTGAGGTCAAGGCCATATTTCGACATACAACGAACATAACCCCAAAATTGCATGTGTCTAACTTCAATAATTTTGGCTGGGCGAAGATGAGTGAGTGAGTATGTCGGGACATTTTCTTTCTTTTATTTTTCAGAATTTCACTCCTCTCTTGAACCCCTTAAATTGGAATTATGAAGAAAAAAAACGGTCGAACACATATTTACTTATTTTTGAGCTGTTCTTCCCCCCTGAGTTTGATGAGTGAGTTAGATAATCAGTTCGAACACTTTCTTTCCTGTTTTTTTTTTCTTTTTCAGAATTTCACCCCACCCCATTGTCCCCTTAAATTGAATTTATGAAAAAAAAACGGTTGAACACCGATTTACTTAATTTTTAAGCTGATTTTTTTCGCTGAGTTTCAAACTTCTCGCCTATGCCGTTTAAGAGATAGGCGTAAACGCTCCGTTAGGAAACCTTCAACCCCCACTTTTCACCCCTTTCACCTTATAATATACACCACATCGAAAAACCCTTAGACACATATCTGCTTATTTTTAATGATTAGTTCATATGCCGTTATCACATCCACAAATGAAACCACTCGTGAGATATTGTTTTTCAATGAATTGCAGGTTTAACTCCCTTAAGACCCCTTTAGAACCTGAATGTCCAAACATCCTCCCTTAGTGTACGGTTTTGACATACAGGAAACATATCCCCAAAATGCCATGTTTCCAACTTCAATAATTTTCGCTGGGCGATGATGAGTGAGCGAGTGAGTCAGGACATTTTCTTTCATTTTTTTTCTTCAGAATTTCACCCCTTCCCATGAACCCCTTAAATTTGATTCATGAAAAAAAACTGTCGAACACTTATTTACTTATTTTTAAGTTTTTCCCCCCTGAGTTCGAAGAGTGAGTGAGTCAATCGGTTAGGACACATTCGTTCCTGTTCCCCCCCAGAATTTCACCCCTCCCCATGGGCCCCTTAAATTGGATTTATGAAAAAAAAAAGTCGAACAACCATTTACTTATTTTTTAAGCTGATTTTTTCCGCTGAGTTTCAAACTCCTCGCCTACGTCGTTTAAGAGATACACGCTCCTTTAGAAATCCTTCAACCCCCACCTTTCACCCCATAATATACACCACATCGAAAAACGCTCAGACACGTGTCTTATTTTTTATTGATGAGTTTATATGCCGAGTATCACATCCCCCAATGAAACCAATCAGGAGATATTGTTATTCAATGAAATGCAGGTTTAACTCCCTTAAGACCCCTTTAGGACCTGAATAACCGAAAATCCTCCCTTAGTGGACGGTTTTGACATACAATGATCTTATCCCCAAAATGTCATGTTTCTAACTTCAATAATTTTGGCTGGGCGATGATGAGTGAGTGAGTGAGTCAGGATATTTTCTTTCAATTTTCTTTTTTCAGAATTTCACCCCTCCCCATGAACCCCTTAAATTTGATTTATGAAAAAAAGCTGTCGAACAGCTATTTACTTATTTTTAGTCAGTTCTTTCCCCCTGAGTCTGATGAGTGAGTCAGTCAGTCAATCATTTAGGACACTTTCTTTCCTGTTCCCCCCCCCCAGAATTTCACCCCTCCCCATGGGCCCCTTAAATTGGATTTATGAAAAACTGTCAAACCCCTATTTACTTATTTTTTATGCTGATTTTTTCCGCTGAGTTTCAATCTCCTCGCCTATGTCGTTTAAGAGATACACGCTCCGTTAGGAACCCTTCAACCCCCACCTTTCACCCCTTTCACCTCATAATATACACCACATCGAAAAAGCCCTCAGACATGTGTCTTCTTAATTTTTAATGATGAGTTTATATGCCGAGTATCACATCCCCGAATGAAACCAATCAGGAGATATTGTTATTCAATGAAATGCAGGTTTAACTCCCTTAAGACCCCTTTAGGGCCTGCATATCCGATAATCCTCCCTTAGTTGACGGTTTTGACATACAATGAACTTATCCCCAAAATGTCATGTTTCTAACTTCAATAATTTTTTCTGGGCGATGATGAGTGAGTGAGTGAGTCAGGACATTTTCAATCAATTTTCTTTTTTCAGATTTTCACCCCTCCCCCATGAACCCCTTAAATTTGATTTATGAAAAAACTGTCGAACAGCTATTTACTTATTTTAAGCAGTTTTTCCCTCTGAGTTTGATGAGTGAGTCGGTCAGTCAATCATTTAGGACACTTTCTTTCCTGTTTTTTTCCCCCCAGAATTTCTCCCCTCCCAATGGGCCCTTAAAATTGGATTTATGAAAAAACGGTCAAACACTTATTTACTAATTTCTTAAGCTGATTTTTTTCCGCTGAGTTTCAAACTCCTCGCCTATATCGTTTAAGAGATACACGCTCCGTTAGGAATCCTTCAACCCCCAGTTTTCACCCCTTTCACCTCGTAATAAACACCACATCGAAAGACCCTCAGACACGAGTATCACATCTCCCAATGAAACCAATCGGGAGATATTGTTATTCAATGAAATGCAGGCCTACCCCCTTAACCCCCTTCAGAACTTGAATATCCAAAAATCCTTCCTTAGTGGGCGTTTTCGACTTACAACGAACATGTCCCCAGAATTTCATGTTTCTAACTTTGATAGTTTTGGCTGTGCGATGATGAGTCAGTGAGTCACTTTGTTTTATATTTCATGTATATTACGCATACATATTACAATAATTTCCATTCTTGCAAGCAATACCGTGGGTTTACGTGCGATATAGTAAACATTCAGATGGAATTTCTCGCTTAGCGTTGACAGAAGTGCCAGAACATAGCCTGAGGCTGCTTCATCTCTAGGCCCGTTTATATCCAAGTGTGACGGAGCTATTCCATGATCCTGGTATATGTTGTAGGCTCGTTGAGCATAACACAATGTATGAAGCTCGAAAATGGGCAATTTTGTTTTTGCAAAGGAACATATCAGTAGCTATCATCTAGCAAACATGAGTTGTACGAAGACTTGGTTCATTGGATGCTGTTAAATTGAATATGTATTAGCTATGTAATAGAGATATAAAATATGGTATACGTGTATTACTAACATTGTGAGTTTCTTCGCTCTCTTTGACTTAAGAGCGAACATTACAGCTTAAGGAGTCAGTACACTAGCGTTTTTATTATAATAACCGTGTCTACCTTAGATCGTGCACAACAATTATATACATTCCCACATCTGATTATTTGAAGCAAAGTTTAAAATTTTGAAAATTCAGTTCGTAACAATTGGTTATCTATTTTTAAAATTTTGGTTCTTTCTTTGTGCTGATCTTCATCGTTTCTCTCATGTTTCCCATATTTATACGAATTATTAGGTATTTACTTTTTAAAGTGGGTGTTAAATCTGGAGCATCGTGAGACTACGTAATAAAGACAACCACCACGAGACCCATTTCCAACAGATTATACAGCGAGAGATTCAGACTGAGAAAATGAATCTCAGGTAATATCGGGTTATGAAACCAGCCCGAAGATGACATCAGCAGGTAAAGCAATTCTAAAAAATGAATAACCCACCCTTAAGTAAAACTTTGCTAAAATGTATTATTATAGAATCAGATCCCTATCCTAATTCTATGAGGGGTTTAAATGGATATTCCATTCTAATCTAATATTATTCCTCCTGGATGAGAAAGTCATGCTAACTAATGCCTAGGATCTCCTCTAGAAGTTCTGTCGACAAATAGGTAATGTTCATATCAAACTAAGATCGTGACACGAAAATCAGTCCCTACGCAATTACAATCACACTTAACCCTAATTCATAATTATACTTATACTTTGTTAACTGATGGTTGTTATCTTGTCGTTCTACAGCAAACATGAAGATCCGAATATTCAACAAGTCACCAAAATGGGTAAGCTAAGTTATGCTGGTGTCTTGCCAACATTCATCGTTACGTTACTCACATCTGAAATTTACTTTAAAATGACAAAAATCAAAATACCAATGCTAGTGGCGACTTACAACATAAATGAATACAAGAACAATTATAAAATACTAATTTCACTGCTTAAATGTGCATCATAAGTGCCCTTCGTGCACTGTTTGTTCATAGGCGTCATCTAAATAGGAGGAAGACATTACGTTGGTGACTGCGAATGATAAAGCAACGTCTCATGTCACATTGATGCGCTATGACCGTGATTTACAATTGTTTTCACGTCCGGCGATCCTTCGTCTAAAAATTGGGTTATATCAAGCAATAAAACTAGCTAAATTCAAAGAAAATAACAAGTCGACGGTAAATGGTTAATTATAGCAAGTGACGTTTATTATTCAGATTTTCAATTAGGCAAATCCGAGTTATTTAATTTCTGGTTTAGACAAAAACCAACAATAGATTGATATTTAGATTCTTGCATTACGGTTTGTATTAGCCCTTCACTACAGTTTTCAGTTAGAGGGGACGTTGTGGAGCCGCGTCAAGCTGTTGGCCTCACATCAAGGTGGAACGGGTGCGATTCCCGGTCTATGCATGTGAGATTTTCGAAGTCAAATGCCATGTCCTGTGGTTCTGATTCGTAGTTCCGCCCCTTAAAACAACAACAACTAACTAACACGTAAAAAGGAGGTTCCGTGGCTCGTTATCGCATGATTAACGGTCACGTAAAACTACAAACTCTTTCAGTTGTCAGTTATTAACACACCTCAAACGTAGCGAAAAAGGCCATCAAATATTCCCGATAATGTGACCTCAATGTATGTATCTGCACCCTTAAGCGGTGTATCATAATTCCACAACAATATCATATTCAAGAAACTTAATTATTTTTGGCAAATGAGGTTCCATCCCATCATTTGCATTAACATTGCTAGAGTGAACTTTGTCGTCTTTCATGTTGTCTCAGCAGACACAAAATATCGCTACCTCATAATTTTCTTATTGCTTACTGCAAGTCAAAAGTGTTCCTCAGACTCAATTATCACGTGTTCAAATTCTCATCAATATGCCTGAAAATCATCACTGTCTAAAATCATTCCCTGAATTCTGGTACAATGCTCTCTTTTAATAATCTGTATTTATATATCCATGTATCAGCTGGAAGCCAACCAGTGGATTAAATTAATGGAAGAGTTAGATATGGGAAGAAACAGTTACAACCCATGGAGATTTCTTAGACACCTTAGTAATGATTCTACTAAGCCCACGGTACATAATAACGTTTCTGCAAACCAAATTACAAGCCAGCTCGTGAAGAGTGGCAAACCAGGCTAAGCTGGAAGTGAATCAAGACAACGTCAAGAAATACTGACTAATCAGGAAAGCTGCAAAATCCCTAAACTGTGGGCGAAATCAAGAGTTATTGCAATACTTAAACCTGGCAAGAATGTAAAAAACATACGTCACTTAAGAGGCACAATGTCAAAACAGTTGAGAAAGGTCAATAGTCTTCTAAAAGTACCGAAAACCTTAGTCTGAAAGCATTTTGCCCGGAGAAAACAAACTCTGCCTTCCGGCGTGTCGTGAGGGATATCTCATGTTATTGTGAACTCATACCTTGGGCAAATTGTTTATTTTTATGTCTTCTGATAACTATTGGCGACGTGTTGTTGACTTTGGTAATAAGCTGCAATTTGAATATAAATTGCTTGTTTTTGGTAGATCTCATTAGAAAGCTATCTATTGCAATGGTTCCATGTTGGGACTCCCGGATCATTTTGACAAATGTTGCATTTCACATCCCTCAGACGCCAAAACTACCGGCAGTTCTAAAGTTTATACGTAATTTATATATCTTTATACTGGGTGCACGTAAAATGCCGCACTTCGAGGCCGGCAAGTGGTTCCTCATCCAATTGCAAGACAAAAGTGTCATGGCGCAGAGTGAGTAACACGACTAAGGATCGGCTCGTGGAAATTGTGTACTTGGCAGGTGTAAACGCAGTGTAAGGAGGAAAAAGAAGTATAGTGTGAATCAATTTAGTATATAAGTTTTAGCTGGAGAGATTATTTCACACTCATCATCCTTTAATTTACATAAATCGTATAAACTAAAAAGTGAAATGTCTTCTAAGAAGAGCAAGCAGCAGCAGCAGCAGAAGCATCAGACAGGTAACGACAGTTCCAGTTCTACCAACTCCATAGAGGAAGTAGTACGGCGTGTGATGGAGGATTCCTTCAGTCAAAATCATTTGTGGACCTAATTGTAAGTACCGTAGTGGATAAGATCACGGAATGTGTATTAAGTAAACTTGAGGAAACGATCCAATTCAACGTGAATCTTTGTGAGGAACTCAAAGTTCAGATAAAGAAACAGGATAAAGAGATCGAAGATCTCAAATCGGAAAGCAACTCCAAACACGATGAACTGGAGCAATACCAAAGGAGGCAAAATCTTCGTATCTTCGGTGTGCCAGAGCATCCTAACGAGGACACAGATAATTTAGTGCTGAAAGTTGCCGGGGACATTAAGGCAAACATCGCTCTTGCGGACATAGACTGAAGCCATAGGTTAGGCCCCAAGATTGGGACCATACCCAGGCCAATCTTAGTAAAATTGGCGACGTATCGTGCTAGGCATGAATTGTTTAAAAACAAGAAACAGCTCAAAGGTACCCTGGTGACAATCAGGGAAGATCTCACAGCCACAAGACTAGCGATTTTGAAGGCGGGAATTGCAAGATTTCAGCAATCCAACGTATGGACTTACGATGGCGTAATTTACGTGAAGAAAACAGATGGCAGCAAGCACCGTGTTACAAAGAAGTGTGAGTTACCCAAAGCTTAAAGTAAGGCCACTTAACATATAGCAATAATTTGTTTTAGTAAGCAAAAGTTGGTACACCCTCTAAGATAACCCACACCACAATCTGTCTGTCTCTCTCCCGCATAACTGTTCATTGCATACCTCCCCTGCCGTGTAGCTGGTGCTATTTCAAACTGACCTTTCACTTGCCTCCCCTCAACAGCTGAATTCCACTCCACCCCTCCCTCCAAGATATCTCACAATAATTTGACCGCTAACACTTAACACTTTTCCTCATTCAATTGTATGAACACATATGCAGATGATTATGTAAAATATCAAATTCGGTCAGAGGTGGGGAAGAGTATAGGTGAGTGTAAATACTTCTTAGATAGACATGAAGATAACAATAGTTTAAAAGTAATCCATTCTAATATTAGAAGTCTTGCAAAACACAAGAATAGCTTAGACGTTACTCTAAAGGCTTATGAAAATATATTTGATGTTGTGGTCTTAACGGAAACGTGGAAATTAAATAACGCAAATGTTACTAAACATAGCTGCTATAAATCGTACTATAATGAAAGTGAAATAGATCAGAATGATGGATTAGACATCATGATAAAAGATGGATTACAGCATGAAGTTAAGTGTGTAGCATATAAAGATTTCAAATTTATTCGAGTAGTTGTTAATAAAAGCGACAACGAAATAGCAATAACAGGGGTGTACAAACCACCAAAATACAACAAAACATTATTTCTGGAGAATTTAAATAACTATATAAAACAAATTGTCAGCTAGAAAATGAATTAATAATTGGTGACATGAATATTAATTTATTCGAAAATCAAGATTCAGATGAGTATTTAAACCTTCTTAATGAATATGATTTCAGATCTATAATCAATGGTACAACTAGGGAAACTGAAACTAGTAAATCATGCATTGACCACGCATTTCTTAAAATTAGGCTTTCGAATGAAAATATTCTCTCTATCATCTCGGAAAGCAAAATAACTGATCACAATACAACAATAATTAGCCTAAAATTTAATCAAGTTGTCCGAAAAATAAACCAAACATTGGGAATTATCAGAGACATAAATTAGATTATGTGGAACTAAAACAGAAGTTAAACAACATCAACTGGGATAATAAACTTGGAGAAGGACATTTGGATACTAAAGTAAATATATTTATTGAAACAATACAAAGCTGCATCCATGAATCTACTAAACAGTTAAACTCAAAGCGAGTCAAAAGAAAAGAGTGGATAACCCTTGCATTGGTAGAGTCCATAAATACTAGAGATAAATTATACCGCGAATATATGACAAATAAAAATAACGAAGAATTAAGAGAGAAATATAAAAAATACAGAAACAAATTAAATGAGCTAATAAAATGGGCAAAAATAGATTACTACAGACATTTAGTAAATGCTAGTTCAGGAAATCCTAAAAAGATTTGGGGTATAGTAGCTGAGGTAGCTCAGAGAATTAATCAAAAAGAGCAAATTAGTGAAATAAGGTATCAGAATGAAATTTACAAAAGTGACACGCAAATTGCGAATAAATTTAATGAATATTTCATAAATAAGACTACCGAGACGTCCAAATGTATAAAGAAAAGTTGAAACCCCACACTTAATATAACTAGCAATAAGAGCTCATGCTTCATGGCCCCGGTAAATTCCACTGATTTGAAAAAAATCCTAGGTGACATAAGTGACAGTAAAGCTATGGGAATAGACAATATTTCAGCAAAGGTTATAAAACAAAATATAGTATCATTTAGAGAAACCGCTTTTAAATCTCATAAATCCATCTTTTACAGAAGGATATTTTCCAAAGCAACTGAAGTCAACAATAATTAAACCAATCTTAAAATCAGGCAATACTATAGATATGGAAAATTATGGACCGATATCTCTGATTACAATACTAGCAAAAATATTTGAAAAAATGTATCAAGAACAATATTTTCCAGTTTTTACTGAAGCATGACATTCTATCAGCAAGGCAATATGGATTTATAAAAAGTCGAAGTACTGTGGATGCAATTGCAACACTAACTAAACAAATACAAGAAAAATTAAATTACTCCAAACCATCACTAGGAATATTTTAGATCTTACTAAATCTTTTCGACACTGTATCACATGATATTCTCCTCCAAAAAATGGAAAAATATGGTATTCGAGGCACAGCTCTTAATCTCATCGGAAGTTACCTCACTGACAGAATCCAATATGTAAAAATAAATGACACATTGAGTGCACCTATGCAAGTAAAAAGGGGCATATCACAAGGATCAGTCTTAGGAACACTATTTTTTAATAAATACATTAATGACATAGAAAAAATCAATAAATAATCTAAAAAATAGTTCAATCATCACTTATGCAGATGACACCGCTATATTTGTTGAAGGGAATACATGGGAAATAGTCAGGCAAGAAGCAACCTAGCTTTAAAAGGGATTACATTATGGCTTGGATAACAATGAATTGTTTCTGAATGTAAATAAATCAAAATTTATTATTTTCACATTAAAAAACAATCAAAATTGCTTCAACGAGCTTACAGTACATCGGGAAAACTGTAATACAAGTTGCAACTGCATAAAAATCTACCGCACACAAAATATAAAATACCTAGGAATTTATTTTGATGAAGACATGAAGTGGAGATCGCACATTAATTTCATCACAAAGAAAATAAGGAGGACAATTTATGTATTTCATTGTCTGAAACACATTGTCAATACTAAACTACTGCGAGATATCTACTTTGCACTTATTCAGTCTACTCTCACGTATGGAATAATTGCATGGGGAGGAGCTTATCAAACTATTGTAAAAAAGCTCAAGTAATGCAAAACTTGGTGTTGCGTATTTTGTATAAAAAGGAAAGGTTATATCCTACTAATGAGTTGTATGCGGAAGCAAACGTCATGAATATAGGACAACTTTACGTGACGGAAGTCTATAAATATATCTATAAAAATAAAAATTCAGTCATAAACATGAGCCACACCTACCAAACAAGAGGTAGAACAGGAAATGTGTCTGTCCTCTTCAAACCAAATCTATCTATTGCAAAGCGTAATTTTCAATACTTTATTCCTAAATTGTAAAATATCCTTCCTAAACCCATAAAGGAGCAGTTACATAAATCTACAAAATTTATACGTAACGCAAAGATATTTGTTCGAGAAAATAAAAATGTCATTAAAGATATATTAAAGTAGCTTAATCTATAAATTAGCATTACCATTACTACCTAGCTATTTCACAACGCTTATTTTAATACATACAGTATATGTAATATTTTTTTAACATGAACACTTAACGTTATAATTAGGTAAGTAGACCTAATATGCCACCCACAAGGCCTTGCCTTACGTGGTATAGCTTACATGTATTCTTCCCTAACTCGGCTGAATTTGATATTCATCACATAGATCTCAGAATGTACATTTCTAGACTAATACGTTTACTTAGATAATAATCAGAAATAGACTAAAGTTACGATATGATGAAGATTGTACATATTTAATATAACGGGACTCCAGCGATCAAGAGAAAAAGTGAATTATATAATGTTGTAGTGCAAAGGACAATGTCTATATAGCGCACGCGATTTCTTGAACAATGTACGGACGTATGTCCTAATACTTAAAAAGCACAGCAAGGTTTAAATAACAAGCTACAGAAATTTTATTTGCGAATTCCATGGGGAAATACGTTTAATGTTTGTACGTACCACGCCCACATATCTGTCATGCACTGAGCGCAGAAGATCTTATTTTAAACCTAATTTGTCGGTCGTAATAGGCTGGCGATAGCTTATCGGGCTGTGGAAAGATGGCGACAATGCATTTCCGGTCCCATTGTTTACAATACAAATACATGTGGTTGCCAAGCGATTCAGTAAGTCTATAAATTAGATCAGTTTTTATTTTAGTTTTATTGTCAATGAGGTAAGATATACTTCTACGGATTTAAAAAGGTTTCTAAGCACTGTTCCGTACGTGCTAGAGCAAACAGGATTCAAATACCTATTATCTACAAGGTTGAGATGAAAATACAGCATGTGACTAACCAAGTGAGGTCACGATTGACTTCAGAAATACAAGTGCCTTGGGATCTAAATTGAACAGTGGTTTTGGGTATCTTGAAACCTCTGCAAATAATGAGATTCCCGGAGGATATAGGCCATTCGGTTTAGCGATTCTTTCAAATGTAATTAATATCCCATGTGCATGTGGTGTTTGTGGTGCCAAATCTCTATAACCCTTTGATGACAATTGGCGAAATAGCGTTGTATGCAATTTACATTTGTACTGTGAAAACTGTGAACATAATGTAGGCCTAAGTATTGCAGTCAATGTGCAATAAGAATGAACCGTGCCAACGAGGAGCAAAAAGCAGGTGGTTGGAGGAATACAAGGAAGTGTGCAGTTATAATTATGAAGGAAAAGCTTGTGGTTTAACGTGACTATTAATCTCCTGATCATGAGCCACGGAACCTACTTTTACGTGGAATCCGAACCACAGGACATGGCATTTCACTTCGAAAATCTCACATGCATCGACCGGGAATCGAACCCGGTCCGGCTTGGTGAGAGGCATACAGCTTGACCGCTATACCACCACGCTCCCTATAATTATAAAGGCTTAAGTGGTGGTATGGAGCTCATCTTCAATCGATCAGAAGAAATATATGTTGCACGGTATATACCAAGTAACCTATGTTGGTGACGGAGTCTTAAGTGCTATTAAAAAAATATCAGATAGTGAACCCTATGGAACTAATGTGAAGACTTTATACGAAATAGGACTGGGGGGAGGTAGACTTCTGAAGTCAAAGAAAATGATGTTAAGGGCAAACCTTGACTTCAAAATTAACAGAAACGTCATCGCAGCTTTGTGGAAAAACACATTTTTGCACAATTAATGTACCTTTTCTCTGGAACTATTAAACCTAGATCATTCAAACTTGGTAGTATGTTTCACAGCAGTACAATGAACATTCGTGTGGAACAGTTTTATGATATTTTAGGTATTAGGGCATTTTAGGCATTTAAGAAAATTTGAGGGATTTTTAATCAAACCATTTAAATTCATATATAAAAATCTAAGAGCCTAATAAAAATTTTGTTCCACAGAATTGATTGCTATTGTCTAAAGAGCTTATCATAAAGGTTTCATCAATATTGAAAAGTCCGATGATGAGAAAAGGTACATATAGTATATGTAAGTGATAAAAAGAATAATTTTCAGTGGAAGTCTTATTTCTTATTGGAAATCAATAAAACTAACTACAGCTAAGAGCCATTATATTATCAATATTGCTACAAAATTTCAATGTTGTGTCTTTAAAACTTTAGACGTTATAGGGCTTTGTTTCAAGTCATGCGCTTTGCCCTACGTCTCCCCATAGGCATCTCAAGTGGAGGGCACACAGGGCACGATTCTGAGATCCTAGAGATAGAAGAGGAGCTTCGTCATGGCAAAATCATTGTTAAAGCCTTCACCGATCACGGCGGGAATAGCTCGCGAGTTGCACAGCCCTGCCAGACGTAACTATGAACGACTCAAAGTAATTTCACGTTACGTGGAAGAACTCTGGCAAGCCGATCTCGTTGAAATGATCCCATATGCTCAAACCAACAATGGTATCAAGTACATGCTGATTGTCATCGATGTTTACTCACAAATGCCATTCGTAGAACCTGTTCTTAATAAAACCGGGCAAAGAGTTAAAACGCGTCGTTCAGAGTTCAGGGCACCAACCCAAGCTCCTGAAAACAGATCAGTGTAAAGAGTTTTTAAAAATAATTTCTCTACCTCTTTACGGTCTTTAGGCTTTAAGCATTAGGCTACAGCACGTCGTCGTCAGCCGATACTCTTATCCGAGTTTACGTTTCTCGCCTGCTGTTCCATAAGCCTTCGTCTAGACGATGAAGATGGTACCGATGGCTTATCACACCAATTCTTGCATAAGAAATCTTCTTCCTCTGGCGAATTTCCTCTTCTGTCTTCGATGTTCCTGCTCAAACTGTGCAACTGCAGCTTAGAAGGTAGCACGCCAGCGAGGGCGATCCAGTTCAAGAGTATGCCAAGTATTTGCGTATATCTCTACTTTTCTCATTGTCCGTTTAAATTGGTTTTATATCGTTTTAAAGGAGCACCACATTGCATCTCGCCAGTGTTGAGTTCACTTTACAGGATTTTCCGAGGGAGTCTGCTGTCACTCATACGATGATATCCATCGAAACCGATGACCAACTACGGTGGCTTCGATACTGTTTAGCATTGCGTTCTCAAGGACTGCTATATTAGTTATATAGTCATCCCATTTGATGTTCATGGGGGGGGGGACCGTGGTGGCTCAGCGGTCTAGCTGTATGCCTCTCACCAAGGCGGTCCGGGTTCGATTCCCGGTCAATGCATGTGAGATTTTCGAAGTGAAATGAGTAGGGGGGTAGTAGGAGTTCCAACGCACTCCAGAACCCTCCTTGACCCACTACTAAGCCTCAGCCATGTTAAATATCTCTCGAACGCATGGTCCGATTTTGACAAATGAGGTGTCGTTGGACTCGGGCTGACGTCCTCTTTGCTATGGACCACTCGTTATATATATTTTTTATTTTTTTATTTTCTTCGTTTTCGAAAGTAGGCGATAGCTTGAACACTAAACATGATAGAACGTTATGCCATGGCTCAAACGAATGGTCTTTATGACCTTTATTTTTTATAATGACTTTTTTTACTTTTTATGCTTTTTTGAAAACACTCGAATTTTGAAAATCCTATATTTTGGAAACTAGGAAGTTTACAAAAAATTTTGTTTCATGTAAATCAATGATCCCCACCCCCTCTACCCCCCAAATATATGTCAAGTCTCTAGGATGAAAACCTGTAGTAGTGGGGTAACACGGGAGCTATCCACTAACTTATTGAACCCTCCTCGTATTTGCCCCGAACCTGATATCACGCTAACCAATCATGGGATTTGAACATACTCATAGTGATGCCCCCTACTTTCCTATAGGCTCTTTATTTAATTAAACGACCAAAACTAAAAGGTCATGTGCTTTTAATATCTCGCGAACCAATCATGCTAGAGATGTGTTCGACAGGTCCAAAGACTCGGGCTGACGTTCTCTTTGCTATAGACCACTCGTTATAATTTTTAATAAAATTGGAAACTCGATTTTGGGGTAAACACGTGTTTTTTATGATTTTGCCGATATGTTGATATCAAACTCTGGGACGATGGTTCCAAGAGCAGGCTGAGTTAGCACTTTGGTCTTCTGGTGTGTGGGCTGGAGAAGCATTGCAATCTGCATATATTATTCTGTGACCCGAGTGGAGTAGGTTAATCTTTTGAAGCGGAGTCTGGCCTGGTTGAAGAGTCCCCCGTCATACCGATATTTAATTTCCACACCTGAGTTGTTTGCAGACGATGTCTCATAA
The DNA here is from genome assembly GCA_946902985.2 of Meconema thalassinum. Classification (NCBI taxonomy): domain Eukaryota; kingdom Metazoa; phylum Arthropoda; class Insecta; order Orthoptera; family Tettigoniidae; genus Meconema; species Meconema thalassinum. Next base: position 28,618,817 of record OX336389.2, on the reverse strand, counting down.
AGCATAGCTGCCAGGTACAGGGCAAAACTGTAGGTGCAAGTACTGCACCGACTGTGCTTATACGGTACTAAAGATAGCAGAGTTGCAGATAATACAGTGGGAGCTAATAAAAAAAAACACCAGGATCGCTAAAGAGCGGGGAAAAAGGATGTCTCTTTCGATGCGTGCTGGGCTCTAGATTCCGGATCGAAAGAAAGATGATTTCCAAAAAAAGGAAACGAATGAATTGTTTAAAGCAAATCAAAAAGAGGAATTAAATTTAAATAATTGATCAAAGAACCCAGAAGCGTGTAGGTCGTGACTGCGTTACAGTAGGAAGCCAAGACCGACGAAATCGAACGAGAGATAAGGGGACTTAAAAATTACAAATGAAAGAGGACGAAGCCAAAATGAACTACTTACTAATGTATTTAAAGTAAAATAAAACAAATACGCATAAGAGTAAGGATTAATCTAAACACAAAATGAAAGGTCAACGTAAAGAGGCATTAAAATCACATAATAACAAGCAAAATAAAATTAATGACTAAGGATGATACCCAAGAAAGGGGTACAAAAAATCAAGAGAAAAGTGTATAAATGAATTTAAGCACAGACAAAGATGAAACAAGATAAATTAAACGGTACTCACAATTAATGTGCAACTAAAACGTAAGTGCGACTCGACAATCAAAATTAAAAGATAAAAACCAAAAAACTAAATAGTATGGATGGTACTCATGGAGTCGAATAAGAGAACACCTCTACTTACGAGAATGACCTGGACTAGAATGCCAGCGCCAAAAACAGTACTAAGACGCTCATGATGTTGTGAAATCCCAAAGGGGCGGTCGAGGAAGGGTGTGTTGGTTGGGGGAAGTGGAGGTGGACGCGTGTAGGAAACAAAAGGAAAAACAAGGAAACGGGAGCGGGAGGGATGACTCTGAATTACGTAATATAGCGAAGTCTGAGGAAGTAATACAAAATTATCAAATAAAGGAAATGAAAATTACACAAAATTACTTGACGTTACCGGGATACACAAGTGCATACCTGCCAAGTTTCCCGGTTTTCCCGGAAGGTTTCCGGATTTTGGGGGTGTTTTCTGGTTGTCCGAATTAACATACTTTTTGTCGGATTTTCAATTCCCTAGCTTTTTCCGTTCTCTGCTTCCAAATCGCATTTCAGTTTTGATTTTCGATAATATCTCCTATTCCGAGATCCGAGTGTTTAAATTCGACTGAAAATCGACTGATAAGACTCAGGGTGTCTACCGGTAACGAAAAGTAACGAAAAAGTAGCTAATTTTAGAAAGGTAACGAAAAGTAGCTAATTCTCATGTCTGGATAGTTGAAGGTAACGAAAATTCACCGAGGTCTGTTAAAATCATTTAAACCCGCGCTGCTAGGCTCGCAGATGTGATGAAGCGAGTTTCACGCAAGCGGCGCCGATTGCGTCAGCTATATTTCCCCGTGCACGACCTCAAGGAAATGCATACTGAGGATACCTTCAGTGGTACTGTATACATCGGTTCAGCGTTTATTTTCGGCTTCAAGAAGAATTTAGTTCTGTGTGAAATATTTTTCTGTATTAATCGGAAACCTGACTTTTTGTGAGACGTTTATTCGCGATAACATCCGAAACTCAACAGAAAACACTCATTTCTGTTATTGGCCTCTAAATTTGTGTATCTCAAATTGAAGTCTAGAAATAACGCGAAATAATTTATTGTCGCAATCTTGCGCAATGATACCGTTTCGAATCGCAAAAATGCTTCGAAATACATAGGCTATATTTTAAAAATCTATCCGTCTAGCGAATTTGCGACATCAAGTGTGGTTGATTAGAAACTCCGTTATATGTCTATTTTTCCTTCGAACTATGGTTCCATTGGATATATAATCTAACCGGTTATCTCGAAAACTTGTACAATTTGAATTCGAAAGAAAATGTGCCCTCTTGTCGGATTATTCGTGCAATCTTCTCTGTATTATTCATAATAACCGATACCTACTTCGAACGTTCAACTTGCCTGCGGGAATCTCGTCTAATGGACCACGATCGACGCCAGTTGCGTAAAATTATAAAACCCGTTCCCGGCCGCGAACTTGTGTCCTCGAGGACTGCGAAAATCACGGCGCCGATCATACAACATGCCCATAACTGCTTGTGAATTTTGACCATGCCCAACCTCGAGCTCACCTCCGCCATTATGCCAAGACAGATAGACAGGCAGACAATCGTTGACCGGCCGGATGCGGTGCCGATTGCATAATATCGCGTTCCCATTGTGCAACCGCGAGGACAACGTGAATCTCGTAAAACGACTGAGAGTGGCAGCGATTGCGATACTTCGCGATATTTCTCCGCATTCGATGACGAGTGCAACTGGATTCTTGTCAAATGGACAGCAAGCGGTGCCGATTGCGTAATAATAACTTACCATAGTTTTCCGTGCCCGACCTCAAGGACAATATAAATCTCGACGAACGACTAAAAGTGACAACGATTATGTAATCGCGATTTTTCTCCGTGTTCTATCTAAAAAAAATACGAATCGCGACAAACGGCTGAGACCAGCGCCGATCATGTAACGTCTCGATATTTCTCAGTACCTGACTGCGAGGATATAATTCGGTGACGATCACGTTACGTCGCATATATTTCTTCGTGGTCTACCGCGGGGACAAAGGAAATCTCCCCTAACGGCCAAGATCAGAGCAACTTCTTGGTAATCATAACTTCTTGTACACAACTGAATCAACTCATTTGATATTAAATATCCATTTTTTTTTTTCCTAAATTGTTATGACACCATAAGTGAATCTTATTCACTGCTTTAAACACAGTTCATTTTTGTTTTCCTTCACGCGCGATGAGCTTCAATGGTTGCCAACCGCAGACGTATCTTGAATTAAAACGTAACTAAAATTAAATAAAAGGTAGCTAAAAAGTAACTAATCTTTACTTCATCCTTACAGTAGACACCCTGTAAAGTTTATCGATAATCCCATCTCTCAGATTATCACTGCGCTTTTGTCATTAATTCCTTGTGTTTGACATTACGCTGAAAGTCCATAGAACTGTAGTTCAGGTATTCGTTCAATTGTGTGACAAATTTTTGTGCGATTTAGTGTTTTCGTGATGAATTCAAGTAAGAAACGATATCATCAGTCTTCAGAATTTTTGGAAACTGGCACAAAAAATTAGATAGCCTCACATCCCCAAGAGTTTGTAATCTCTTTCCCTGTGGTCTTTTCTCGCTATTTTTAAGACCTTGCGACGCATGTACGCGTTAAATTTTTGCGCTTTGGGATCTTCTGGATTTCTATTTTTGAAAGTTGGCAGGTATGCAAGTGAGAGGAAAATCAATCAGCTAAGAAAATATGCTTCGCTGGAAAATGTAGGCTTCCGCAGACGTAGAAATGCCGAAACACAACGACATACGATGAAACCAAGAAAGTAGTACGGCGCATGGACAGTGACTAACACATAGACCATGCACACATACATTTCATAAAACAGAGGGAGGATCAAGCAGAAGACGTGAGACTCAGCTCCGTAACTTCGCTGATTCCATCCACAAACAAGATGTTCAGTAAAGAACATATAGCCTACTTTCTCCTAATTGTTATAACTCTTTGTCCTTTTCAAGGAGTATAATTGAATGTTGGTTGTAGTAGGTTGTTGAAATACAACGTGCTATAGGGATATTAAACATGAATATGAGGTTCCCTTTGCTAGTGCTACCTCTGTAAAAAAATGTCATTCAATTCGGTTTTACCGTGTTTGAATTGATATGGGGAATGGATTTGCACACATACATGGCCGCTATTTGCAAACTATTGGGCTGATGACCTTGTAGTCAGTCATACGATGCTTTCCACAAAAAAGCATGTTGTTGCAAAATCTGGTAGAGATCAAATTATTAGGATGTTCGTAATTTGATTGAAGCTTTTAACATTTGGGTGGCCGTCATTCCGTTTCCGTCAAGATGGCGGCGATATAAAACATGACACTGAGGTGCCATTTGCTAGTGCTACCTCTGTACCAAATTTCGTTCAATTCCGTTTCACCGTGTTTGAATTGATAGGGGGAATCGATTTGCACTCATACTTGGCCTCCATCTGCAAACTATTGGGCTGATGATCTTGCAGTTTGGTCACAATATGCTTCCCACATAAAGATATGTTTTTGCAAAATTTGGTAGAGACTAGATTATTAGGTTGGTCGTAATAACATTTTAGCTTTTACCATTTGGGTGGCCGCGATTACGTTTCCGTCAAGATGGCGTTGATATAAAACATGACACAGAGGTGCCCTTTGCTAGTGCTACCTCTGTACCAAATTTCGTTTCATTCGGTTTCACCGTGTTCGAATTGATTGGGGGAATCGTTTTGCACACAAAGATGGCCGCCATCCGCAAACTATTAGGCTAATGACCTATTAGTTTAGTCAAAGGATGCTCCCTCCATAAAGGTATGTTGTTGCAAAATTTGGTAGAGATCGGATGATTAGGTTAATCGTAATTTGATTTAAGCTTTGAACATTTGTGTGGCCGCCATTACGTTTCCGTCAAGATGGCGGCGATATAAAACACGACACTGAGGTGCCCTTTGCTAGTGCTACCTCTGTACCAAATTTCGTTCCATTCGGTTTCACCGTGTTTGAATTAATAGGGGGAATCGGTGTTGACACAAAGATGGCCGCCATCCGCAAACTATTAGGCTAATGACCTATTAATTTGGTCAAAGGATGCTTCCTCCGTAAAGGTATGATTCTACAAAATTTGGTAGAGATCGGATGATTAGGTTAATCGTAATTTGATTTAAGCTTTGAACATTTGTGTGGCCGCCATGTCGTTTCCGTCAAGATGGCGGCAATATTAAACATGACACTGAGGTGCCCTTTGCTTGTGCTACCTCTGTACCAAATTTCGTTCCATTTGGTTTCACCGTGTTCGAATTATTAGGGGGGACGATTTTCACACAAAGATGGCCGCCATCCGCAAACTAATAGGCTAATGACCTATTATATTGGTCGAAGGATGCTCCCTCGATAGAGGTATGCTGTTGCAAAATTTGGTAGAGATCGGATGATTATGTAAGTCGTAATTTGATTTAAACTTTGAACAATTGTGTGGCCGCCATTACGTTTCTGTCAAGATGGCGGCGATATAAAACAAGACACTGAGGTGCCCTTTGCTAGTGCTACCTCTGTACCAAATTTCGTTCCATTCGGTTTTACCGTGTTTGAATTAATAGGGGGAATCGATTTTGACACAAAGATTGCCGCCATCCGCAAACTATTAGGCTAATGACCTATTAATTTCGTCAGAGGATGCTTCCTTCATAAAGGTATGTTGTTGCATAATTTGGTAGAGATCGGATGATCAGGTTAGTCGTAATTTGATTTAAGCTTTGAACATTTGTGTGGCCGCCATTACGTTTCCGTCAAGATGGCGGAGATATAAAACGTGACACTGAGGTGCTTTTTGCTAGTACTACCTCTGTACCAAATTTCGTTCCATTCGGTTTCACCTTGTTCGAATTAATAGGGGGAATCGATTTTCACACAAAGATGGCCGCCATCCGCAAACTATTAGGCTGATGACCTATTAGTTTGGTCAAAGGATGCTCCCCCCATAAAGGTATGTTGTTGCAAAATTTGGTAGAGATCTGATGATTAGGTTAGTCGTAATTTGATTTAAGCTTTGAACATTTGTGTGGCCGCCATTACGTTTCCGTCAAGATGGCGGCGATGTAAAACATGTCACTGAGGTGTCCTTTGCTAGTGCTACCTTTGTACCAAATTTCGTTCAATTCGCGTTCACCGTGTTCGAATTGATAGGGGGGGCAGACATTCAGAGTACACACACTCACACACACACACACACACAGACAGACACACTTTTTTTTCGCCCTGTGTTGATCTCATAAGTGTACTTTCATTTTTTGCAAAAATCGAAAGTAGGCTAAAAACAAGGCTCTGATGCGACAATCCAACGGAGGTCGTCTCAAAAGTACGCCGAACCAGATGGTGACGCAATACAGAGCATAATTAAGCCTCGATGAAAAATAGCATATATTTCAGACCTGAGAGATTTAAGTAAAAATAAAATCGCTCACATGAAAGGGCAGGAAGACAAAAAAAACACGAAGACTTCGCTAAGCTAACGTAAACAAAGGCGAAAGGACTTGAGTTCATGGGTTGAATTCACATCATCATAAGAAAGGGGGAAAAAGAATGTAAGCAAATCAAAAGGAAACACAGGATTAACAAGAAGTTCCGTGAAGAACTATACAGCCTACTTTTCATGCCAATGATTATTCTACAGTATATGAACCTATCTAGAATAATGACGAAATTAAGTTGGTAATATCGAAATATCTAATTAGTTCAAAATATACCTGGTATAATGTAGCCTAATAGAGCACTACAGTTGGCAGCCCTGGCGACTGAATATATTCTTAGTTTAATCTCTTAAGGTACAGAATACAAAAAGTCCAATGGACGTTACATGCAGTTAGACACTGGATCTATCAGCACGCGTAAAAGCATGTTGCCAACAATACCATGCGTGTGCTGGTCAGAAATAATCTGAAATATTATGATATCTTGTTGTGCCAATTTTGGATGAAATCCATTTGTTAGTATAGAAGTTACATATATTTTAAAATTGGACATATCAGCAGGCATAGAATCATGTTGGCAGCACTGCCTTGTATTAATTACTCCAAATTAATCTAGAATGTCAGGTGCTATACATGTGCAAAGTATAGAGCTGTTGGCTTGCATACTTTCTGGTATATTGATATTAGTGTAAAATAAATATAGACAGCATGTATTAACAGTTGGCAGCCCTGATTGCTCTTAACAATACTTATAGTCATATCTGTTAAGTTGTACATAGCACATACGAAATTTGGTTGAAATCCAACTGATAGTATAGAAGTTACATGTATTTAAAAATTGGTCGTATCAGCAGGCTTATAATCATGTTGGTAGAACTGACGTATATAAGTTACTCGAAATTAATCTAAAATGTCAGAATATACGTGTGCATAGTTTAAAGCTATTGGCTTGCATACTTTCTGATATATTGGAATTTGGATAAAAAATAAAGAGAGCAATTATTAACAGTTGGCAGCCCTGGTGGCTCTTAAGAATACGCTCAGTCATATTCGTTTATGTACAGATATTACATACAAAATTTGGTTGAAATCCAATTGATTGTGTAGAAGTTATATGCATTTAAACATTGGACCTATCAGAAGGCTTAAAATTATTTTGGCAACACTGTCATGGTTGGCCTCCTGGAAATTAAACTGAAATAGTATTATCTACATGTGTGCCAATTTTGGAATAGCTCCCATGCATACCTTGCAAGATATCCAACATGGAGCTCAAATTTCTAGTGCGTTTTTTCAGCATTTGGTAGCACTGACATAATTTTCAAATATGGACGTGAGATATTCCGGTGCACATCTTTACTCATACTAAATTTGGTTTTGATTGCTGCAGCCGTTTAGGAGTTGATAGGGGGGGACACACACACAGCCAGACAGACCGACAGACAGAAGGACAGACAGACAGACAGACACACTTTTCCCGGATCGATCTCATAAGTCTACTTTTTCCTCAGTTTTGCAAAATGTGAAAAGTAGGCTAAAAATGGTGAAACAGAAATTCAAAATGATAGCATGCCAGATAAATCAAGTGATCGAATCGTACTTAACGCTTAGTTGCTTTCGGCACGGGCGAAGGCCCGATACACACAGCTGTGACCGTTTCACATGACAGTCAGAATTGGAAGCACGAAGCTTCCTCTCAATAGAGCGTTGTAACGCGCTCGTAAAATAAGTCGCAGAACACCTCCTCTCCAAAACATGAAGGGGGCCCCATGGCAGAAGCAAGGCTTGGCAACAAGTTATGCCTCGGCCAATGGAATAAAATTGAGTTAGTAGGGGTGAAAAGTTTCACCACCATACGAAGTGGATTGCACATAACTACAATTTTGGAGCGCAGTAAGAGTGACGAAGAAACGTATGTCACAATAATGCGACATGAAGGAAATGATAATGATAGTAATAATAATAATAACATAAAACAATAATATGGAAAAAATATCTACCACATTCGAAAGGGGGCGGTAGCCCGAGTCCTAGGACACCTCGTACACGTCTGTAGCGTTATTGGTTCGTGAGATATCAGCAAAAATCACAAAAAACCCTTGTTTCCCCCAAAATCGAGTTTCCAAATTGTTTTTAAAAATATAACGAGTGGTCCATAGCAAAGGGGACGTCACCCCGAGTCCTTGGACCCCTCGTACACGCCCCTGGCATGATTGGTTCGCATGATATAGCAAAAAGTCTAAAATCACGTTTTTACCCCCCCCCCCCCCCCCAAAAACCGTGTTTCAAGCATTTCACCTTTTCGACACCTACATTCTCGTAAAGAGCGCAACGAGACGAAAAAAACGAATCCAAGCACGCCCTCCTAGCATGACTCCTTCCATTCCAAGGTCGCAGGGGCTCACAACTTCCTAAGTGCCATAGAACCCCTGACCTAGCACTAGTACGAGTTTTTGTCCTACAGACTTGAAATTTGTTTTGGGGGTAGAGGGGGTAGGTACCTTCCATTTATGTCAAACAAACTTTTTTGTAGAATTTCTAGTTTCCAAAATATAGGATTTTCAAAATTCGAGTGTTTTCAAAAAACACAAAAAATACAAAAGTTTCATTATAGAAAATAAAGGTCATAAAGACCATTCGTTTGAGCTATGGCACAACGTTCTATCATGTTTGGTTTCCAAACTATCGCCTATTTTCGGAACAAGAATTTTCAAAAAAATAAAAAAATATAATACGTGTTCCATAGCAAAGACCCCGTCAGCTCGAGTCCAACGACGCCTCATTCGTGAAACTCCGACCACGGGTTTGGGAGTTATCGGCTCGCATTCAGAGTAGTGGTGGGGGGGGGGGGTAGAAAGCGCCTTACCCCCCTACTCCCATTACTCTTCTCAAGGCCTTAACTGTGCTGGGTACAGGTAACTGCCGAATGCAATCTACACGCTCGGGTATGACACGGATACCATCGACTGACAGAATGTGGCCCAGAAATTTAATTTGGGTGCAGCTCAAAGTGGTCTTTTTTGGATTCATAGTGAGACCGGCCTTCCTGAGGCGGGAGAAAACTTCCCTAAGATGATCGATATGTTCCTCAAAAGATCTGCTGTATACGACTAAATCGTCAAGATAATTAAATACAAAATTGAACTTCAGGTCTCCTAAGATGACGTCTAGTACGCGACTGAGGACTTGCGCACCAACAGCTATGCCCATCGGTACTCGCGTAAAATTATATAATCCGAATGGGGTGAAGTCGCGACTCTCAGCGTCCAAAGGAATTTGATAATATGCACTCTTTAGATCAATGATGAAATAAATACACATTTGCCCCGTGGAAATGCTGAAAAGCACTCTCAATTGTAGGTAGCAGAAAATTATCGAAGACGACCTTCTTGTTCAATTTTCGGTAGTCTACGACTAACCGGTACTCGTCCTCTTCTTTCTTGGGATTTAAGAAACCAGGAGACCCATAAGCTGATTTGGAAAGAACCACTACTCCCCGATCTTGCAAATCATTGATATACTTTTTCATGGCCAAGAGCTTGTGCGGATTACAAGGAAATGGAGGACTTCGAACAGGTACATTGTCGCTCAAGTCAATGTGGCATTCGTGATTTACTGCAGAACCTAAATCTTCTGTGCGGACATCAGAAAAGTCCTCGACTAAATCATTCAGAATATCACGTTGCTCGGACATCAAAGTTAATGGAAGATGTACGGAAAATACAGGAGACACATCAACGGAGTTAGAAGTACATTCTTCAAAGGGGAACATTTTATCTGAGCGAAATTTGAAACAAAATGAATCGTTAAAAAAATCTAACTGCATACCAGTTGTATGCATAAAGTCAATTCCTAGAATACATTGAGTGGAGAGATTGTTAACCACATGAAAGACATGTCTCCAAGAAAACCCATGGATTTTAATGCGACATAGAATAGTTTCGGCAAAGTCGATGACCGACGATCCCGCAGTCAGTAACTGACATTTATTCTGTAGGAAACGTTTTTGCGAAGTTCGAATGCTATATGCCACTGAACGGTGGATGAAATTTCTGGTGCCGCCTGTGTCCAAGATAGCAGGTGCCGAGATATTATCGAAATTTACTGAGACTCCTGGTTGTAACACAGCATTAAAATTAGATGCTTCGTCAAGTTTGGATGGAGGACTGCTCCGGGAGTCGAACTCAGAACACCACCCTATTAGTTTCCCTGATTGGAATTGCAATTCGGACAGGATCGGGTCGTGACTTCATTCATCCCACAGCCAAAACAGAATTTTCGACGTTTTAAAGAACACATGTTAAAATTATGGCCCTGCTTATTACAGTTCCAGAAAGTCAGCTTTGAATAATTACGAGAGGGTCCCTGTGCATTCTGAGGCACAGTAGAATTGTCAGAACGGTTCTTAGTGGGTTAGTTGTTGTTTTCCGAGAAATTCACAGAGCGACGAGGGGAGGGTCTAGTCATTTCACGGTTGTCACCAAACCGGTTGTCAGCTGGGTGGAGAGGCTTGCTCAAGGTATAAGCTAGCACGGGGAAAATGACATTATCTGAACTCGGAGGGGCTGAGTAGATTAAACAAGATCTAGCATTTGCTTCGTACTCACGGCCCAGTAAAATGATGTCTTCAATAGACGATACAGAATTGCGCCGGATGAAATATTTATACGTGGGATTCAAATTTCTGTAGGTGATTTCTAGAAGTTCTCTTGGATGAAATGGATGGGGGAGGTTAGCGGTCAAAAGACGGATGGCAGTGGTATAATCTATCATCTCAGTGGGGGCCTGGGTTCGCATAAAGATCTCTTGTTTCAGGGCAAAATCAAAGTCCGGGGGAGTGAAGTGGTCCTTTATCGAGGCGACAAATTCATTCCAGGAATTGTATGGGAGAAAACAGGTGCGGTGCCATTGCAAGGCCCTACCTTACAACACAATGGGCAGACATTGAACAATAGAATCGGGGTTTATTTTATAACAGCGACTGAACTTCTCGACTCGTTGAATAAAGCTAAAGACAGAGGAAGCATTGTCTTCTCCCGAGAAAGTGACATCCCAATTGCTCACCACGGTGGCTACGTTTATATTATGGTGACTAATACCGGCAGGGGCGTAAGCATAAGCGCTTGGATGGGGGTCCAACAGAAGAAGTTTTGAATCAATATCAATGAGATTTCCAGTCGGGACAGAATCTTTCAATACGGTGGGTACAGCCAAAGACTCGAACCCATGACCGACATTCATTTCCTTTTTCATAGGAGGTAAATTAAAGCCTTCCATGACACTGACAAAATGAATTAACCAAATATGAAGGTAAATAAACAATCTCTTATCTTAACACTTAAAAAGGTAATTTAAATTGGTTGCAATACCGTAATGCGTCGAATTCCAACGATTTGCCGTACTCACAGATATGTTGCTTGTTTACCTCGGAGTCGTGTCCTCTGGCTGTCTTGCTCAGACGGGGAAAATCCGCACTTTCTTTGGGGGTGGGGAAAATTCAGTACAGGTATCTTAAATTCAGAAAAATCAACAATATAACAAATGCTAATAAAATGTAAAAGTTTTATAAATCACGGACCTGATTTCGACTCATTGCACCATTGCACCGACTGTGCCTATACGGTACTAAAGATAGCAGAGTTGCAGATAATACAGTGGGAGCTAATAAAAAGTAACAGGATCGCTAAGAAGCGGGGGAAAGGATGTCTCTTTCGATGCGTGCTGGGCCGAAGATTCCGGATCGAAAGAAAGGTGATTTCCAAAAAAGGAAACGAATGAATTGTGTAAAGCTAATCAAAAAGAGGAATTAATTTTAAATAATTGATCAAAGAACCCAGAAGCGTGTAGGTCGTGACTGCGTTACAGTACGAAGCCAAGACCGACGAAATCGAACGAGAGATAAGGGAACTTAAAAATTACAAATGAAAGAGGACGAAGCCAAAATGAACTACTTACTAATGTATTTAAAGTAAAATAAAACAAATGCGCATAAGAGTAAGGATTAATCTAAACATAAAAAGAAAGGTCAACGTGAAGAGGCATTAAAATCACTTATTAACAAGCAAAATAAAATTAATGACTAAGGATGATACCCAACAAAGGGGTACAAAAAATCAAGAGAAAAGTGTATAAATGAATTTAAGCCCAAAGTTGAAACAAAATATATTAAAAGGTACTTACAATTAATGTGCAACTAAAACGTAAGCGCGACTCGATAATCAAAATTAAAAGACAAAAACCAAACAAATAAAGAGCATGGATGATACTCATGGAGTCGAATAAGAGAACACCTCTACTTACGAGGATGACCTGGACTAGAATGCCAGCGCCAAAACAGAACTGAGACGCTCATGATGCTGTGAAATCCCAAAGGGGCGGTCGAAGAAGGGTGTGTTGGTTGGGGGAAGTGGAGGTGGACGCGTGTAGGAAACAAGAGGAAAAACAAGGAAATGGGGGGATGATGACACTGAATTACGTAATATAGCGAAGTCTGAGGAAGTAATAAAAATTATCAAATAAAGGAAATGAAAATTACACAAAATTACGTGACGTTACCGGGACACACAAGTGAGAGGAAAAATCAATCAGCTAAGAAAATATGGGTCGCAGGAAAATGTAGGCTTCCGCAGACGTAGAAATGCCGAAACACAACGACATACGATGAAACAAAGAAAGTAGTGCGGTGCATGGACAGTGACTAACACATAGACCATGCACACATACATTTCATAAAACAGAGGGAGGATCAAGCTGAAGACGTGAGACTCAGCTCCGTAACTTCGCTGATTCCATCCACAAAAAACAAGGCTCTGATGCGACAATCCAACGGAGGTCGTCTCAAAAGAACGCCGAACCAGATGGTGACGCAATACAGAGCATAATTAAGCCTTGATGAAAAATAGCATATATTTCAGACCTGAGAGACTTAAGTAAAAATAAAATCGCTCACATGAAAGGGCTGGAAGACAACAAAACACAAAGACTTCGCTAAGCTAACGTAAACAAAGGCGAAAAGACTTGGGTTCATGGGTTGAATTCACATCATCATAAGAAAGGGGGAAAAAGAATGTAAGCAAATCAAAAGGAAACGCAGGATTAAAAATGGTGAAACAGAAATTCAAAATGATAGCACGCCAGATAAATCAAGTGATCGAATCGTACTTAACGCTTAATTGCTTTGGGCACGGGCGAAGGCCCGATACACACAGCTGTGACCGTTTCACATGACAGTCAGAATTGGAAGCACGAGGCTTCCTCTCAATAGTGCGTTGTAACGCGCTCGTAAAATAAGTCGCAGAACACCTCCTCTCCAGAACATGAAGGGGGCCCAATGGGAGAGGCAAAGCTTGGCAACAAGTTATGCCTCGGCCAATGGAATAAAATTGAGTTAGTCGGGGTGAAAAATTTCACCACATTACGAAGTGGATTGCACATAACTACAATTTTGGAGCGCAGTAAGAATGACCAAGAAACGTATGTCACAATAATGCGACATGAGGGAAATAATAATAATAATAATAATAATAACATGAGAGAAAAAAATAATGAACCTGATAAAAACGGTTCAGTACACATCTTTTCTTGAGTTCATTTGTATTTGGAAATTCCTCTGAGATATCATTCTGATATATTACCTGACCAACCATGCCATCATGGAGAGCTTGGATCAAACTTACAAAATATTCAGTGCGTCCAAAGCGCCTCAAAACCATCCTCATAGCGCTACGAGGGACTGTTTCATAGGCCTTTTCAAGGTCATAGAACTCTAAGAACAGAGATGTCATTTTTTCTCTGCACTTCTCAAGAAGTTGTCTTGAGCAGTAGATCATCTCGATTGTACCACGAGAGGCCCGAAACCCACACTGAGATTCACTATGATTCGTGCAAATATGTTTCCAGCTATGCCAAATACCACGGTAGTTGCCTCAGATACCGCGATCACCTTTCTTGTAGATAGTGACTATCCTGGAGTTTTTCAAGGTAGCAGCAACATTTTTGGTTTCCCAAATTTCCCTGGTCATTAGAGGTAAGCCTCCACATTGAATGAGTTTAAGAACAATGTTGTCTTATCCTGGGGCCTTCCCTGTTTCCATTCTGCTGAGAGCTTTGATAAACTCTTTGAAGTTTGGAGTAGTGTCCATCCAGGGTTGGGGGGTATGTTGAGGGATATGCTGAAGAAAATCGTCAGCAGCAGTAGAACTGCGGTTCAAGAGTGAATCTAGGTGCTCTTTCCATCTTTTCAAGATGTCCTGCCTGTCTGTAAGAATGGTGGAGTTATCAAAAGCTTTCATGGTTCCTGATGATGTTCGGACCGGTCCATACAGCTCTTTTAAGTCCAGCGAAGAAGTTGCGTAAGTCCCTGATATCTGAGAATTTCTGAAGTTACATAGCTTCTTGCTGCCACCAATTGTTCTTAATTTCCCTGATTTCAGACTGACACTTCCGTTTTAGTTCTTCAAAACGCAATTTCTTCTCTCTGGAGGCTGTATCATGAGAAACAGATAGATATGCATCAAGTTTAACTTTGATGAGGTTCAAGGTTTCTTCATTGTTATTTCCAAACCAGTCTTGTCTCGTCTTTTCCTCATAGCCAATGACTTTTCTGTGCAGACTCTGTAATGATATTTTGAAGTGTGGTTCATTCCCATCCTACATCCTTGTGTTGATTGGATTGTGAGTTAGTTGTTCTAGAACAGAGTTTTGGTATTCTGTGACAACGCTATCAAGTTGAAGCTTACAGTTGAACTTCTTCCTTGTATGATTTATGAAATGGGTGCGTGGCTTTTTATGGATAGAAATCCTGAATCGACTTATTAGAACTTTATGATCCGGAATTTTTTCGTGATTAGGACATCACTCATTTCGCACTGTCGGGTAATGATGTAAACAATCATATGCCAACGTTAAGAGTGTGGGTGCACCCATGTGGTCTTGAAGAGATTTGGCAGTTGGAACTGGGTATTGGTGATAAAGAGCTCAAGCTTAGCACACAGGCCAAGAAGTAACAGACCATTAGCATTGCAGTTCCCAATTCCATGTTTACCCATGACTTTTTCCCATAAGAGGTTGCCCCTCCCCACTCTGGCGTTGAAATCTTCTAGTAGTGCAAGCATGTCTGTAGCAGGCACCTTAGTGAGGACTGTGTTCAGTTGGTGGGAGAAGCGGTTCATAGAATCCTCGACATCGGTAAGATTGGGGCCGTATGAAGAGATGATAGTAATGCACCTGCCTCCTTCAAGAGATATGCGGAGAGTCATGAGTCCTTCATTTACTGCAATGGGGATGAGTCGATGATCATTCACCAATTTGGTCTTCACTGTAAAACCCACACCATGGATGCGACGTTCATTTTCCTCCTTTCATTTCCAGAAAATGGTGTTGCCTGATAAAGCCTCAATTATTTTTCCTTCTCCTGCGAATCTGATTTCACTGACAGAAATGACATCAAAGTTAAGTCCGTTCAGCTCATGGCTGATGAGAGCTGTTGTCCTTCCTGGTTTGTTATCGTTGTCTAATAATGTTCTGACGTTTCATGCACCAATAATGATGAACGTAGTTATCTTTCTTTCATGATTTCGACCGCAAGTTGGGGTAACCCTCTGAGTGCGGTTTCCCAGACAGGATTTGGAAGTGACTACCAATGTTTAGGCCACATTCTCTAGGGCCTTCTCCCTTCAGGGTTGGCAGCGGTGATCCCAAATAGGCCAGCCCAGTCACAGATGCAGGACTGGGTCCATGAGTAGTCACAGGTCTCAGGAAGGCGACCATCACACATCTGCCGCCAACCTGCAGGTCCTGACTAGAAGCCCCAATTTACCCAAACCTGCTTCTGTCATACATATGCCATCGCCGTTGGGCTTGTTGAGAAATAGCAGGAGAGAATGCCATAGGCATGAGTTTGTTTGAGGTGGATCGCAACTTGCCAGGGAGTGACCCACACAGGATGGTCCCAGAGCCATTCACTGTTGGACATAGTGCATGAGACATGCAGTTTCCAGCACCAGAACTGCGATGGAACGCCGCAGACTCAAAATATAATTGAGTTGCGCCTTTTCAGCCAATCCGTCTGGCATGACCTCTTCCACCTCCACAGCGGTTCCTCCTCCGCCTGCTTTGCTGTTGGGTCGGAACACATTAGATTTCTGTGGCATTTCTTCCACTGGGGGGCCAACACACAATCCTAAAGACGCTCCTCCGCCCAAAGCCGTTGGCCTACCTTAGGAGTTGAGTTATTTACCGCCACTCAACACTCGGCGTTAGCTGTCCTTACAAGCTAGTTGCCATATCTCCTCCTATCTCATTCCGGGCTTGGAACCGGGCAACGGTGGGGTGTACACCTCGTACAGCAACGTAAAAGCAAGTGTGATAGAGCTTTTCAATCGAACGTTAAAATCACGCATGTGGCGAGACTTTACAGCGCAGGGGTCCTATCGCTGGGTGGACTAAATAGCAGTGCTGGTGACACGTTACAACGATACCAAACACAGGACCATTAGCACAAAGCCTCGTCTCGTAACAAACAAGATGTTCAGTTAAAAACATATAGCCTACTTTCTCCTATATGCATGGGTATTTTTATAACTCTTTGTCCTTTTCAAGGAGTATAATTGGATGTTGATTGTAGTAGCTTCTTGAAATACAATCTGCTATACGGATATTAAACACGAATATGAGGTGCCCTTTGTAAGTGCTACCTCTGTAAAAAATTTCATTCAATTCGGTTTCACCGTGCTTGAATTGATATGGGGAATCGATTTGCACACATACATGGCCGCTTTCTGCATACTATTGGGCTGACGACCTTGTATTTCAGTCAAAATATGCTTCCAACAAAAAGGCATGTTGTTGCAAAATTTGGTCGGGATCAAATGATTAGGTCGGTCGTAATTTGATTTAAGCTTCTAACATTTGGGTGGCCGCCATTTAATTTCCGTCAAGATGGCAGCGATATGAAACATGACTCTGAGGTGCCCTTTGCTAGTGCTACCACTGTACCAAATTTCGTTCAATTCGGTGTTATTGTGTTTGAATTAATAGGGGGAATCGATTTGCACACATACATGGCCGCAATATGCAAACTATTGAACTGATGACCTTGTAGCTTGGTCAAAGAACGCTTCTCACATAAAGGTATGTTGTTGCAAAATTTAGCAGAGATCAGATGATTAGGTTGGTCGTAATTTGATTTAAGCCTTTCACATTTGGGTGGCACCATTACGTTTCCGTCAAGATGGCGGCGATATTAAACATGACACTGGAGTGCCCTTTGCTAGTGCTACCTCTGTACCAAATTTCGTTCAACAGAAAGAAATAAACATCATTATAAAATTATGCAAATCAAATCTAATTCACATTGTGCTTATTTGTATTAATAAATTAATCATTTATTTATTAAAAAAACATAACCCCTGGCACTACAGCCCTTGAAGGGCCTAGGCCTATCAAGCGACCGCTGCCCAGCCATTTGGCCTGCAGATGCTGGGGTGACACGTGATCAGCGCATCGGGTCCCCTTGGCCGTTAATCGTGGTTTTCGTGATCGGGGCGCTGCCTCACTGTCAGACAGCTACTCAATTGTCCTCAGTGCACCCCGTTCCAGCCGTCACGTCAGTTTCTAAAATCCCTGACGGAGCCGGGAAGCGAACTCGGGGCCTTCGGGCGAGAGGCAGGCGTGCTACCCCAACACCACGGTAATGATTTATTAGGATGACTAATTAAAATCTTCAAGCGATGATAATCTGATGCTTTACATTTAGGATTTATAATCTATGTCAAATATTGCTTAATAAAAATATAAATTATGTTGTTCAGAGAATGTAATTGAATACTTATGAGTAATTGTACGTCGTATGTGATTTTGAGCCTTTTTTCCATTTTGAGAAAATAGGCTTATGGGATCACCTTTTGCCCGTGTGTCTGTGTGTGTGTGCGTGTGTGTGTGTGATGGTGTGTGTGTCCCCTAATAACTTCTAAACGGCTGGAGCGATTTCAACGAATCTCGGTAATTACATAGCACTATTCTGGAAGACACCGACCGTACCCTTCAAATTTTGTTATGGATCACCAATCCAACATGGCGGCTGTGCGAAATATTTCACCAGCATTCAAAATCTCCGAAGCTATTACTGATATCACCCTGGATTTTTTACGGTGATAAAGGGAACTACTAGAAGTTCACGTATGTGACCTTTGAAAAACTGATAACTGAAAAACCAACATGACGGCCGAGCGTAGTTGCGACTTTTAAATAGATGTCTCTCGCGATTTAACCAACAAAACGCAATACAACTTGGTACAGTATATGTTTATACACATTGTAATGCATCGACATCTAACCTCGTTCAATTGTTTACATAACCACAAGATGGCGGCTGTGCGAATTATTTCACCGGCATTCAACATCTCTGAAACTATTAGCGGTATCACCCTGATATTTTGTTCGAAGATAAAGGGCACTACTGGAAGTTCATCTATAAGACTTTCAAAAACCGGTTAACTACAAAACGAACATGGCGTCCAAGCGAATTTGAAAATTTTAAATAGACCTTTCTCGCGATTTAATGTTCCAAACGCAATGAAACTTGGTACAGAAAATATTTGTACACATTGTAAAGCACTGGTATCTAATTTAGTTCAATTGTTTACATAACCTCAAGATGGCGGCTGTGCGAATTTTAAAATTAAGTTTTTATTTCTTGTGTCGTAATCATGCGATCGAAGTGAAAGTTTGAATAATGAACCTACGCAATAATTTTCTTTAATGGTACTTGACTCTATGGCCTATACATTTAACAATCCAACATGGCGACAATCCGAAATATTTAGACGGCTCTCAATATCTACGAATCTATTATAGCAATCAACTGATTCCTTTTATGTTCATAGGGCTATGAAGAAGCAAAAGCCCTCATCGCTCAGGATCAAATAGATGACGCGGCGCAGTGTGTTAGCTTGTTAATCAGCAAAGCCTTCGTCTACAGAAGAAAGAGACATGCACAAAAATGGTTCGATAGTGAGTGCTACATTACTCGGAAAATTACACTACAATCGTTGTACAAAGCAAAGTGCACAAACCACAAAGCTGATTTGGAGTATTACGCTACGAGGAGGAAAGAGTATAAACTACTACTTCATACTAAAAGAACCGAGCACATTGAAGCCGAAGCAAGGGAAACAGCGGAACTAGCAAGATCAGATCCCTACATAGCTCTAAGAAAGAGGCAAGCTCCTAAGGCAAGAGAAATACCAATAGAGACATGGGCGGAACATTTCTCTGGGATCCTCAACAAGAATGGAACATTGGAAGAACACCAAGTCTCTGCTACAAATTGCATAGCTGTTGATTTCCTCCAAATAACCACAGATGAAATACAAACTAATATCACGTCATCTAAGAAGGGTAAGGCGGCAGGACCTGACAAGATATTCATAGAACACATAAAAGAGACACAAGATCTGCTTCTGCCCATCTGGACAGACCTATTTAATAAGTGCTTGTATACAGGAGTCATTCCTGTAAGCTGGAGAACGGCCCAAATGACAATTCTGTACAAGGGGAAAGGAAACACTGAAGATCCCAACTCTTACAGAGGAATAGTACTAGAGCCCACGATATTCAAGATTTTCTCTAAAATTTTAACAAAAAGACTAGCCAAGGAGGTGGATATGTACATACCAGATTGTCAATTCGGCTTTCGAGAAGGACGGAGTACTCTACAAGCAGTGGCATTACTACAAGAAGAAGTGGAACAGGCTCTGAGGCATAAGAAAGGGAAATTTCACGTGGTCTTCATAGACTATCGTAAAGCTTTTGACTTGATAGACAGGAATATCCTCATAAATAAACTTAAAGGGATGCTAGGAAACTCTAACCCCCTAGCGAGAATAGTTGAGGTAATCCTAGCATACAACTATGTCATTTTAAATGACGGTGTAGTTCTGTCTGAAAAGGTCCGTCAGACAAATGGCGTACTTCAGGGCGATCCTATGAGTCCCCTACTTTTTAACATCTTGACAGCTGACATTATTAACACCGTCCAAGACTACCCAACAGTGAAACTTATCATGTACGCCGACGACATGGCTCTAGGTTCACATTGCATAAGTGATCTGCGTGCCGCTCTTCAGAAACTTGAATTATGGGCTGACGAAAACAGTTTAGTGATCAACAAAGAAAAAACAGTGCAAATGACTTTTAGAAAAGGAGGCAAACTGGCGTTGGATGATCATTTAACTCTGCAAGGAGATATGCTTAGAGTAGTAAATAATTTCCGGTATTTAGGAATATATCTACAAACGACACTGTCGTCCTACAGGATACACACTCAGGAAAGGGCTTCAGCAGCTACGAAAGCCACTCATCGAATTAAAAATATCCGACAACTTTCTTTGCCCACTGCAATGTCATTGTTCAAAACAGTAATAACTCCAATTGCCTCATATGGAATAGAATTAATATGGGATAAGCTTTCGAGTAGCGATTTCAAACGTTTAGAAAGTGTTAAATCACGATATCTGAAGAGTGCTTTGGGAGTTGGGATTTATGCACCCTCAAGGATTGTATACGAATTAGCCAGGGAAAGCTTCTTCTTGGAAGACCTGAGACTGCAATTCACGCTGCCATCTACCGGCCCTTACCAAGCGCATCTCGAACTGCGGCGGAGGAAGAGAAATGACATTGACCCTGATTTTTATAGCACTAGTGCAATGATGGATAGGCAATGGACGGAGGCAGGACAGGATCTAAGACATGTGGTAACGAGACTTGCAACTCATGGTTTTCACCATAAGATCTGCTTAACTCAGGGTTTTCACCAGCCAGATGATGATTGCGTATGTTCGTTGTGTGACAAGAGATGTGACCGTTATCACTTAACTAAGTGTGTAAAAAGAACTAAATCCATCAGAGACTACAGTGAAAACTAAATAGCATTGTAAGATCAAATTGTATTTAGAATTATATTTTCGTGTATTATGTAGGTTAAGTAATGCTCTTTCGAGCGCACCTTATTAAATTATAGTGGTGCTAAGCCACATTCATGTAGCTCATGCGGAAAGAGCTTTATACAGAAAGGAGATTTGTGTAGACACATGCTCAGTCATAGTGGTGAAAAGCCATATACATGTAGCACATGTGGATCAAACTTTAATGAGAAGGGAAGCTTGAAGAGACACATGCTCATTCATAGTGGTGTAAAATAATAGCCTTGTAAGAACAGATTTTTCATCTTTTTAATATTTTAGATATTATTAATCTGCTGGCTTAAATTGATATTTATAGTATCACCCGATACTTTGAGTTAATTGGCAATCGACTTAAAATAATATTTTCTTAGCCCCCTTCCCTTAAATGCAGGACACCCATATGATATAAAAAATTAGGATGCCCTACCTATTTAGTGTTAAAAAAGGGAGTAGGGGGCAGTGCTTACGATGTAGGCACTTTGAAATTTGGCTGACCACAGAACAACAATTTAAAAAAAAGAACAATGCGAGGGGTTCCCATATGGTATAAAAAATTAGAGAACCCCTCTAGTGTCCATTATAGTAACTAACTACTAGTAAAAAGTGTTAAAAATGTATTAAAACCTTAAAATTAGTAGGATGCTCTAACAGGGCATCCTACGTGTCGTAAAAGAAAGATAGAAAGAAAAGAATGAAAAGAATGAGATGTAGTGAGAGAAGAAAGTATGAAATGGTTGACATGAATTGAATAATGATTATGAATAGAAGAAAGGAAATGGTAGGCTAAAAATTAAAATATGTAGGCCATCCTCATGTTATAAAAAATTAAGGTGGCCCACATTTGTCCTAATACTAAGTAAGAGAAAGGGACAACACAGTTCAGTGGTCAGCCGCGTCATTAAAACTTAGAATAATATAAAATTAGTATGAGGCACCCATATGGTATAAAAAAAATAGGTTGCCTCATACTATAACTTAACTAACACATTAAAAAAAGAAGAAACAATAAAAAATTCTATTCTAAATCGCTTCTCGGGGCCTGCGCATTTTGCCATTGGCAGTGGCCAGTCAAGTGAGTGACATAAATGTCACGGCTCCACTTAATCGTTACCGAAACCATAAGGGCCCTCATAATCTTGGAATAGCGCTGGGAAATTCTTAGTTTCCTTAAAACTGACTCATTACGCTTATCCCAAGATCCCAGGGCCCCTACAAGGAAGCCGTGAACACTGACCTGGTAGCCCTTGGCTCTAAGGTGTTGCGCCAAGGGCTCGTAGGTGGCGAGTTTCCTTTCGAGTGCCTCATCCATGGCCACCTGTCGATTCTCGAAAGGAATCGCCACGTCTACAATGGTGACTCTTTTCTCGACTTCATTCGTCACCACCAGGTCCGGTCGAAGGTTCATGTCACTCTCCGGAACTTGTCGATTCTTCCGGATTTGACCAGCCACTTTGGGGACAGCATTCGCCAACCTATCGAGTACGTTGTTGTGGCGAAGCTGCCACCCGGCACTGTTATATGTGCAGTGGTTGACGACGTGGGGGAGCGTTTCCTTATGGAAGCCGCAGCGCCTGCACCTTAGGTCACCGTTACCCCATCTCCTACATCCATTCAGGGGAACAGTGCCTAGTCTAGCTCGGTGCACAAAGCGCCAATCCGCAAACCGGGTGTACCTCCCATTCTGAATAAAATGATTGGACACCTGGGAGGCACAGCTTACCTCCAGGACTTTGC
The DNA here is from genome assembly GCA_946902985.2 of Meconema thalassinum. Lineage (NCBI taxonomy): Eukaryota > Metazoa > Arthropoda > Insecta > Orthoptera > Tettigoniidae > Meconema > Meconema thalassinum. The sequence goes on along the minus strand of OX336389.2, from coordinate 28,596,007 downwards.
CCTGGTCCGGTTTGCGGACAAGCTTGCGCCTGTACACCGTTTGCAGGCATACCCTCAAGGTATGACTAGGCACTGTTCCTACATCCATTCAGGGGAACAGTGCCTAGTCTAGCTCGGTGCTAGACTAGGCACTCATTCACAGGGGTGTAAAATAATAGCCTTGTAATAATAAATATTTATTGCAGCCAAGTGGCCATAATGAACAGGTGTGCTTACAAATAATTATTACAGGTAGATTAATCTTTACTGTATTCAACTATGCTCTTTGTCCGTTTGCTGCATGATGTGATGTGGTACTTGTCACAGGGTTGTTACACAGAGAACATATGCATTCTTCATTCGGTTCATGGTATTTAACATTTTTACAGATCTTGTGGTGGAAACCGTGGATGGCGAGTCTTGTTACCACATGTCTCATCTCCTGGTTCTCGTTTGTCCATCTTCTGTCCACCATTGCTTCTGTTGCGTAGAATTCAAGCGGGATTTCGTTCTGCTTCTGATGTCTTATCTCGAGGAGTTTCTTCATATGCTTAGTAGATGGCAGTTGTAGTCTTAATCTGAGATCTTCAATGTAGTATGTTTCTTTTGTTAGGACATATGCCAGCCTGGACTGGGACGTTCTTGCAATTCCTAGCACCCTTTTCAGGAAAGAAGCTTTTACTTTTTCAATTGTGATTAGGTCTGTCATGTATAGTCTTTCCCATATCAGTTCTAGACCATATGTAATGACGGGGGTTACTCTCGCGTGGAAAAGAATCATTGCTGTTTATAGAGATAGTTTGGTAATATTGTTCAAATCGTACATTCCTCTAATGGCTGCTGCTGCTCGTTCCTTTATATGTAGTCTAAAGGATTGGCACGTTGTCTGTAGGGTGAGGCCGAGGTATTTGTAGGAATTGACTGTCTCAAGTTCAGTCTCTCCCAGGATCATTTTGTTTTCGGCGGCTAGTTTTCCTCCTTTTCGGAAGGCCATATGCACTGTCTTCTTTTCATTTATAGTGAGCTCATTTTCCTCCGCCCAGTCTTGCAAGTTGTTGAGCACTTCCTGTAGCTCCTGTCTGTTTGTAGACCCCAGAACCATGTCATCTGCGTACAGGTAGAGGGATACTGATTTTGTGTTTTCAATAGTCCGTATAACATCCGCTGTCGCGACGTTGAACAGAGTGGGACTCAGTGGGTCGCCTTGTAGTACTCCGTTGGTTTGGGTGATCTCTCTTGAGGTTGATATCCCATCATTTATCTCTACTTTGTTGAAAGCCAGGATGTTTTTTATCATATACGTGATTTCGGATTTTTCATCCATCATTTTCTCCAGTTTTATAATGAGCTTCGATCTGTTTAGTAGGTCGAAGCCCTTCGAGAAGTCGACAAATATTGCATGGAAAATTCCTTTAGGGTGTCTAAGCACTTTTTGTATGTCATTCCGTAGATTGTTGATAGCTTGAAGGGTGGACCTTCCTTTCCTGAACCCGAATTGCTGATCGGGAATCAGTCGATCGACAGTCGGGGTGAGCCTTTTGAGCAGAATGTTTGAAAATACTTTGAATATATTGTTCTCTAGAGCGATTCCTCGGTATGAGTTTGGGTCGTTGTCTTCTCCTTTGCCTTTGTGTAGAACCTTAATTATGGATTTTCTCCATTCGTCGGGTATTTCTCCTGTTGCTAGGCATCTGTTAAACAGATCTGACCATAGTTCACTTAGAATTTCAGCCGAGTCTTTCAGGAACTCATTGGAGATGCCGTCTGGGCCTGTCGCTTTCTTGTTTTTTGCCTTGCTGATTGTCGCAATTACTTCTTCCGATGTGATGGGTGTGCCCAATTCTACACTTGTGTGATATGTTGCGTTATACGCCGCTTGTGACTGACTTATGTTCAGTACTTGTGAGAAGTGATTTTCCCATATGTCCATATGAATTTGGCCAGATTTCCTCGTAGTCTTTTTTCTGATGGCTATGAAGGGGTCTTTTAGTGCTTCTTCTGCCTCCATTAAGGCTTGTTTTTCTATGTATTGAGCCTTTTTCTTTTTCAGGAGAGTTTTATATTCCTTTCTTTGTGCTGCATATTCTTCTAGAAGACCTTTTGTGTTGTGGAGTTTGGCCATGTGTAGTTTTAGGAGGACTTCATTTCTAAGTGTGTAGCATTCCGTATCAAACCATGGTTTAGCTCTTCTTTGGTTGATTGGGATTGTTGATGCTCGTATGGCCTCCTGAATTGTTGTCAGGGCTTGGTTGAGATTGTTTTCGTTAAGGCATTGTTTTGTTGCCTCCATTGCTTGTGCGTTGTTGCTTAGGGCATTTGCTCCTGGAGCTCTTGTGGGTTAGTAGGTTCGGTATTTCCTCTTCAGTATTTCCGAGTATAATATTGGTCCTGATAGGTATATGTTTTGTCAGTGGGGTGCAGGATGACTTCCAGAGTCCCTGTTGGTTTTTGATGGAGATGTTGCTTCCTCTGTAAAAAACTAGGTCGATGGTACTTGTGCCATTGTGGGCTATGTACGTTATTTCATTTGCTTTGTTTATAAGAGAGTAGCCTCCTTCTTGTAACATATCCAACATAGCTCTTGTTTTGTTGTTGGGCTTGTCTATTCTGCAGTTAAAATCTCCCGCCAGGATGACGTTTTTGTCTGGCTTTGTTCGGGCAATCGCCCCTGCTATTATTTCTATTGTGTCTTCCAGGGAAGATCCGTATGTGATGTATATACCTATTATTGTTAGGTTTGGGGTTTTCATTATTACTAATTTCTCTTCTTTTATCGAGCCTTCAATTTTCCCTATGGAAGGTTTGAAAATTATGGAGACTCCTCCCTCTGGTCTGCCTCTTGGGTTTGACTTGGCGAGAGAGTGAATTGCGTAGTGGCTCGTGAAGTTCAGAGGTTCTGTCAGGAAGGTTTCAGTGGCCACCATTATGTCGCTCTTTATCCAGATATCTTCAGGTGCTGTGAAGATTTTGCCTCTCAGACCCTCTACATTCCACAAAAGTATTTCCAGATTTCTTTCTGCGTTTTTCAGTTTGGGGCTTCCGTTGGGGTTATTGCCTCCGAAATCGAAAGGTACGATATATTACCCTATCCGGCCATAGACTTGTTTGCATAACGGAGTCCCTTTCTTCCATGGTCACCCCTATTTTAAAGGCTTTGCTGGTGCCACGGAAAGGGAGCTGTTCGCAGCTGATTACCTTAGAGATGCCGTTTTGAGTAAGGTGTCCTTTTATGTCATCTTCGGTTACGTCGGTGTCAAGTCTCCCAATGAATATCCAGGCGGTTCGTGGAGCTGCTCTCAGCCTGCCGATTTCCGAGCCTCCCGTGCCATGTTGTGGGGGTTTTCTCATCGTGTCGTCTAGTTTTCTTGTGTTTATGTTTGTTGAGGTGTCTTCGTTGGTATGTTTGCTAGGCAAAGCTGGCCACTCTTTGTTTGCTGAAGGTCTGTCTCTATATTTGTTTTTGTTTGTATCTCTAATTGGCGGTAGTGGTTTGGTGGTAGGTGGGTGCAGCAGCGTTACTGTTTTTGGAGTTTCAGTGAGGTCTTCGGTTTTGGGGTAGTCTAAGTCTTGTTGTTTTACAAGTATGTCTGCTTGTTGCAGTTGCGTCTCGAGAATAAGGGTCATTTTTTTCATAAGGTTTTCAGACAGTTCGTCTAGCTTTTCTTTGATGTTTTCACATGATGTTTTATTTTCCAAGGCTATCTCTCTTACTTCTTTATTTAATTCTTGGTTGCTTGTCGCCGTTGGGGCCAAACCATTTGATTTCAGGCGTAGTCTACAGGTCTCGCACATCCATAGTAGAGATCTCTTTTTTGAGTGAAGGGCGTTATACTCCGTTGTAGTCATAGAGGTGCACTCCTTGTGGAACCATTCGTTGCAACCTCCGTCGCAACTCACTGCTGTGTCTTCTAGTGGTGTGTCCGAATCACATTTGGCACATCTTTTGTAGTCCATTGCGGGTAGCATTGATTGTAGTGATGTTCGTACGGTTCGGAATGTGTGAGTCTGTTTAAGCGCAAGTGTGGTTGGTATTGCTATTGGTTTGGTTCTTATAGGTCCTGTCTACTTTGATTGTACCTGCTTTGATGTAAGGGGTTTGTTGAGAAGGTCTTGTTGCACCTGCGACAGGAAGGTGGTCTTAGTCCGAAATGGATCACTGATGTGCTTGTGTGCGTCTTGTGTGGTAAGACTTTCGGTGAAGGGTTGCGCGTTGTGTGCGCTTCTTGCGGGCAACCTTTCAGCCGGGATTGTTCTCCAAATGAGCGGTATGTATAATTTTACTGTTAGTTGTACTTAACCTAACTAATATTTTATCGGAGAGGGTCTTCTTTTGTGATTGTGTACTTGCAAATTACCTTTGATGTGGTTGGTCTTTTGTTGTCTTCAGCACTGGCGTTCCTTTTTACCTATTTTATCACTCATTTGAGCACACTAACACTGCGATTGACAGTATAAATTTCAAAATTCCGGGAGCTCGAAATCGCCGCGTCACTCAACGCATTTGCGGTTCAAAACTTTACTAAGGATGGAGATTTGAAGAGATACATGCTCAATCATTGTGTGTATAGCCTTATTCATGTATCACATCCGGAAAGAACTTTACTCAGAATGGAGATTCATAGTGGATTAAATGTACATTTATATAGCATATGCTGATCCAACTTTACTCTGATCGGAAATAAATTTACTTGGAACGGAGGTTTAAGAATACCCATGATCTTTCATAGTAGTGTAAAGCAATATGCATGTAGTATGTGCGGAGCAAACTTGTCGGAATGAAAATGTGAAGACGCACGCGTTCATTCATAGTAGTGACAAACCACATTACGGTAGTATGTGCAAAAACAACTTTACTTTCTAACCACATTTGAAAAGACACATTTTCATTCTTTAAGATGTAAAGCCTTAATCATGTAGTACATGCGCAGCAAACTTTACACTAAAGGATTTCGTGGAAACAATTATTATGAAAAATAAAGGTCAATGAGACCATTCGTTTGAACCATGACACAACGTTCTATCATGTTTGGTTTTCAACCTATCGCCTACTTTCAAAAAAATTAAAAATATGAAAAATATAACAAGTCGTCCATAGCAAAGCCCCCGTCAGCTCAAGCCCAACGACACCTGATTTGTTAAAATCCGACCATGCGTTCGAGAATTATCGCCAATGTTCGCGAGAAAGTAGGCTATCATTTTGTTTTCTCCTACACACTTGAAACTTGCTGTCAGCCTAGAGGGCATAGGCACCTTTCCTTAACGTCAAACAAACGTTTTTCTAAAATTCACCGTTCCCAAAATAGCGCCTATGTCAAAAACAATAATTTTCAAAACAAATTTTTAAAAACGCCCACACACATTCATATCGAAGAGGACGTAACCCCAAAGCCAACATCACTTCGTTAAAATCCGATCATGCGTTCGTGAAATATCGGCAAAGTTTATATGAATGTAGGGGGTGGCCTAGAACCGGCCTTACAGCACTACTCTACACAAGTTTTTATCCTAGAGATTGGAATTTATTTTGGGGGTAGAGGGAGTCAGAACCTTTCATTTACGTCAAATATTTTTTTGTTAAATTCCTAGTTTCCAAAATGAGGAAAATTCAAAATTAGATTGTTTTCAAAAAAACTCAAAAAATAAAAAATGTTTTATTATAAAAAATAAAGGTCATAGAGGCCATTCGGTTGAACCATGACACAACGTTCTATCATGTTTGGTTTTGGAACTATTGCCTACTTTAAAAAACAAAAATTTTCCATTTTTTTAATATGAGTGGTCCATAGCAAAGCCCCCGTCAGCCCAAGTCCAACGACACCTCATTCGTGAATCTCCGACTATGGGTCGGGAGATATCGACTCGCATTGGAAGTAGTTGTGGAGGAAGCAGGACCCCCATCACACTCCTACTTATAATTAAGTGGAAAATGTGCACATTCCTGCAAAATGAAAGAAAATGCTTTGCCCTAGAGGTATTTTCTTCACTTAAATATGCTCGTAATGATGGAATTCTTTCAGAACACGATAGAATATGGTATCCAACACACGCTCTCTTGAGCAACACACACATACAATTTCCATCTGGTGAGTGAAAGTGTGTATTACTGAAGACCTTGTGATGAAAACCATGCACAGCCATTCTGGTTACTAGGTGTCTCAGCTCGTAGTTCCCTTGCGTCTAGAAGTCTGATGTCATCGCTTCGGCACTGTGAAAGTCAGTCCAAATAGCCATTTCCTTCCGCTTGCACTTCTGTAAAAACACTGTACTAGCGCTGGTAGATGGCAATAGATACTGGGTTCTTAAATCTTCGACCATAAAGGGCTGCCTAGTGAGTTCATAGACCAGTTTCGATGGGGTTGATGGTGACAAGCATAGTACGCGTTTAAAGTAAGTTAATTTGTCTTTCTCCATTTCAGCTATGTTCCCTTCCGTGAGGTGTGTCCATGTGAGTTCTATTCCATAACTCAGTATGGGTAGAATGTTCATTCTAAAAAGGGAGAAAGCTGTGGTCAATAACAATTCATTCAAACTCTTTATATCGCTTATGGCTACTATGGCACCCCTAGATTTCTCCTTCACATGCTTTGAGTAAGAAATTCCTTATGGCTGTAAAGTGATAAAGGGGTTCCATTGAGACAGATTATATCCCCCGGGCTTAGGCTAATCGATCCCCTTGTAATACGCTGATGGTTCTTCTTATGGGATTGGAAGTGGCCAGATATTCATTCACTTGTATGTAGTTAGAGAATAGGATATATTTTATTAATGTTATGATATATTACGTCGATCCTAAGTTATCTGCTAGATTATGAACCATATTTTGATGGTCTGGAAAGTTAATCATTCTCCCTTTCTTTTGTTTGAGTGCCTCGTGGACATCGTTTAGTAAACATTGGAGAGCCTGGAGGATTGAACGTCCCTTTCTGAAACCAAATTGTTCATCCGGTATCATGTTAGTCTTTTGTGGAGTAGTTTGCTTAGAGCCTTAAAGTGGAAAGGCGATCCCTCTATGAGCATTCATATCACCCTTGTCGCCTTTTCTTTATATAATCCTTTCATCTAACTGGAATACTGCCTGTTGAATTGCATTTGTTGCCTTGTGCACGCTTCTGCAGGTATGTGTAGAGAAGCCTTGCGATGTTACTTATTGTCGAGCGTATGGCTTCCGTCACTTCCGCTACTGTTGATACCTGAGTGTGGCAAGCAGATTCTAACCGCCGCGTATCTGTACTTTTGTCCATCTGTGAGAGGAGACATTGGGAGTGGTCTTCCCACTTTTGATTTGGGTATACCTCATGGAAAACGAGGAATTCATGATTTTAGAGACTTGAAGGGGGCGTTCTCTGCGTCCCCTAAAAGCCTGGCTTCTCCCTAGGCCATATATTGGTTTCTGGTTTCTTTGAGTATCGTTTTACATACATGCGACTGTCTGAGTATTGCTTCAAGTGATCTGCGAGGCCTGAATCCCTTGCTCTGTTAAAAGCGTGTAATTTTGTCTTTCGTGCTTCATAGCACCTTGCGTTGAGCCATGATTGAGCTGTTCTTGTGTCTGATTTCCCCGGAATGATGGCGGATTTGATGATTTTCCATGGTTTTAATCCGGTATCCGTATTACCCCCGATTGATGTATTACATCGCTGTTCTTATTCTCGGGTCGATAATCTTCATTTGTTCTGCGATTTGGGGCTGTGATCCAAGCGGTATCCATGATGAAGGACGCGATGTTTGGCAGGTGTTTTCTTAACATTACAGCATTAGCTATTTTCCTGTCTGTTAGTTGTAATCTCTTCAAATTTGTGAAAATGAGATCAATTGTGCCGCTGCCATTCTGGTAGAAGTGGTTTTATCGCATTTCGTATTAAAGAGAGACCTTCCTCTTCCAAATTTGGAATAGCAGCATACGCCTTCTCTTGTATTGTATCAATGCGAGAATTCAGATCACCAGGTATTATTACAATCTCCTCTTTATTTATCTTGTTTATGGCCTGGCTCACTTCGGTAATAATATATTTTAATTCTAGCTCTGGTTGGAAATATGCGTTCACCATGAATCGTCAATGACGGGAAAGGGACATACTTACCATGATTTTAAAGGGGTATGGTTATTCCTCCTTTGGGTCTTCCTAATTTTCCTTGTGAGGTGAGGGAATGTATTGTGCAATGTTTGGGAGAATACCAATCTTTGGTGAGGTAAGTCTCTGTTAGAACAATCGGCTAAAATATTGGGATTTAGTTGTTGGAAAGCCGTGACTAGGCCTTCGACATTCCAATTCATTATCGCAAGGCATCTCTTATGCGTCAAGTGTAACTCCCTCATCGCGTGATCTTCGAAAGCGAAATCTACAGAATTAGTTTTCTCTAATGTGGAAAGCTGAAACCAAATCTGAAGGCCTTGGTTCTTCCTCTAGTTACAATCTCTTCGACATCTATGCCACCACTTATTCTTTTCTCAAGTTATTTCTTGAGTGGTGTGACAGTAGTGACGTCCTTAAATCTCCCTACGAAAAGCCACGCCATTTACTCTATGGCTTGAATTTCCGTATCTTCCTTTGTACCAACTACTGATGCCCCCTTGGGCTGTTGGAAATGTTTGTTCCTAGTTGTTCTGGATGAATCGGCTGTGAAAAGGCGAGTGTCCTCAGTAGAGTTGATGACTTTCTATGAGACAGCATCCCCTATATCTATATAAAGTCTTGCCTCAGTTGTGGTAAATCCCTGCTAGAACCTAGGGAGAGATTTTCTGTATTAGATCGACCTGTCCTCTCTTCATTATTGACAGCAGTGTGATTTTCTTCTAGTTCTTCTGGATACACCTTCTGAGAAAAGGTGATCATAGATCGATTAAAAGCTTCTTTCAAAAAGGAAGATTGTAGTTTTACGTGACCTTGAATCTTGAAAGCTTCTTTCAATGGCTTTAACAATATAAACGTACGGTAAGTGAAGTTCCCTTATTAGTCAACTACGTTTGTCAAACAAAGGCCGTCAAAGCCTGAAGCAGAAGAAGTACAGAATACAGTGAGGTATGAACTTAGCATACATGAGCTTGTCTCCCTTAGATTTCGATGTAACGCCGTAAAGTAACGAGGGCCAGGGGCACGACGCATCGGGAAGCGTTCAGTGTACAACCGGCGAGCTTCATGACAGTTTCCTTCAGCCAACCCATACATGAGATGCATGTTGGAGCATTCTTTATTAGAAGGACCGTCCGCCAAGGCGAATGTGACACTTCCACACTGTGGAGTGGAACTGAGAAGTCTCCTGTATCGGGTCTGAAGTAAACCCCACAGAATGTGCCATGCAACCTGTTTACATCCAAGGCACGGTGGAAGCGCCACCATGTCCCAGCTGACCAATGAGTCGTCACTTTCCCTATCCCCTCCCCGCAGCCTCATCGCTCCCGTCTGTGTGTCTTTGGCCCCGCTTCCACTTTCCCGCCCCGCCATTCATAATATTCGAATGATCGAGGTGATCGAATAAACAAAGAATTAAAACTCAGCAATTCTTTTAGGTTTGTGCCGTGTCCTGTGTGGGGTTTAACCTAGGACAACAGGCTGGCTCATCAGCGGGCTCTTGGTGTCCCTACCTGAGTACTGAACTTCGCGCTACCATCTTTTTTTATTAGGCGCACCTGCGCCTCTTTACTGCGAGAACTAAAACTCAAGCAGCCATAACCTCCCTATGAAGGCTTCCAAAAAGGTGGTATATTGGCTTTCACGGCAAGTGAATTAAAACTCAGCAATTCTTCTAGGTTTTTGCTCTGTCTTGTGTGGGTTTCGCCTAGGAAACAAAGCGGCTCATCAGCGGGGCCTTGGTGTCCCCGCACGGATCCCCACCGGAGAAGCGATCAGCGTGCAACCTCCCCTTTTATGAAGCGCGCCTGCACATCTTTACTGCGAGAACTAAAAGCTCAAGCAGCCTTAACCTCCCTATGAACGCTTCCAAAAAGATGGTATATTGGCTTTCACGGCCAGTGAATTAAAACTCAGCAATTCTTCTAGTATTGTGCCGTGTCTTGTGTGGGGTTTCGCCTGGGACACCAAGCTGGGTCATCAGCGGGCTCTCGGTGTCCCCGCCTGGACCCCCACCCGAGTAACGAACTGCGCGTTACCTCCCTCTTTATGAAGCGCACCTGGTCCTCTTTACTGCGAGAACTAAAACTCAAGCAGCCATAACCTCGCTTTGAAAGCTTCCGAAAATATGTTATATATTCTTTCACGGCCAGTGGATTAAAACTCAGCAATTCCTCTAAGTCTGTGGCGTGTCTTGTGTGGGGTTTCGTCTAGGACACCAAGCTGGGTCATCATCGGGCTCTCGGTGTCCCCGCCTGGACCCCCACCCGAGTAACGAACTGCGTGATATCTCCCTTTTAATGAAGCGCACCTGCGCAACTTTACTGCGAAAACTAAAAGATCAAGCAGCCATAACCTCCCTATGAAGGCTTCCAAAAATTGGGTATATTGGCTTTCACGGCCAGTGAATTAAAACTCAGCGATTCTTCTAGGTACGTGCCATGTCTTGTGTGAGGATGCGCAAAGGACACCAGGCTGGCTCATCAGCGGGCTCTCGGTGTCCCCGCCTGGACCACCAGCGGAGTAGCGAACTGCGCGCTATCTCCCTTTTTATGAAGCGCTCCTGCGCAACTTTACTGCGGAAACTAAAAGATCAAGCAGCCATAACCTCCCTATGAAGGCTTCCAAAAATTGGGTATATTGGCTTTCACGGCCAGTGAATTAAAACTCAGCGATTCTTCTAGGTTTGTGCCATGTCTTGTGTGAGGATGCGCAAAGGACACCAAGCTGGCTCATCAGCGGGCTCTTGGTGTCCCCGCCTGGACCACCAGCGGAGTAGCGAACTGCGCGCTATCTCCCTTTTTATGAAGCGCTCCTGCGCCTCTTTACTGCGAGAACTAGGTGAACGACCACTTAAGACACGGCACAAACCTAGAATAGCTGAATTTATTAGTGTATCAGAAATCTCATGGGTTATGGACGCTAAATACTGGGATGTTTCCTTCTGACAGGCACCGGCCACTTCCTTCCACAACCTTGACTGGTTTCATGAACTTCATCTCTGGTTAATTCCTCTCACCAGGTTGGCATCAGGAAGGGCATCAGGAAGGGCATCCGACCGTAAAAATCATCCACCGCGTTGCATCTCAACGCCGACCAGGGGCGTATATACTTTTTTTCGGGGGGTGGGGGCTGACTGCCCTGGAAAATTGTGAGTATTCTCGGAGGATTGTCACCGCAAAATACAGGGAAATATCATCCTATATTTTAGAAGATATAACTTTGTGTAATTATTTTAGATAAGAGTTATTTGTGGCAATACATAAAAATTGTAAAATTCAAAACAAATAACATTTTATACTTAACGAATTTTCTATTTTCTATTTTAAAATATCTGTGCACAGCCGGCAATCGAAATCGGATATCTGGGTGGAAGCCAAGACTGCTAGCCACACACCACGAGGTAGTCTAATTTCAATCTTAATATTGTTTATAACTCAGCCAATAAGTTAAATTTAGGGGACAACCAAATGCAATTATTCTATGTTTTCCCAGAGCACTTTCTTAATTTTATTGGCCCCCACAGTCCCCCCTTATATACGCCCCTGTCCCCGACCCTATTGGTAACGGCAGAGGTGGCCCTAGCAAAGTTTTCAGGTGGTGATAGATCTCATTTGGCAGACTAAACCGTACATAGAGACTAAAGTTAGCACACATGTGTTGCATCATTAACAACTCAGACTCCGAAAGATTAGTGTAGTACTATGGAAGAGAATCAATAACAGTACAAAGAAACAATATCCTTTTAATAATTTCTCATTTAGGGCACTTGGCTCAATCCGAAGATTGGTTAGTGTAGATGTAGATGCAGGCGCCTCGGGAAATACCCGCTTCGTTGTTGAGACAAGTTTCGGTAAGCACAAAGGTCAATAATCTTCCAAGAACGTTCAGGAATAAAATGTTAATATTGAGATACTATTATATTAATAATAAAGCTAGGAAGGTGACATTTGATATCTTGGTAGTTACTAGCACATCGAGATGCTGAAATACATCATTTTTTGTAACGTTCCTAACAGGGGAGTAGGGAGGAGGAGGGAAGGGGATTTGAACATAAAACTCAACTCCTTATTATTTCTACAATTTCATGCTGTGGGCCTATGTCAATAGCTTTGAAATATGCACACCTCAGAGTCAGCTCACTCACATATAGCGGTTCAGTAGTAATTAGGTGATTGGGTTTTAAATCTTGGGCAATCTATTGTTGCATTTTCTGCGCCCCATATGACAGACCTAGGGCCGCCCCTAGGTAACGGGGTTAATAAGGGGAGGACATGCATTATGGTGTTTGAAGCTATTTTCTGCGCCCCCATATGACAGCCCTAGGGCCAGACCTGAGTAACGGGGTTAATAAGGTGTGGGCATACATTATGGTGTTTGAAGCTATTTTCTGCGCCCCCTTATGACATCCCTAGGGCCGCCCCTGAATAACGGGATTAATGAGGAGTGGACATACATTATTATGGTGTTTGAAGCTATTCTCTGCGCCCCCATATGACAGCAGTAGTGGGATGAGGGGCATTCTACCTATAATCGCATGTGTGCTTGAATACGTATGGCTATGTTGGAAAAAGGTTAGGTGGGGGGAGAGGAGTAGGGTCGAGTGAGGGGTCGTTTAGATGGTATTTTTTCTGCTCTATTTGATGGTGAGGTTATTTCATAACATGGGTGGAATTTGGAAACGCAATTTGAGGTAAACGTGCGTTTTTTACATTTTGGTGATATTTAATGAGCATGTAAGGATAGAACGGTGTTTTCTTTAGGAACGGGGTGTTATGCGTGGTATTTTTTTTATGTTTGTTTTTTGGATTGGCGCTATTTTGGAAATGGTGAATTTTGGAAAAAAGTTTGTTTGACGTTAATGTAAGGTGGCTGTGCCCTGTAGGCGGACAGCAAGTTCCAAGGGTGTAAGAGGAAAAAAATGATAGCCTACTTTCTCGCGAACATTGGCGATAATTGGCGAATTGATGGTCGGATTTTAATGAATGAGGTATTGTTGGCGCTGGGATGACATGCTCTTTGCTAAAAATGTGTGTTGGTATTATATAAAAAAATCAAAATTCTTTGTTTTGAATTTTTGATTATTTTGGAAATGGTGAATTTTGTGAA